>CM051234.1:472924686-473524686 GCA_027917425.1 Gastrophryne carolinensis | reverse complement strand
TGTATAGCTATATAACTTTGCTTGGGCACCACTCTCTCTTTTTTCTCGCTACCTGGCTGTCCTTGGTTTGGCAGCTAAGGCTGTTTAATCATTTTGGCTTTACCTCCTAGGCAGAGTATGC
Source organism: Gastrophryne carolinensis (assembly GCA_027917425.1). Classification (NCBI taxonomy): domain Eukaryota; kingdom Metazoa; phylum Chordata; class Amphibia; order Anura; family Microhylidae; genus Gastrophryne; species Gastrophryne carolinensis. The sequence goes on along the minus strand of CM051234.1, from coordinate 473,524,565 downwards.
CTTGGAAGGTTTGATAGGTGAAGGGTTATTTGAAAGGCTTCCTTTTCAAATGAACTTGGAAATGTAGTAATGTTGGGTACTTTGCCAGCAACCTTTTCTCAGGTCCCTTTATCTTTGCCAGAGCTTACTAGAAATTCTTGAAGTGTGCATAAAGCACAACTGCAACAGTTCTGTATGCACTATAAAACATAAACTATCCTTCATAATAGTCTGTATAAAGTCCAAATGACCAAAGTTTTAGTGGGGAAGGATTAGTAACATACAGTAATGTTCTTTTTGCCATCAGTATATGAGTTACTGCCTGTGCTAACCACACAAGAAGTCCATTCAGTTTAAAATAGTATTGGGTATCATCACTAAGGCCAGAGGGGTGTCACTAACACAAGGCCACTATATTTTGTGCTGTTCTCTATCATTTAGCCAAGTGAAAAAGGATTTTCTGTTAAATAAGCTTGTGACCAAACAGTGACCAAAGCAGTAAGGCCGGATCTTCACAAAAACAAAAGAAACGTCCAATTATACTCAGATTTCCAGAAATCTGTGTATGTGAAAACAGTTCACTGTATAATTCACAAATGCAAGTTCAAACTGAAAAGAGGCCAACACTATCCAGAAACACCACCGTCTTCTCTGGGCCAAAGCTCATTACAAATGGACTGGGGTAAAAAGAGAAACTGCTCTGTGGTCAGATGAATCAAAACCAGACATTCTTTATAGAAACAATGTACACCATGTCCTGTGGACTCATCCATTTCCAATGGTATGGGTTTGCATTAGTGCCTATGCAGCTTACACATGTTGAAAGGCACTATCAATGCTGAGCAGTACTGTATATAAAGGTTTTATGACAACACATGATCACATCCACTGCACAGTAAATGGGTGACCTATGAGAAGAACCCATTTTTAGACTTTGAGATTTTACATATTGTTGCACCGAATTGTGGCCCAGAAGTAATGAGTAGGAACAAGGCATGATCCAGGTGAGGGTCATCTCTGTATGTATATTTATCCTATTTTTGTGCAGTCCAGTAAGGTTGAAAGTGGGACTATTTACATTCCTTCTCTGGAAACTGATCTTATCCATCTTGGTTCACCCCTCTGCGACAGAATACATTTGCTAGGAGTTCTTCAGGACTATGGCAATGTTCTTCCAAGATGATTAGTAATAACTCTCATCTTCAGCATTCTTTACTGGAAATGGGCCGAACACGTCTCTGAAGGCTTTGAATCATCTTGACTTTCCTGACTGAGTTCAAGGTTCTTTCCAAGTCAAAGAAACAAAAAAGATTTTTGCATCTAGGCAAAAAATAAAATGAAAACTTATATTTTAACCCCAAGTCATTGTAAAGGGTTGTCAAGACGAGAGGCTGGTTTCTCCCCCAACAGGAACCAGGAATCTTATGGCACCTCCACGGCAACCGATTTTGTGTAGGTTTGCCCTGTATCAAGCCGATATTTTCAGCACTGTATCTAATGCCGGGGAAGTTCAGGTAAGTGTGCTGTGCCATTCAAAGGTAAATAGTATATAATAAACAGTTGGGGAGACTAACCATCAATATACTCTGAATTTCCACCCAGGCAGGAAGAACCAACCACTCGGCTTGACATAATTATGTTGCCCTGCTAGGTGGGGTATATAAGGTGATGGCATCAAGGAATGCGGAGGGCAGGCTGTTAGGCAGAGTTAGGGCACAAACCTGGAAGCGGAGGAAAATAAGACTTCTCCTTGCCCAATGTGAACAATGTAAATGATGCTGCCGTATCCAACGTATACATATCATATAGCAATCGTACACTATCCCAGGGAAATATTGATAGACCCGGTAGCAAGGGTCTATCATCAGGAATCTTATCCAATGGAAAAGCCTTGGGGTCCTTTAGATCTCACTAACACATAATGAATTCTGTGAAAAAAATGCAAAAATGATACTAGAGTTTACAATTTGAATTATAGACAGCAAAAATAATATTTTATTGTCAGCAAAATCTCCCCATTCATTCATTTTCCAGCAAAAGCTGTTCAGAATAGAGTTACGCTTTAGGAATATGTTTTAATTGATAGCACAAAGGTTCAAATTACATATTATAGACACAAACATTTCCTTAGAGGTTCAGTACATTGTGGGTGCTGATTATTGGTGGCGTTGTCATGTGGTGAATGTACAGTACTCTGATTCAGAAAAAATTCCTATATACTGTTAGTCTGACTCTCGGGTTGTATAGACCTTCAAATAAAGCCAACCTGCTCCACCTAGAGGAACTAAGATCTAACAACAAATCATCTCCAAATATGAAATATATCATTAGAGTGATAAGAATATATTTCTCGCTATAAGTCAGAGTGGTGGCGTGTGTTATATGTTACAGTTCATGTTTAAAACAAAAGTTAATTATTAATTAAGGGTCTACATGGGAAGGGAAAAGAAATGCAGGCACTGCCATAATTTAGACTTTAACTTGCTGTCTCATGCTATTTAATACTTACCTGCTTTCTTTCCTCCTGTGCTGCGTCGTACCTTTAAAGGTGCCATTAAAGGTGCCAAGTCACACTGTTTCTCAGCCTGTGCTCTTTTAGGAGTTTGGGACCTATGGCTACAGGCAACATGTTGGGCAAAAGAACTTGCCAGCATGCTAGGCACATGTACAGGCATGGCTAGGGGTTGGCCACAACATTATATAATGTTATAATTTATTATTAGTCTTTGGGATACATTTTTGAAGCTTTTTAAATTCAAATATCTGCTTCTCCACTCTGGCTCTTGCCCATATACGAAGTCCATTGGCTACATATGGTCACAGGTAGTGGTGCTTTTGCATTTGTTGGTGCTTATTGTAAATAGGGTTAGACATTTGGGGGGGTAGCCCCTAGGATTGCTGTGGCTCTAATGAATGAAGGGTACATTTCGGTACATACTGGGTATTGAAAGTAGTGAAATCATGATTCTGAACCCGTCTTCCTAGCCTGACCATTTTTGTGGCCCTGTGCGATGAGTGTAATGGCTTTTTAGTATTGGCCTTCAACTAATATTCTGCCCATGCTCCACCTTAGTTGATTGCGACACTGGCTACACTGGCCTTGCCCTGCCTAAATGACAAACTGCATAAATGAGCCTTTAAAGACGTATTTAAACCTCTAAAACCATTCCATATAAAAGCATGATAAGATGATGAAAGCATTTAGTAGAGAGTCAATTGTGGGCTATAAAACAGAAAAGGATACCAACATTTCCTCCTCTGTTGCTGATCCAGCTTTGAAGTCAATGAGGCATAGCCCCAGTCTTCAGCTGTGTATCCGTTGGCTACTGAAATCTGGAGAGGACTGTCCTACATTATGTTTAGTTGCTAGCCAACCAGAGCGGGGACTGCAGCACAGAGTTTTTTATGTTATTTTCCTTAATCCAACAGAATACAGGGGGATGGGCAGAAGAGGGGAGGGGTTGACACTTGCTGTTACACTGACTTGTAAGGGCCAGTCCAGCCAGAGTGCCTGTTTTGAGGCACCCCCCCGGCCATGTCACCCTTCCCTAGTGCTGAGGCACGGCAGAGGGATACATTAAAAAAACACTTACCTTACCAGCAATCCAGCATCAATGATTGGGCCACACCAGATCAGGGGGCGCCTTCCTTCCTCCAGCCTCTGAAACCGCCTCACGCTGTGATAGAGTGCGTTTGCCATGTGTGCTCCAGCTTGCTAATTCCAATGAAGGTACGAGCGTTAGTGCGCACAGCAGGGGGAACGTGCTCTACGGGGTGCACGCTGCTGGAGAACAGGCTAGCAAAAGAAGGTGGTGCCCGATGCTGGTGTTGCTCAATCATTGCCGCTAGGTTGTGGCTGGGGTGTTTTTTTTGCCCTTTAATTTCTCACACATGGCATTCTAGTTCAACTGAAAAGACATTTTCAAACAGTTTTATTCATATTTAGCCACAGCTAACTCAATGATAAACCCCAGAAGCAAGACTGGCATATCGCCTTCCCATGGATTCTGCCACATATAACTGCCATTAATGATTCCAAACATCCCGCGTTAGGTAGAGCTGAAGATGTTTTTAAATAGTAGTGGCACATATTCCAATTTGCACATTTGCACAAAATTATGCTAATGAATGTTTACACTGAGAATTCCAGACTTTTGGCCTTTCATAAGCTACCTGCCGGAGTGAATAAATTCTTTCATGGCTCATCCAGAAAAGTATGTGCGTTTGGTTTTAGTCTACATCTCGACATCCCAACTGTGGAAGACATGTGTGCACCTCCTCCAAGTTGGAAATAATTAAGACAGAGTAATCTTATCTCCACAAGGTCAGGACTTGATTTATAAGAGCATCCTTTCCGCAATAATTCCTTTTCTTTTATCATCCAAGGAGGAACCTTCCTGAGATAGCAGTGGAACAGTAGAAGTATGTCACAGACACTCTGATGGGCATCATATCGTGACCGCAATGATTTCCTGTAACCCCCCCTAATCCCATTAACTGCTAGATTATGTTATTTTCACATCTGTATGGCATAAGAGAAATCATTTCTTGCTGAATAGAGGCAACTTGCTATAACACTAATGGTGATAAATGGATTCCAGTAGTCTGATCTATGGATCAGACTACTAAATAATTTTCTAGATAATGGAATTAGATTTAAAATGCGGGTTATTCACAAGCTGGATTCCCACCTTAAAAGTAACATCTTGCTCTCCATCAGTTTCCATCATATGCTGTATGTATATAAAGGGACACTATAGTCAAGAAATCACTTTCTCAGGTTTGATGTGCAAGACCAAACCCATTTGGTTACTGGCAGTCACTTGATTGGCAGCCATACAATGGGGGTCATACTACTAATTTGGTGATGCCAGTGGGACTCCTGTGTGCATTGCACTTTGGATTGCAACCTTCATCCTGAAGAGCGTTTTAGCAACACACAAAAAAGTGCAGATATAAATGCTTGTCCTACTTTTTTTCCCCCAAAAATCACCTGTACCTGCGATGGGGCATTTTGACATGTGAGGTACATCATATATCCAGGTATTTTTGTTTGGAGTCTAAGTCTGGAAATAACAGCACCCTATGGGCTATGCAAAAGGATTTGACACATTTTCTGCACAGCCTATATGGTGCTGTTGTTTCCAAACTTAAAAAAAAATATTCTTGCCTGATAGGAAATATGTTTCTACCCCTAAAAATGACAGGTACTGGTCATTTTTTCGGGAAAAAGGGTAAAACGAACATTTAGTTTTTTTACTTTTTTTTTGTCTAAACCTTGTCTGCATAGGATTTAGAAACTTTCTTCTCAGGTGTTGGCCCTGCTCTCAGCCACAGGGTGTGTGGCCACGTCCACTTCATTCACTACAATGGAGAGAGGATATATAAAGCTTTGCCCACTACCTTAATTGCAATAAATGGACAGGGCCTGGTGATGGTGACTCACCATGGTGATGGTGAGTCATGATTCTGTCCTGCCATCAGTCGGGTCCCTGAGGTCTGGCAGCAGAAGGCGCGGAAGGCAGCGGCTGCGAAGGGGGCCCTCGATAGAGCGATTGGGTGAGTTGTGGAGCGCTGCACTTGCAATGACCAGAGGTACACGATAAAAGGTAAGTACCCTTTTGTTTTTTTATTGCCCTGCTGAATTACTTTGAATGAACAAAATGTATTGATGTAAAGAGCTTAACATACATTTAGATGTGTAGATGGTGCAAACAAGTCTAGGCGATGACCTCTTAATTAAATGCACTCTTCCTCCAAGCTATTAGATGGACTTGGAGTCTCAGTTATGGTGCTTCCTGGAAGTCTGGGCAAAGTCCAATTGGGGATCTCCAGCATTGTAAACAAAGTGAATAGTGCTGCAGACTTTTTTTAGGGAAGATCTTGCCCTGAGAGCCATTTGTGTACAGAATACATTTCAATACACAAGCCTGATTAGGTTTAAAGCTGAAAATGGACCAATATAGGTGAAGAGAAATGTGCGTGGCTTCCCATTAGCATGCTAATTACCACTTCCTGCAGCCCCCCTTGCCCCAAAATTAGACACCCTCACCCCTTCCACTGCTGGGGAACCCAAAAATGAAACATAAAGTGCTATTGGGGGGGGGGTGTAAACATTTGCTATGGGTGATGTGGATTACAGTCCGCTCACTGTTGGAAGAGGTGGGTATGCAAATAAGGGCACTTGAGTTGCTGAAGAGAAGTCTGTCCCACAAAGTCAGATATCCCTTTTTTAGCTTTAGGTAAGTTTTAGGAACTTTCACCTTATTGTTGAAACTATTGATTGCCATTACTGCACAGTGCACACCTATGCCGTGGCTTTTGTATGAAGCTTCTTTCTGAAGAGCCTCTCTACCTTCCTGAAGAAACTCCCTTCAAATGCCTAATCGGGAGGGTTATTCACTCATGTGTGGAAAATGTCTCAACATCTCAAAACTCCAAAGGTGAAAGGCAGTAGCCTTAACATGAAACTACATTTGAAAGCCAGAAGTATTGTTATTGTAAAGCTCTAGCATACTGTAAAAAATAAAACATGACCTTTATGCATAGGAATTTATTTTAGTTTGCCAGTCAATGCTGGGTCACCGAGGGTGATGCCACTCTAATAAACTTTACATAAAGTTTGTGGTCAGAACTCTGTATAAATAGCTGGGAGGAATAGACAGCTGCTCATCACTGGGCATGAATCCCACATGTCTGTTCTGGGCATAGGAATGGCCTGGCGGTCACGTACCATCTGTGCCAGGTTTACCTGTGCTGTGCGGTTTACAGACTATTCGGTTATGACTAGCAGAAATGTATTGCTTGGCCAGAATATATACATCATTACAAATCAACAACTCATCCACTGGCATTTAAAAAATATATAATGCATTCAATATTGCTGGAAATGTTCCCAACTGCAGACAATGGGCTTGGTTTATTGGGTTTAAAGATATAGCCTCACTTTCTGTGTGCATTGATAAAAGAAGAAATTTAGCAGAAGAAATTAAGGAATTGTGACCGTAACAGGTGAGCGACTACATGCTTGTCATTTTGTGGCATTCCATTTAGTTGCCGCTAACAGGCAAATGGAGAGAGGTTATTTGAGTTCCTGCATGGCATCATTCTATGGGATGGTCAGTCCTTTTTTTTTACATTCTTTAGGACACAGAAAAAAAAATGTATGTTTGAACTTGATCTAGAAAACCTACATCCAGGATTAAAGCAAATACTAAACTCTGTCCCTTTTTATTTCACCATTTCACAGTCTAAGCTCTCAAGAAAGAAGATGCAGATGAAAGTAAGTTGGAAATACTATAATTTTCTATTTTTTCATCTACTTCTGTAAAAAAAAAGGATAAGTGCAATTAATCAGTCGGAAATATTCCTACACTGTGTGTAGTGTGTAGATTGAAGCATATCAGGTGACTTGTATTTGTCTGATGATGGAGGTTTGGCCTAAAGAGATCAAGACCCTATCAAGGTGTGCATAATTATTAGGCAGCTTGTTTTTCTCGGGGAAAATGGCTCCAAAAATGGAACTGACTCTTTGGTAAGTATTTTAGGGGATGCAGCACTTTTGGGAGCATGATCAAAGAACCATCAAACGTTTTGTTGCAAACACTGTCTTCACCAGGGTTATAAGAAATATGCTGAGAAAAAAAGATGCAAAGCTTTACTATTGCAAAAAAAACTGTTCTAATGATAAAAATCCATATGAATATGCTGAATGTCGGGAGGAGGGGTCACTTATATACCCCGCATCAGGAGATATCCAGCCAGACTCGTGTCTCTCCTGATACACTCAAAAACCTGTCACTCCTGGATCTTATTTCTACCAGGAGAAGAAAACCACAAGCTTGGCGGTTGTATTCAGTAAAATTGACTTCCAAACATACTGTCAGTTTTTAGAAGACGCTTTCTTCAAGCAGTGATGAGGTAATGATAATAATAATTAGTAATAGTCAAGAATCACTCTCATCTCACCAGTCCACCGGTACTTTTGGGCATAGGGAGTTTGCAGTTCTGGAATATGACAGCACATAACAGAGGGTAATGGGTTTCTGGTCACTTAATTTTTGATTATTTTCAAATTTTTGATCACTTATATTCAATCGTTTTTATGCAACCCTGTTGTCTAGCTGCAGAAAAGTGCTTGCATATTCTGTGATCACACCCAAATGTCAATGAAATTGAAAGACATTTAACAAGCTTAAGTCTTATGTCAGTTAATATTTATGCACACCTTGATATAGGGTCTTGATCCCCTTAGGCCACACCCTCAAGCATTACAAAAATATACATCACCTGATATGCTCCAATCCAATAAGCATTCAAAATACTTATTTGCCTAATAATCGTGAACACATTGTAGAAAGAATAGCAAGCGCTGACCTCATACTTTTACCTTCATGACTCTCTCCCATTTTCTTCAAGCCAGCAGTATCCATCAATTCATTCTCCTCCTTCCATCTCTGTAACCAAAGTCTCATGTTGTAACAGCTGTTGGTATATCCTCCATATTGGGTACACATACAATTTCTATATCTAGTAAATAGGTTGGGTGCTTCTGCCAGAAGGAATTTGTCACCATTCCTATTGGATCCATGGACAGGCCTCACATTGCATTTGACATGCCTAGTTGTTGTGGAAACACTTTAATGAAGATCCCAGTGAATGAGTGATATGCTTGTTCTTGTGTAGTGCGCTGCAAGAAAGACATTACATTGTCGCCTGCAAAACAGAAACAGTTTTTGTTTGTCTGATCTCAGAATCTGAAACATTTCCAAGTCACAGTATTGGATCGATGAGGTAGTTGCAGATTTGTAATGCAATGTTAATGTTGATTTGTAATGTTTATAATTAAACATCCAGTATAATGTAGGGCCCTCTTCAGTTACAGTCTGTGGCTCAAGTGGTAAAATATATTCTCTGGCTAACAAATATAGGAAAGTATTATTAGGAGAACAACACACAATCCAAAAGATTGTTAATAACACCAATGACGGTATGCCTATGAATCTGCTGTGATTTCTGTTATCCCCGTAATGGCAGTTTATTGCCAACTGTTCTTCAAGTTCCAACTCCTTAATAACATGCCTCACGTATACTTGATCCTCCACTCAACTCACCCTGAAAGGTACTATATGCTGTCCCAATACTGCTGCGCTCCAGGATTTGAGTGTGCGAATGAGGAAGCTAAGGCCTCAAAGGCAGATACACAACTAGAAGGGGTAACAAAGTGATGGCCTAGGTGCACAAAGACATTACGTCCATAAATCAGAGGCAGAGACAGCCATGGTTACCAGTCAGTAAGAAAGTCCTTCAAGCAGACCAAAATGCCCTATATTTGTGAAATACATTTGGCCAAAGGACCTGACTTCTTAGGGTATAGAACTAGAAATTAGTATTTTTGCTTTTCGAATCATCCTGAAACACTGATTTTTTGGCAATCTCTCTCTGTAAGATGGGTGGCGATGGCATAATTGCCACACACAACAGTGGCAATAAATGAAAGAGGCAGAACTTTACAGCTAAAATGGGAGGTATTATCTGGGATTAGAGTGATGCTGGAGCATTGAAAACTAGCAAAAGGTGCTCTTCATGGGAGGAGCAATTTAGGGGATGCAAGTTAAAAATGTGGGTTTTGGTCGGCTTTCAGTCATCAAGGCAGAAGTAAGGGGCAGAAAGTGTAGTTGGGACAAAGGCAAGGGTCAAACGGCATACGGTAGGTGAGACAGGTTGTGGTATCCCAAGGGTCAGGCAGATTTGTGGTCAGGTACAAGCAAGGTGAATCCAGGTGGAAAACAATGAAGGCCAAACAGCCAAAACTACTAGATTGGTGTTGGTATACTATCATGAATGAGTCCCCTTGTAGCTGAAAAAAACTCCTAATTTCCAAAAACTAAAATATTTGCAGTTCATTGACCGCAGTGTCAGAATATATCAGCTTATATCCTAGGAGCTCATGGACCAAGACCAAGAGACTCTCTGGCCAAACATGTGCACAGTGCTGATGAAGGCTATGAGTGGCATTCTCGAGCCCCATTACTAGCACAGGGACACAGAGATGTCATGTGACTGGGTGGTGAAGAGACAGCACTGGGGGAGTTGGAAGGAAAAAAAGGTATGTATGGATGTTTCAAATATATCCACATTTGCATTGGTTGGTGAAAATGGGGATCAGCAACATTAGTGATGCCAACAAACTTCTACTAAAACTGTTATCCTGGAATTCTGATTTGAGTGGGAACTAAAGTAAAAAAAAAATTTTCGCCAAATGACTCCATCTTCCCCCCATTACAACATTCAGAAAGCCTAAAAATGCTGTTTAATATTTATCCTCAGGTTTCCAGGTTCCTCCATACACAGCCTTTTTTTAGGTTGGTAGGAAACGAAAGGGGGTTGTCAGCAGATGGGGGGGGGGGGGGCGGATCAGCGGATCTAAAGCCTTTGCCTCTGCAGTTTATACAGTTTTATCAACACTAGCAGAACTAGGTAAGCTTAGGCCTAGACTCCTGAGGACTTTGAGAAAGTGTGTGAACAGGCACTGGCCATGTGTCTGATATGCAAGTGTTTATACACTATTGTAGATAGAAGGGAAGCAGAATATATATATATATATATATATATATATATATATATATATATATGTAGACTTCTGGCTAGAACCACTATTTTAAATGTTCTGGTAGTGGAATGACATAAAAAGAAGTCTACTGCAAAAATTGGAACCAGGAGCTGGGGCTAGGCCAGATGGCAATTACAGAGGATGTTTGGAGAATTCTTAAGGCCCAGATGTCATCATTAAAGGTAATGGTGTAACTGTTACCTCTGGGAGTCTGTGCTGTGCCAGTTAGAGCTTTGGTGCATAATGGAAAATATTAGTCTGGAACTGGACATGTACAGAGTTGTACCTGTAAGTTACTTTGGGAGTTAAAGTTGTTCTTTAATTCACCTCAAGGCTCATAAGAATCCACTGTCATTGTCTCCGGGGTCATGCATGTCATGCGAGTCTTGTAAAGTGTTGTATTGTTACTAATACTATGTACATGAGGTATTATTGTTGATGATGACAAAAAATACTGGTAACTGAAAGTGCTGATCAGGACTTATCAAGATCCAACTGTCCCAGAATCATGTGTGGGGAGGCTACAGGACAATACCAGCTGCAAAGCATCACTATTACTAATTCAATTTTCTCCTGTATATATAATATATATAGGATTTATTACTGACTACTGACAGATGACTTATATTTATTAAATGTCGCTGGGGGCTATGGGCAAAAAAATCATTTTCCTTTCCAGATTTCTTCTTCTAATCCTTAATAAGTTTAAACTCATTCTTAATGAAAATAACAACTGAGGGCCATAGCTAATACTCACAGCAATTCAGCCAATAACATTAATTAGCAGCAGTAATTTGGTTACTTTAGCCAGTAAGTTTTCTTTATATGGTTGTCAATATAAGTAATATTCTAGGTGATTTATAAACAAGAACCTTGATGAGCTATGCATCATTATGTTATTAAAAATGGATCTGTTATTACAAACCCCCTGGTCATTAACAACTGAGCTGATTTTCTTTAGCTTCAGCGCATTCCCATACCTGACAACAAAGGCAGGTCTTCCCCACTCTGTCTCTCCCGGTCATATCTGTCTCCACAAAGCCCTTCCTGAGGAAGCAGCAGCATTAAAAATGTCCAGATGCAAAATCCCACTGCTGACAGATATCTATGTAAAGAGGTGAGCCATTTTTAGGTCATTAAATTGTAATTTTTATCCCAACTATTATTAAAGTCGTGTGTTGTAAAATATAGGCTCAAAACACAGTTAATCTAGGAAGGTTGGAGGAGACCCTGAAACCTATGCAGTTGTCTGTTTCTTCTTCCATACAGATTCCTGATAATCCTATCTGCAGTCCTGTAAAAAGTGTTATCTGTTTACCAGCTTCAGCCCTAGAATTAACTGGCACACTAGCTTCTAGCACGGTAGCTTAGACCAAAGGAATCATTTTTGCACTACTTTTGGCGCAAGGTTTTCGAAAAAAAAATTCTAACTCAGACAAGGTAACCCAACCTTTAAAAATCAGACGAAATGATCAGCCTTTTGTACACAGTCGGAGCAGGTGCATCAACTAATTCGTCTGGCAACCAATCGGGTATGCATGCAAGTGTTGTGTGTGATACCATGCACATCTGCCTAACAAATGTAACTGCCCACTGGAAGTCACATGGGAGACAAGATTGCCATGGGAGCACATACTAGGTGAGCAACAATGCCGGATTTTATGTGCTATCTATTTTCTATCTTATGTAGGGATTGGAGGGAGTTCTGTATTTGATCTGCCCATACATTTGATAATCTTTTGAAGCAATCCCTAGCAAATCTTGTCAAATTTGTAGTATAAAGACCATCTTAATCAATCTGTTCAATTAAATGTTCCCAAAGTTGCATTGAATCAGTTAGTTCCCAGCTATACTGGCCTTAAAGAGACCTTCAGGCTACTGTCATACCAGGGTATTGTGATTGGGATTTTGATCGTGCCCTGCTGGGCGTTTGCTGGACAAATACCTGCATGCTGTGTTTTTTGACTGTAGCGTGGCGATCTCAAAATTATAGAAGTCAATAGAAGTGCTTTGCTTTTGCTTTGGATGCAGCCAGGGGCCAATCAGGTTTTTGAATTTTTCCGGTAGGGAAAACACCACCGATCTTCTGTTGTCAGCACATGGGCAGGATGGCAGATCCTGCATGTGCACCTGAGTTACAAGCAAGCTCCTTGCTAACTGGAGGGTAGTTGATCTTGGGCAAGCAAAAGCTAGTAGCGGGAGTGTGCTGTCAGCCCAAAGTACTGACAACAGACTGCTTGTATTTCACCAACTGCTGCTGCGATGGACCAAAGCTAGTGGACGGGCGGATTAGGAGAGATTTTCGTTTTTTTCACCAGCATTTAAACTTGAAACTGAGTGCAGACATTATCCCCCTGTTACCCCCTTACAATAAGGAATCACTAGTGCCGAAAACTCAAATGGCTAAAGATTATACTGATATACCAAAAAATAATTGAGCTAAAAATATGATCAGAGAACTTTTATAAGTGCACATTAAACAGGTGCACAGATCCAGGAAGGAGAGTAAAAAAAGGCAGGTGCACCCATTACCCCCAAAACGTATCTGCTCCCACTGCCACCCCATATTGCAATGCTGGGACCCCGGGTGGCCAATATACAGGCAATCGAGGGAACTGCTATAATCAGAGATCTATATAAATGCTATGAATATGCACCAGATTCCGAGAACTCCCCAGACCCTGCATCATAAACAAAACCAACTGACTTGACTTTGTGGTGCCTGTTGAGGGGGATTAGCTTAAGTGTAATGCTGTAAAATCCCGTAAAGCTTTGCTACAAAAAGAATCTGTCACCTACAAAAATGCTTGCACGTGCACTATTGACTAAATTGATGAAATGAAACACGTTTCTGCTGAGTCTGTCAGCATCAGGATTAATATATCAGGATAAAAACAGTTTTGCTCTGGGTGTGGCGTGCTTAAATAACTCAGATACAGAGCAGCGCTTAGTGGTCCAAATTCATGCAGCATCCATTCAGCCTATTCACTTCTATAAGGCACAGGTCAGGGTGCACACAAGTCCTAAACCAATAGCCTGAGTCTTTTATAATGACAGTGTTCCTAGGAGTGCAGTCACATGTGACCTTAGCTGGTATAGTCTTCCAAGGATGGAAGCAGAACCCCTTTTTTTTTCTTTGACGTTTACCTGATTCTGAGCAGATGACTAGCCATTATAATGTAAGACAAAAATCCAATGTAGCTGGTGCACTCTTACAAAGCTGTAGATCCAAATCAATAAATAGGACATTCCGGGGGTCAGGAGCCCCCTTTATCAAGGTGGACTGTCGGCAGTCTACCTTGATAAAGGGGGCTCCTGACCCCCGAAACGTTGGTTCAAAGGACATCATATGGACTTTGCTTTTTGTTCTATGAATGCAATGGAACATTTTTGTGATTGAATACAAGCATTTTCACTACTGATTGGAGTGCCGGTCCTGTTTATTGATTTGCCATTATAATGTAGTTGACACAGAAAGTAGATGTTTCCTTGAGCCTTCATCTTCAACTGAGTGGATGTGCTTACTTAGTTTTAATTCCTGTGTAATGATGGTCCCCTAGAATTTAGTGGTCTGTACCAGCTCCATAGTAGATCCACCTGCATCTTAAAGAAGAGCAACCACCGACCTAGAGTCTATAAGATTCTATAAGGAGGTGTCCCTCTTTGTGGGGCATTCCAGTTTCCATTCTGGATGCCCTGATATGTGAAGCCCCTTTACTTTACTGCTACCTTTCCAGTGATCCCGCAGTGCAGGCACAGGCCATGGTGGCATTCGTGGCATATCTTCTGGCTGAGCACAGAATAAGCGGCGCGGGTATGACATGCTAGGGGGAAACGGCCTGGAGGATGCTTGCCGCTCCCTTTCCATTCAGCATTCTATGCTGCTCAATAATAAACATAAGCATAGAACACTGATTGGAGGAAACCACACATATGCACCGCAGGATCGCTGAAGAGGTAACCACAGTGAGTGTTGTGGGGAGTTTCACACAATGGGGCATTCTGAATCAGGGTGTCCCTGGGATAAGGAATGAAAGCCAAGGGAATGAAACTTCAGTCAGATCTGCCTGAGAAATTCTCGACCCAAATCTGGCCATATTACTTGACCTACCTTATACATTAACTGAATTACAGGTACCCCTCTGGTAGCTGCGGCTACTGAATAGTTTGTTTACTTAGTAGTTGGCACCTGTCTTAGTTACACATTTTTGGAGCTTCATCCTTTGATGGCTGCACATTAATACGTTTGTAAGACCTGATTTTTATGGTCTAGCATTGTTACAGAAATCGCTTTCCTATAAGGGTATGAAAGGGAAAACCTTTCCAGCCAGGCTGTGTTAGCCCATTTGGATGGCAGCAGCTACAAGCTGACTCTAAGAAAATTTGTTTTTATAAAGCTATTTACATATGTGTTAGTTTTTACGGTGTTTTACTTGTTGCTAGACACATTGTATAAAGCAGTCAACACTTGTTCCTGGAAGTCCCATCTTGCTGCATCGACATGTGAATGGCCTTTGCTCAGGATGGGTTGCCTACATTGCAGACAGATCATGTGATCTACTCTCAGTTGTGTTTTCACATGTTTTTCCATCCTTTGTTTTATCTACCCTTTTTTGCAGACAAAATTCATCTTTCTATTAAATTGGGAAACAGCCTCTGGGGACACTGTAATGTGACTGTCAATCATTCAGACTTGCATGATGTTTATGGCAATGAAAGGTGTATTAGGTTTGGAAATGATACTCAGTGTAAGGAGATTCTTGGAGTTGGGGGGGGGGATACTGAGACTAAACTATGGATTCTATCTCAGCATGTCTCCTCTGCTTGTGCTTATCGTTTGGATGTGAACCGATTGCTGGGCTGGGGGTGATGGCTCCCTGATTTGTTCCACCACCTGTTGTCACGGAGCTCAGTTTTGACTCATGGATAAAGAATACAGCAAGACCCTAATCTCTCAGGACCTCATGCGCTGGTAGTACTGCTATACTTTTATACCCTAACAGTCCGTGCGCTGCATTTTCGAAGCAATTACATGCTATATACACGTCTGTCATTAGATGAGATCCCCTCAATTTGTATGACACGCTTTAACGCAGGCCCCGCCAAGCCTGCCGGAATGACAGCTATGCCCTCAAACCATAGTCTGGAATGCACTTCACCCTCCTGCTCCGAGGGGCTGAAAAAGACTAGAATATAATTACCAAGTTGACATCTAACTCCAAAACTGTTATTACACCTTTCAAGGCTACATTAACCCTTTCTGCTCCTTGACGCATCTACATTGTTCAGGCAAAAGGCTCTAATCTCCGTATAAGAAATTTTACCCTTTTTTAAAAGTTTATTTCACTGGTTAGAAAAACAGTCAGGCAGTTGCATGTTATCAACGTTCCTTTACTCTCAATAGATAGCTATTAACTATTTTTTCTCTTTGTAGGACTCCAATCGTGTCCTAAGGCAACAGACATTCCTCTGCTATGAAGAGGCGGTACTTTTCTTGTTGGAAAAGTAAGCCATTTGTTTATAATTTATTATAGACAGATAACAGACTGTCATCTCCATGTGTACATAACATGGATGTGTCTCCCATATTAGGTATAGGCTGGATTTAAATTTGCAAGGACATTTCTGAGTAAAAAGGATGATCAAAGTTGTTTGCTGGGCCAATTACATTTTTGTGTCAGCAGTAGTGAGTAGTTTCACCCCACCCCAACCTTATTTGGTGAAATAAAAACCTCAATAAAACCACATTACCAAACCTCCATCTTTTGTCGGGCTTGGGAAAGAGACTAATGGGGATGCCTTAAAGCAAACCGAAAAGTATCAAGGGTAGACTACTCCCAGCCATTTAAGACAATACAATATTGGGTTTAGCTGGCCCTGTACAGGTAAAGTAGCTGTCCTTTAAATATTTAATCTTCTTTATCAGTCTAGCTAGTTGTATTATCAATTATCTTTCATTAAAAGTAAGGGCGGACTGTTGGCAAAATCAGCCTGGAACATAACCTGCTGACCTGTTCTTTATGTGCTTTCCAGTGAGCAGTGGCTTAACTAAATGTGACTAGGTCCCTTAAAAGGGTTACAGAAGGTAATGTCAGTTGTTAGACCATTGTCGGGCTAC
The DNA here is from genome assembly GCA_027917425.1 of Gastrophryne carolinensis. NCBI lineage: Eukaryota > Metazoa > Chordata > Amphibia > Anura > Microhylidae > Gastrophryne > Gastrophryne carolinensis. The sequence continues at coordinate 473,507,856 of CM051234.1, read as the reverse complement.
GTCCTAAACTGTTTTCAGTTTTAAAATTGAAGAAAAAATTGCAGAGATATCAAGGTTTACAGTTACATCTTATGAAATATTTGGATGGGGCTTTGGCCTGTCTTACAGACCCCAGCATTATCGGTGGAGTCTATAAGACTACTCTCTGCCTTGTTTCTACTTTCAGGAGCAGCTGCGTTCTGACAGTAAAGAAGAGTGCAGCCATGATGAAGTGAGCTGCTGAATGAGTTTATGTACTTTGCCTTCAGAGTCCCTTTAAATGGGGCCTATCATGGCCCATACACTACCATGTTCCTGCCTTTTTAACTCAATTGCCTACAACTAGACCAATAAGGATGGAAACAGATCTGATAAATAAGGTGGAGGAACAACAATGATGACCTTTTGGGCCTCAGTGTGGTCGCTTCCCCTGCACCCTCTATAGTTATGGCTATAGCATTGCAGGGGCAAAGGTAAATGCATTGCTCTAAGTCTTGCTTGTGCAACATACTAATGTATGTTCTGAAAAAAATATTACCTTATTCATTATAGTGTGTCCTTCCATGCAGTCATTTACAGCTCAGACCTAAACACCCCCTCCCTTCCATCCCTGCCCTCCTCCCCTGCTTAGACAGATTAGGGTGTAAAACAAACAAACACTCAGATTTTTGCCTGACCCCTTCACTGCAGTCTCAGCTTCTGGGTATGCTGATCTAATGGAGACTATTGGGTCGATTCAAAGAAACATGTTACAGCTTTGATTTTGGTGCCGATCATCCTATTTTTCCCGAACGCTTGTGCGTTCGTATGAACTTGCGAGTGATTCTATAAGCAAATACGTTTCTATCCTAAAATGTACGTCCGTTCGTATGGCAGTTCGCGAATCAGACCTATGTCAGTTTCCATCCTGAATTTTCCGTTTCATTTCTCAGGTTGCAACATTGGTTTTGCCCTTTTTCCTTTTTTGTCTGGACGTAAATCCTTCTGATCTTGCGGCTGCGCACTACAAACTTACCTCATTAAAGTGCATTCTAAATATTTGGTCTTTTATTTTTCTTTATTTCATTCATTTTGTAGTAACCAACCATTAATGAATGCATTTGCATAAGTAAATCTTACTTTGTTTAATTTTTAGTTAACTTGCATTTTTTACTTGTGGATTTAATTTTAATATTTTGGCTTCAAATGGTACAACTTTAAATTTTTTGTGTGGTTACCCACACCCTCTACATACAGATTTGCTCTCATAAATTAAAAAACACCCAGCAACTTCTGCATGTTATGAGTCTAGAAACAGCCAAGATGGCGGGTCAGGTAATATCGGGCAGCCTGCAAACAGAAAGGGCCTTGTGACTGTGTTGCTCTGCATTCTTTGATTTCTGACCTTTCTGTGCCCCCAGCTCTGCTGTGTCTGTGCAAAATACAGCAGTAACCCACATCCTGCACTTTATCCCGCTCTCCTCTCCTCAGTAAGTGTGATGCATCTGACCAAAGATGAGCTAAAATAATTAAACAAAGCAAAGGTAAACAACTACACCAATAAATTCAAATTAAAAATATTATTCTATTACATCATTTTAAAAATAAATAACAAAGGACATAAGTTTCTTTAATTAACGCAAATATATGGATGTATTGCAAAATAAAGGTTTACATGCAAAGGACTAATTAAGGTCCACATTAAAATGCTTTTATAAGGCATACATGAAATGTATTGAATCAGGTATGCATTGCCATACAATTTATGGCCTCGGCCATGCTGATACATGCAGTTCATTGGAGCTCAAGACGCGCAGACTCCTCCACATAGCCAAAAAACCTGTTCAAGAACAGCAATCCGACTGCTAAAAGGTGTCGGCAGTGGCTTTCTTTTAAAACGGATTTAGAGGTTGGAAAACTGCTCTCTGAATCACACGTAAACACATCCGATTATCCTAAGTTTTACGTTTTGATCCTAAGTTTTTCGTTTTGATCCTAAGTTTTTCGTTTTGATCCTAAGTTTTAGGTTTTGAACCTAAAATTTAGGAACGAACTTACGATGATCGCAAGAGCATATACGAAATCGTACGTAGGCTCGTGCGAGTCGGAAATGGCCAAAAAAACAGGAAAAAATGACTAACACCCACCCAAACTTACGATTCTCGATCCGAAATCAATTAACTTTTGCTCTTTGAATCGAGGGGTATGAGTGACAGTTTATCACCCAATCAAACAAATGTTTCTCAGTCTCGCTTTCTACCTATCACAATCAAACAAATATGTATCTATTCCTTCCTACTAGCATCACACCGCAAACCAATGGCAGAGACTCTAACTTGCTTCACTCAATAGGATCAGAAAGTTTGGATGGAGTTTCTTAAAACTAGGTTTACTGTTAACGAATAGATGCTTTTGAAGTTTATGCCCAGCTTTTCTGTGCTTTTATCCAGATTCAGATTCCTGCTCAAACATAGAACTCTTTCAGAAGCTGAACTGACATTCTCTTGTTTGCCTACAAGCAAATAGATGTTTAATCGGTGAAGCTGAACTTTATAGTTTGTATAGGATAGGCGGGGGTAAAAAAAACACTTGAAAGGTCTCTTTGTAACTATTTTGTGATTTTGAAGATTTAGCCTTATGTTTTGTCTTTGGTGACTGAATGGGCATGTTACCCAATATTTGGGCCAATGAGACCACAAGAAGAATAGGGATAGGTTTAGCTGTCACCACCCTTCGGTCCCATTGACACCTACTGATTTGATGTTAGAGGTCATCTGTGGCCTACAATGATATTTAACCTCTTTGGCAGTGGCTGCATTTTGCAAACTGTTTCCTGCCACTCTAAGCTAGGTCCAGAATTTGAGCTGGAGGAGGTTTCTGGGCCCTTTTTCAAAAGTAGTCTATGAGCATACACCTGGCAGGTCCATGTTAGGGCTGCACTGTTAGCCTTGTAGCTACAAATCAGCCACTGACATGCAGTGACTTGAGAAGAAGAGGACCAAGTAGAAGGACAATGGAGACGAGGTAACTATTTAGGTTTATGGCCACTGCCAAATGTCACTTTATGTCATAGATGGCAGCAAGCAGCTCACCTGAAGCATGTCCCATGTGCCTTTTCTCCATTTCCTACGGCGCCCTGTTCCCCAAAGTTTCCCCTTTGCATTTTGCTATGACCACACACAAATGTGGCCAAACAGCTGCTCCTGTCCCTTTGCACTCCCAATGTGAGTGAGCCCAGTGAGTTACAGTTGTCACGCTTGTGGGGCCTGCTCATGCTAAGAATGCTGAGACACAGGGGCAGCTGTGTGACCACATTTGTCTGTGGTCATAGAAAGGAAAAGAGGAGCAAACTTTGTATCTCCACTAGACGTCTACAATGCGCTGCAGGAAAGGCATATGGGGCAGGCTTCAGACAGGCATATGGGACAGGCTTCAGACAGGCATATGGGACAGGCTTGGTATTACTATTATAGTGATTTGGGTTTTCGTTTTCCTCAGCTATACCATTGTATGCTATTCATTTCTGACAGGATACCATTGTTCTAAACTAGCTGCTTAAGCCCCCTCCTCCCAATCTCATGCTGGGAGCAATTAGATGCTATTGCAAATTATGCTAGAAGGAAGATAAGAAAGGAAGATTTAATTTCTCCCAATTTTTGCTTTGAAGACAAATGTATTTTTACTTTAACATTCCATAGGACGTGGTTGGTCTGCTTTAATAGCTGTAGCTAATAACTGACTTAATATTGCCTTTGCCAGGGCTGTTTCTTTAAATAATAACCATAAGGATAAATCTCCCCAATGCACAAAATATTATAATGACTATGAGGGTGACCAAAAGAGATATCGACATTGTTGTGAAATGGGGTCTTTTCAGAACCAGAGGCAAAAAGTGCAGTTTGGAATAAAAAGTGCACTTTTTGTAACTGGTGCTGAATTGGGCCCTAGGAAGACCGTGGAAGGAAATGGAATTTATTTACTGCAAAAAATCGGTGTGCACTTTTTGCAACTGTGCTGTATTGACCTCAATGCCCTGCTATCTGTAAATGCAATCTCAGCATGAACATAATAAGAAATAGATGCAGGGATAACAGACTACCTGTACCCTCCCCTTATTTTGATATCATAGTAATTTTATAAATAAATATATATATTTTATATATATATACTAATAATAATATATATATATATATATATATATTTATTTAATACAGCTGATATCCTATATTCTGTCTCTTTTTGCAAGCTCACTACTCAGAAAACTAGCTTATGGCCCGGGCTACTGCCAAGTAGACAAGACATCTGCTTAGAGCTTAGTCTGTTTACTCCTTAGAGGTCACAAATGACAAACTTTTTGTGACCCTTACATGCTCCTGCCGCTCCCCTGTTTGGTTTTCCAAGCAGCATCCTTCTCACCAGACAGATTTTTCTGGTTATTTATCATCTGGGCTCTTCTTTTCTTATGCAGAGGAGGTGTCTCTGTGCTTTTGGCAATGTAAGTTAAACAGGTAAACACATTTCCATTAACTATCTGATCTCAGCAGCGCCTCTGACAAACAGCGAAACAATGATGACTTGTCAAGGTGAGTTTTTAAATATAAAAGTTAGTTTTATGCAAGTTAGTCTGTGAATTATAGTGTATATTAGTTCATTAGTGAACATAGCTTATATCAATATTATAAAGCAGTGACAAACTGTCTATTTACATTGTAGTATACATCATAAACATGTAATGACTGAGAAAAGGTTACTTCCAGTTATTTTCGAGAACCCTTTGTTCTCGAAGTTTGTTTCAAGACCCGAACCACGAACCCCATTGAAGTCCATGGGGACCCAAACTTGGGGGCCCAAAAATGTCTGTAAAATGGGGGTAACAAGAGCTAGAGGGCTGCAAACACCAGGGAGATTGCCCTGCACAAAATGGGGAAGGGAAAGTATTCAAAATAATAACAGAAAACAAAAAAATAGAAATTACAGAAATAGATAAAAAATATTAAAATAATCATTCTTTATGGTGAAAAAAGCCAAATCGGGGATAACACCAGGGAGATTGCTTTGCACAGAATGGAGTAGGGAAAGTACTCTGAATGATCACAGAAAACAAAAAAATAATTAAATACAGAACCGTGTTTAATTCCCGCTGCAGGTAACAAATGGGTTTATTTTTTTACACTTTTTGTTCATTTTTTGGCATTTTTTAATTTTTAATTTTTTTAATTGTACATTTTTTTAAATTTTAAATTTAAAATTTTTTTTAAATTAAAAATTTTTGTTAAATTTTAATTTTTTTAAATTTTAATTTTTTAATTTTAAATTTTTTAAATTTTATTTTTTTTTTTAATATTTTTTTTAATATTATTAATAATAATATGAGTATTTAATTTTTGGTTAGATAATTTTTTTTTTGCAAATATATCTCTATTAATTTTCCGTTTGAGCAGAAAAAACAAAGGAAAGTACAATACACAAGGAAGGTAAATCAATCTGCATCAGCTACAATAGAACACATTATTGGCTAGGTACCTAAAGACCCAGCACACCCCGTGCCTACACTCAAGACTACATCCATCATGGTTGAAGACGGTCCCCTGGAAAGTCGCGAAGCATAACGAACATTCAGCCATATAGCTCACTAATCCAGTAATCTCTATACTAGCTCAGTGTTACGGCACTCCACTCTAAGGTACGCGTCACCCACCTTGTAATCCCCTCCCTATGGAGGGGGGGGGGAGAGAAAGGCTAGAAATAAAGAAATAAAGGAAAACCGGGAACAAGGGACACCAGACCACAGGGCCTAGACCTTGAACTGAGGTGCTAACCAATGTGTCATGGCACAAGCCCCCATTCCAAGGCCCAACCCTGAGGGGAGCAGAAGGGGGGGTAAGTCCCATCCCCCACCCATTCCATCCACTTGTCCTCCACCTCCTCCTCCAGCCATTCCGTTCCTGTAGCCATTCCCAGCGATCTAGCGGCTGTAAGGAGGTGCCTAAGAAGGCCTTTCTTGCAGGATGCCATCGAACCCGGAATCATAGAGAGAAGGGTCACTTGGGGGGTGTTAGGGATGTGTTCGTGAGTCAGATATTCATAAATTCCTAGAACCCTCCCCCAAAATACCTCACCGTTGGGCATTACCACCAGATGTGGGTTATAGATCCCGTGGCACTATTTCACCTCCAACAGTAGACAGATGCGGATCCCCCGTACTTCACCAAGTCAGCTGGACATCTTTACCATCTGGTGAGGATTTTGTAATTTCTCTCCTGCACTTTACACGATATATGGAGTGGGTTAAAATGAAAGATTTCTCCCAATTCTTTTGCCTCAAACTTTTGTCCTATCTCCTCCTCCAATCTCGTGATGAAGTGCAACTGCTCGCGGCCCGCCAAACTATGCTGGAGAACCCTATACAGAGTGGAAATTATATGAGTCGGAGGCAAAGGCATTTTAAGAATACATTCAAAGACTGTTAAAGGAAGAGACAAATCAGATTTAGGAATGTGCGAATTAATAAAGGCACCCAGCTGGGAATACAGGAGCCAGGAGAGTTTCTCACCCCTGCCACGTGCCCGGAGGTCTTGTAGGTTAGGTGGACTTGGTCGCGACAAGACCTCTTCCATTCTTACATCCTGTGAGTCCTCCCAGATATGGAATCTTTTGGATCCCACCTTGGGAAGGAACGCGGGGTTGTTAAATATCGGAGTGAGTGGTCCAGATCTGTGGGAGATTCGCCTCTTCCTCAAGGTCCTATCCCAGAGAGTAAGCAAGGCATTTATCAAGAATGGGAGCGCAGACTTTCCTGGGGACTTTCACTTGGGCCTATAAAGGGTTGCCATTCTCACCCCTTTTTTGTCCCATATAAATTTTGAAAAGGCTTATTGTAATTTCCCAAAGAACCCCCGCTTCGGGATTACTGGGAGTGCCTGGAAAACATGTAAGAAACGGGGTAGTGTATCTATTTTCATATATGCATGCAACCAACCCAAAAGAATTGGTTTCTACTGTAGGACTTCAGGCTAGCTAATGTATTGTTGAGAAGCGGGACATAATTAAGCTTGAACAACCTACTTAGGTCAAAGGGGATCTGGCCCCGTAAATATTTATTGGATCTCTTTTGCAACTTGAATGGAAGATTTGTAGTTGTGTTGTTTGTGTGTGTAAGGAGATATTTAGTGCTTTGGTTTTGGCAAGGTTCACCTTAAACTTACTAAGGTGGCTAAACCGGTCAAACTCCATAATGGAGGGCAAGGAGATATGCGGTGAGGTTATGTATAATAACAGATCATTGGCGAAGAGAAAGAATTTATATTCCCTCCCCCCACAAGCAATTCCCCTAACAGAAGGGTTGGCTCTCAGGGAAGCAAAAGGGAGGATCCGCACTCCTTAAAAATCCTGAAGTTTATTTATGCAAAAAGTAAAACCAACATCTCCATTGGAAAAAAGCAGCATAAAACCAGTAAAGGATTTATCGTGATGAGGCTGTGAGACAGCTCAGTGATACTGCTACATGTAGAAAGCTCCCTGAGGATCCAACTAAGGATTTCCAGATCCTGTTATTTAAACTTATTGAAGAGGGACATTCACTGGGGGTTTTATCTTCCAAGTTGGTTGATCGTTTTAAAGTTCTTCACCCCATTGTACCATTGTTTCATCACCTGCCCAAAATTCACAAGCAGGACAATCCTCCTAAGGGCAGGCCTATAGTGGCAGGGATTGGGGGCTTTATGACCCCTTGGGCAAATGGTTGGATGCCATGTTGCAGCCGTTAGTACATAGACTCCCGGGTTTCTTACAAGATACGGGGCATTTGATACAACTCTTATCTGAAATACAATGGGAACCAGGGTCATTGCTATGTCCCTCTATTCCTCAATCCCGCAGGATTTGGCAATTCAGGCTCTAGAGTTTCACCTTACCCACTATTCAGACTATAGCTCTGACCTTTGTATTTTCATTGTTATGGCAACTGAGTTTTTGTTGCAACACAATTATTTTGTATTTGACGGCACCTTTTATCTGCAGATCAGAGGAGCCTCTATGGGGGCCCCATTTTCACCTTCCCTAGCAAATCTGTACATGGGGTGGTGGGAACACCACTCCATCTACAGTGACAGGAAAAAGTGGAGACATTATATTGTAGCTTTTTTTAGATATATCGATGATCTATTGATGCTGTGGCGAGGCACTGATAGTGACCTCACAACCTTTGTGGAATACTGCAATAACAATGATTTAAACTTAGAATTTACAGCACAAGTACATCAGAGAGAAATTGAATTTCTAGACTTGAGATTAGTTGTGGATCTACAAGAACAGGTTCTCCAGACTTCCACATACCGTAAACTGACGGCAGGTAATAATATCTTGAGAGCATCGAGCTGCCACCCCCCACATGCAATTAGATCTATTCCTGTGGGGGAGATGGTGCGGAGCAGAAGAAATTGCTCCCGTCTAGAATCCTTTGTTGCGGAGTCCACCCAGATACAATCTAGGCTTATTGAGAGAGGCTATCCCCCTTGGATGTTATTAAGGGCTAAAAATATAGCCCTTAACAAATCCCGGGCAGCTTTATTAGGAAACAGGAACAACAATAAAAAAGTTTGTGATAGAGTGCCCTTTGATGGTGTTACTTTTAGTACCCCTTATACTTTAGAGTTTGAACAGGTCAGTAGAATTATTAGGAATAATCTACCTATTTTAAAAGCAGACCCACTTCTTAAAGATATAGTGGACAAAGGTGTTCGGATAGTTAGCCGGAAATCCCCTAGCTTGTCTAGTTTGCTGTCACCTAGCTTCTTTCAAATGTCTGATTCCCGTGGTCCATCTTGGCTATCTACCACGTGATTTTTCCCATGTGGTGCCACGCGCTGTGGCTTATGTAAATATGTCCTTAGAGGGAACAAATTTACTTCTACAACTACTGGCAGAAGCTTCTCGATCAAATCACTATTAAATTGCAACTCCAAAATGGTTATTTACCTTGTCACCTGTGCGTATTGTGAGATGCAATACGTGGGGTGCACAAAGCGCATCACGGAACATCTGCATGGAGTGGGCAGACCGGAGTTAACAAAAAATTCCAATGTTGCTAGACATTTTAACCAATCACATCCTGGTGACAAAATCATGATCAGCGTCAGTGCCATTGAGAGAGTATGTATGGGTCCAAGGTGGGGGGGGATATATATAAAAAAATGTTAACTAGAGAAGCATTCTGGATGTTTTCCCTTAATACCCATTCCCCCCTGGGCCTCAACCATAGGTGGGACATCTCTTATATCACCAGTAAGTAGAGACATTTGTCCTTATGCCTGGATATTTTATGTTAGTAACTGTATGATGGATAGGGATTCTGAGGTGCTGGAGCCATATTATATTATATTATATTATACTATTCTATATTATGATTGTAGTGGTCAGCGTATCTGCTGACATGTGCATGACATTGACATTTTATTTAACATATGTGCCAGCATGCCATATTCTGATGGTGACCTTTTTGACCCTGTCGTTTTTGCCATCCACAACGTGAGAAGTGGTCGAGCTGACCCTCGGGCTGTGGCATGCCTTGCATGGTGATCATATCTGGGTCCATCCTAATTTTGACACACTAGCCATTTACAATTATGGCCAGAGACCAATAGGTTGAGGTGTACTATTTTTGTATAGTGTATTGCTCATTGGCATTGGATACTATTAATTGCGTATATCTTATATATTCTTGTAAGATTTAGATAAATTGGAAGCATGGGCAGTTAAATGGCAAATGAAGTTTAACACAGATAAATGTAAGGTTATGCACATGGGAAGGAGAAATATGTGTCATGATTACACACTAAATAAAGAAACACTTGATAAAACAACAATGGAAAAGGACCTAGGGGTTTTAGTTGACAATAAGCTCAACTGTAGTAATCAATGCCAGGCAGCTGCTGCCAAGGCAAACAGGATCATGGGGTGCATCAGGAGGGGCATAGGTGCTCATGACCAGAACATCATTTTACCCCTGTACAAGTCACTGGTCAGACCCCATATGGAATACTGTGTACAGTTCTGGGCACCTGTGCTTAAAAAGGACATATCAGAACTGGAGCGCGTTCAAAGAAGGGCAACAAAGGTAATAAAAGGAGTGCGGGGGCTAGAGTACCCGGAAAGATTGTCCAAGTTAGGCTTATTTAGTCTAGAAAAAAGACGATTGAGGGGTGATCTAATAACTATGTATAAATATATTCGGGGTCAATACAAGGATCTGTCCCACAATCTATTTATACCCCGGAGTGTAACCATAACCCGGGGGCATCCACTAAGGTTAGAGGAAAGGTGCTTTCTCCACCGACATAGGAGGGGATTCTTCTCTGTAAGAGCAGTGAGACTATGGAACTCGCTGCCAGAGGAGGTAGTAATGAGGGATACATTAAAAATGTTCAAAAGTGGCCTTGATGCCTTCCTGGCATGTAATAACATTTCCGGCTATGGCTACTAGACCACTGGAAGGAGTTAAACAGGCTGAACTGGATGGACTAAAGTCTTTATTCAGCCTTACATACTATGTTACTATGTTACTATGTTACTATGTATATTTTCTGTATATTTATTGATTGTCTGTATGCAGCCCGCTCGGCTTCCTTTCCCCCCGCTGTCTGGCGTCCTCGTCGCCTAGCAACGGCTTCTCGCTGCTGGACAATGACGGGGTATGCACTTTTACCTGATTGGCTCATGCCTTTGATGCCTGATTGGTGTTCGCCGGGCTGCGCCGGCGGATGACGTCATTCTATTCCCGGCAGCGGGAGGAATGGACGCGCTCGGGGTTGCTGATGATTTCAGGTGAGTCCATCCTTTTATTATTTAAGATTGCTTATATGGCCATATATTATCTATGATTAAGGACCTACTTACGGTGTCCGAAACGCGTTAGAACACATGCCTTGCTTTGACTTGCCAGGGTCCTTTACTGGTTTTATGCTGCTTTTTTCCAATGGAGATGTTGGTTTTACTTTTTGCATAAATAAATTTCAGGATTTTTAAGGAGTGCGGATCCTCCCTTTTGCTTTCCAAATACGTGTGGGGCAGGAACGGCCCTTGATCTCGCACCCAGTTGCCAGAGTGCGTCTGCTCCTCATCCTTCTGCTTGAATTTTGGCTCTCAGGGCATTGGCAAGATGCTCCACATACAAGAAATGGGACAGGGGACAACGCTGCTAATGCTGAATGTGCCTGAGAGAGAGCTGTTCACGCTAAACCTTGTGGTTTGGGCCATAATCCTTTCCAGCATAGATGGGCCCACCCCTGCTTGTATCAATGTGGCATTGAGGAAGCTCCAGTGGACCCTGTCTAAGGCCTTTTCTGCGTCTACTGCAAGTAAGCAGGAGGGGATCAAGCGGGTCTGGGCATAGTCAATAAGAGATATTGTTTTCAACGTATTATCCCTGGCTTCTCTCCCCGTGATGAACCCCACCTGATCTTTGTGGACAAGGGCAGGTAATAACGGCTGGAATCTTGTGGCTAGAATTTTAGAATACAGTTTGACGTCCACATTGATCAATGAGATAGGCCTATAATTGCCTGGTAAGGTTCTATCCTGTTTCGAGATGACCGATATATGGGTCTCCAGGGCTTGGTTGGTGAAGGGGCACTGACTAGATCTTTTAGATACAATTTTTATCTAACGAAGAATAGCCTGACTTTTTATTTTTATTATTATTTTTTCAGTTTTAAGTGTTTTACTAAATGGCACTTATAAAAGGCCTTCATTTTAATATCGAAACTGCCTGCGGGTTTATTATTTTTGGGGAGGTAATTTTTTTGGGCATTTTTGGTTAAATACAATTTTCATCTCACAAAGAATAGCCTGACTTTCTTTTTCTAAATTCTATTTTTTCAGTTTTAAGTGTTTTACTAAGTGCCACTTATAAAAGGCATTCATCTTAACGTTGAAACTGCCTGCAGGTTTTTTTTTCTACTTTTTGGTAAAATTTTTGGCATTTTTGGTTAGATATAATTTTTATCCAATGAAGAATAGCCTGTATTTTTTTCAGTTTTAAGTGTTTTATTAAATGTGGCTTTTAAATGCATCCCATTTAACATTGAAACTGAATGCTATTCAAATGAAGAATAGTCTGATTTTTTATTTTTTAAGTGTATTTTCTTGTTTTAAGTGTTTTACTTAATTCAGTTTATGAAAGGCATTCATTTTAACATTGAAACTACCTGCGGGTTTATATTTTTTGTTAATTTTTGGGGGGCATTTTTCATCAGATTTTCTGCAAGATCGCTGTGGAGCCTTGTCGATTAGCAATGGATAAGGGGGCAGCGAGGTGAGGGTCATGCCCTGAAAGCCACAGCAGGCAGCAGCGACATACAAAAGGTAAGTAGGGGCTGATTGGGGGGAATCGGCTCCTTTTTATTTTAGGTCTGATGTTCCTCTTTAAAAGAGATGGCATTAAAAGCCGTATTTAGTACAACATTTCAAATTGGAAAAATACAATAAAAAATTAAAAGTCATGATATTCGTGGTTAGATAAAAATTGTATTTAACCAAAAAAATCCCCAAAAATTACCAAAAATAATAAACCCCAAGGCAATTTCAATGTTGAATGGCCCAAAATTACATATGAGGGGCGGCATTGACAAGTGGACCCCTCCCCCCCACTCCACACCAGCCTGAGCTGACAATCAGATTAGCGTTCTTTCCACTGTCAAAATGACCATGGCGGGGTTTCCAAAAAGATGGCCGTCCCCATGAATAAAGACACTAGAAGTGATGATATCTGCTGCCATTGGTTCTCAATCATGGGGCCGCCAACATTTTGAAGGAAAGAAGAACACTGAGCCAATCACTGGCTCAGATAAGTGTACAGCCACTTCCCGCTGCTGCACACTCTGAATTAGGTTAAGCTGGTTGGTGGGCATCAACCAGCTTTTTCGCGATCGGCTGAACGCCAAACTCGAATACGGATTTCTAGCTCAAGTCCGTTTTCAGGTTTGGGAACCCAAACTCACAAAGTTCAGTTCCCACCTCAACCTTGCGGTTCAGGTTCACGCTAGCCAGAATGGGTTTTTCTAATATACAACCGTGCAAGTTTGCAATCTCGACCAGTGCTGAACCAACCCTATTGCAAACCCACCAAGTGCAAAAAAAGTGACTGTGAAAACCTCTCGCTAGATAGGATATGCCTTTACCAATATTATAAACAGGTGGGTCTTTTGGGATCACTCAGTCCAAGTTCCCCACTTTGCATATCTATATATGAAAAGATGCATTGATGCTCACCTTTAATCCAGAGTCTGTTTCAAAAGTTGACATTTTATCTGAAAGGTCTGTAAAAGCATGCTCCATCAGGCTTCAAGGGATTATTGAAAAATTAGGCTCACTTTAAGGTAAATTGATAGGTCTTTTTGACTTTAGCGCACTTTGTTCTGGCTTGCTCTAACAATTCACTGAATGATTTTAAATATTGCCTGGAGTAACTGAGTGTTGTAAAGCAAGTTCACTTTGGTATGGCTTTAATCTTAATGACACTCACTGTACACATGCTTTAAATTTATCTGCTTCTGTTAAAGAGCTGTAAATCACTCATACAGTCACCACCTCAGATAAAGGACCTTTCCTTTTAACTTCCAGTCTAGCGGGGTCAATAAACAAGGTGCAAGAGAAGCTGCCTTTCTCTAGGAAATGTCACTTCCAGCTAATTGATAAGTTCCACTGTAGCCTCTGTCTTTGCTTACAGACACTTACAGTGCTGCTAATGGGCCTAAAGTTCTAGAGATCATTGTGTGCATACACATCTACTGTACGCTTGCCCCGATGTGTCACAGACTTTTCTTTTCCAGTGCACCATATTATTTTGAACATGCAATAATGTTGTCACTTCTGAGAAAGGTAAAACAGCTGCGTATAAGTTTGTGTATTTTATAACTTTTTTCCAGTTTTCAATAGGTTTTTATTGAAGGTAAAACAGGCATATGCAGTATTCAGTGCAACATTCAATACAGCAATCATATTGTTAACAGCTCATCTGTACAATAATTACGAAGATCGTGTTTACCATATATTAAAGGTACACTCCTTTTAATTATTTAACTTTTTCAAACAGTGTACAGTATCTAAAACTCCCATTACCATACACCAGATCACCTCAATTGAAGAATGTTTCCACCTTAAAACCCAATAAAGAGCTAGGGACATTTGCAGCAGTCCTTGATAATGCCCAAAAGGTCACACAGGAAACATCCTGATTTGGGATGCTCCACAATTTAAAAATGAAAGACCTTTTCTCCAGCTAAAATACTTACCTACTTCCAGGTCCAGCAATGTAGTTGACAGCAGCAACCACTGGCTGCATTTCAGCAGAGCATCCCCTCTTCCCAAGTGCTCCAGGTGACCTGGAAAATATAAAAAAACTACATAAAACATAATGTTAAACAAAAATACAACATAATACATAATAATACTACAAACTTTTTCCCTATTTAGGCATTTAAATAAAAAAAGTCCACTCCATTTATTGCAAAGTAGGGGCTATGCCGAGGCAGGTCAAGCTTAACCCATCTATTCACATTCCTTCAATTGCAATGAATGGAGAGGGTGGGTGTTTTTTAAAGTATATATATAGAATATATATAGAATAATCCTAAGAACTTAGCAGGAATTTTCAGTCTCAAATTCTATTTTTTTGGAGGGGGTGGGACTAAAGGAAACTTGTTCTTAAGATGCCTGCAGGAGGTCAGTAGGTACAGGTTCCTGGACAGTACACAGTGATTATTAGCTATTGGGAAAGGTCATATACAGGCATTTCCAGGTATTTCAGCTTAGTCTGCACACTGGGATTGTGGTGTGGTTGATGCACATTAACGCAGTAACATATATTGTAGCAGAACACACTAATTCTGCAGATTTGGTTACACTTGCACTTAGGACTTTCACATGAGAGTTTTTTAAGGCTCATTCATGACATGTGGTGTGATGTATTGCATGTTCCATCTTGTCTAGTCAATGTGCTGTACCCATATAGAACACAAATTATATCATCCCCAATCTGGATCTAACAGTAGCTTATAGATCACACTAAATCAATCATACTATCAAGGGCCAAAGCTATTGAAAAACTATTGGCTAATGACTAATGACACAGAAGCACATTTTCTGAACAAAAAGACATAACCTGTATGTCCTATGACTAATGTATGTCATTACCTTATATCAGTCCTAAAGCAAATACAATGAAAAATACTGTACATATGTACATAATACATTAAACCGGACCTTCAGCGTGATTTAATGAAAAGCCCAAACTCTTAAAAAACGGTTCCCTAGCATCTAAAATTAATATATTTTACGTTTTTAGTCACTAACTTATTATTCTTTCCCCCACTGGGCTGCAACTCTGTTCAGGAATTTAGGATACGGGCGCCGCCATCTTGACTCAGAAGGATCACACTTACTGAGGAGAGGAGAGTGGAATAAGGTACAGGGGGGCGGGTTATAGCTGTGCTTTGCCCAGACAGAGCAGAGCTGGGGTCAGGTAACGGTCAGCAGTCCCAGAATGCAGAGCAGCACAGTCAGGAGGCACTTCCTGTTTGCAGGCTGCCTGATAAGATGGCGGCTTTCATAAGCCGACATCTTGGATGTTTAAAGGCTCATAACATGCAGTAGATGCAGGTAGGATGATTTTTAATGTGGACAATCTGTATGTACAGGGTGTGGGAAACATATAAGATAGACTCTTATTCAGAGTGAAGGTCCGCTTTAAGCCTGATTCAGAGCCTCTCGCTGAGGCATTCTCATCCGTTTTCCCTGTGACAAATTTGATTTCTTGGCCTTTTTTGTTCTCGTGCGATTCATCCAAACCATTTTTGGGTGAACACATTTTTCAGTTTTTTTATTTGTTTTTCAGGATAATTCATTTAGTTTTCCGAACTAAATACCCTGCAAAATGTACAGGATATTTTGGGTGATTCCGTTTTTTACAAGGAAAACGGTCCAAAAACAAATATTTTGGCCTCTCCATTTTTGCAAGCAAAAAGCTGGTGACAACGGCTGGCTCAACATAGGCTGTCATGATTTTTAAAACTTTCAATTAATTTTTACAGTAATAATTTAATATTATGCCTTGAAAAAGAGACCCCAGGTGGTCTCGAAACGCGTTGGCTAGGCCGCGGGGGAAACGCTGCTGCACTGTGATATGTAAGATAATTGGCATTGTATGTCTTATGTTTACTTTTTGCAGCACCTTATCTCATGATCTGAAGCCTTTGTTGCACATGTTCTGATTGAAATCAATGCACTGTTTTGAGCACTAGCACTTTATATTAATGGATTAATGTATATAGATTGATTTAGAAGATTTTGTATTGGAACACTGATATTGCATATTAGGCAGACAGCGCTCCCTTGTGGTAAATTACGCTATTGACATTGGATATGTTTTTAATGTTTTTAAATAGCTACGCTAATTAATAAATATGATGAATTAAATCAAGATTGTGGTGAGTGCAATTGTTAGTCCCTTGGACTTAATTCTAAGGGTTTTTTTAGAGGTAACCCCTATTTTTGTGTTTAGGTATCCATAGAGGTCCTATAGGGAAGTGCACCCCAATAAGGATATTGTGTGTCGGTGCCACCCTCCTTTTCTTCTTGTGAAAAAAATTAGCAAGTCTTCATCTAACCTTAACCTCAAGCTGTTCTTATTCAATTTCTAAAAACGTAATAATTAATTTAACCATGACCTCAATGCAAACCCCAACAGTACTGTTGTGAAAACATCTAATCTCAAATAAATATACGCTGATGCAACAACACAACATGTTTATGACTCTGCTAGACAACCCCCTGCTGGCTCGTCCAGTGTACCGGTCTCAAAGGCATTTGTATATTTTTGTGTATTATATTTTAAGGCTCTCTGAAAAGAGAACTCTATTGGTAATTGAATTTTGTCTGAGCATCTGACCACCTCTGATGTCTATGTCTACCTTTCACAAGGCCTTATTCTGACAAATGAGAGCTGCATCATTCAAAGCGCCTTCCTCAATTAGTTCCACAATTATTGTTTCTTCACTTGAATAAAAAATGTCCCAAGATGCTGCCACTCGTCTTCTATGAAAACATTCATGACACTAAGGGTTTCCTGCTCACCCCCGGCCCCACCAAAAACGTGTGTCCTTCATTGCAGCATGTAATCACTGCTTAAAGCATGACGTTCCACTGTAATCCTATGACCAAGATGAATTGGACTCCCAGGGATCAATAACTCCTGTGTTATCCAGGAAAAGCAATAAACCATGAGTGCATTTGGAAAGATTTTAATTTCTGAAATAAAACCTATTTCACTCTACATATTCATATTTATTGAATGCCTGTGTGTGCTTGATTTTTTTATTTAGATTTTTGTGCATTTATGGCCATTGTAAGCATGCGCACACATGTTTCCTCTGCATTTCACCCACCAGTGTAGTGAGACGGGGAGGCCGATTCATTAATAGCGGCAGGTAGCGACAGTTCGCCCGCTAGTAGTCGCTGTGCTTGGCCGTTGTTCGGTTGTTGACAGCGACTCAGTCGGTTTGCAGTAATGTTGAATATTGGGTGAGGAGTCGCTATTTGACAGGTTCCGCGCTGTATAGGAGCGCATGATAACGACTGGCCATAGCGACTGGCTCCCACCATATTCATTAACAAATCACGCTCAAAAAATTCTCGCGCTGTAAAATGCATGTTTAAACCCCAGAGCGCTGGCGGCGTTGGGTTAAAAGTAGTTTTTTAACCCCCAAACAAGCATATTTTTGGAAACCAAAAAAAAACAAGTTTTTAATAACATTTTGTAATATTAATACATTAATATCAAACCTGTAATATCAATTCTGCACAAAATTTTTTTTTTTTTTACCTTAAAAACATGGCAGAAGTGGTCACAGAATTTTTCACATGAAAAAAAAACAAAACATTAATATGAATTAATTATGAATATTTAAAGATTGTTCCATTGAAATGCACTGGAGAGCGCCAGGTAGCGAGAGGTCATACCTGTCGCTGTTCAAGGTCAGACGCTGGCGCTGTGGGCTGAGGCTGGAATAATGATGAATGAGTGGCTATCTGGCGCTATCTCAGTCGCTAAGCAGGATCGGCTTGATAAATGTGTGATTGTGGTGGGGAGCCGGCGTTCTCATGGCGGGGCCCGTCATTACCGATCGCTCACCAGTCGCTACCTGTCGCTATCCCTTGTTAAATAAGGGCCAAAGACAAGCAGTGAGTGTACACATGTCTGGAGCAGTGAGTTTCCCTAACTCCCGCGCCCGGGGAGCAGTTACTGGGTTAGGTGTGTTGTGCTGAGCTCTCCAAATGTTATTAAAGTCCCGGTCCAAAATAATACCAATCTTCTTTTCCCATAGCAGCTTCCTCTCAGCTTCCTGGCACAATATAAAGTGTTATGTTTATTAATTAAAGTGGACCAAACCCCCAAAAACAACTCAATCTGTTTTGCTCCCCTACCCCAGGTACATTACTTTAGATGTTTTCTGCCCTCAGTGCTGCTTGGAATTCCTGTTATAGTGATTTTCATTTTAATTTTCTCCCAGGTATGCCATTGTATGCCTTTGGTTTCTGACAGGATACCATTGTTCTAAATGAGCTGTTTAAGCCCCTGTCCCCCCCCCCCCCCTTACAATCTCATGCTGGGAGCAATTAGAGGCTAGAAAATAGTGCTAGAGGGAAGATAAGAGCCAAAAGAAGATTTAATTTTCCCCAAATTTTCCCCCAATTGTTCATTTGAAGCCCAAATCGTTTGTGAGTATTTTTATCCTATTCATTACCAGGACACTAGGGGAAATTGATACATGTTTTTTTGTTTTAATAATAAATCTTTATTGATGCAGCCGGATCTTAAGGGTACACAACAATGTTCACTTCATCAAGACAGTATAAGGCTACAACACTCACAAGTGCCCCACCTTGGGGGGTAATTCTGCCCCTTTGCTAACCCAAAAAAGTTTCCCCTCCTTATTTCCCTTCTGCAAGTCTCTTCTACTCTCCTGTCTATGAGCGATTCTGTGCCCCCTCCTCTCCGGAAGACATATTTTTTTTTAAATTTTACCTTCCATAGAATGTGGTTGGTCCATTTTAAATAACAAGTCACCTGCTGAATAAACATATTCACAGAACATTTTATGTAAACAAGAAAACTCCAACAATAAATATATACAAATATCAGACTCTAATGTTATAATAAAGATATTACATAAAAATGATTGCCTCAACAAACGCATAAAAAGTAATCTGGGATCCAAACATAACAATTAAAACCCTTATATAAGCATGGAAGACCACACCATGCCATAATTCATGGACTTTGATGTATATATGGTGGACATCATGTCCACCATATACTGTATCTCTCAAAGTCCATGAATGATCACTAGTAATAAAAGAGAACACGGCTCCAAATTAAAGCTTGTGAACACACCAGAATAATTGGCCACCTCACTGGAAGGACGAACATCAACAGCATATAATATTTCTTCATTCTTCACTCCAGATCCGCATTAAATGATTTTTTCCTGGGCGGTAAAATTTAAAAAGGTAATCCTGTAGATAAAAATACCTTCCCCTATTCACCCACAATCAGTACGAAATCCAAACTAAGGTCTACCCCTCGCCTCACTAAAACTCCATAACTGCAGTGCTCATAGGGTGTTTTGTCAAACAAAGAACACTGTGTTAGTCTTGAACCTCCTCTACTGCCCTGGGTCAATGTCTGGGGACCACTAGAGGGTCCTCTGGTGTTTTGGTGGGCCAATCCAACAATGGCCATGTGGATGCGTGCCATGGGATGAGATCTCCTATACCAGGGGGGTCAAACTAATTTCCACCAAGGTCCACATCAGCATTCTGGATGCCTTCAAAGGGCCAAAACGAAATGCAAACATGACCATTCAAATGTATGGTCAAAATGCAATTCAATCAATCAGGGTTATTTCCCAGGGCAGCCACAAAATGTGTTTAACCAGGATAAATGCAGCCACAGAATTATTTTGCCCAGGATAGATGCAGAATTATTTTGCCCAGGACAGGTGCAGAATGAATTTGTCCCCCGACAGTCCCACAATGATTTTTCTCCCTCCACCAATGGAGTAGCTGTAGTGCCCTCTTCTGTGACAGTGAGTTTGGTGGGTGAGGCAGGTCCTGCTTGTCTGGCGGGAGATGGTTGCACAGAGGCACAGAACAGTTGCAAGCATTTGAAAAAGACCAGCACTCCCAGTAGATACATTTTAGCAAATGCCATGTAATCTAATTCAAAAATCACAACAGTCAGTCGACATTGCGGGACCCGCACGCCCCCTTCCTCAGGACCCTATAGAATCAACCAGAAGAGAGTCACTAACTTTTAACACATATCGAGTATTCAAGTGAAAAACAGAATCAAACAAAAATGTAAATAATATACCGCACAAGTATATACTTTTCACTTCTCTTTTTTCCCCCCATGTTTCTGCATTCTCACTTTCCGTATCTCCTTTTTTAATCTCTTTTTCGCAAATAGTTCTTGTCATTGTCATTTCTACACTCCCTTTTCCTTTTTCCACATTTACTCCTCCTCATCACATCCTCTCCTTCTCCTTTCTTTTATACCTTCTATTCCACATTCTATCATTGTCCACCTTACCTCGGCATTAGCTTTCTTTCCCTTTTCTCTATCTCTTCCCCATTTTTGTCTTTTCTTGGTTCCCTCTGTCTCAGTTGTCTTCCCGAGTTCCCTCGAGCTTTTGCTCTTTTTCATATTACTTCTATCTCTCTCTGTTTTAAGATGCACCCCATCCACTTTTCCTCTACCTCTCTCTTTCACGTGATCTCCATCTCCTCCTTTTTTTTTTTACCTTCATCATTTTTTTCCTACTTCCTCTCCATTTGTCTCTATCAATGTTTGAATGTGAATGTAGGTATGTGTGTGGAGGGGCGCAATATTTAAGCTAAGACATGCCCTATAGGTGAGTTTTCTAGTGAGTCTTCAGATACTGGCCTACTAATTCAGAGCTCTCTCAGAATCAGGTGGAAAGCTCTCTCCATATTCACAATGTTGCTCAGTAACAGTAATAAAAAAAAATAGACAACGGAATAAAAACTACCCCCACCCTTCTCTACATGTCACACACTGCGTTTATTTTTGTATCGCACAAAAACAATTCTAAAGATCAGAGAATGCAAAAGAAAAATATGTATATAAACTATTGTGACTGTTTACCCTCCCTAACAAATGGTTGCTGTTGAAAGGTTGTGCATTCTCCATGTTCCGGCATATGGAAACTGTAATCATTTCAGAAACAATATTTACCCTTTTCTTCCTATGTGTGGAACTCTTCACCAGGATTACACACCTGCCAGCGGCTCTGCAAACCACACACCTAGTGGTCCCTCTTTATTTATTTAAAGGAGCGATACATCTCCCCGGAGGAGGGGACAGGCGAATGGAAGGATTGAGTGAGCTGAATGCACCTTTATGGTAATTGGGGCTTGCTGCTCCCTATTCTGCATGCGGCAGAGAGTGCAGGAAGGGGGGAGTCTGAGCTGCCTTTTCCTCGCTCACCTGCTGCCATCTTTCAATGCTTTTTTATTTAATCTCTGAGCCTTTTTTCATCAGTGGGAGTGAATGGGTGTCAGACTGCAGCTGCCCTCTGTACGCACGAGCCAAGAACAGATGATTTTTCAAAAGGTTATCCCATTGGAAAGCTGAAACAAGTGAAATTCTATAAGGATATAAGTCATACTCTGAGGAACTGCTTGTGATGCTTAAGGCTCACATGCGATGATAAACAGTGCTTGTAATTTGTGAGATTAGGAAACAAGGTTACCCAGATCATTTGTATTTTATTTCCAAGCAGCTCGATGGCAAGGACCTGAGGATAATAAGAAACTTTCACAATTTCCTTTTGCCAAAGACTTGGTGAACATGCCTGCATTCTATAACTACATAACATACATCTCCACATGTAATTTATTTTAAGGACTATTCCAGTTAAAAACAACAAAAGACTTAGACATCTTTCCTCCCCTGCAGCAGATCCCTCAATGATACGATTTTAAAAACTCACATGCAGGGCCAGCATTGGGGTGGGGGGCACACTGGGTAATTGTCCAGGGCCCCCATCACCAAAGGGGTCCCTGGTTCAGTGTGGGAAACTTGCTATTACCTGGGGTGTCAGGGCATAGTGTAAAACTCAGTGATGCCCATACAAAAGATGTCCTCTATAGCAATTGTAGTAGCTTTATTTTGTATATCAGTGGCCCTCGGCCTTTCTGTACTGCAAGATAATTAATCACACTGATTATACTGCCATTCTGGGAAGGCCTGGGCTGCTCGGGGAGGATGTCAGAACTTAGGGCCTGATTTATCAAGCAATATCTGCCAGAATGTGCCACATTGGTGAAAATTGCTAAAGTGGTAAAAATATAATTAAGACATTTCTTTTTACACTGGGGCATGAAGCAGAAGAAACACATTAACTAAAACTGTAGCGATGCAGCAACATGCAGTAAAAAATCTAAAATACTCCTTTTTCTGGCAAATTGTGCTTGGTAAATCAGACCCTTAGTGTAAATTCTTGACACATGGGGGAGAATGTCAGACTGAGCTCATGATGGACAGAGGATAGCAAGCACTGAGCATGTGGTTTTAAAATATATATTTACTTATGATAATTTACTTATGAGTTCTTTCATAAAATGACCTGGGGCCCCATTTTTTATTTTGACAAGGCCACACTTTATACAGGCCCTGCTCACATGGGCTGCAGAACCAGTAGCATGGGCTACAGTAAGATGGCTGACCCCCATAAGTAAGAACACTGTCAGCAGCCAGCTGCTGGCCATTAATTACTGGCACGGGAAGGCAGCAGTTGAAATGACAGCGTGACAACACTATCGCCGGCCAGGGCCCTCCAAAGTCCTGGGGGCCCCAGGCAACTGCTTGGTTTGCCTGCTGCAAATGCTGGCCCTGTGGATATGCCAGACACCGTTTAGGCATGCTTCTTGTGAATGAGACAGCAGGAAGCCAGCCGCTTGATAAAGAGGGTAATCCCTAAAAAAGCATTTTGTGCTATCAGGGCGGGGGATGGCACAGCCGGTCAATAGTTTTTAATTATGAAATAAAAGGTAAGTTTTAAATTTGCCTTAGCACATCCTGTGCTGGAACCTTTTGGACTCTATACAGTGATTTGGGTTAAGCAGCAGTCCTCTCCATGCACCAGGTAACAGTCCTGTTTTGTTTATGCATTTGGAGCTGCATTTTTCTTTGGATCTATTTCAACAGCAAACTACCTGGTGTTACCCCCCATTTGGCCTCTGACACCTGTAAACAAAATATTTTACTTTTTTTTGTGTTTTTGTAAATTTATTTAAGTATTTTTTTTTTTGTTTTGTGTTATTATTTTGAGTACTTACCCTACCCCATTTTGTGCAGGACAATTGTCATAGTGTTCCCCTCAATTTTCAGCCCTCTAGCCCTGGCTACCCCTATTTTACAGCCATTTTTGGGCCACCAAGTTCAGATCTCCATTGATTTCAATTGGGTCCAGGTTTTGGTGAAGTTCGGGTACCTGAACCGAACTTTGGCAGCAAGTTCGGCTGAACTTCTACAGGTTTGCCCATCACTAATTATAAGCCAATGCAAATAGACTTGCTGATGATTACCCGCATGTGTGAATTTAACACATTGGAGACTTTTTTTCCTATTTTTTTCTTCTTTGTTGGACATACAGTGCCACCGATAGCCACTGCACCCACTTGGACTAATTTAGGTAAGAGTGCCTCTACTTTCAAGAATTACATTTTGATTCCAATTAAAAAAGTTACATTACTGACTATACTACAGTATGATTGGTATCCAGTGTTAGACAGTCCCACCAGAGCACCAGAAGATCCTCCAGTGGGACACAGCCACTGAACCAGGGCCACCATCTAGACAATACATGAGTCCTAAGTACTCCAGTCTGACCCTGTTGGTGTTGCTCTCCAACACCCTTCATGTTGCCCCTTGGAAGGATATGGCTACCCGGTTAGGGGGCTCCTAATTAATGGAAAGCTGTTTTACTCTTAACTTATCCTCTACATTTGTTTTTCCCTAATTACTGCTTCTCTTCCCTTTCAGGGGTGGGAGCCCCTCTGTGTGGCTCCTCAGAATTGGTTCCCTGGACTTAGGAAGGTATTTATATTTCTTCTCAGATCCCTTTTTCCTGTTCTGCTGATGCTGGTATTGTTAAATATGTTGTCCCCATCTGATTACTTAACAATGGTTTAGGTTGGGTCCAAAGTTATTGCTAAGAAAATTAATCCCAACCATAATTGGATAATATTATGGTGATTTGGGGCCGCCCCATTTGAGTCGTTTTTAGGATTTCCTACGCATCAAAAGTGCAGCATTTGTTTTGAAGCATTGCACCTCTGGCATAATTAGAAAATGCCTGTTCTTAAAGTGGACCAACACCCAGGATTTTGACTATCCTGGGTCTTGGTCCACTTCGGTGGGGCACCCCCGATCGGGGTGCCCCGCTGTGTGAAACCCCCCCGAACCCCCCGAACTCACCTCTCCCCGCGCCGACGGACAAGCCGCGGACAAGCGGCTCCTCCGCCGCCGCCTCCCACGCGTCAAGAGGGACGCGCGGGAGGCGGCGGCGGAGGAGCCGCTTGTCCGCGGGCGCGCGCACGTCTAGAGGGGCGCGAGGGAGGCGGCGGCGGAAGCTAAGGTAAGGAGTTTGGGGTGTTTGGGGGGGTTTCACCCCGCGGGACATCCCGATCTCGGATGTCCCGCGGGGAGGGAGGTGATCGGCCCGGGAATCTTATAGATTCCCGGGCCGATCACCGGTGGGTGTTGGTCCACTTTAACGCAACGGAGAGGTGTGAACAGAGCCTAATAAATAACATGCTCAGTGCAGTAGTATTTAATGAGAAAACCATTAGCGCCAAACATCCCAGTGACTTTATAGCGTCTGGGTTTTCTTGTTACAGCCTGTATCTTTGCCGGCTAGGCTGTTCATGTACTAACCTGAGCTGACAGTAATAGTCTGGCCAGCATAGTCCATGAGTATCTCTTACTAGCATCATTGTTCTAAGCATTTCTGTTTACCTTCCTCGTGGTTTCTTTCGGAAATTGTTTCCATTTTAACATTCGTGCAACAGTCACCAGTGAAAAATAGACAATGCTTTTTTTCCTTTTGCCCTTTCATTAAGCCGAGCTTTTCAGGGAGTACAAATAGAGCTGTTTACCAACAATGGAGGTATAGAGGACTTCGGCTGGGGCTATGTGCTGTATGATGACAGCTCCTGTTATGGAACTATTATGTGAACATGGGTGTTAAGCAGGGATACGATTTCACTGAACAATGGCTCCAAACTAAGATTGTATATCTGTAGCTTCTGGGCACCTGCTATTATTGGAGTGCTCTTTCACCTTGCAACCCTGGTATACCTGACCACAGCATCTAAGCTAACAGGGGCCCCTTTGCTTAAAAAGAAACACAACCGGCTTTAAGTACCAAATAATCCCAACAAAACAGCTAGTGCCATAGGTAACATTTTATGTATCTGTTATGTTTTTATGGTCAAGCATAAAGTTTTCTTAAAGCAAGAAGTTTGCACAGCTCACCCAATAATTTAGCCGGTTTAGTGAGCCCGGATGGAAAGCTATAAATCCTCCAGTGTAGTCCAGCTTGCGCTCCCCAGCAGAACCAATTAAACATAGCATTTAATTGTATCTTTAAAACAAGTATAAACTTGAAAGAGCTGTTGTGCGTACCGAGTATGCATGACTAAGGGGGGTCACTACCCCCAAAAAGTGTTGCTAAAGTGTTGGGACCTTTTCGTGCATTTCACGATGCACTCTGCACGTTCAAGTCTATATTTGTTTTAATCATACAAATAAATGCTCTGTTGATGATTATGCTGGGGTGTGCAAGCTGGACTTTCTTTCTATGCTGTTTCCTTGGCCTGTTCAAAGAACTCCTTTATTTTTTAAAAGAAGAAACAATGCTTCAAAATAAATTAAGGCAACTGGACTTGCTGTTTCATTTTGCAATTTAACACCCCCTTCAAGGCAGCTTAAAAACACCATCATCACCAACACCAGTAAGTGGATTTTAGAGACTACTTTTGCTGCTAAATTCTTGAACAAGTCATTCTGAATGGAGAAAGCCAGTTGGGCGACTAAGGAAATGTCTTCAAGAAAATAAAACAGAAAATCCAGTTGCCTTGATTGATAGCCATAGGCCATGACCTAGAGCAGCGCTACTCAACTGGCGGACCTCGGTGCCAGATTTTCTGACCCTTTCCATGACAGCCCTGCACTCAGTTGCTTATGTGTTGCCATGCTCAGAGCTGCCCCTTGATAAGCGATGTAGTACTTAGAGTCTCCCTGGCACCTAGTATTGCCATATGAAGTACAGAACTGCACTCTAACTATCCACCCCCCTCGACAGCCCCCCGTCTGAACCTTTACCTCTCATGGGATGCCTGTAAATGGACCTATAGAAAAAGTGGTTGAGTACCCCTGACCTAGAGGATTGAGAACCTTCACGAACATACACTAGCATATAGAGGTCGTCAAGCTGTGGTTCCAGTAAAAATCATGATTTTGTTGGATAAAATTTCTTGGTCATGACAGACAGTATCAGCAAAAAGAGCATTACTAAATCTTCTCCACTAAAACTTGCCTTAAAGACTATATTTAGGCAAAAAAGGTAGATACTCACCTTTCCTTCCGTGCATCAGATAAAACCCTTCATGACTTGTACAGTGACCTTTTTCCTGTAATTTTAACCCACTTGGATACCACTAGACAACTAAGGGCTGAAACCACTCACAATTGGCTTATTTTTCCTGTAGATTATGCCATGTGAGCACAAAGCTGTTAAATAAGGTGGAGGAGCCACAATGATGGGGCAGGGTGTGGTTGCTACCCTTGAATCTCCCCGCAGCTTCTAACAGAGGGGATGTGCCAAGTAAGTGCCTGGTAAACCCTCTTTCTACACAATGAAATGGATCTGTTCACACTGATCAGGGTCAGATTGGGGTGTCTAAGGCATAGTAACATAGTAACATAGTATGTAAGGCTGAATAAAGACTTTAGTCCATCCAGTTCAGCCTGTTTAATTCCTTCCAGTGGTCTAGTAGCCATAGCCGGAAATGTTATTACATGCCAGGAAGGCATCAAGGCCACTTTTGAACGTTTTTACTGTATCCATCATTACTACCTCCTCTGGCAGCGAGTTCCATAGTCTCGCTGCTCTTACAACCATTCAATCATCATCTGGCTCTTAGATGCAAAAATGATTGGCTTATGTTTGGGTTAATATGCAGCCATTATGCCAAACTATATTGTCTGTACATGCATTTGGGATGACACAAATAAGCTTTAGATAGTTGAGGGCTGCTGTATGAAAAAATAAAAATTACACTCACTATAACGATAACAATACTTCAATTACTAACAAGAATGGTAAAGTTGTACTCTCCTGCTGCAGAAAAGAGACAGCATTACCTGCTTCTCCTAAATAATGGACAGTGTAATCATTATTTTTATGTAATAAACATCTAACCATGTTGTTCCCAAATGGTCAATACACTGCACCGTATTAGGACTGTACACACTAGAGTACCTGGGTCCGGGGGACATGAGGGCATCCTCTGAAGCCCCTGTGGCCAAGCTTGATCCTTGGCACCATAGACTGCAACAGGGGTAGAGTTTCATGTAGCTGCCAAGAGGGGCCATATCTTCAAGACAGGTAAGTATAGAAGGTCCGAACCAGGCACAACCTCCTGCAGAGGCCAAAAGGGGTGAGTGTTTTTCCTTTCTTATATGCTTAGAGAAGGTATCTAAGCATAATATTATTATAGATACTATGAGCCTGATTTATCAAGCTCTATTTGCCAGACTACAGCACATCTGTGCAATTTGGACTAGTGCAAAATAATAATAAATAATTTATATTTTTATTTTTATTTTTATATACATTTATATTTTCTCTGCATGCTGCTGCAATGTCTTAGTAAATAGGTTTCTTGCAGTGCAGCAACATCCACCCGTGTAAAACACTAATTATACACTCTGCACTCAGAAAGTGCTTGATAAATCAGGCCCAAAATGTTCTAAATGTTGCAGAGTGTGGGTTCTGGGTGCGGCTTAATCAAATCCAGAGAGACATTAGTAGTATAACACGAACCGGCTTTGCTGGAACATGCGTGCAGTAAGAGAACGTCATCTTAACATGGTGGCTGACACAGACAGGAAAGAGAAGTGATAGAGCACAACACATCAGAAAATGCATAAAGAGACTACGTTTAAGCACTGATAACAGCGTCATCTACTGTCATAACTTGTCAAAACTGTAAACTGCAGTTAATCTGGGAGAAGTCCCAAATTCACATTCAGAGACAAGCAGAAGCTGCTGCAAAGAACAAGTGTTACACTTGTGCTTTATGCATACACCAAGAATTTCTAGTAAGCGCTGGCAGGGATAAAGGGACTTGAGCACATGTTGCTGGCAAGGTACCCAACATTACTACATTTCCAAGTTCATATGAAAAGGAAGCCTTTCAAACAACCCTTCACCTATCAAACCTTCCAAGGCATACTCTGCCTAGGAGGTAAAGCCAAAATGATTAAACAGCCTTAGCTGCCAAACCAAGGACAGCCAGGTAGCGAGAAAAAAGAGAGAGTGGTGCCCAAGCAAAGTTATATAGCTATACAAAGTTACTGCAGAGAAAAGCGGGAGCTTTAGAACAATACTATTAGTGATCAGTGGAATAGTTGCATGACATTGGAATAGACGCCAGTAATCCCTCACTATTATATGCTGCAGACGCACAACGCAAAGAAAATACAGCAACAGTTCTGTGCCTGACAAGGTAAATCCCAGCAATACATTAGGGCTCCTAATACATTGCAAAATATCTGACCTACACAATGGGGCTGGCTGCCGGCCAGGGAAGGTGGAGCTCTTTAATCTGCTTTAGGCCACACCTACTTTCTTAACACTTCATTGTTATTAGCTAAGGTTGTAAAGAAGTGGGTATCACCAGTAGATGTGATCAGGGTCAAATCTGGCGGGCATGCTGTCATAGGCACTGTAGGTTTTGGTCTTGATAAGTAAGATAAAAAACATATGAGCACCCCGTTCTTTCCCCTCACGTATGAATGCATCCCCACCAGAACCCATATATCAATCAAATGTGTGGGGAAGCGTACAAGGGGTTAAATGCAGTGTAAGAGCGGGGTATGCGGGCTCCAGGAGATAAGTGCAAACAGTAGGA
Organism: Gastrophryne carolinensis; assembly: GCA_027917425.1. Lineage (NCBI taxonomy): Eukaryota > Metazoa > Chordata > Amphibia > Anura > Microhylidae > Gastrophryne > Gastrophryne carolinensis. The sequence continues at coordinate 473,478,618 of CM051234.1, read as the reverse complement.
GGGGGGAGCAGGCACAAGTGGTGAAATGGAGAGCATGCGATGTCACTTCCCATCTCTTCCTGTCACAGCATCCAGTCTTTGTTCCTTAGATTGTGAAACAGAAGTCACATAACTGCAGTACTTCTGACAGGCCTTCAAAGACCATTTACATACTTTGTAACTGGGATATCTTTTAGAAACTGTAACAGTGCGTCCTGGATGTGATGTCCTTACTAGAATAGTGGTCTAAGATAATTGGGCCGAAAATTATACACATTAGACGGGGAGGCTGATTCATCACTAACGCCAGGTAGCGACAGATGAGCGTCTGTAGCAGGCATTTTCAGAGCGCCCGCTAGTAGTCGCTGTGCTCGGCCGGGAGTCGCTAGTTTATAGTCGCTGTTCAGTAATGTTGAATACATTGTGAGGAGTCGCTATTTGACCAGTACAGCGCTGTATGGGAGCGCATGTTAGCGACTGTTCATAGCAACCGACTCACATCATATTCAGCAAAAAAACTGCCTCACAAATCTCTGGCGCTGAAAAAATGCTTGTTTGAAGCTCAGAGCGCAGGAGGTGGTGTGTTGAAAGTCTGTTTTTCAGCATCTATCCCATAGTAACAAAGTGAAAACATGGAATTACATTGTAGCAACATTGTAACATAAACACTTTAATGGCAGACCTGTAATATCATTTCTGAAGAAATATATAAAAAATGAAAAAATGCCAGAAGAGGTCACAGAATTATTTGTGATTTTTGAAAAAAAAATAACAAACAAAAACCCCATTTAAAGAGAAGAAAAGTATCGTCCATTGAAATGTATGGGAGAGCGACAGGTAGGGAGAGGTCATAGCAGGCGCTGTGCAAGGCTGAACGCCGGCGCTGTTCGCTGAGGCTGTGAAAATGATGAATCAGACGCTACATGGCGCTATCCCAGTCGCTAAACAGATTCTGCTTGATAAATGTGTAATTGCGTGCTGTGTCTGGTGTTCTGGTGTTCACCAATCGCTACCTGTCGCTACCTCTCATTAACCAGCCACTACTTGACGCTATCCCTTGTTAAATAAGGGCCTCAATTTAGTTTACCTAATGACACAGAGGAACATAGCAGCCAGTTACCCAAAAGGAAGCCTGTTAGGCTAGGCAATATTTTTTACTACTCATCTGGAAATTACACACATTAGACCCAATTTAGTTTCCCTAACAACATTGAGGAACATAGCAGCTGGGGACCTGAAAGGAAGCCTGTTAGGCTAGGCAAAATTTTTCACTACTCACTCTACTCTACTTCATCTACTTCACTAATTTAGTCAACATGCATTTGTTGAAAGTGATGGGGTAGGTACATTTTGACATGCTGCATATATTCATATATACAGTATATTTACAACTTGGTCTGAAAGTAATTAAAATGTTCAGGGGCAGACTGACCATATACATATTGCACCTGAGATGTTACAGCCTCAGCATCATGAAGGACCATACCCAACCCAACCACATTCTCTCACCTTACAGTTCTAAAGCTTTAGCACCATCAATTTAGTTGGGGGTAGGTCCCAGTGGGTTGTCATGTGCTGGCGGGGCTAAAAAAAATACCCCAAAAAACTAAAATAAAGCATTTGGCTGGTGTTGGACTTTCAATATACTTATTAAAGATGATATTTACTTAATTTTACTGCTTGCGGAAACTATCCCTCAGCATACACACATCTGAGCCCCCCCAGTGTCCTGGCAGCAGAGAGAGAGCCACATCCCGGGTTCCCGCCACACCCCAACATGCTCCAGCTCCCCTGCCAAGACCAGTCCACAGGGGGAAGCTGAGCGCCTGGCTTACTGATGCCCAGTTGCATACCTACCAACTTTTCAGGGTAGGAAAGAGGGACTGTTAAATTAGGCCACGTCACCTCACTGAGGGATGGGTAGGTGATAGGCTGTTATAGTTAAATCAATATAAACACATTAAATGGGCAAATGAATCATTTATTGGTGCAGATCTGCATGTTATACCTCACAGAGGGACAAATGAGAACAACGAGGGGCAGGGAAACATGAACTATAAAGAGGGACAGTCCCTCCAAATCAGGCACACTTGGGAGGTATGCAGAGGTATCCGAGAATTTTGACAGGCTGGCTGGGCAATGGTGCCGCAATACCCCAAGAGTGGTGCGCGATGAAATCCTGCAACATATTTCCCACCTGGTGACTAGTGCAGGGCTGGAGCGCAAGGATGCGGGCCAGGTGGCCAAAAAATCTGATGATCTTAAAGCGGGGGTCTGGAAGAAAATAAACTGGCCTGAGGGGTAAGTGGGGAGGGTCTATGGGAAGCTGCACCCCGATACCTCCTACCTGGAGGTGTCAGTGACCATCGACAGCGACCGGCGGCACCTGCCCACCAGTGGTAAGAGTTGCCTTAATTTGGGAGGGGGGAGGACCAAAACCACAAACAGTTGGCACAAACATGAGTAGCCAGATGCATACAACAACAGTGATTGCTTACCTGGGACACACATATTTGCCAAGCAAGCGCACAGATGGGGTTTCTAAAATTGGAATCCCAAACAGCCGTTTTAATTGCTTACACAATTTTGGTGGGCACACGTCCCTGTGGTGCCCATTGTGTGCCCCATTTTGAGTAGCTTAAGAAGTGCAGCTAAGGAATGTGTTTAGCTTGCACTGTTTCTCTGTTGCCTTGCGGCACCCAGCCAGCCACCAGCCCTGCCTCCCCCTCCGGCACGCACTGAGCCTCCAGACACCTCAGCTCCACCTCCTACCCAGAAACCAAGACCCACAGCTGGACCATCTACAAGCCCAGTTCACAGTGAGGAGACCCAACCCTTAAATGAGGTAAATGTGGGGACACAATGTGCTGATGGAGAGGGACACAGGGGATGTGTAGGCTAAGACTCATGAAAAGAAGTAATATATTTGCTGTGTGGGACTGTGGCGCTAAATAAACACTAATGTTTACCTTTATCCACAGACCCCACCTCTCCTGGAAGCCATCCAGGGGACTGGAGGAGTCCCAGGGACAGCAGAGTGAGCAGATGTCCCCAAATCAGCTGCAGACACCACCAACAACTCCCGCATCCCTTCCGGCTCCTAGCTCCAACCCCCCTGGACCGTGGGCAGAATTTAAGCACCTCCCAGTCAACCGAACCATCAGCCTCACCCTGCTGGCAGACACCACCTCCCAATGGCACAGCGTTTCCAAATGATGAAGGCAGACTGGCGGGCCAACAGCTCCACCTTCCACCAACTATTTTAAAGTGATGCAGAGAACTGCCACACCCTCTGAGTAAAGCTTCTCAAGAGAAAGGTGGTTTAGTCGGGTCAGTTTGAACACCTGTCTTAAAGGGGCCACAGCCCTAACCCTGTTAGCTTGCAGACAAACCTATAATCTGTCTCTAAATCTAGCTATAAACAGAGGACTCACACATCTGCAGAAGTATGCTGAAGCTGCACCACCAAGCACCAAGGGGCCTCTGTGGGGTGCAGTCCTAACTCTAATCTGTTTGAACCCCTGCTGATCGGAGATTCAATCAACGTCCAGATGATGGCAGGTATGCCTAAACTCCGGGAGGTACAAGGTGACCAGCCACTGCACTTCAGATGCTCGTACTCTTCCAAGAGGCTCCATCACAGGCATCCAACAGCAATCCATCATGCAAAAAGAGGGAGTAGTTTGGGACCACTAACTTTCGTTTTTTATTTCCCCGCAAATGGCCAAATCAGGGGTCACAAGCACAGGCTAAAGCCGTACATTTCAGAAAGTGAGAACGCATAAACTCGGTTTGACGTATATTAATACTTTGAATACTCATTTTTGAAAATGCAAACCGAAGAGTCACAGGAAACAGAAAAGTTGGTCAAAAAAACACTACACTGAATAGCAGGATCCAGGAAAACGGTCAAAACCGAGATTTTCCAGCATTCCTGCATGCTTAATGTACACTTAGTACTTTTTAAACCAATGCAGGGATAAAAAAATCTAAACTGTTCTGTTACCTGACAACCCTATAATACATACTGTACAATGGTTAGTACTCCCTTTATCAAGTGATATGGGCACAGGTTCGAAATTTCTGAGCCATTGCTGTAAATTCTTTAATCTTCATTTATTCATTACTCACGCCTCACTTCCTTTATAAGAAGCAAATTGACCTACTTTTTAAAGTCTGTAATAGCTGATTGGTAGCAGGCCAAGTTCTTTTTAGTCACGGTACACATAATTTCTTATTAATATTGGACTTTAGTGTTCCAGTACTATCACAGTAACACACCCTGGGCTTTGTTAAGCAAAAAGTCTGTTTTTGGAAAGCAAAGGGCACTTTTTTTATGTTTTTAAGTTCATTCAAATAAAAAATTGCAAAAAATTAGGTTAATTTTTCACACAATTTTTGCAGTTATCAGTTCACACACATGAAAAATAACTGGTGGATTTGCAAAATGTGCACCTAAAATATCTATAATGTATGTTTGGTTTAACTATGTTTTGATGATTACTGTACTTTTTACCTATGTTCCAGAAGGGTGTAAAAAGTCCCGGCATGTTTTTTTGATGGATTTAAATGAGTTAAAAAAAATACACACGCATAGCTTCCCTCCTCAATGCTACCTGCCCTGTGCACCAGACAAAGCTGCGAGTATTCCCAGGGTTTGGAGGCTGAACAACTAATCTCTGGTCATCACTGCATACCAGCTTAGGCCTCATGTTCCTCAGGGACCCAAAAAGCCCTGAATAAACAGGGCCTATGCCAGCGAAAATCAAGATCTTCCCCACAGGGCAAGTAATTTGCCACATCCCATCCATTTGGTATAAGGGACATTGGGACCCCTTAACAGTTCACAAGTGGTAAAAATAAAAACACAATTTGCCCTTTCGGAAAATATAAACTAAGTTTACTTTCTGACTATCTACTGACTTGCCTCCTGGTATCTTCCATCAGGTACAGCCTGTTTCTTGAAGTAACACCACTGGGGTAAAAATACCTCTTCCGGTGTTGGTAAGCCCAGTATCTGTCTGGGAGCCAGAGGGTTTAGATGGGGGGGGGCACACTGAATTAACCACAGAAGACAAAGAAAGTCACTGGGAATCAAATGAAGTTAGAACAAGCCATTCGAGGAGAAAAAAATCAGGGGTAAGTCAGAAGATCGGGGAGTCAAATAAAGTTAGTACTTCATAACTTTTTTTTGAATGGGGGTTGTATTTCTTTAAATGGCCCCAATGTAACTTACATATGTTCAAAAAGTATAGGGGGCCGACGAACCTACCTACCTACCTTCATATTATTTGCACCCCATTCGAGGAAAAAAAAATCAGGGGTAAGTCAGAATATATTGGGGAGTCAAATAAAGTTAGTACTTCATAACTTTTTTTTGTATGGGGGGTTGTATTTCTTTAACTCATTAACTGGTAAATAGCCCCGATGTAACTTATATATGTTCAAAAGGTATAGGGGGCCGAACCTACCTACCTACCTACCTCCATATTATTTGCACCCCCCCCCCAGACCCTTGGTTGTGGAAAAGCCCAACTTCTATCAGCAAAGGTGCTGGGATCACTAGACCTATATCTAAGGGCATAGGAGCAGGTAGGCAGACATGGGCGTTCAGACTCCAGGCCATGAGTAAATTATGTTTAGTGCTTTAGGCTGGGAAAAGTTCTTTTAACCCCTGCAATGCCAACCTTGTCACAAAGGCGTGGAGGCATTGCATACTTTATTTTTTTTTAGGGCAACAAATACTGGCTAAAGAAATATATATATATATATATATATATGTATATATCATATACTTATCTTCATCTCACAGAACATGCACAGGTAGTACAATTGCCTGTGGTGCTGTGGCTGAGCTTAACTGTGCTCTGCTTTGCATCTTAAATCACTTCACCCTGTCTGCCCTCACTGGATCAAGGTGAGTATATGGTGAGACTAGGGGGTTCCACACTGCTACACATCCCAAACTGGAATGCCCCGGGGGTGGGGTTCCCCTGCTCTATAGTCTTTTAGATTCTGAAGATTGTTCACAGGTTTTCCATCCTTGTTTTGCTTGTCATCCAAAAGGCTTTCTCATTTGAGAAAGGTTCATTCTACTTCTGTTCTGAATTGAGAGGACCAGTCAATTGACTAGAGAAATGCACAGCAAGCCCAGTTGCTTTGACTTATCGCTACTGATTTAGCCTAAGTGATTTACAAGGCAATAAAAGACCTGAGGCGCTACATTCAAGCATAATGCCATGACCTGAGGAACTGTCTGGAGCGTATGCACAGTAAATCATGACAACACTTCCAGAGGACACTTGTTATCATTCTGAAAGGATCTTGGGTCTGCCTGCATGAGATAGATGGCCTGTATAGTGTCTCAGAAAAGGAAGTCACCATCACTAATAAACTCACACAACAGCCAACTTGTCAAACCTCTTCCTTTCTTTTCACAAAGGACCCTGTTAATTGCCTTCTTAAAATGCTCATTGTGACCTGGTTCTTTTAAACTACAATTGTTTAGGGGTTTTCTAAGGAATATTCACTATTTTCTGGTTACCACTTGAATTTTTCCTAAACAACATAGTGGCGGAATGTTGGGTTTTATGAGTGAGAATGCATCCCACATACTGTATAAAATGATTGCACTAGTCAATCACTATGTCTAGATTAGTGTTAGGCCCTTATTCATCAAGCGATAGCGCCAGGTAGTGTCCGACGAGCGCCAGGTAGCGGCAGCTAACGGCGACTACCGACTCAAGTACGCCCGGCGGCGGTCACAATGACGCATTTATCAAGCAAAATGAGGCTAGCGCCGGCGAGAGCGACGGCTAGCGCGGCATTCATCATGAAGCCGCCTGGACCGAACAGCGCCGCTGCAAATTCCCTCACAGCGCCAGGTATGAGCTGTCGCTCCCTGGCGATGTCCAATGCATTTCAATGGAGCAATCTATAATAATTCATGATTAATTGGTAATAATTTTTTTTTAAATTTTTTTAATGTCAAAAAATCGGAGACCACTTCTGCAATGTTAGGATTTATTTTTAAGTAAAAAAAAAAAAAAAAAAAATATGTGCAGAATTGATCTAACAGGTCTGAGATTAATGTATTCATATAACAAAATGATTATAAAAACATGTATAATGTTACATTCCAAAAATATGGTTGTTTAGGGGTTAAAAACTAGTTAATACACATCGCCGCCAGCGCTCTGGGGTTTAAACAAGGAATGGACAGCGACAGCACATTCGGAGCGTGATTTTTTGATGAATATGAAGCTAGCCGTTCGCTCTGGCCATTCGTTGTCAGGCGCTCCCATACAACGCTGGACCTGTGAAACAGCGACCCCCCAGCCCGTATTCAACATTACCGCACACCGACTGAGTCGCTGTCATCAAGCTAATGCCGGCCAAGCACAGCGAATACTGGCTGGCGCTGAAAAAATCACGCTACAGTCGCTCATCTGTCGCTACCTGGCGCTATTGATGAATCGGCCTCCCCGTCTACCTGTAAGATATGGTGGCCGTCATCAAAATGCTTATTGTATTTAGTCCTTTAGTCTACTGTACTTGGAACGCATCTAGTACAGAAGCAGGCAAATACCACAGGTGTCTATACTCCAGCCAACTGTATTTTTGTAGCATAAAATGGTAAGTCTGGGACTGCCTCCTTCTTGCCCTTCACTTTAAGTACTAAGCTGCAGCATCCCTAGACAGATTTCATATCAGAATGGCTGTCTTACTCTGAGGGCCTTACCACAATACCACCAAAACTAGCAGGCCCTTAAGTGTCTACTAAAGGATGCATAAACATATAGACTGTGTCTGAAAAGCACAGTATATATTGTGAAGATCTTACATGTAAGGGCATTTTATAGCAGCTTTATTATGGCATAAACAGCAGACCAGGAGGCTACTGTTGTTGGGGAAAGAATTTCCTTTACTGACTAAACCTATTCACAGGCTCAGATCTTCATTTCCCACTTTTCTGAAGAGAGGGAGCACTTACCAGCATTATCCTCCATTTTAAAGGTCATCATTTCTCCACCTTAAATTGCAAGTCTGCAGGATGGCCCCAGGTTAAAACAGACTATGTGCCATCCAATCTACCTCTAAGAAATAAAGGTGAACAGGTGATGCCCTTCCCAAGACAAAACAAAGTGTGCCTCCAAGTTAACCCTGCATATCCTCATAAAATAATCTTCCCCTTTCTCTGACTGAATAGTGATGACCCATTATACAATTAAAAAGTCCTTGCTAAATAAGAAAAAATCTGGTGTGCCCCTAGGATGCCAGCACCCTGTGCAGCCGTTCTACCTAAACATCTTAACACCACTCCATCAAAAGCAGGCTATGCCTCCTGGATACACTCAGCTCCAAGATACTTGCCCTCCTGAGGGTCGTTTCAAGGGTAGTCTACACCCTTAGTCAACAAAATCTTTTTGGATATATAAAATTATATATTCTAGTCATAGACAGACTATTGTTTAGAACATATAATACATTTGTATAATTTGAAGGTATGGAGCATTTTTCTTTTAATAGTTAGTAGTGGTGTCAGAAAAAATCAATTCTGTCAAGTATCGCAATATTTCATAAGGCGATACCAGAATCGATTCTTTCTCCCTAGTATCGATACTGACTCCTCCCGCTACAGTGAAAGAAAAGTAAAAAAAACACTCACCTGACCCCACGTTCGATCCAGCCAGCTCTCCTCTTCACCCGGGGGGGTTCCAATCCCCCCCAGAGCTCTTCAGTCTTCAGGAGAGAGCCCGACCATCCCACTCCGCCACCTTCCTGATGGGCGCCACCATCTTCATGACTAGCCCCGCCCCTTGGGGCCCCTGCGGCCGTCATCCCGCGTCCCTGCGGGTCAGCTGTCAGATGCAATGATTGCCGGCGAGAGGAGGAGGGAGCAGGAGATCCTCTGATACCCTGCCTTTCCCCTCCAGCGATCACGGCATCTGTCATTGGATCGGCGAGGAACACAGGAGCTGACAATCGGAGGTGAGCAAAGGAAAAGGGTTTTTTTTTTTTAATAAAGACATTTTTTCTATGTGTGACTAGTGGGTGACTTGCCATTAACCCCGAGCCCCCCCATTACCTGAAGAACCAGTGGCTGTTAGCCTATGCCGGCTTGTAGCCTGCAGGGCCAGGGACCACCAAAACTGGCCCCTGTGCCCTGTTCTACAAGCCCCCCTAGCTGGTTCCTGGGCTGGTTATGCTGGGTAAGGGGGACCTAATGCCATTTTTGGGGGGGATTTTTAAGGGGTTTTAACCCTTAAAATCCCCCCCCCCCCAAAAAAAAAGATGGATCTCTCCCGGGAAGGGGGACCCTATGTTATTTTTTAAAATTAAATATAAGATTTAATTTAAAAAATTGCAATATATTGTCCTTGAGACAGAATCGGGATGTATCGGGATATATTGTATCGTCAGATGTGTTTCGCGATACGTATCGTATTGCCAGATTCTTGCCAATTCACTCCCCTAATAGTTAGTGTTTCTTTAGTGTACTGATATTGTGTGACTGTACTGTAGATGTATGTGTTTGAGGTGTGGGTCAATCACAACCTAGGGCTGGCCCTGATGTGAATAGAATATGTGGGATGAAAAAGAGGCTTGGTTCTGGCTGCACTGAGGGGGATCATTAGAACCCAGAAGTCTCACTGTCTCGCTTGTGAGTCATGTACCGACGTGTTTGGAAAAGGTTTTTACCTGCCTGTAGGCCAGTCTATCTGGCTTGTCCACGACCGCTGGAAAGCCTGACAGGCTGCTTGCAGTCACATTTGAGGTTGATCCTGGAAGAAGCAAATATCAGCAGCCCTATTCCCCAGATTACATGGCGACAATGCACAGCTGGGCATCCTAATTCAGGATTCCCTCTGCTATACATTTAGGAGGAAGCCCTGTCTTTTTACTGAAATTGACTGAAAAATTACAACTGATGTTCGATCTGCTGTCTATTAGCAAAAGATTAACAACACAGTTTATGGGCCAAGCTATAAAGTGGTCCTACACCCAGTTGATAGCTAACGGGTGTGGGGCGGCATCATGACACCTCGCGCAACCCCAAAATCCCAACCTTAATCGTGATCCTTGGCCGACATGTGGTTCTGCAATTGGCCAGCATGTGAAAACCGGCAGCCAATCGCAGGACTGGTTATCGACCGAGGATAGAGATTAAGGTAAGGATTTTGGGAGGTTGGCTATAGTTAGGTGAATAGTCATCTTTAGACTACCCCATTGCCCTCAACTTATAGGAATTTAGCAAGTATGTACATATGAATACCAAAGGATCAACTCAGCATGGGTCGAAAAAAACTCCCCTTGTGAGTAAACTTGCATGCGACAAATCTAGCATTCTTGCATGATTAAGGGGACACGTGCAAGACAATCTTGAGCATCCAAAAGCAGTTAAGAAGGTTGTACCTTATCTCTCACACCGTGACAGCCACTGGTCGTATTTGAGTGAGAAATGAAAGCTTGTATGACTTCTGCAGCTGACTGTCTCTCCTTTCTCCTGCCTGCCATACTTGAGAATATTTGTCCTCTTAAGGTTTTATGTATTTTAGTATTTCTAGTATGTATGTTATAGTATGTATTTTATAATCTTTTAGTATTTTTAGTATTTATGTGATGACGTGACTCTAATACTTCTGTAATCATATTTATTTTCCCCTTTTCTTTTTTAAATAATCACACAATAACTTAATTGTTAATAAAACTTAAACAAATTAGTAGTTTATAGTAATATGTATTTTTCCAAAAATGTTTATGCTTGAATACTTAAAATGTATACTATAACTTTACTAAACTATAAATATATACTAAACTATAAATAATATTAAATACATTTAAAATTAAATTAAACATGAAAACATTGGTAAAATTAGGAAAATTAAAAGTAAAAGAAATCTCACTAGAATCTCCTGAGGTTAAACCGGACCTTCACCCTGCAAAAGTACAATTTTTGTTAGCAAAAATATATAGGGAATTCTCCCACCACTTTTTTGCCTTAATAGTCAGTCTTTCCGGGTAATTGAGGTCTCTGAATTATGTAAATGTGACTGCGTTTGCGAGAAGTTTTGCTTGTTTGTGTACAAATTTACACATAAAAAGGTGCCTTCTGAATTGAGCAAGACACAAAAGTTAGGCTCTCGCACCAGAAACCATGTGAGCATGCGTTCTAATACTGTGCTGAATTGACGCTAATGAATTGCTAAGGAAAACAGTTTCGTTACACGTGGTTTTATAGTGATCCTATACCCAGAAAAGAAGTCTATGTCATCATCTTTTATCCCCAGTCCAGTGCCCCAAGACACAAAACAGCCTGTGTTTCTTTTTATGTTTACTAAGGCATTTCCTCAATATTCATAAAAACACGAACAGGATGCAGTCTGCTGTTCGAATAGTCGGCTATATTGCTCCCTGGTGCTTTCCAGTGATGATACATTCAGTTACACACAGCTCAGCATTGGAGGTCAGCCTTATCAGTTATAATAACTGCAATAAATCTGAAAGCACTATAAGTTTAAAGAGGAACATTGGACAGTCTGGGGAGTCCCCATAAACTCCCCAAACTCCGCTCTCCATTTCCTTTAATACTCCAATCCGACAATTGCCACTTCAACTTACCTATCTTCTGCCCTTCCCTCTGCTCTCATGCATCCTCCCTATGGGCGCTACCCATAGGGCAGCACCATCTTTTCTTCCTTCTTCAATCCCAGGATGCATTGCACCACCCTGAGATCTCGCATCTGCAAAGTGTATGGTGTATGGTCTGCGCTACCCATAGGGCAGCCACAAGATTTCTGAGCAGCTAGCAAAGGGGGCAGCACAGCAGAGACCCCGCACGGCTAAGCTCCCTGATGTCTGTCACAGACGGCTAAAAGGACCTGCTTGCACAGAGGTCCGTTGTTCCTCTTTAACTGCCATTATGTGACAGTTTACCTTGTAAATTAATGAATTAGCTTCTAGCTGCCATTCAACATCATATTGCTTCCTGTAAGTGTTTTTATGAATATTGGGCAAAGGCTTTAGTAAAAAAAATAAACAGGCTGTTTTGGGGCACTGGTCTGGGGACAGATAGTGATGACAATAATTCTTCCTGTTTCTAGAAGTAGAAAATATCCCATTCTTCCCATTTCTAGAAGACTGTCTCACCTTTTTGGCTCTAACTTCAAATAGGCAGCCATTTTAGACAGGTACTGGATTTTTCAAAAGCCACGCAGGTTAGCAATAACATGTATGTAGACTGCAGACACCTGGGATGTCCCAGACATTGCATCCAGACATAGTCTCAGTGCATAAACATTAGAGCTCATTAATCACAAGCCACCAGCCAGCAAAATAAATGTTCCCCTTTCCCTGAAAAACTTGCTGTGACTGTCACTTTATCTTTGTCACGCTAAACATCTCGTTCAGCAGCCTTGTCAGTAACTAGCTACAAGTACTTGCTTCCTCTAAGTACAGTAACTGAAAGAAAAACAAGTCTTGTTCTAGCTTGAGATTGGTGTACACAGAGCTTGGGTATAACAGGTAGCCAGAGGATATTGCTATACCTGACATAGTTTACATGCTTTTTCTACCTTTCTGTTTTAGTAAACCTCAATTCTGTTTATAGCTGTCAAACCTTCTGGTGCCTGTTGCAATAGTAACCTCTTTTAAGCAATACTTGGTCAAAATTCATGAAACAGATATATTATTGTTAACAAGGTTAGTTACCCTGACGTATTATTATTGATATGACATGACCTGGATATATGAGAACCTTCAAATACTTACCTGTCCAGACACAAAGTAACTTCCCCCTGTCAAACCCTGGGGACACCCGTCTTCTTTCTGAGCCTACAACCCCCAATCTCCGCAGCTAGCTTAACCTTTAGCCAAACCCCTGTTTGCCGGGACGTTTTAAACGCCTCGCCGGACACGGTTGCCCCCAGGACTTATTAGCTCAAAGGATGTAAGGTCACAAGGGTGAATACGCATGAATCAAAGGTAAGACTGGGCAAACTCAGGTAGCCGAGGTAAGTACAGTAACACATTTCTGGGAACTTCGAAAGAGAAAACAGGCAAGGTCAACGGTCACACAAATGGTCAAACCAAGCGATCAGAGAGCTTTGTGGCACCAGGGATGAGACGGGTTTGTGGTCGTAATTCAGGCTGAGGCTGGTACAGGTGGCAGTCAGGATAGTCAGTCTAGCAAAGTCGGCAACAAGTATCAACACAGGAACTCAGGATTAGCACACCCAGCTAAATGCTATCATGGGCAGAGACAGACTGGGAGGATAAAATCTTTATAAGGCTGAATCTAACAGGATTGGAAAAGGGGAATGTATGTGATTGGTGCTTTTTACAAACTTTGGACTGATTGCCCAGTTTAAACCTTAAGGGCATTTCACCCAGAACACCCTTCGGGCTCATTGGCCCTTTAAATCAACCTGCGGTGGCTGCACTGACTGCCGCGCCGCCGGAAGGCTTAAGAGAGACAGAGAAGCAGGGGAGACAGTGGTGAAAGGAGGAGGCGGACGCATTTGGCGCCGCACGAGCGGCTTTGAGCTGGTACCTAGCGTGGATGCGGCTGCCTGGTGGAAGGAGTCCAGGCCAGCCGCCCAAGGACGCCTCAGGTTCATCTTCCACAATCACGGGTGGTGATACCTGAACATTTCCAGCGGAGTTTAATAAAGATATGTGAAACGCGTTCATTGACAAAGGGCAATATTCCGGGTGGATACCCAAACCAGATCACCCACCTGAAATGGAGGTTCTCGTGACCTATGCCGGTCAGCAAAAGTCTTATGTCTTTTTGTAGCTTCTCTTAGGTTTTCTTGGACTTTACACCAAATAAGTTTCCACCAATTAAGAAAATCTGTAAGTTCTGTAAGTTCGCTTAATTGCGAGAACAACAGCTATTTCCACAGGGAAATAAGTTTCCACCAATTAAGGGGGCAATTTTAGAATACTATAAATACCCTTTCTCCCCCGGTACAACGCGGGGTCACAGCGGACCTAGAGCTCGTGCCTCTGTCCCCGGTATTTCCAGGTGGAGACCTATGCGAAATGGAGGTTCTCGTGACCTATGCCGGTCAGCAAAAGTCTTATGGCTTAATTGCGAGAACAACAGCTATTTCCACAGGGAAATAAGTTTCCACCAATTAAGGGGGCAATTTTAGAATACTATAAATACCCTTTCTCCCCGGTACAACGCGGGGTCACAGCGGACCTAGAGCTCGTGCCTCTGTCCCCGGTATTTCCAGGTGGAGACCTATGCGAAATGGAGGTTCTCGTGGCCTATGCCGGTCAGCAAAAGTCTTATGTCTTTTGGTAGCTTCTCTTAGGTTTTCCTGGACCTTCCACCGAATGGTCGTTCTTTCTGAAGCCATTTCTCCATGGCCGGCAAATTGGAGGAAGGACATTTCCAGTGGATTTCAATAAAGATATGTGAAACCCATTAGGAATTCTCATGGACGGAGGAAGCTCAACCTTAAAAGTTACATCTCTCAATTTTTGAATGATCGGAAAAGAACCGATGTAATTAGGACCCAACTTAGTTGAAGGTTGACGAAGGGCAATATTCCGGGTGGATACCCAAACCAGATCACCCACCTGAAATGGAGGTTCTCGTGACCTATGCCGGGCGGCAAAAGTCCTCTGTCTTTTGGTAGCTTCTCTTAGGTTTTCTTGGACCTTCCACCAAATGGTCGTTCTTTCTGAAGCCATTCCTCCAAGGCCAGCAAATTGGATGAAGGGCATTTCAAGTGGACTTCAATAAAGATATATGAAACGCGTTAGGAATTCTCATGGATGGAGGAAGCTCAACCTTAAAAGTTACATCGCTCAATTTTTGAATGATCGGAAAAGAAACAATGTAATTAGGACCCAACTTAGTTGAAGGTTGACGAAGGGCAATATTCTGGGTGGATATCCAAACCAGATCACCCACCTGAAATGGAGGTTCTCATGACCTATGCCGGTCGGCAAAAGTCTTATGTCTTTTGGTAGCTTCTCTTGGACCTTCCACCAAATGCTTGTTTTTTCTGAAGCCATTTCTCCAAGGCCGGCAAATTGGAGGAAGGATCGGAGAGAGACGAAGCCTTGGGATTTTTCTTATAATTACAGAAGAATGGCGACATTTTCATTGATTCACTGGGCACATTATTATAAGCAAATTCAGCGAATTCAATAAATTCCAACCATTGTTCCTGGCAATCAGAGACACCGCAGATATTGTTCCAAACACTGGCTAACCCTCTCCGTTTGACCATACCCTGGACACTACTACTTTAAGGCCCTCTCTTTGGATCACCAGTATAGTGTCCCTTTGTTCAAGCAGAACGAAACCCCAGCGTCCAGGCTTTGGAATCTAGAAGATTCCAGGTCTGACCGCTAGCCTGCCCCCACTATGTGTAACGCTTTTGGTCGCCAGCAAACTCACCTTTCCCAGCAGCTCCCGCAAAGCTGTAATTTCCGCCCAGCGAACCCCCGGCTTACCTGTAGCTATGCACTCTCCAAACAGTGAGCTGGGGATGCGGGCATCAGGCTGGACCACATCAAGCAGCACCATTGAGGCCAGCCAATTGGTGATATCAATAGTGCCACAGGGCATGGGTTCGACTGTGGAAAAAAAACATTTTTCTTCAAAAAATCACACCACCAACAGGCCCGCAGCCTCGTCCGGCTGCTCGGACAAAGGCTTAATAGTAAAGGGCCTCAGTGTACCTAAACTATTCAGAAGAAACCTTCTTAACCGATGTTATAAGCAAGATTTATGTAGATTTATTTGTTATTGCACTTTTTTACACTTACACTATACACTACACTATAGTTTGTGTAATTCTTTGTTGTTTCTTCTTTATGTCATGTATACTACTGCTGCCTGCATATTCTTCCTTGTGCTAATGTATGTATACTTGTCTAAATAAACTGATGGCTACTCTTAATCTGTCATGGTGACACAGACTGTGGTAAGACTTGCCCTGAGAGACCATATGCACTAGAATATGTTATACTGTAAAATTCGTATTAATGGCAAATTCATAACACCAGATCATTAATCTTCTAATTGATGCCTCTTCAAACCTCATCATTAGAGGGAAAAAAATCATGAAGGTTTATTGGATGGCATACTAGTACAGCAGCAAATGCAGGGGTTGTTTTTGGTTTGGGTGCTGTCTGGTTGCTTCCAGTGAGCTTATTATCCAGTGTTTTCTCCAAGCTGCAGTTAAAAAACATACAGCTTGCAATTGTGACATAACCCAACTTGACAGGGCCACAGGGTGCAACAGAAAGGATTTGATCCGCTTTAAAGTCTGAAAAAGCAGAAATAAATTCTGGCTCTAATTCCCGTACATGATGTCATGAGAGCATAAATGATAACAATGATAAATGGGGGGGGGGGGGAGCCAGAATGATGGGCCCCTTAACCTTATGTGCCGTGATGCTATCCCTGCACCTCTTATAGTTACGTCCCTGGCTAGAATCCTCTTCACCATTTAAGCTACCAGTTTACTGTACTTAACACACAGTAGACCTCCTAATCCCATTATCCTCACCTATCCCATACCCTGCTTTATCTGGATGCCCCGCTGTGTGAAACCCCCCAGTTCGCCTGCTACACTTACCTTACTTCCTGGTCCAACGAAGCATGCGTGGGCCGTGGCCACATCCCCACTATCCATCTAGCAGGGCGCGGGCACACTCCCTGTTAGAGGGAAGCGCGAGATGTGGCTGTCAGCGCACTCGGAGCCGCTGAGCTGAGACGTCAGGTTAGACGTCCATAGCTTAGCGGCTCCGAGTGCGCTCATTTGACAAGCGGCCACGCATGCGCCATAGGACCAGGATGAGGTGAGTTGATGTGGGAGATCTGGGGGGTTTCACAAAGCGGGGCACCCCCGTGGGAAAGGCCCAAAATAGTCAAAATCCTGGGTTTTGGTCCAGTTTAAGAGACTTTCCCACTAATATGCATTTAGACAGTTCTATGGGCAAGTTATATAATTTTTACAGTGTGGTGTGGTTCAAAACACAAACTGCCCAAAATTAGATAAATACTTTTGATAACACTCCACCCAGCAATTCAGTGAAATGAAGATAGTAGCAAAGCATTTTTTTTTTCTCCAACCTATGGTTTAATAGATAGCTAATTTTACATTAATAATGAAGCGGTTCACTGGTGTTTTCTAAATGCCCCATACTCAGTGATAAATGAGTCAGAGAGGAGTGTGCACGGCCGCTATAGTTATGTCAGAGGAAGAGAGGGGAACAGACAGAGGAATGGCAATTTTTCAAAGATTAAAAAAGCTGAAACTGTCTGTTCAAACTCTTTTCCTTTCAGCTTAGGACAAATGTTGGTTTTGCAACAAACCATTTAGTAAAAAGCTCTTTAGATATTGGTTTGCATGTCTGCTACTAGTTCTAGACTTAATGCAATCTTTTAATTATGTTTAACTTGTTAACTAACAGTGAGTTAGCCATAGGTGTTCTAGATCCCAAAAACTAAGGGACCCATTATATAGGGTGGAACTCAGACGCCATTTGAACATCATACTGCTTCCATTTAGTGTTTTTAAAAATACTGGGCAGCAGCGTTAGTAAAAAAGGAACACAGGCTGTTTTGGAGCACTGGGCTAAGAGACATAAACGTCCTTTCAGTTTAGGGTTTACTGACAACCCATATGTGCCATCCAAGTGATACCTGAGAGCAGAATATGGTGCTTTATCAAACAAAAGTTTGGAACCCCAACATATACTGTGCTGGTCAAATACTTTTTCACAAAGTTTGAATATTCTTCCTTTAATAATTTGAAGCACAGGGGCCGGGCAGTTTCTAGGGGAGGGTGAGCAGGACGATCGCCCTGGGTGCAAAGACCATCGGGGGCGCTTTTATCCCAGCCATTCTGTTTTCTGCAGATAGGTCAGGGCCACTGTTAGTGGTGCCAGCCCTACATCAGGCCCCTCATTCCCCCCATATTGGGCTCAGTCATGTGGAGGGGGCACTGCTTGCTGCTAAAGTATAGGCATGGCAGGGCACACTGGTATGGGGCAGCAGCAACATAGGATGGATGAGGGCTCACACTTGGCTATATTTTGCCTAGAAACTGCTCTGCACGGGGGCCTATTGGTTAAGGATGATCGAGTGACCCCCCCCCCCAATTGCTCCTCAGGTGCCTTAGATAGGGCAGCCCACCTCTCCAGGCATGTGTACACTTAAACCGGACCTTCACCATGATTTAATGAAAAGCCCAAACTCTTAAAAAACGGTTCTACAGCATCTAAAATTAATATATTTTAAGTTTTTAGTCACTTACTTATTATTCTTTCCCCCACTGGACTGCAACTCTGTTCAGGAATTTAGGATACGGGCGCCGCCATCTTGACTCAGAAGCATCACACTTACTGAGGAGAGGAGAGTGGGATAAGGTACAGGGGGGCGGGTTATAGCTGTGCTTTGCTCAGACAGAGCAGAGCTGGGGTCAGGGAAAGGTCAGCAGTCCCAGAATGCAGAGCAACACAGTCAGGAGGCACTTCCTGTTTGCAGGCTGCCTGATAAGATGGCGGCTTCCATAAGCCGCCATCTTGGATGTTTAAAGGCTCATAACATGCAATAGATGCAGGTAGGATGATTTTTAATGTGAGCAATCTGTATGTACAGGGTGTGGGAAACATATAAGATAGACTCTTATTTAGAGTGAAGGTCTGCTTTAATGCTTGTGTTTTTCTCACTGCACGGTGGTGTAAATTCAAAGGGAAAATTCCTATGTGTGCACAAGCATACAATGGCTATGTATGCATAAATAAAATAAAAATGCTTTTTTAGCTAAGCATACTGGCATAAATATGTCCTATAGTGCACAAACCTATAAGAAAATGAATCTAGGCACGTGAATACATGGGAGCATTGTCATACTTTACTTCTCGCTATTATACAGAGGTAGCTGTTAGTAGCCGGGGACATCTTAGTTTGCAGTCTGTTATAGCTGCAATTTGTAGAAACACTTATGTGTAAGCAGGGTGTGGCATAGACTGTATAGGTATAATGATTTATGGTCTGTAGAATTGTTTTCCCATCGGAAACCGTGAGAAGGGACCTGGAGCCAGTAAGGCGATGTAAGGACCTCCAGGGCTTCCACCACCCACAGTTAGCGAGTGTACCTCATCTGTTAACCCTTTGTAGCTTAGTAATGATGTATATATACTGTGTCAAATACCAAAATAATTTGCTTATAATATGTAACGCTCCAAGCACATTGTTCAATGTTTTTACATTGTGCAATCAATGATTTGTGATTCGCACACACGCGCTGTATATTTAACACTAACTGTAAACTATGCATGAAGCCTGTAAACCCATTATACGATAACGCTTTAGAGTATAGGCAATAGTGTTACAAAGGACAACAGTTTTTTGCTATTTAACCCCGCCCAACCCTGATCATATAAGAATCAGTTATTTATTGCAAACTTTGGGAAATGTATTACAAATCATATAATATATATGATTAATATAATATATATATATATATATATAATACTAGGATGTCTTTTTGGTCTTTTTGATTTGTCACAGTCAATGAATGAAGTGTTCTAAAAATTCATTCATATCAATTCAAATCAGAGTTTGCCACGGGGAGGCTGATTTATTAATAGCGCCAGGTAGCGCCAGTTGAGCGACTGTAGCGGTATTTTCACAGTGCCCGCTAGTAGTCGCTGTGCTTGGCCGTTGTTCGGTTGTTGATAGCGACTCAGTCGGTGTGCAGTAATGTTGAATACAAGGTGATGAGTCGCTATTTGACAGGTTCCGCGCTGTATGGGAGCGCATGATAGCGAATGGCCATAGCGACCGGCTCCCACCATATTCATTAACAAATCACGCTCAAAAAATTCTCGCGCTGTGAAATGCTTGTTTAAACCCAGAGCGCTGGCGGCGATGGGTTAAAAGTAGTTTTTTAACCCCCAAACAACCATATTTTGGGAAACCAAAAAAAACAAGTTTATAAAAACATTTTGGAATATGAATACATTAATATCAGACCTGTAATATCAATTCTGCACAAATTTTTTTTTTTTTCTTACCTTAAAAAAATATCTAACATGGCAGAAGTGGTAACAGAAATTTTCACATTAAAATAAAAAAAAAAAAATAATAATTAATAATTAATATTTAAAGATTGTTCCATTGAAATGCATTGGAGAGCGCCAGGTAGCAAGAGGTCATACCTGTCGCTGTTCAAGGTCGCTCGCTGGCGCTGTGGGGTGAGGCTGGAATAATGATGAATGAGTCGCTATCTGCCGCTATCTCAGTTGCTAAGCAGGATCGTCTTGATAAATGTGTGATTGTGGAGGGGAGCCGGCGTTCTCGTGGTGGTGACCGTCATTACCGTTCGCTCACCAGTCGCTACCTGGCGCTATCCCTTGTTAAATAAGGGCCTTAGCCATCCCTCCTGCCATTCATAAAAGCCTTTCTAAAAGCTAACCAAAAAGGACCAAAACCCAGGATTTCATGGCTTGCTTGTGGCTTCCTGCTCTGTAATTTGCACTCCAGACCTTGCCACGTTACCAGCCCTCCTGACTTTAATAAAAGCCTTTCTAAATTCTATTTTTTGTGGAACAATATTTAGAATGTTGACCCACCAGGAGATGGTCCACTTCATAAGGGCATCCCAATTTGGAGGCTTATGGTTGGTCAGGGCTTGTGATTGTCAAGACATCTTTATACTTCTAAGCTTTGTAGCCTGTTTATCAAGCATCAGCACCTGTTAATAGCCCTCAGCGCCAATACTTAACAATCAAAATAACAGGAAGCGCTGATGCGACCGCCAACATGCGTCTAATTGATCACTAACTTTTTACAGCAGCACCCTTCCTTCTGCGCTCTCTATGTCTGCCACATCCATCCCCCAAAGTTCGGGTCCCCATTAATTTCACTGTGCCCCTGGTTCTAGTTTGCTTCCCTGAATTAAAACTTTTAATCAAAGTCTGGTCAAACTTTGGGGGGGGGGGGGGGGTTGCTCATCCCTAGTTAGGATCCCATAGAGCATAATGGGCAGAACTGTATTGAACTGTTTTATGCATATAATTAATATTACACACATTTATTTATAAAGAATTAGCAGTATGTCAATTATTGAAATGCAGGACCTAGATGTAATTTAGGTCCTGCATTTCACGCAGCATAAACGCACTGTAAAGTCTTTCCCTTTTGTCTCTAGAAGTGATATTCTCTAAGAGGGCGATTCATTAATAGCGACATGTAGTGACAGTTGAGCGACTGTAGCGGCATTTTCAGAGCGCCCGCTAGTAGTCGCTGTGCTTGGCCGTTGTTCGGTAGTTGATAGCGACTCAGTCCGTTTGCCGTAATGTTGAATATTGGGTGAGGAGTCGCTATTTGACAGGTTCCGCGCTGTATGGGAGCGCATGATAGCGACTGGCCCTAGCGAACGGCTCCCACCATATTCATGAAAAAATGACGCTCAAAAAATTCTTGCGCTGTAAAATGCATGTTTAAACGCCAGAGCGCTGGTGGCGATGGGTTAAAATTAGTTAATTCGTTAGTTAACCCCAAAACAACCATATTTTTGGAAACCAAAAAAAACAAGTTTTTAAAATAATTTAGTAATATGAATACATTAATATCAGACCTGTAATATCAATTCGGTACAATTTATTTTTAAAAAATTTTTTCCCTTAAAAAATCTAAAATGGCAGAAGTGGTCACAGAATTTTTCACATTAAAAAAAAAATTAATAACAATTAATTATTAATAGTTAAAGATTGTTCCATTGAAATGCATTGGAGAGCGCCAGGTAGCGAGAGGTCATACCTGTCGCTGTTCAAGGTCGGACGCTGGCGCTGTGGGCTGAGGCTGGAATAATGATGAATGAGTCGCTATCTGGCGCTATCTCAGTCGCTAAGCAGGATTGGCTTGATAAATGTGTGATTGTGGTGGGGAGCCGGCGTTCTCGTGGCGGTGCCCGTCATTACCGGCCGCTCACCAGTCGCTACCTGTCGCTATTCCTTCATAAATAAGGGCCTAGGTGTAATGATGAAACACCGACCAGCGCTGGTAAAATATAGCGCCAATCTTTTCAGCATGGCAAACATTTATGAATATACTGTGCATCGCCTAAAAGATGGCAGTACAAAGTGGCACTGTTTTAACTGGCAGTCGGGTCAAACGGCCACTAACACAGGCGAGTCAGTACCTAGTGCAAAAAGCTAATAATTTAACATCAGGCGCTGTGACTTCCAGTGCCCTACTGTCCAAACAGCAGCACAAATATAGAAAGAGATGCCAGTGCTCCAAAACTGGCACCATAGCCACCAGAAAGATGGTAAATAGCGCAATTCATAAATCCAATCCAATAATAGCATTTCACAGCTGCTTTATGACAGTTATCCTTTAAAACAACCCCTTGATATTCCACATTACAGTTCTCTGGATAACTTTCTTGATTGGCAAACCCTTTTTAACACTTTGAGATGTCTTACAATAATGTGTGAACTAGACTCCATGGCGGAGTGTCAGTGTCTACGTGTTCTCAAAATAAGTCACTTTGCACTCAGTCACCCTTGTAAGAGTCCAGAACACCTTGACATGTGTACCTGCACTTCCCAGAGATCATGAGCACTGACATCTCCCCTGTCTTACTTTGGGAAAACAGAAATTGAGGAATTACCCTAACCTCTTCTGTGACCTGCCTAAACACTTCAAAGCTAGAAATGCGCTGAGAGCTATAGTTCTTTAAACTTTTCTGATTCAACAAACAGATGTCTGCTCAAACTTTTCAGATGCTTAAAGTGTGAAGGGACGGTCAGTATGCAGAACGTCTGTCCTCTGTAGCATTGCTAATATCAAATACATTCTTTTTCCTGTGGTTTGAAATCTGCCATCAAGGATCCTGCGGCCATAAAATATCTGGGGTGGCTATAATACTCCCCCTCCTCCCAACAGATATTTTCTAGGCTATAGATTTACTTTACAGTTCACACACACTGACATCCTTTATTTCATTTGTATCCCTTCTGCAGGTGTCTGTATGGTCTGGCTGTGTCTCCAATGTGTCATTATGGCGACCCTACAGGGCCTTGTATTTGTGACATGGCATTTATGCGTGTGCCTGTATTACCTTTAGTCTGGGCCCTCTACTTTCCATATTTTAAATATTTCAAGTACCACTAGGGCAGTCCATGTTGGTTGTCATTCATCTAAAACTATGTAAAAAAAATGAACATCACAGACCACTGGCCGGGAGTAAGATTTTGCGTCTGGTGGCCTCCCGCTTTGTCCGTGAGACCACTAGGTTATGTGGGCTGCAGCAGCTTCCCCGACATCCTGAATGTGATGTACTCCCATTCCAGGCCTATCTATCAGGGGCAGTTATGGCCTAGAGGTAAGGGAAGTGGGCATGTATCCACCAGGAACAAAGCAAAAACATATGGAATTATTTAGTAATAACATTGTGACATGAACACATTAATGCCAGACCTATAATGTCAATTCTGCATAAATATATAAAACATTTTAAAAAATTGAAAAAATGGCTTTTCCAAGGCCAGGAGAGATCCCAACATTATTTGAGAATAAAAAAATATATATATAATAAAACCCCCCTGTTTAAAGAGAAGTAAAAGAACGTCCATTGAAATGTATGGGAGAGCGACAGGTAGTGAGAGGCAATACATGGCGCTCTGCAAGGCTGAACGCCGGCGCTGTTCGCTGAGGCTGGGATAATGATGAATCGGACGCTTATCCCAGTCGCTCAATAAATTGTAATTGTGTGCCGTGTCCAGCGTTCACCTGTCGCTACCTGTCATTTACAAGGCACTACCTGACGCTATCCCTTCATGAATAAGGCCCTAATACTAAATGGCCAATGCAGGTAAGCACAGCCACTCTCCCTCTATTCAGCTTTATTTGCCAATCATTCGTATACAAAGCATATAAAGCCGGGTGGTTAGAGGAGAGCCCGCACATGCACCTTGGGATTGCTGGCAAGGTAAGAATACTGGGCATAAAATATACATAATTGCATAGAAATAGCTTAATTAGCTTTTGGAGCAGTTTTGTTCCTATGGAGTAAATCAGGCTTGGGTAAAGTACAGATGGCAGGTTGGGGTACAGATTGCAGCCTCGCTGTGTACCACCTGTTAGGATTTAGCGTACCCCTGTTGTATACTCCATACTTAGTGCCTGGGTGCCCCTCAGCATGTCTTCCCCGCATTCATAAGGTCACAACTATCCATATGATAACTCTAATCCTAATAACAGCCAGCTGCTGCAGTGTGTGCTATGATGAACAGATGAGGAAGGAGCAAAGGTGAGTATATACCTCACTGCAGGGCTAGGAGTGGCAGAAAGCATAGTTTAAAGAGCACCTATATTCAGAGTGAAATATATGTAGTCACCTTCTATACCCAGCCTGTGTCCCTTTTTTTACCTCAACCTTTGCCCAACATAACGGCACAAACTGGATGCAGTTGGACATATTGCTCCTTGGCTGAGCCGCAACACCCCGAGTGATGATGCAATCAGAGAATACACACAGCTCAGCAATGGGGAGCACTGCAACCTAACTGCCACTATGTCACAGTTTGCTTGTAACTAAATGAATTAGCATATGGCAGGCCATTCACCATAACACTACTTCCTGTTGTTTTTATGGATATTGGGAAAAAGAGTTAAAAAAAAGAAACACAGGCTGTTTTGGGGCACAGGGCGGGGTATGGAAGGTGACCACATAAACATCCGTTCTGAGTATATGTGCACTTTAAAGCAGAAAAGACCGGAGATCCGTCCACACCCCACCCTCAGGGCATAATGATTTGAGATTCCTTGGCAGTTAAAAGTGAAGAGAATCTCAAATCAGGCAAAATATTACCCCTACCTGCCAACAGCCACACTTTATTTACATTTCAATGTGACTCTCATGTTCCCCACTCTGGGACTGCAATAGACTCCACCAGATGGATGTGACTTGCTTTTTTACTTTTACCTGGCAGGATGACCTACAAATGGGGGGGGGGGGGGGATCAGATGACCTACAGTCATTTTTTAGGTCTATCCTATATAAACAGCTTTTGGGGTGTCATCCACACAAAAAACTCAGCATTACCTATTATAACTGTAGCTAATCTTGGTTAATTTTTGACGTATATTCCCAGACAGTTTGGGGATTTCAACCAATATGAATATTCACAATGTGTCTGAATTCTCCATAGGCTGCTGTTCGTTCCAAACCTCTAAAATAAAATATCTACCCCATTAGAAATAACCTGCCCTCATGCCTATAGAAATGCTCTTATTTTTTTCACTTTATTCTGTCTAAAAGATTTTAGTGCACTGTCGCTCCAGGCATTTGTGAGTGACAGTCGCGGGCTCCCTGTTAGAGGGTAGCGGGGGATGCGGCCGCCAACGTGCTTGAATCCGCTTGCATTAGACAAGCTTCTGGACGAAGGGGCTCCAGCAGATCCAAGCTCGCTGATTGGATGAGCAGCCACGCATGTGCCGTAGGACCAGGAAGAGGTGAGTTTCACACCGCGGCTCGGGGGTGCCCCAGGGGCAAGGACCAAAACCCAGGATAGTTAAAATCCTGGGTTTTGGCCAATTGAAAACTCAGAGGGAGAGTAAGAATAGGAGAGAGTAAAGAATAGGTTATATGTGTTTTTTAATATTGGGTTTAGCATGACTAGCTAATTTGTAAGTGAGTGTCCAATGTGCCTCTCTTTCATTTCCTGCAGCTTAGAGTTGAAGCCATAGCAGGGCTCCAAAGTTTGCCCTTCTTTCAATTTCATTCCTTCAGAACCACACAAAAAGTGGTCTACATGCACCTGCTGCCCTGCATCCCCAGTTTAACCCAGTTTAACTCAACTTGGATTCAGCAAGACAAAAAGTGGACCAAAACCCGGGATTTACACTATCCCAGGTTTTGGTCTGTCCTCCTGGTGTACCCCAGCTTGGGATGCCCCCTTTGTGAAACCCTACATATTGCCCACTTACCTTTCCTCAAGCTTCCTCACATGCGCGGCCTATTGTGCAGTCAGCTTCTTCAGACACATACATTAATGTGCGGCTGGAGAAGCTAAATGGAATCCCAGCCACACACACAATCGGCGGAGTGCAGCATCACTCTCATCCTTCAGCTGAGTTTGGCCACACGCAGGCATTCAGTTATGGCGGGCGTGGCTGGGCACAGCCAGAAAAGGATGATAGTTATGCCCCCGCCTGCCACACATGGCAAGTGGGCTCGTTGGTGAGGTAAGCATACCAGGGGGGTTTTCAGACAGGGGCATCCCAACTCAGGATGTCCCCTTGTAGAGATCTAATTTTCTCTAAATGCCCTCAGCCCTAAAGGAAGCACAAATATGATAAATAAGGTGAAGGACGGACACTGATGGGACCCCCCTGACCACCTGGGCCCTGGTTGGGCCGCACTCCCTATAGTTAACCCCCTTTTCCCCTGCCCAACCCCCTAATTTGGCACTGTTCGCACTACCCCATCCCCAGTAAATGCAAGACATTAAAAAAAACAAAAAGGCCTTACCTTTCCCTACCAGTCCACAGCTGCTTCACATGCCACCCTAATCCGCACATCTGAAGAAGAGAGAGTCGGGCGGTGGGCGGGGCAGGCAGTAGGAGAGGCAGGTGGTAGGCGGGCCCAGCTCCCGCCTCTCGCATTGCCGGCCCCAGCCACCACCTGCCGCTGTTGCCTGGTGATGGGGAGTCACTATTGGGGTGAGTTGAGCCCAGCCCTCCCCCCAGATCCCAAGCCCGGTACACCACCCTCACATTCCCGGACGACGTTCCTGGCTCCACAGCTGTCTGCGCTATGACGCAACCTTCCCAACCCAGCCATGACCCAAAAGCGAGAATCCAATTTGGTTTCAGAATACATAAGCTATTTACATATAATTGGAGATTTTGAGATGTTTATTTTAAACTGTTCCGAAGGGGATAAGGCGGAAAGAAGTTAGTGTGTGCCTGGACAAGGACTTTACATTCTGGAATAGTTTAAAAGTAATAAATACCGTATTACTATTATTATGCAAGCTATAATAGCTTGTGTGTAAAAAACTAATGACCATATGAATGGTTATGACTTTTTTTTAGCCTCCAGGTACTCCACCTTCTGATTCTCACGAAAGCAAGAGTGTCACTGTCATCCCAGCGAATGCAGACGGGGGGTATGTGTGCACGTTCAGCATGTGCAGACAACCCTGAAAAATGACAGGTCTAAAATTGGGACCTGCCACCGACATTCTTGTGTCAAGCAGTATAATGGGGGCAAGAGACACAAAAGAACTGCCAGCAACGTGTTTATTCACCGGTTAGATGATGGATTTTACTTCCATGCTACAATGCATTTACAAATGCACAACGGCAAAGACACACAGTACAGTAGACAAAGGTATTCAACTATTAATCCTGCTCAGAAAGATGGAGAGTGACCCCTGGGATAATTAAACGAGAACTGTACGAAAGTGAATGCACTCACCCATGTGACACTTAGCTGAAACACCTTTTTGTTATTTAATCTCCCTCTTAGTACAAAATATTCTAAAGGAAAATGCATTTTTCCTGGATGCTTAATGTATTTTTGTGATCTGTATAGGTCAGTGTCTGGGGCAGCAACTTATGGGCATTGCTATATGATTCAATTTGCCATTTCCATTTTGCCCTAGGTCGACAAGGGTGGCACCCATCCAGTGCATCAGGGATATGTGGATTGATGGGTGGTAGTCATTTCAATGAGGGCATTTCTGGGCATTTCTATTGTAGCTGAGTATTTAATGAATTGCAGGGGTATTACCTATATTAAATGAATAAAGGGGGGTGGGAGTAGCTCAATCACTATTATATATACAAAATTATTATTATTATTCAGGGCCTGGGAACCAATTTACCACCTGTTTATCCCTCTCATCATAAGCACCAAACATGTCCAGCTATGTGGAAAGACAGAGATTTGGTTGCACATATCTGCAGATACATGTGGAAGCCACACTGCCCCGACAAGGCACTCTGTGTTTAGTTTGGTCCCTACTCTTAATTTTGAGTCCCCAACATTGGGACATGCAATGATGTTGATAATTTTGTATAAATAATAGTGATGGAGCTGCTCCCACCCCCTTTGCTCATACTGTAAATCCCCTGGCATAGTGCAGCTAACTAGTAGCAAGGTGCCTGTTACAATGGTTACTATGCTATATTTTTCATTATCCCAGCAGATGGCGTCCCCAGGGGCAAGTAACAAATACACTTACAGTGCAAAAGTGTACTTTTTTTCATGTAAGTAACAATGTGCGTCTGCTTGTACTGATGCAGGGCTCTCAATTCCAATTATATCCTATAGGAATAGAGAGCCATGTGTCAGTAAATACCCATACTGCTTTGCACTCCCAGGCTAGTAAATGTCAGTTTTGCATACGCTGAGGTTAGAAAAATTGATCAATCTGTTTTTCACCTATGACAAGGTGCACCCATGTACGCTTATTTGGAGCACCCTGTCATAGTGCTTGATCAATCAGGCCCTTAGTTTCTATTGTTTACCTTGAGGACATCTCAACCCAAAGGGAGGTCATTGAGGGTCTCCGATAATTTTATCTTTAATACTTCAACTAGTAGTCCTAGGGGACTTTAAATTTACCACACCAATCCAAACTCAACCCTTCATTAATCATTTATTAATCATTCAAACCAAGAGACTCATTAACAACAATTATTTACCTTTCATGTGTAATACATTCCATCTAAAACTGCATAATAAACTTTGCTTTCATATATGCTTTATTTTTCAAATTAGGCCCCAACCATTGTATATTTTCATACATCATTTCATACAGTCAGACCAGTCAGACCAACCTATTGTAATATTTCTACAATTTTTATTCTAAGCATTGCTGGTGAATGTGGGCAATTCAAAAGCCACCTCGACCCACCTAACTTATCACAGCATTTAGCCCATGCATGCATGAAAAGCTGGAAAAGCAAGAGCTGGCAAGTCAGTCACCCAATCAGCAAGTGAGCCTGTGCCATCACGACTTGGTACACACACTGCCAGCATTTAGGCTAAACTCTGAACACACAAAGCATTATGGCAGCCAGCTCTTTATGTGAAGGTTAGGCAAGAAAAGCTGATAGTACTATAGGGGCAAATAATGGGGCAGGGGTGGGTCCACTGGGAATTTTCCTGGTTCTCCCTATGGCCAATCCAGCACTTTGATAATGTCGGGGGGGGGAGGGGGGTACACTGTATTAAAAAGTACCAAAACGAATTAATGTGCGTCTGGAGAAATGGAAAGGAGGTCTAGCCGCACACACAATCGCATGCAGCACCTCCTGCTTCCCTCAACTGCGTGCGGCCATGGCAGCCATTCAGTTACAAGAGCACAAGAAGAATGTGAGTGATGCCCTGCCAGTCGTGCATGAACCGTGGGATCATTGGATAGGTAATTAAAGAGGGCGATATGGCTGCTTCGCGGAGTGGGGCATCCTAAACCAGGATGCGCCAGGGGGACTGATCAAAACCCGGGATAAGCAGACCACCTCAATTCAGTGTACTCTGTGGTAAGAAAATAACTATTAGAAGGTATTAAAAGAATATAAACCAATACCAGTGGCCATTAGTACTTTTAAGAGGAACATCATACCTAAATTAAAAAGGGGCTGATTCCTCTCCCCATCGGCCCCTAATTACCTTTTGGATGTCGCCGTTGCCTGCTGCAGTGACATCCGGCTGCTTCAGGGCCATATCCCCCCCCCCAGCTTAGCCGCCTGTAAGTGACAGCACGCCTCTTTTAGCCGCCACTCAACGAAGTCTCACAGCTCCATTGCATCCCATTCATGGGCGCTGTACAGGTGCAAGATTGGGGGCTGCACGCAGCACCTGATGGGATGCAAGATGGCACCATCCGTTGGAAGGACGCCCGGGAACTGAGGAACCCAGAAGATGGATGTCCTGGCAAGGTGAGTAAATAGTGCCCAAAGGTAAAACCGGAGGGGGGCAGCAGATCGGTGAGGTTAAAATTTCCCCCCGATGTTCCACTTTAAGGCTTCCCCATGCAAACATTTGCTTATGTGACCACTAAATGTGCATTAACCCCCTTGGCGGCGATCCCGAGCGTGACTCGGGGTTAATTTGCGCTGTAAGTGGCGGTAACCCCGAGTCACGCTCGGGATCGATTTGGGAGCAAGAGCGGGCGGCGCAGCCTCCTTACCTTCTCCCTGCGATCCAGCGATGTCTCCGCCGCGATCGCAGGTGAGAGCCGCGGCTGCGGCGTCCGTCTCCGCTTCCGGGTTCCGTCTCTGTGAGCCGCAGAGGCTCATGGGGGCGGAGCCGTGTGTCAGAGACAAATGCAATGGTAACGCTTTCATTACCATTGCATTTCTCTTTTTCACAACGCCAGGGAGGTTAAGTTGTTATAATTTATTGCTTCTATGAATATTCCCTTTTTCTGAGAAGATTCAGAACAGCCTATTGTTTCTAAGGGTGGCTTGAAGTACAAACACCCATCACTGTCATCCTGAGCCTTCTAGAAGACAGGTTTACTTTCAGCTAGCACTAATGAAAACCACCCTAATTATAAATCTGCCTTAAGCTGCTTTTTTGGTAAATGAACTTCTTTGCCCGCTAAGTTGTTTATAGCTCAGAAGAATGTAATGCGATCTGGCATTTTCACATTTGTAATAGGTCTGCTGTAAAAGGGCCACAGCGAGGGGCATGCAATCACAGATACAAATAGACATGGCTACTAAATCAATTAATCACCCCAGTAGAGGAACATTAGCAAGAACATAAATGCTTGGTGTGGTGCCATCCACCCCCCGCTTGTTTGTTTCATGCCTGTTGCCCATTTTTACAGAGTAATCAGTATTTGATAATAGAGGAAGCCAATGAGTGAGGAGAAACTTGCTGCAATTGCCAGAGCTCTGCATAAGTTGGATTTTGCGAATACCCCGGCTGTGTACGGGTTGATTGAAACATCATTAACGGAACATAGATTACTTCTCAAATGGAAAATGAGAGGCAGGAGAATTGTTTCAACTCATCTCTCAACTCTCAGCACGTGGGTCCCAAAAGTGGATTATAGATTGGTCTCCTACAGCTTCTTCTATGAAAACTGCTGAGACAGGTGACCACCGAACAAGATGTATGGGAGTCACCCTTCTTCTCCCTGACTATGTTAGGCATCTAAATTCAGACAGGAAGTGATCTTACAAGTAGGGTGACAAGTAGGGTGACATTGAGAGCCTGACCAGACATATGAATATAGACATTCTACAGCCAGGAGATTAATTGTTATGTTGATGCTACATATTTGGAATAACACTTTCATGTAATGTGTCATTCTGTCAGTTATGTTGCCAGAGGACATCTCTTCCACCCTAGGAAATAGACACTCTATAAAGAGTTCATATATGGTCACTAAGAAGAAGACTTTCCTAGGTGGGGAGTGGATAAAGCATCATCAATAATCTCCAATGACTTGCATGGAAGGGTGCAGACAACAATATCAATGCTGTGTTGTAGACTACCTTTTGCCTACAGCCTTGGCTATTAAACTGCTTTCCCTCACTGTTATTCAGGCATTTTTCAGACTACCATAAGATCTGAAGGTACTAAAGTCCTTTACTTGTGTAAACAGTTAAGAACAGAATTCAATTACATATATTTTCATTCCTCCCCATGTAGCAATGTAAATCACTTCACTCAGTAACATTTGAAGGCCACAATGAAGCAAGGAACACCTTATTCTGTGCCACATATGGTCATATAATGTCTTGTCATT
Source organism: Gastrophryne carolinensis (assembly GCA_027917425.1). NCBI lineage: Eukaryota > Metazoa > Chordata > Amphibia > Anura > Microhylidae > Gastrophryne > Gastrophryne carolinensis. The sequence continues at coordinate 473,446,872 of CM051234.1, read as the reverse complement.
ATCCTTTTTTTTTTCTTCTTCTCATTATCCTGGTAGGCACAGCGCTTAGGGGCTCAGGATATGAACTGCTGGACCCATCAACATAAGATCAGCATGAGACATCATTGACCTACATGCTACTTACACTCCTAAAGACTTCCACAAATTTTTGAGGGCTCTTTAAAAATTCACATGCCTTGACAAAGGGATTCGACATTAACAGCATTTTCATCTCTAGAAAACATGCCAATTATCGCCAACCAGACTGGAAAAAGCATGGCTGTGGTTGCTATTTATGGATATCATATCCCAAATTATAGTCAAGACCAGATTAAGTGTGGTGGTGTTGTCTAGTTGCAGTTGGAGGTAAGGCAGCAGAACTCCCAGTATAGTAATCAAAGAATGGGGAGCATCCTAAAAGATACTAAGCCCTACAACTTTAAATAGAAGGCTAACCATCAACTAAAGACTGATTTAGTATACTAATAGCACACACACACACACACACACACACACACACACACACATCACACCACGCACCCAACCTGTATGCCAGCTCCATAAAATATATACACCCATTGTGCAGAGTTCATGGGACTACCCAAAGTCACTAAAAATTCTTTGGTGAGTCATTAAAAGTCACTTTTCAGGCTCTTTATAAGCCTTAGTCTTAATGCTGTTGCACAAATCTTTAGCAACTTGAACCAGGGGGAGGTGGCCATGTGCAATACAGGATATAGAGAGTGTTTAAGGATTTAGTGTTCTAAAACACCTCCGCTAAAACCTGAGTGTTCTTTCTCTGCCTCCTCTGGATTCCACATCGCTGATACAAACGTCAAGCACCCAGCATGATCCCTGATATGGATTGCACTGTCTAGCTAGGATATTCTATTAATGCGGGGAGGCCGATTCATCAATAGCGCCAGGTAGCGACAGATGAGCGACTGTAGCGTGATTTTTTCAGCGCCAGCCAGTATTCGCTGTGCTTGGCCGGCGTTAGCTTGATGACAGCGACTCAGTCGGTGTGCGGTAATGTTGAATACGGGCTGGGGAGTCGCTGTTTCACAGGTCCAGCGTTGTATGTGAGCGCCTGACAACGAATGGGCAGAGCGAACGGCTAGCTTCATATTCATCAAAAAATCACGCTCCGAATGTGCTGTCGCTGTCCATTCCTTGTTTAAAACCCCAGAGCGCTGGCGGCGATCTGTATTAACTAGTTTTTAACCCCTAAACAACCATATTTTTTGAATGTAACATTATACATGTTTTTAGAATCATTTTGTTATATGAATACATTAATCTCAGACCTGTTAGATCAATTCTGCACATATTTTTTTTTTTTTTTTTTTTACTTAAAAATAAATCCTAACATTGCAGAAGTGTTCTCCGATTTTTTGACATTAAAAAAAAAATTTAAAAAAATAATACCGATTAATTATGATTAATTATAGCTTGCTCCATTGAAATGCATTGGACATCGCCAGGGAGCGACAGCTCATACCTGGCGCTGTGAGGGAATTTGCAGCGGCGCTGTTCGGTCCAGGCGGCTTCATGATGAATGCCGCGCTAGCCGTCGCTCTCGCCGGCGCTAGCCTCATTTTGCTTGATAAATGCGTCATTGTGACCGCCGCGGGCGTACTTGAGTCGGTAGTCGCCGTTAGCTGCCGCTACCTGGCGCTCGTCAGACACTACCTGGCGCTATCGCTTGATGAATAAGGGCATAAGTTTCTTATATTCATGTGGCTCTGTCATTTGTGGCACACATTAATGGACACGTTTAAAAATATCATTCAATGTGGAAACCTTTTAAAAACATGATTTCTTTAAACACAAGTAGGTGGAAGCATCCCACTCATCCCTTTATCTTTAATATTATCCCCTTCACTCACTTCACCCCATTCCTTTCTGAATAGTCATTTCGATGCCTCTCTTTCTTCCATCAGACAGGCAAGAGTATGCATTTCATTTACAGAGCCTCAAATATAACTAGCTACCACTGAAATAAAAAACAAAGAATTTTAAAACTGCACACTTTCTTGTTAAGGGTGTGAATGTCCCATCACTCTGATTCTCACAATATGTTTGGTCCATGCTTGACACTCCCCTGGGACATGGGACTTGGAGACAGACAGGCTGGACTAGTAGCCAAACAGATCTCACAACATTAACTAATCACTATGAGTAGCACAAAGCCTAAACAAACACCTCAAACCAAGTAAATATAAGATGGATTAATGGAAACATATTTAAAGCTTCCAAGTGCCCCGTCCTCCAGCCTCTTCTGTCCCGTTTGGTCCTAGATCTTGGTTCCATCTTTAATTTCTACCTGCTGTGTATCCCACCCCTGCTGCATTTGGGTGCTGAGTGGTCGTTTTTACATAGTCCTGACTTTTCCATATGAGCTAAAATGGGGACCAAGAAAAACAGTAAGCAAACTTAAGCAAGACTTAAAGTGAACATACATGTGTGCACTTTATATTGTACTTTGGGAAGGGTTAATAAACCTAAATTCTTGTTCGACACAAATTTCATTGTATGTAACTGACGCTGGAGGAATGGCACTTTCTTTTGAAAGGGGTACATTATGCTCAGCTAAATGGCTTAAACCATGACAGACACGATGATCAGCCTGAATCATAACCCGCTTTGGCTTCTGACCATCTGGTTTCATCTGATAACATGCTTTGGCTCCTGACCTCCTGGATAGCTTGACCACGCAGCTAATCTGCCCTGGCCATGCTAGTTACAGCTGTGGGATCCCAGACTGTCCCCTCTTATGGGAGAGCTACAGTAAACACCAGGCCTGTCAGTAGACTCACCACTCCAAGCTGGTGTACGGTTGTGGCCCAGTACTCCTTGGTTCCAGTCCGCCTCCAGTACTCACCTCTTCCAGTCCTGCATTTGAACTCATCCACCTTGTTGGGCCCATCACTCAACATCCAGCAGTGTTTCAGCACTCATCCATAGACTCTCCAGAATTTCATTCTGTTGAACCCAGGGGTTGACGGATACAGAGGTCCTGAGTAATGTGAACAAAACAGAGCGGCCATTCACAGGGGCGTTATTCAGTCTCAGATAGAAGACCGGCACAGGGCAGCGCAAAGCTTGTTCTCCATTTTTAATTCCCCCAGTGCCGGGGGGGAGGATCTGAGGGGTACAAATCGTGAATATACGGTAGTTTGTTTCTTTTTTTGCATGGACAATCCCATGAAAACATGAATGTACTTTTATCTATTTTATTTGAAATGGAAACTGGAACAGTTCTGCACCTCACCTGAACTGATTCAACTCAAGGCTCAACCAGACATAAGGAGTTTAAAAAAGTATATATTCCTTATGTTTCTTTAAATCGGATGGAATCACACGTGGCGGGGCCCTGGAATCTAAAAGACTCCTGGCCCGGCTGCTAGCCTACCCCCCCGGGGCATCTTACACTGGATGCCCCACTTTGTGAAACCCCTTGGGGTGCCAGTGATCTTACCTGATCGCGGTGGGTATCTCTGTGGCCACGTGCGCTCCCGCACCCAGCCTTTCTGGATGGCTGGGCATCGGTGCACGTGCTCCCCGAACAGAGTGCCGGGGATGCAGTCAGCCGGCTGCACCTCGTCACATAGGCAATTTTGAGAGAGCCAATCGCTCTCACTGACACTGAACGGTGGACCCAAAATTAGGTTTCCATCTGCTTTAACACTTGATTGTGTTGGCCTCAAATCACTTATATATGCATTTTGTTTTTCATAGATAGGAGGATCTCCACACACTCACGCATGCACCCCCCCACCTCACGGGGGACCCTTAACTCAGTAAAAGGGTGCAGGCACTAAAAGTGCCTAGAGTAGCATGTACACCTAATGCAGCCCTGACCATGGCTCAAAGTTACCGTGACCCAGCGTGACCATGGGCAGCCAGAGAGGTTTGCTAGGCGGACAATTCCCACTGCATTCCAGTGATAATATGGGGACTCAATATGGTGGCTGGCAGAATAAAGGTTTTCACCTTTTGTGGAGGATATGTGGTGCGGGGCATCCAGGTATCATTTAAATGGAGACATTTTTGAGTGTTGTTGCAGTTTAGGGGATTGGATGCATGCCTGATCTTCTCTATGTCCATGTGGTATGAAATGAAAGCCATACATCCGCACGTGTGAGGTGGCCAGGCATTTTGCTTCAGTCAGCATGACTTTTTGATTGTAATTCTTCACTAATTCCTTGTTTCTAGCCATTGTTTATGATGTAGCATAAATACCCCGTATTGTATAAAACAGCCGTTAACATTGAGCCATTCGGCATTGCTGTTAGCAGAGACACAGTGAGAATGAATCGTTTACACTGTAAAATATAAACCAAGCGTATTGTTGGGTGAATAATGACGCCGAGGCTAATGGTTTGTGTGTGTTTGCTCTTTGTAGGTAGAACGGCGCAGAATACACAAGACATGCAGCTGTGTGGAAAGCCATTGGTCACAATATATTCCGAGGCAATTGCTGGTTTCTACAAAATAGATCAATTTATATCTGTCCAGGCGTAACCAGAGAAGGGCAGAGCCGGGCTGCGTACAGCAGACGGCTAGTCTGCGCGGCATTAACCCAAATAATATAAGGTTGACCTGGGCAGAAGAGCTGACATTTTATAAGTCAGCCTACTTCCATGAAAGCTCTCCACAGTAAAGCTTTAGAGGGCACCTCTTTACACAGTTGCTGTTTTTCTTTGAACCCCCCCCCCCCCTCCCATAGCTGACCAAGACTCGCAGGGGGTGCGTGTTCAATTCCCTGCTGATGCTGCATCCTGTTGGTGCCAAAGTGACAGATGGCCTGGCCTGGCAGGCTCGCATATTCCTGCATGGAAAAGTGGGAGCACTGGCTCCTTTCACCGAGGATGTGACTGGTGGCATTCCTCTGTGCTGCAAGCCACAATGACATCCATCTTCGTTTACGCCAGAAAGGGCTTCGTTTAAAGGGATTGTGAGAAATGGGACTTTCTGACATGGCTGCTTCAGTATAATATTACATTAGTTTCTAATAAATCTCTATTAGCATTCAAAGTCTGTTAGCATGATGTTGGGTTTAAATAAATAGTCCCCTAGTGGAGTGTTTATGCCTACACGTCACAAACTGTGTTATTTATTTTCATGGGGATTGTCATTCATTTGCACATATTTTATTCGGCTTTGATGGAACTGAAATTAAAGAGCTATCCGTATGGTCAGATGGTAAGCAGATTTTTTTACAGTTATCGCAGGAAATAAGATACTAATATGTTAAATTATCTGGTAGAGAAAGTTTAGCAAGATGCAAATTTCATTTGGTCTAATCCAAAATAATTTACACCCAACCCCCACTCATGTTTTTCCAACAAAACTTAACCTGATGAGCAGGGGCTTACATAGGTTTCACAGGGCTCTAAGAAAAACTCATAGTGCCCCCCCCCCCCAAAAAAAAGACACCCTCGACCACCCCCAAGTGGACCAAAACCCACAACACCCACCCCTAGATTAGAAAAGATTCTAGGAACTGTTGAAAGCCCTCCTCAAGGGCATCCTGATGTGTGAAACTCCTGAGATTGCCCATAATCTTACCTCATTCCTAGATCTCATAGGGCACCACCACCACCTGCACAACTCCATCCTATGTGCGCCCCTGGAAATGTGAGCACTGCCTGGGGCAGTGGCCAGGGGGAGGCGCCTGGAATTTCATTAATTTAGCATTATTTGTCTTGTATTAATATGCACAGCAATCACAGCTGGTTGAAGGAGAGCCTGTGACTGGTGTGGAAGATTTCAGATTATCTTGGAGGTTCAAACACACATGGGCATCCCAAATCAGGTCTGTGGTCTGATTGAAGTTCTAGTCAGTGCAGGGCCAGTATGGGGCCTGGGTCATTGACAGTGGGGTCCAGTCAGTTCTTCCTGAGGTGCTACCACAATATTTAGTGTTGGTGCGCTGTCTGAAGGAAGCCCTAGGAACCAGATCTGTAGGTTCCACAGGGGGAAACTACGATGTCAGCACCTTGTTGCCCCAAGTGCCCCAAGAAACCGAGGTCTCCACATCCCTCTATACCTCTCTCTTTTGCATTCTGTGTCATGTCAACCAATCCCCTTATATCATTTCAATAGGAATTTTGCTTGGCTCCTTAGGGCTGAAAGAGCTGACATTTTACCCCAGTTTTACTTTGACTGCATTATGTTCATATGTCCTAATTAGTTTCAATTCAACTTTTTCTTATATTGACTCTGTACAGAAAGTGATGCCAGAATAATGTCAGATTGTTAAAACTCTAAAAATGGTGTTAAATGATAAATCCTAGAAGCATTATAGCTCCCAAGCCTCAGTGAACAACAGTCTGTTGAGGAAGAGAGCTCGTCCACATAAGATGTAAAGGCTCTTCTCATTTTCACGACAAAAGCACTATTAAAAAGTTAAACTGGACCTTCAGCATGATTTATTCAAAAGCCCAAACCCTTAAAAACGATTCCCCAGCATTTAAAGTTAATATATTTTAAGTTTTTAGTCACTTACTAATTATTCTTTCCCACACTGGGCTGTTTCAGGACTTTAGAATGCGGGTGCCGCCATCTTGACTCAAAAGCGTCACACTTACTGAGGAAAGGAGAGTGGGATAAAGTAAAGGGGGCAGGTTATAGCTGTGCTTTGCTCAGACAGAGCAGAGCTGGGGTCAGGAAAAGGTCAGCAATCCCAGAATGCAGAGCGACACAGTCAGAAGACACTTCCTGTTTGCAGGCTGCCTGACGTTCCATGAGCCGCCATCTTGGATGTTTAAAGGCTCATAACATGCAGTAGATGCAGGTAGGATGATTTTTAATGTGAGCAATCTGTATGTACAGGGTGTGGGAAACATATAAGATAGACTCTTATTCAGAGGGAAGGACACTAGCACCAGATGATCGTTATTGTATATTAAAAGATATTAAACAACAGAAATACTACACTTACCTGACCCCCAGAAGGCTGGATTCCATGCTGTCCGCCAGCTCTGGTGTCAGCCTCTGAGCTTCTGTTAGCACCTTTGCATCCAGCCATTGGGGACCAGAATTCTTTTATGATTAGATGGAGGGATACAGTTGGTAGATGATTATCTCAGTGGTGGATTGTCAGGAAGCAGCTGGGGAGCAATGGGACTGACAGCAGAAAAAAGCATCAATGCAGCATGCAAGGCTGCTTGGGGTTAAGCCTGTTGGATGTTGGGTATTTTATATTGTGTGACATGCATTTTAATTGTCAGAATACCATAATACAGAGTTTCTATGAAAACTTTGGATTTTAAAATGAAGACCTGTCGGGATTATATACCAGTTATTCTTAATGGCTTCAAACTATTACTTTTCTACATATACATCTTTAAAAATAAATGTTTCAACCTAAAAAACAACCCATCTGATTTCGATAAATCCAAGTCTCCCTGTGTTTTCTTCAAAAGCCATTTACTCCGGAAGTTTTGCTTTGCCCAGCCTTGTATACAAGATTTGTATATTTTTGAAGTGTGATGTTGATTTATGTTACGTTGATTTGCCACATCCACGCTCCTGTGGGATTGCCTAATTAGAGCGTTAGAGCTCACTTAAATGATGGCATTCATGGTGGAATTATAATTGCATTTTATGCTTATAGCTAGAAGCGAATGTATAAAACACCAACCCAAACATTAGGAGCTCCACATTCCCGAGCAGCTTTTGGGAAGTCTAGGAAGTCTTTCCTGCACATTCTCTTGTCAGTCTATCTAGGATACTACAACACTGAAGAGTTTTTTCAACTCTAATGGGATCAAGATAACCTTTGACATATAAATGGTCCAGGTCAAACACAGGCTGACCTCTAGCCTTGAAGCGGACTGAAATGTTTCCAATGCAAGGAGAATTGATCAGATTTTGTGGAACGGAATATGTTTGCACACAAAAATAATCTGTTGAAATCATGATAGATTTCATTCTGCTTTCTAAATAACTATTAGTTCTTAAAACACATGGACATATTTCTTGGCTGAAGCAAGGTATGAGATACATACGTCAATAACTGGAAGCTCTGTGGCCTGTGTGGCAGCTAAACCAACCATGGGGGCCCACTTATAAATATATATTTACTACATACCATATTAAAAGCCTCACATTGGAGTATCTTTGTGCCCTACTTCACACAAGTGCCTCCAACTGCCATGCTGGTACATACCGGTAATGTTGTATGTAATAAATTATGTAAGTGGGCCGCCATGTTTGTAGGTTGGTTTAGCTGGTCCCCAGACTACAGATCTTGTAGTGTGTATCACATACATTACATTGACCAAGAAATATTCCCATACATTTTAACAACTAGAAAGCAAAACTATTTTGCAGTGTTTGTAGCCTCTTCTCCCTGTCTCCGAGGTTTTGTGGTCTTCTTTGGCTGGTAGGTGGCTGATGTCCAGGTCTAATAGTATCCGCAGACAAAGTGATTATTTGACCTAATGCTTCTCAGGTCCAAGGTTGAATTAGCAGCTTTCGATCTGGGAGAAACATAACCAACTGGCCTTTAGATAATAGGGGCAACCAAAGTGGGTCTACTATCATGGGCATGCACTGACAAAGTCTTTGATGTTTCTAGTCTCAAGTTGCCAAGTGTCAGATTCCACCCCCTTTTCCTACTGCAATGAGCAATATAACAACTCTTGTTATTCTTAGAAAGTTCTAATGATAAGTTATATCATTCATTAGCTAAATCAAAAGATTTAGGAAATGGAAGCCATTCAAAGCTCCTTATACCAAAAGAAGAAGCTTAAAGTTCAAAGCTTGCTTTTCTATTCTATTGAGTTAGCTTGTAAATGGTATTAATTTAACTTAATTTAACTACCTGCCTGGAGTAAAGGTGACAATAACCAACCTATGAGCACTTTCTTTCAAGCATTATATTTATAAACAAACTGTATTTTTCACACCATAAGACACACTTGACCATAAGACGCACCCAGGGTTTAAAAAAGAAAAATATTTAGAAGCAAATGGTGTGCTAATATACCCCTCCCCCCCAAGAACAGTCCATGTGCAGACCCCCCCCCCCCCCCCACAAAAAGGAAATCACAGAACAGTGTTCAGAATCTCTCAACACAGATAGACAGTATGCTGATCCCTCCAATTCCCCCCATGACAGGCAGCGTACAAAATTACCCTCAACTACTCAATAATGGACAGTGTGCAGAATCCCCCCAATCACTCGATAACAGGCAGTATGCAAAATTGCCCGAATCCTCTATACCAGGCAGTGTGCAGAAACCCCACCATCAACCCCTAAACAGGCAGTGTGCAGTATCCCTCCCCCCAATCAGTCTATTACAGGCAGCACTTAGATCCCCCCCAATCCCCCTATAACAGGCAATGTGGCAGAATCCCCCCAATCACTGCACTGAGGGGAGGGGTTACAACAATAAACCCTCCCTACCTCGCTGAGGATCCAGCAATGTCAGTGGCGCATATGCTGCTGCCACACAGACCCACAGCATGTTTCTCCCCCAGCAATGTGCGTGTACGCACCCACCCATTCTAGTGAGTAGGTGGGTGGGGGCATGCAGAGAATAGAGAAAGCCACTCTGTGCAGCAAATGCCGGGATCGCCGGTGACCAGTGCTGGATTTCAGGCGAAGTAAGGGGAATATTTTTTGTTGTAACTCCCTCGCCCTGGGCCTCAATGAGGGTGACCACCTGCACTATAGTCTTATAGCCTGTAGGCCAGCAGTTGCTCCTCTTTAAAGGAGCACTGTCGCGAAAAAAAGGCCCAATGATAAAAATCCATATAAATATGATGAATGTCAGGAGAAGGGCTCACTTATACCCCCCCCCTCCCCATCAAGATATATCCAGCCAGACATGTTGTTTTTATTTTGATGGAAGGAAGAGAACATCTGGGGTGACGGGTTCTGTCACCCCCTCATAGACTAAACCTGTCACCCCTGGATTTTATTCCTACCAGGAGAACAAAACCAGAAGCTTGGCAGGAGTTTTATTCAGTTCGGGTGTATGAGTGACCCCTCCTCCCTTTAGCCAAAGTGTTTATATGAATTTTTAATATTACACAATTTCGCGATAGTGCTCCTTTAAGGCTGAAATATTGTAACAATTTACACCTAGAGACTGTACACCCTGCTAATGTGTTTATTATTTTTTCCGAAAGAAATCTTCGAACAAGATTAGGAGGTCAAGCTTACCTGGACCTGGCACATGTTCATCAGCCACACTTTGAAAGCCTGCCCTAAATCTAAATTAAAGATCATGAGTATAAAATGATTTGCATGCTTGGAGCTTGTAAAACTCAGCATTCATTGGAATTTGAAGTGTTCGTAAATACACAATGCTCTTGAGTTGCTCTGGGGCTCTAGTGACAATATCACATTTGTCTTGCAGCCAGACACCAGTCAAACTTTGCCCCCTGAATTCTCCTGACTTTCAGCTGAGACAGATAGCACATCTGGCATACATTAGCATGATAGCTGGGGAGGAGGCTGCTTCCAAGAGCCCACCACCACAAAAACATCTCACTCTGATCTTTACAGGTACATAAGAGGAAAGAGGAGCACAGTCACACAGGTCACACACCTACCTACATTTAATTAAACTAGTTCCATGCTACGTATTAGTGCAATTCAAAAATATATCTTATCTCTGGTTAGCAGAGGGTACAGCAACAGCATACGCAAGGGGAGTGTCAATGGACAGTGATAGTCAATGGCATGTTTTTTACTACATGATTACAAAGTAATGAACTTTTTACTCCTTTTTACCCTGCAGTAAAAAAGTTCAATTGACTTCCATAGTGATTTTTTTACTACCATGAGAATTTTTGATGTGAGATTATCCTTTAAGCACATGTCCCCTCTTTCCCGAAATTATACAGGACAGGACATTTTTTGCTGGGCTGGGTTGGCTAGGCTAGAATACAGTCACTGCCCTTTGACTCACAATGTGTGCCACAATTAATGAAAAGATTATTATTATTATTATTATTATTATTATTAATAATAATTTGAATTATTATATAGCGCCATTATCTTCAGTAAAGTGTGATTACAGACAAGAGATCAATACAAAACTAGATGCTTCAGGTTTCAAACGGGGAGGCCGATTCATTAACAGCGGCAGGTAGCGACAGTTGAGCGACTGTAGCGGCATTTTCAGAGCGCTCGCTAGTAGTCGCTGTGCTTGGTCGTTGTTCGGTAGTTGATAGCGATGCAGTCGGTTTGCCGTAATGTTGAATATTGGGTGAGGAGTCGCTATTTGACAGGTTCCGCGCTGTATGGGAGCGCATGATAGCGACTGGCCATAGCGACCGGCTCCCACCATATTCATTAACAAATCACGCTCAAAAAATTCTCGCGCTGTAAAATGCATGTTTAAACCCCAGAGCGCTGGCGGCGGTTAAAAGTAGTTTTTTAACCCCCAAACAACCATATTTTTGGAAACCAAAAAAATCAAGTTTTTTAAATAATTTTGTAATATGAATACATTAATATCAGACCTGTAATATCAATTCTGTACAATTTTTTTTACAATTTCTAAAATGGCAGAAGTGGTCACAGAATTTTTCACATTTAAAAAAAAACAAAAAAACAATTAATTATGAATATTTAAAGATTGTTCCATTGAAATGCATTGGAGAGCGCCAGGTAGCGAGAGGTCATACCTGTCGCTGTTCAAGGTCGGACGCTGGCGCTGTGGGGTGAGGCTGGAATAATGATGAATGAGTGGCTATCTGGCGCTATCTCAGTCGCTAAGCAGGATTGGCTTGATAAATGTGTGACTGTGGTGGGGAGCCGGCGTTCTCGTGGCAGGGCCCGTCATTACCGGCCGCTCACCAGTCGCTACCTGTCGCTATCCCTTGTTAAATAAGGGCCCAAGTGTTGTGAGCACAGGAGACAATAGGAAAGAGAGCCCTGCCCTTGCCTACTTTATACCTTATACAGTGCAAAGCAAGTTTGTAGGGGTGAAGCAGCAGACGGCACAGATGAGGGGGGCAGCAGTCGCCCCATCCCTCTGTAGAAATAGCTTTTTTGGGGGGGAGGGCTTATTTTTGGGGAAACATGGTAGGTACATCCATATGGGAACCAGTGCAAGATACAAGCTTCAGTAATAAGAAGAATGTTTTCGATTTCCCTCTATCTCATATGGACAAATATCAAACTGCTGTTGTAGTTTTTTCTATCTATAGATAGTTTATCTATCACGCATTGCTTTGGGCAGATATTAATATTTTTATAGAGCGATTGCTGCTATGCTTTCAAACAACATGATTCAGGCTGCTTGAGCTGATCTATTTGACCCTGTAAACGTGTAATGATACATTCAGGTCACCCCTGTTATTTTATTGGGACAATTTTCTGGGGGGTGGGGGGAGGCAGAAGCCTAATTTCTGGTCGATAGTCCTGCACTCCAGCACTGTGACCATTGGTACATGAAGCTGCATGAGCAGGTGAAAGCCGAGCTAGGGATTGGGCTTCCATCACCGGTGGTGAACAGCATCTGTCATTGGGAAGCTCCTCAGAGGAAAACTGGCCATAGGGAGCAAAGGGAGGCCACACTTTGCTTTGGGGCTAATTGGGCCGGCCATATCCCCCAGCACACAGCGTACCTCCCCTATAGCCTATGCTGGTTTTCGCTCATTTTTCTTCATAAATCCCTATAGTACTAAAGCTACTTCCATCCCTGGCCATAATTTGTGCTTCCCTGTCCATGCAATGCTATAGCCTTGGCCGAAAAACACCAGCTGACCAACTAGGAAGCTCAATGGGTGAAGTTGTACTTTTAACCCCAGCTTCAAATTTGTGCTCCACAGGATCCTCTTGATCCCAAGTTAGTGCTCTTAACTTAAAGTGGACCAAACCCAGGATTTTTACCATCCTGGATTTTGGTCCTTGGACCCAGGGCACCCAGATCGGGGATGCCCCACTGTGTGAAACCCCCAGGTCACCCGAACTAACTCACCTTACCCAGTCCTACGGCGCATGTGCGGTCGCCTCTCCAATCAGTGTGCTCAGATACGCTCCCACCTACTCGTCTAAGGATCATCAGCTGCAACCGAGTCTAGCCGAGTCCTGACGAGCACCAGCAGCCGCATACCCACTACCCTATAACAGGCCATTCACAAATGCCTGGTGCTAAAGGTACAGCAGGGAGCGGCTCAGCTCGCACATTCGCCATTGGATTGGGGAGAAGGTGAGTTTACTGGGCGACCTGGGGGGTAATACACAGCGGAGCATCCTGAATCTGGATGCCCTGGGGGGGAGCGAGAATGCCTTCCTTGGAGTGTCATAGACTCTAGAGTGGGTTTGGTCAACTTTAAGACATATCAGAGAAACTCCTGTTTTCTACCTAAGAGACCATTCCTACAAAAAAATTGGTGGAAATATCTGGCACGTCTTTGTCTTTTTTTGCTTCTTCACCATGATTTGCTGTTTTGATTAAATAAACCCAAATGTCGGGCTGGCAAGCATTCACTACTATTACTTATGGTCAAAACAGGCAGGATAAAGTTCATACCACTTATTTGTTTGAGCATTATTATTTCATTAGCAATTATCCCAGAAAATAGAAGCTCTTGACGCATTGATTGTCTTTATTTCCTGTAAAAGGCAACTGCAACATAGTGATGTACCCGTTATCCATGCATGTAGTTTTCAGCGCTTGTTGTTTGCCATTTCCTTTTTTCCATTGGTGAAAGATACAAACGTAATTGCCTGAATGATGGGCTATAGGTCAGTTAAGCACAAACTCAATGGAAGAGGCCATTTTACTGTTTGGCAAACTTTGTGGGTTTTCTAATTTTAGACTTGGAAACATTTTAAAATGACTGATTTGTAAAAAGAGAAAAAAAAATGTTACGTCTATCTTGAAACAGAGAGTAGACTGCAAAGTTCAAGCTATTATTTATTTTCTGTGTTACAGTGAATAATTGTATTTCAGAACTGCAGGAACAGCCTCTTTTTTAGTTCTTCAATGACATCCAGAGTCTGGGCACAACAGTCCACAATCAGGAAAGTTAAATGTGTACTTCCATGTACTATGTGCAACAGCCACCAGGAAAATAAAGAGAAATAAGACGATAGAGTAGAGCAAGGCCTCCAATAGGTCAGGACAGCCACACTAGCTCTACCAGTGCTGATGATTATTACACGGGCAGGCTGATTCATCACTAACGCCAGGTAGCGACAGATGAGCGTCTGTAGCAGGCATTTTCAGAGCGCCCTCTAGTAGTCACTGTGCTCGGCCGTCGGTCGCTACTTTATAGCGACTCAGTCGCTGTTCAGTAATGTTGAATACATTGTGAGGAGTCGCTATTTGACCAGTACAGCACTGTATGGGAGCGCATGGTAGCGACTGCTCATAGCGACCGACTCACAACATATTCAGCAAAAAAACAGCCTCACAAATCTCTGGCGCTGAAAAATGCTTGTTTGAAGCCCAGAGCGCAGGAGGCGGTGTGTTTAAAGTCTGTTCTTCGGCATCTTTCCGCTAGTAACAAAGCGAAAATATATAGAATTACATTGTAACAACATTGTAACATGAACACTTTAATGGCAGACCTGTAATGTCATTTCTGAAGAAATATATAAAAAATAAAAAAAATGTGAAAAAACTGCTTATTCAATGCCAGAAGAGGTCACAGAATTATTTGAGATTTAAAAACAAAAAAAAAACAAAACACAGTTTAAAGAGAAGGAAAGGATCGTCCATTGAAATGTATGGCAGAGCGTCAGATAGCGAGAGGTCATACCTGGCGCTGTGCAAGGCTGAACGCCGGCGCTGTTCGCTGAGGCTGTGACAATGATGAATCGGACGCTACATGGCGCTATCCCAGTCGCTAAACAGATTCTGCTTGATAAATGTGTAATTGCGTGGCGTGTCTGGCGTTCACCAGTCGCTACCTGTCGCTACCTCTCATTAACCAGCCACTACCTGACGCTATCCCTTCATGAATTAGGCCCTATGTCTGATGGCTTGGCCCTAACAAAAACAGGGCCCCAGAATCTATACAACCTATAATGTGTCTGCCCCCCATAACCTATACTGTGATGGCCTTGTTTGAACTTCGGTTTTCTATACAGTATAGATACTGAGATGAGTCTGGTTACCTTGGGGTCAGGGGCTTAGTTCAAACTAGGGCCCCAGCCATTAAATATAGGTGAGGGGGGACCCAGACATTGTGGTTGTATGAGGCCTAAAAAATCCTGATGTGGAGCTGGATTAATAAATATGACATACAAAAAAAAACTGACTAGGAAGGAAAACTACCAAAAAAATATGACCCAAAGTGCTCTTTTCACACCATCAACACCTGGATTGATGACTCAGGTAATGGTGTGTGTAGCCCAGAGGTCCTCCTATATGGCTGAGTGAGAATCCTATGTCGGGTAACTTTCTAATATTTAATACCAATAGATGATTTAGAATTAATACTGAGTTGTAAACATTAGACAGTGATCCCTCTCCCATTTCCTAATGAACGGTGACGGGAGAGACCCTAGAGATCTAGATAATTTATAGATGTGAGATAACATGTGTCTGGCAAGGTCATCACCTCAAAAGTAGACAAAGGTCTTGTATGGGAGTATTGGAGAGATAGGAACTGAAGGAAATGCTTATTGGAAAAACACTCGAACACCCCCAATAACTGCCAAAAGCATCCAACTTACCCTCACAGCAGGTCACATGTGTAACACTAAATTTCAGCCTTACATTTTCTGGATTTTGTTTTTTACAAATGATGGTTTTCAGGATTTTATTTGAGATAAATATTTGGTCACCACCAGATTTAACCTGACTGTGACCGTAAAAGTGTCACTAGTACAGGAACTCCATGCTTTGCACTGGTTAGCACCCTGTATTCCTGGTGTATTTGTGAACCATCCAAAATATATGTGTGACCAAACACTAAACCTGCCAAATGGATTCAAAAACGTAAAACTAGCTTTATCTAGCATTCAAAGTGTTCTCATCATTGTGCTCACATCAAGAAATTTCCATGTATAACAAATAACTGAGGGAGCCTCATGTAAAATATTGCAACATCTTTATTTGAGACTCAGTGCGCGCCTTTTAAAGAGGACCAAAACCCAACTCGATCGGCCCAGGAATCTTATAGCTTCCCGGGCCGATCTATTCCCTCTCCCAGGGCAACCAAAATCCGGATGCTCCATTGTGTGAAACCCCCCAGATCGTCCCGTTCACTCACCTTTTTCTCTCTCCAACGGCGCATGCACGGGCCGTGGCCACATCCCTGCTATCCCTCTAGCAGGGCACATGCCCTCGCTAGCCATTTGTGAATGGCCGGCGTGCGCCGGCGCGGGCACATTTCCTGTTAGAGGGAAGCAGCGGATGCCCCCGCCAGAGCCGCTGGCCTTGGACACCGTCTTACATGCCGTGACGTCAGCGGCTCTGCGCGCTGATTGGACGAGTGGCCGTGCATGCACTGTAGGACCAGGAAGTGGTGAGTTTCTTCTGGGGGGTTTTACACAGCGCGCCACCTAAAAAGGACCAAAACTCAGGATAGTCAAAATCCTGGGTTTTGGTCCACTTTATATTTGGGATTTTGCTTCCACCTTTAAACGATCACATGCAGGCTTTATTAAGTGTGTGCAGGCATATTTCACCCTGCTGAGTTACTAGACAGCTAATATAGGAGTGATTGGTACCAGGAACCAACCTGCATTGAAAACATTTGCTATTAGGTTCTAAAGAGTGATAAAAACAATGTATGCGCATATTTGTGCATTTTATTCAAATGGTTGTTTTGTGCATTTCTGAACATGGTTTTAGGTGACTCATGTGTGCCACCCAGGTGGTACTAACTTACGTTTAGAAGAAATCCTGGGTTTTGGTCCACTTCCGCGGGGCACCCCGATCGGTGAAACCCCCCAGAACGCCCGATAAAACTCACCTCACCCCGCTCCTACGGCGCATGCGAGGCCGCTCGTCCAATCAGCGGGCTGGGAGCCGCTGTGGTATGCGCGTCCAAGCAACGTACAACCACAGCAGCTCCAAACATTCACAAATGGCCCGCGCGGGCATGCGCCCTGCTGGAGAGAAGCGCGAGATGCAGCCCGCGGATGCTCCATTGGATCAGGATGCAGGTAAGGTGAATGGTGCGTCCTGGGGGGTTTCACACAGCGGGGCATCCCGATTTTGGATGCCCCGCGGGGAGGGATCGGATCGGCCTGGGAATCTTATAGATTCCCGGGCCGATCAAGGAGGGTGTTGGTCCACTTTAATGTGATTCAGCAGGGAAAAAAACAAAGGGATACTTTCCAGTGCTCTATAACTCACCTGATTGCTTTATCCAGGCCCTGCCGCAGTCACAGCCTCCCATGTCTTCCAGGGCCAGACTCCTGAGACAGGAATGATGGTGGGACAGAATCGTGACATCAGTCATCAGGGTGTGGCCACACCCTCTCCATTCATGGCAATGGAGGTAGTGGGCGAGGCCTTACACACCCTTCTCCATTATAGTGAACTGTGACTGATGGTGGAGGTGTGGTCTGGCATGGAAATGCCAGAGAATAGAGTTTCAGGCCCCAGATGGCGCAGGAGGCGGCGGCTGCAGCAGGGATCCTATAAAGCAATTGGGTCTGGTCAATGCAGGGACCTGCATTGACCAGAGGCGCAGGAAAAACATTTTTTTTATTTCCCTGCTGACTGACTTCAAGGAAAAAAAAGGTAGGGTATCTTATACTGGGTTGTATTTCCCATTAGAACTTGAGGGCCTGTGCCTACGGCAGCAGCATGATGCAGGGGTGACATTTCATTTTGCTTTTATTCTTTTATGGAATTTTACTTGCCTACTAAACATTTAAAAATCTAATGTAAAAGCTGTGGGGGGAGGCATGGCAACCACCTGATACAATGTAAACCTGACACTTAAAGCAGTTTTTTCTTAAATAGGAGATATATAGAAACCTGACTAGCTTTGGTCTAAGGGTACCCTATAATTGTGCCTATAAGACTCTGGGCCGGTAGTCTCCCTCTTTGTGGGGCATGGTGATTTGGCATGTGTGAATCTCCCTGGGATAGCCCGAAAAACTCACCTCATGGACACTGAGGAATGGGCGGGTGGCGCACTCTCCATTCAGCTTTGCTTGTCACTCAGAGCAATTGGCCGCCAGTGGTCATGTGGTCCATGTATCATCCAACGGATGGAAAAGCGCAGATCATGTGACCAACAGCAGATCGAGGGGAGCGCATTTCACCAGAGGATTGGGGTTCAGATCAGTGAAACTGGGGGTTGGGGAGGGGTTATGCGTGGGGCTGTTCCAGCAATCTGGATGCATGTTCCAATCCCCCAAGCCTGCCCTTGTGTGATCCACCCCCCTCTGCAGGATAATTAGGCTTTATTACTCCAAATCATGTAAAACTATTTCCTAAAGTTGGTTAAAACAAATGGTTTTGCACATAGTAGAACCTTTCCTCCTTTGGCTGCACCAATCTGACTCTTAAAGGAAAGATGACAGGGACGGCACCAGAAAGGTAAGAATGCATGGTAAACCTTGTATTCACCTCTTGTTAAAGACAAAAAAGGTCCAAATGGGTCCAGTCACCTCTTTACCTGGGAGTTTGTCTTCCACCAGGGGAAAAAGAGGGGAATTGGAACCATTTGGGCCGTATACTTACCCCAAACCCGTGGTACTCGACCTCCCAGGATTGATATAGCTAACTTGTCCCTCATGGCACAATTTAGAGAGTGAAAGGTGCTACTTTTTCATATTCACCTCCTGTTCCCAGAATACTGCTTCACATATTTCTATAAGCCACTGACACATTATTCCAGTATGATTCTTCCACAAGTTACAGCAGACTGTTGATACATTATACATGAACATTCCCTCACCAGGTGAAATAGGCTGCTGACTAGTTATACCAGAAAACTTCCTTTAAGGCTTCCTCAGGCTGCTGACATATTATGGCTAAAGGCTTAATATTAGGGATAAGCAAACCCATAGAAGTTCGCTGGCTTTGGCCAAAATTTAGTGCGAAGTTTGGTTTGGAACCTGAACTTGACCTGGACTTGACAATGAATCCCATAGAAGTCAATAGGGACCCAAACTTGCTATAAAATGGCATTGTAAGTACTAGGGGGCTCCTATGGGTGGGGTAGCTGTGAGTGGGGTGGGTTTTTTTTTGTGTAATTTTTTTTATGTAAAGAATATTTCCAAGGCACTAACCAGCCTGGCACACTAAGCATGGGAGCTGGAAAGCCCAGAGCCAATGGATCCAGCAGCCGGCCCCGGCCCTGGTGCGTTACCAGCCCCTTTGGTTGACCAGGGCATTGCCTGGGAAATCCCTCCTTGCCCTGCCCTCCAGTGATGCATATAATCAAAAGGCCTCACCTGACCATATCAGAGCTGTCCCTGGAGGAAACCTGTGGTGGCTTTGGCTGCAGGTTTGCAAAAACAAAAAAAGGCTTGTCCAGGCACGGGGGACCACCCATTGCCGCCCCTAGCTTTGTGCTGGCTTGTCAGACTGAAAAGTCTCCTGAACCAGACCATAACCCAAAGGTTATTGGAGGCCCCCTTTGCAGAGCAAGTAGTGGAGGCCCCGGGATTTGTGCCCCTTGCACAGCCCTCATAATCCAGCCTTGTACACAAGAAATTATGAGTCATATATAACAGTGATATGACAATGAATGCATGTCATACAGTATTATGAGTCAAATGCAACCCAACGCTTTGTTACAGGAGTACGTTAGAATAAAGGGCCCTGCCCTTGCGAGCTTAAAATCAAAAGGAAGAGGGTGGAGACAAGAGGTTGGGTCACAAAGAGTATTTACTAAGCATGGTAGCAAGGGTTCTGAAGGGTGACAACACTGTAAAGTGGTTTATTTTTCCATTTAACGTGGACAAAAATCAGACCTGGTGATTATAAGGCTCTAGGTCCATTTAAATACCCACACTGTGTGAAACCCAGCCAGTTGCTTGATATTCTTACCGAGCCAGCAAACCCACAACGCATGTGCCATAAAGGGATGCAGAGGGGGCCGCAAGCTAAATACGAGTGTGGCTAAGCTCCCATTCAGTTAATTTAGCAGCACATTATTGTGCGCAGCCAAAAAAGCTTATTGGAGCAGAGTCGCCCCTGGGCTATGGGTACGCTGGAGAGGTATGTTTCACACAGCAAGGCATCGTAATTCAGGATGCCCCAAGGGTATGGACCAAAACCTAGGAAAGTGAAAATCTTGGGTTTTGGTCCACTTTTAACTTGTGATTTGTATTGTGTCTCAGAGCTCTTTGGGTCACTAAAATCAGTCTCAAACACCTGTGACTATTATTTTTGTCAAGTTGCTGATTCAGAGCACAGATGGGTTCATGCAGATAAAAGCATAATTCATCAGACTAAGAGATCAGCTGCTAAAATGGCATTAAAAGCAGCTGCTGGTGCCTCTGGAGTCCCGCAAACCTTGAGGTGGGGGGTCCTCCAGAGGCTTCCAGTTGTGCATAAATCTACTATTAGCGCAACTAACTAGCGCTGCCAGGCAGAAATGTCTGCAGTGGGCCCAGACATACATGAAAACTAATTTTAAAACAGATTTGTTTCCTTATAAGTGCTGTGCAATCATGGAGGATCCAGATGGAGGGAGAAGTGGAAAGTTGGTGGATGGCCATCACGTCTCAACAAGGCTGCAACTTCCAAAGCCATGTAGCGTCCGATTCATCATTATCCCAGCCTCAGCAACAGCGCCGGCGTTCAGCCTTGCAGAGCGCCACGTCTTACCTGTCGCTACCTGGCGCTCTCCCATACATTTCTATGGACGATCCTTAAATCCCTTTCCCGATCCCTTATTATTTTTTTTTATTTTTTTTTTAATAAAATCTCAAAACTTTCTGAAATGTATTTTGGGCAAGAGAATGACATTTTTGAAAACTTTTTGGATTAATCATATTTTTATGCAGAATTGTCCTTACATGTCTGGTATTAAAGTGTTCATGTTACAATGTTATAACAATGTGATTCCATATGTTTTCGCTTTGTTACTAGTGGATACATGTTCAAAAACAGACTTTAATCACACAGCCTCTGGCGCTATGGGCTGCAACTACATGATTTTGAGCACCGGCGCTGTTTGAGGCTGTTTTTTGATGAGTGTGGTGTGAGTCGGTCGCACTGAGCTGGCGCTAACATTCACTCCCATACAGCGTAGTACTGCGACTCACACATCATATTAATCAACACCGGCCACCGACTGAGGCGTTCTGAAACAACGATCCATGGCCGAGCACAGCGACCACTAGCGGTCGCTCTGAAATCCGCTCTACAGACACCCATCTGTCGCTATCTGGCGTTAGTAATGAATCAGCCTGCCCGTAAACCTGCCTTATAGTATATCATAAAAATAAGGACAGTTTCCTGCTTTATTTAAAAATAATGTGTGATTCAGTGTGGAGGGAAGATGAAGATAGTGCATGATTTACACTGGAGTCATTTGACAACTTTTGAAACTTTCTTTGGTCAGGAAGCACTGCATTCGAATTGCCCCCCGTTATGTATTAATCTTGACCTATACCATTATGTTTTGTGAATCTTCCTGTTTATTCCTTTTTGTGTATACATGATTATTTTGTGTGCTTTATTAGTTTGATACACTTATTACATTATTATTAACAGAAACTTGTGGGTGTGTGCTTCATCCATTATTTTTACTTGCTTTTATAAAAAAAAACTTAGGTAAGTTTTTGTGTTGAAAGAAATGGCAAGCTGCTCTGGGAAATTTGTAATTGGTGTGGGAGGGACCCAGTGGAACCAGCCCCATATAATATATGAGCATTAAAGCGGACCTTCAGCACAGTTTAAAGAAAAGCCCAAACCCTTAAAAAACTATTCCTCCTCTAAAATAAATACATTGTTTTTAGTCAGTTTCTTATTATTCTTAGCCCCACTGGGCTGTAACACTGTTCAGGACTCTAGGATACGGGCGCCTCCATCTTGCCTCAGAAGCATCACATACTGAGGAGAGGAGAAAGGGGGGGGGGAATGCAGGCGGGTTATAGCTGTGCTTTGCTCAGACAGAGCAGAGCTGGGGGTCAAGAAAAGGATAGCAATCCCAGAATGCAGAGCGACACTTCAGGCAGCCTGAGACTCCATGGGCCACCCTCTTGGGTGTATAAAGGCTCAGAAAATGCCGTATGATTTTTAATGTGGGCAATCTGTATGTACAGGGTGGGGGGAACATATAAGATAGGCTCTTATTCAGGGTGAAGGTCCGGTTTAAGCAACAAACTTGTCTAAATACAGACATTTAGTTGCATATACCTGCAGAAGGTTTATTGTTTGCAGTAAGTGGATATTTTTACCGCCATGGAGTGAAAGTTTTAGGTGTTAAATAGGAGTGTAAATTCCTCGCATGTTATTTCAGGGATAAGGTCTGGCCCAAACGCAGGGCCAGCTCCAGGTTTGTGGGGGCCCTTGGGCAAGGAAGTCTTAGTGGGCCCCAAAGGCGTAAGTCACATGATGTCACCTTTCAGCCCCGCTGCCACAAATGGGTCATCTCCTGCTGCTGATTGCTTCTCAGCTTCTCACCACCTTCTGCGCTTCCATCAATTGCCCTCCATTCTAGGCCACTTTCTCCATTGTTGCTTATCAGCCCCTGTTACTGAGACGAGCCATGAGCAGGTCTGCACACAGCACCCGGCATTCAGTGGTTGGATTCACTGTTAAATCATACCCTGGCCAAATGTGAGTCTGAGTGGGCCCCTAAAGATACCAGGGGCCCTGGCAATTGCCTAGGTTTGCCCTGTGCTGGTGTCATCCCTGCCCAAACGTATATAGCTTGTGGATCTGCTGGGTTAAGAACCCCATCCTGACACAGAGATGCGGGCTCTGTGTCAGGACAGTTTAAAAATAAGATTTGTATCTGTAGCACTGGATGGATGTTACTATTAGAGATGCACCTCTAAGATAAACTGTACTATAGGACATTTTTATTTCAAAGTGGAAATTCACCTACGGATAGTAAACATATTAGGGTTGATTCAGAGCCCCTTTCTCATCATTTTTAAGGAGGTCTTGCTACCAAACGAAAAATCATGCAAAAATGAAATTATTTCACACTAAAGTTCTCTCAGAAAAAAAGCTCTGCTGAATCAGACGAGGGGAAAAAATGAACGAGAATGGAAATTTTCACGTAAAAAAGGTGAGAAAGAGGCTCTGAATCAACCCTATTATCCTGCTCCCTAGATGAACAGGCGCACATGACAGTATGTGGATATTTTTTTTTTACTAAACAGCGCCCCCTGCTGCTTAGGTCTGCTAATTACAATAAGATGGCCTTAATTCAAAAAGAGTTGAAAAAAGCTCTCATGGTAGTAAAAAATTCAATTCATAAGAAAAAAGAATGTCACTGTTAGTGAATCACCAGATAAAAAGACAATGAAAGTCAATGGTGCCTTTTACTACAGGTAAAAAGTTCAATACCTTTTTCAGGAGTAAAAAAGTGCCATTGACTTCCATTGTCTTCCTATCTGGTGATTCACTAACAGTGACATTATTTTTTCTTATGAATTGAATTTTTTACTACCATGAGAGCTTTTTTCAACTCTTTTTGAATCAAGGCCAATATATACAATATTAAAATAAATGCACTATAAAATACTAATAATGCACAGAGCTTCACAGTACATGTAGTCATTCCTTCCCTCCCCAGGGGAAGCTTATCTAATAAAGTGCTTATTAGACATGCACATACATTAGTGCTGGGCTGGTTATATTATATATTATATTGTTATAAAAGCTAACCATTTATGCTGTGCATAATGTTTGAAGCCTACATCCCAGAAGCAATGCGTATAGTAAAAATATGATTCAATTCTGCACCTCACCTGGAAAGTCTTTTTACATTGGCAATTCGTTTTTGTGCTAACACCTATCACAGAAGCTATAGGACACCTCCAGATGGGTGGAAAAAGACTGCCATCTGCTGGTGACAATGGAGATTCTCTGCTGTTAAAAAAAACAAAAAAAAAGTATTTATTTAAATAAAACAGGAAAAAGGTTTCTGTATGAGCCGTGAAAGGGCCTCAGTTGATGTTCGCACCAGGGCCCTGTCACGTTTAGTTACGCCACTGGTCAGGGGGGCTCCATCATTCTTGCTCCTCCACTTTTTTTTATCATATTTGTGCTAACTTGGCATCATTATGAGGTTAATTTAAGAAACGCTAAGGCCACGTAGTGCCAGATGGGTGTCAGGTCCCAATGCAAAAGGTGTAGTTACCAAGTCAAAAATCCAGAGCGCCTGTGATAGCGCCATGTAGTGTCTCATCTATCATCAGCGCTGGCGATGGGATGAGTGCTGGCGCTCCCTCCAGGCGCTCACCCTGCACTGCGTGGCCTTATCCCATACATTACAATGGGCTGAGATATTGTCATTTTTTGGGCCACTTTTGTTTAATATTTTGTGCATGTGCCATGGGATCCATTGACTGTCTGGAATTGTTTTTGAAAGTAGTTTTTGTACCTGTGTGTTGCGCTGCAAACTTGTGATTTGGGCAATGCAATTCCCGGTGTTTTTTTTTTGTGGGCACCAGCCCCCCCCCAAATAAAATAAAATGGGGATCACTTCAGACACAGGGTGTTTTTTGTAATAAAAGTGGCAGCACTCCCAACCGGCCCTAGGGGTCCCAGCCGCTTTGGCTTTGACAAAACCATGTGCTGCCATGCGCTACCTGGCTCCCTGCCGATGACAAGTGTGGGCGCAGATTGCGGCTTGTGCGAGACACTCACCTGGAGCCCACAGAAAAATGAAATAAATAAGGCTCTTAAATAGAAAGCAACATTTGTCTCTGCTGTTTCAGTCTTTGACGTTGTAGTTGATACTTGCACTATTCTTAGTATACAGTACGTCCTGCTCCAGATAGATTACTTACACTTGGGTTAGCCTCCGCCAGATGGCGCTGCACTGCAGAGACATGCAAAACAGGCTCCTCCCGGCCCCTCGAATACCCGGGGACCTCCCACAAATCCCCAGATTTCTCTGCAGTGCTTACTGCGAAGACATGAAATTATCACTCTCTCGCAGGTGAGCGGGGCTATTAAAGCCTGCGGCCCTGTTGGACTATTCCCACCCGTCCTCCCTGTGATGTGCCTCCCAGCCTGGGCTGCCCTGGTCGGGTGAAGGTAGGTGGCACCATGTGTGCTTAAGGAGCGCTGCTCCACCGCAGTCCCCCACCAAAGGGTAAGCGGTATAGGCTGATGGTGAGCCTTTATGGGATGCCCCTCCCGCATTATTGTCCCATGCCCCTGTAGCGGTGGGTCCTGTACAAAGGGCCGCCATCCTCCCTGATTCTCCCTGTAGCCTTCGGGAGGAAAAGAAGGGGGGGGGGGGGTGTGGTTGAGCATGTACCTTGATTCGTGTATATTGCCTGTTGGCATGTGTGTTGGGACTTGTATATGTGTGTCTACCGCCGCGCTGACTTGCCTTTACTATTGCAAACGCCGCCACCGTGCGTGCCCTTTCCTTCATTTGGATGCCCCGCGCCGGGCGGCGGCATTGCCTCAGATGCCCCTGCGTCCTCATTGGCTGCTTGTCTGTGAACTTTGCGCTCTTCGGGGGAGCGGGGCCGGGCCTGGCGCGCCCTGCGTCACAGCTCGTTCTGGCCCGCCCTTCGAGGTTCTTTTTGGCGCCTTTCCCTGTACAGTCGCGCGCGCGTGTGTAACGGTCCCCCCTCCTCGCGGGCGACTTTGATACTCATTATTTTACTGTGTATGACTCTGACACCCCTTCTTCTCATTGTGTCTTTCAGACCGGTGAATCCAGTGGCTTCTCCCGGCCCGGTGTAATTGTAGTTGGGCCCAGTATAAGTACTCCCACTTCCCTAGCGGGTCTTTGGGGCATCCAGGGTTGCTTTATAGCGTCAATCCCTACTGGCATATTGTGCCTAATAATCACCATATGGAGGCATCCCAGGATATTGGGACCGGGGTTCCTTCGGGACAAGCCCGGCTGTGTGTAGCTTGTGGGGTCTCACCTATCAGCGGTGACAGCGCGCGGGTCTGTGTCCCTTGCGCACAGCAGGCGCTAACGTTGCAACCCGCCCCACCGGTGGCTGGGCCTGCACCTCGTCTCGCTTCACCTACTCCCCCAAGCTTGAGTCTTACCCCCATTGAATTACATACAAGCGGGGATTCTCAACCTGATGTGTCTGCTAGACTGGCCAGTGTTGAAAGATTGATCGCTAATACCTTAGCGCGTAAGGCCACCGCTAAAAAGCGTCACTTAACTACTGATGCCACTCCGTCTCTTATGGAATCTGAGGAGTTGTTGCATCTGTATGGCTACGCCCATCAGACGAAGGGGAGCTGTTTTATGACTCAGGGTCATCTGATGAGAGACTCAGAGGTCATGACGATTCTGGCTCTGACCCCTGGACCCCGGATGATACTGACAGATTACTGGTCCAAATATTTGAGGTTTTATCTATCTCTCCCCCGGTTGCGGCTCCCAGGCAAAGGGGGGAGCTTTTTCATACTGCTAAAGCTTGTTTGGAATTTCCTGAGCAAACCCATTTCAATAACCTCGTGCTTAAGGAGTGGGAACGTCCCAGTAGACTTCCCGGCATACCTAAGAGTTGGGACAGAAAGTATCCTTTTCCTGCTGACATGGCCAAGTGCTGGTCATCACCCCCTGAGGTCGATGCCCCTATTCTAGGGTTGTCTAACACCTCTATTATGCACTCCCCTGACACTACTACGCTGCGGGATGCTGAGGACCGGCGCATTGACCAATTAGCGTGCCATGCCTTTGCGTTTGTGGGGGCGGCGCTGCGCCCGGTTTGCGCCTCGGCCATCACGTCTGTGGCGCTCAGGACCCTGATCAGAAGTGTACTTGACGGGTCTGATGAAGGGCAACCTGATACGTGTAATGCTCTGTCTAACTGTGATATGTTTGTGAACTTTATCCTATCTGCCTTGGATGATGCCATTAGTATGTGTGCCAGATCCTCTGCCTTGGCGGTAGCTATACGCCAGTGGGCTGCTGACAATGCTGCAAAGAAGGTCCTTACTGGGCTTCCATTTAAGGGGCTACGCCTGTTTGGGGACCGCCTAGACCTTTTTGCTAAAGGAGGCAAGTTACCCCAGGGCAGGCGGCAGTCTATGCCCTTTCAGGGCCAGGGGCCCCCTTCACTCCCCTACCGTGGTGCTAAGTAGGGCAAAGGGGTGTCCTTCGCAGGGGGCTCGTACAGATTCCTGGCACAGGAACAGAGGTCGACGTCCCGGCGCCTCCTGGGGGTCTAAACCAAAACCCTCTCCCAAGCCCCCCCAGGCATGATGGGGCGCCCTCGCCCATCAGGGTGGGGGGACGGCTACAGCACTTCGCGCACGTCTGGAGGCATCACGTCTCAGATAGGTGGATTCTGGAGGTAGTGTCCTCTGGTTACAAGATAGTTTGCTGTGCGCCCCCCCCCCCCCTAAGATTCGTCAAGTCCAGGATTCCCCAGGACTCTGCCTCAGCTCAGGTCTTGATGCAGGCCGTGCAAGGCCTTCTGGATATGGGGGTCATTTGCAGTGTCCCCTTAAGAGAAAGAGGCAAGGGGTTCTATTCCAACCTTTTCACAGTCCCCAAAAAAGATGGGACAGTCAGGCCCATTCTGGATTTAAAGACCCTCAACAAATTTGTCAGAAACAGGCGTTTTCGCATGGAAACTCTGCGCTCGGCCATTGGCTCCCTGCGCCCAGGGAATCTCATGATGTCGGTGGACATCAAAGATGCTTACCTTCACATCCCTGTGTTTCCTGGACACCAGAGGTTTCTCAGATTCACATTGGAAGATCAACATTACCAATTTGTGGCCCTGTCCTTTGGTCTCACCTCAGCTCCCAGAGTGTTCACCAAGGTGCTGGCAGGGGTGATGTCTCTGGTGAGGTCAAGGGGCATACGCTTTCTACCCTACCTGGACGACATACTCATCACCTCTCGGTCTCTGCATCAGGCAGAGTTGGACATGCAGCTGGTGGTGTCCACCCTGGAGTCCTTCGGCTGGGTGATCAATCACCCCAAGTCCTCCCTGTCCCCTTCCTCGGTGACCCCATTCCTGGGAATGATTCTGGATACGATTCAGTCAAGGATATTCCTTCCTCAGCAGGGAGGTGGAAGCTCTAACTGCGCAGGTGAGGTTCCTGCTATCGTGCCCCCAGCCCTCACTCAGGCAGGGAATGCAGTTGGTGGGCCTGATGATGGCATGCTTCGAGGCGGTGCCCTTTGCTCAGTTCCATTTGAGGCCTCTACAACTTCACCTTCTGTCAGTATGGGACAAAGATCCTACGTCCTTGGACGGGATCTGTGTGCTTCCCCCCCCTTGGTCAGACGGTCCCTTTCGTGGTGGCTGGACCACAGGAACTTGTTGGGGGGCAGGTCCTTTCTGGCCTCTCCTGGGAGACGGTCACCACGGATGCCAGTCTGTCAGGATGGGGGGGATTCTGGAAGTCCCTGCGGTTCCAGGGGAGGTGGGGCCCTCAGGAGGCCCACTTACCCATCAACATTCTGGAACTGCGGGCAATCAGGTTGGTACTGGAGCAGTTGACCAATCACCTGAGAGGTCTGTCTGTGCAGGTGCGCTCAGACAACAGGGAGCAGGAGGGCCCTCCAGGAGGTATCACGGATTCTGACATGGGCGGAGGCCAATGTTCAATTCATTTCGGCTGTGTACATCCCGGGGCCAGAGAATCTACTGGCAGACTCTCTGAGCAGGGGGACCTCTCGTCGGGGAGAGTGGTCCCTCTGCAACAGGGTATTCCAGTCCCTGTTTCAACGTTGGGGTCTACCGGATGTGGATCTGTTTGCATCCCGTCACAATCACAAGCTCCAGGCTTTTGTTTCCCAGTCTCAGGATACTCTGGCCTTGGCCACATATGCTCTAGCAATGTCATGGCAGGAATTTCGGCTCCTGTATGTCTTTCCTCCATTCCCCCTGCTGGGCAGGGTACTGCGCAAGATTGCTCTGGAAAGGGTGCCAGTGATTCTGGTGGCCCCCAGGTGGCCAAGAAGAGTGTGGTTCGCAGACGTGGTGCAGATGGCAGTAGATCAGTACGTCCTGCCAACAGTACCAGATCTGCTCACTCAGGGCTCCCTACACCATCCCAATTTACAAACTCTGGCTTTGACGGCCTGGCTGCTGAAACCTCCATCTTGATGGAGAAGGGCTTGTCTGCCTCCGTGGTTGAGTCCATGGTGAAGGCTAGGAAGAAGTCGTCATCTTCCATCTATTATAGGGTTTGGCGTGCTTACGTTGACTGGTGTGAGTCTAGGTCTCTTCCCTGTCGGGTGTTCTCAGTTCCCAGGGTTCTAGAGTTCTTACAGCAAGGCTTGGAGTCTGGTCTCCAACTCAGTACTTTGAAGGGTCATGTTTCTTGACGTTAAGGCCTCAGCTGATGCTGTTTTTGGCCACAAGGTTTTACAGGCGGCAGTGGTTTAAACTGCCTGCTGTTACCTTTTTTGTTGGGGATCCCACCCTACGTTATGGACACTGCTATTGGATGTCCCAAGTGTAAATAGTCTATCTGGAGCAGGACGTACTGTATACTAAGAATAATACAATTCTGTGAAATACTCACCTGTAGAATTGGTATTATAAGTATACAGTACGTCCTGCTCCACCCCACCCTGTTGTTGCTTTATTCTGGATCCCCTGTATGGTGATTGTTGTTATAGTTATAGTTACCAGTTTTTGGGTGGTTAAATTCTCCCAGCTTCTTGTTCACTGCTTTTCAATGCTGGGGATTTGTGGGAGGTCCCCGGGTATTTGAGGGGCCGGGAGGAGCCTGTTTTGCATGTCTCTGCAGTGCAGCGCCATCTGGCGGAGGATAGCCCAAGTGTAAGTAATCTATCTGGAGCAGGACGTACTGTATACTTATAATACCAATTCTACAGGTGAGTATTTCACAGAATTGTATTTTTGCACTTGCATGTATCCGTGACCAGTTGGATTATAGTTGTATATATTAATAGTCACATTAATTTTTATATATATATATATATATATATATATATATATATATTGCTTATTATCATGCTTCACTGTTTTTGTAGAGATAGTAATTTTGGATTATTTGGAATAACATTTTTATAATTTATGCACTGTCACTTTATTATTGACTAGTATATTGGCTAGGTATTTCTTTGTATTACTATATCAGGTTTTTGTGCCGGCACAAAAAATTATATTCATTCAACTCCGATCATGCTCATAATTGTGGAGTTTCCCAGCTATTATTGCTCATCAGAATCTTGGTAGCACTGGAAGCATTAGGGGACTCACAGTGTTTTTAATTTGTTGGTCTTTTGTATTGTGTGTTGTTTGTGTTACTCCAATAAAATTATGCATTATTAAGTTTTGTATTTGGTCTGATTAGCGTATTGAGTGGTGCTCCTGTGGTTAGGGTGGTGTAGGACTTATTGTCCTTCAGCCCTTTGGTGTTGTATTAGCTTATTGCACAGTGTAGCACAACTATGGGCCTTATTTATCAAGGGATAGCGCCAGGTAGTGTCTCACTAGCGCCAGGTAGCGCCAGCTATCGGCGGCTACCGACTCCAGAACGCCAGGCTGCGAACACAATCACGCATTTATCAAGCTAAATGAGGCTAGCGCCGGCGAGAGCGTCAGCTAGCGCGGGATTCATCATGTTGCAGACTTCAGCGAACAGCGCTGCTGCTAATCCCATCACAGCGCCAGGTATGACCTCTCGCTACCTGGCGCTCTCCAATGCATTTCAATGGAGCAATCTTTAAATATTCATAATTAATTGATATTGTTTTTTTTTTAAATGTCAAAAATTCGGTGATCACTTCTGCAATGTTATATCTTTTTTTTAAGGTAAAAATACAAAATGTTTATAAAAACTTGTTTATTATTTTTTTCCAAAAATAAGGTTGTTTGGGGGTTAAAAAACTACTTTTAACACATCGCCGCCAGCGCTCTGGGGTTTAAACAAGCATTTCACAACGCGAGAATTTTTTGAGTGTGATTTGTTAATGAATATGCTGGGAGCCGTTCGCTATGACCATTCGTTGTCATGCGCTCCCATACAGCGCGGA
Organism: Gastrophryne carolinensis; assembly: GCA_027917425.1. Classification (NCBI taxonomy): domain Eukaryota; kingdom Metazoa; phylum Chordata; class Amphibia; order Anura; family Microhylidae; genus Gastrophryne; species Gastrophryne carolinensis. The sequence goes on along the minus strand of CM051234.1, from coordinate 473,415,855 downwards.
ACCTGTCAAACAGCGACTCCTAACCCCGCATTCAACATTACCGCACACCGACTGAGTCGCTGTCAACAACCGAACAACGGACAAGCACAGCGAATACTAGCTGCCGCTGTGAAAATCACGCTACTGTCACTCATCTGTCGATACCTGGCGCTTTTAATAAATCGGCCTCCCCAATTATATAGGTGGTGCACCCCCCTTTGTGTTTATTCTATTATAGTAAGTTATTTTATTGCTGGCTGGCGTTTTGTCTATATGAACTGGAGGCCCCAGATACAGTATTTTTTTCCTTTAAAATAATAGTCCAGCCAAGTAACTGATTGGTGGTTGTCTGGCACTCGCCCACTTAATGGAACATCAGATCGAGTCCCTTGCGCCACCCTTGTGTGGGTGGGTCCCGCGAACATATGCTTTGCCATTCTGGGTAGGGGGAGAAGTGCAGTCGCCGAGCTGGTCCAGCAGAATACATTTCCCTGCATTGAGCTGCCAGCGGCTGGGCTTGGTGGTTTATGTGCAGTGAGCGGCCACCGATTGACAGCTCTGCACCCATCACTGTAGCATTGCTGACGGCGGCTTTGATGCTCTAGACTCTCCGTCATGCCCTGTGGTGGCTGTGGCTGCAGGTTTGCAAAACACAAAATGTCTTACCCAGGCTCACTGCGGCCAATAGGTTTGTTGCTGGCTCCGCAGCCCATCAGACCAAAGACTGAAAAGCCTCCTGGATCAGACCATAACCCAAAGGTTGGTGGAGGCCCCCTTTGCAGGGCAAGTGGTGGAGGCCCCGGAGCACACACCCCTTGCGCCCCCCTCATAATCCAGCCCTGCTTATAGCTGTTGATTACATTAGGGTTTGAGGGTCTGACCTTGTACATGGTGGGCTCAAGCTTTGTCACAGACACATTGCATGGAAGAGGGTTTATTAGCGTGTCTCTTTCTCAATGAATACAAAAAACCTTCAGGGCAATAGCTGTGGCCCAAGGGCTCTTGAGGAGATCCTGGGATTATCTGATGATGACACGTCCCTAAGTAAGTGTCCCTGTCACCAAAAGTTCAAACCATGTTCAAGCAAAGGTGAAAAGCAGCTACACTGTTTGAACTGTGATTTGTTACTTGATAAAAACAAGACAGACACCTGATTACAGCCAAGTGGGTAAAGAAAGGTGGATGTGCACGTTTGGAAAGGGAAGGGCCCAATGTGCCTGTGTGATAAGAAGCTCACTTACTTCCTCTTGCTGTCACATTTGATGCATTGAATGGAGATGTTTGAATTCTCCATTTGTATTAAACCACTTACTTCTCCAGCAAGATAATGCTGGGCATCCACTGTTGTCAGGAGGTGAGGTGTGTGTCCTCGCTATCAGGTTAAGGTTCTTGGTTATGAAAGAGATGCAAATGAATGGCTACACAGGAACCATTGTGGGCAGGATGAATATAACTGAAGGAGGAATATGAATTGGGTGTATAAAGGGTGACCTTTGTAACCCTGACATTAAAGGAGCACTATCGCGAAAAAATGGCCCAATGATAAAAATCCATATAAATATGTTGGATGGAGGGAGGAGGGGTCACTTATACAACCTGTATTGAGAAATATCCAGCCAGGCTTGTTTTTTTTATTTTAATGGAAGGAAGAAGACAAAAAAGAAGACAAAATCTATGATTTTGTCACCCCTCATAGACTAAACCTGTAACCCCAGGATTTTATTCCTACCAGGGGAAGAAAACTGCAAGCTTGGCGGGAGTTTTATTCAGTTCGGGTGTATAAGTGACCCCTCCCCTTGTTAGCTAAAGTGCTTATATGGATTTTTAACATTACACAATTTCGCGATAGTGCTTCCTTTAATGTGATTTGCTTACATCATCAAACAAATGTATCTTAAAGTCCTCAAAGATTTTCCATCAGTGATCAGGATCAGCCTAAAAGTTTCCCACCCATAATAGTCAGCCATATGTACTTCAAGTAAAGCACCTACTCATCTTTATACCTTCTGTGGCACCTTATCCACCCACTAACCCAACAGAAAGCACTTACATGGCTCCATGCACTCTATGTATAAAGTAATATCTTCTAACTGATTAAAGATGAGGATTGCCAGCACCAGATAGATAAAACTTGACTTTTATCAGTTGCCAGTAAAACATCTCAATATCTTCCTACTGCCCAGTATAAAGTATTTTCCCCTATGTCCACACAAATTGCCTTCAAAAAGTGCCTGCGTGTGTCTCCTTCTCCCTATCCTCAAGCACGCTTATAAGTTATAGCAAAACTTGTAATTCCTACTTTGTACAACACCACCAAATACGATGGAGCTCTATAGATATACAATAATAATAATATGTTCTCTCTCCATACCATATACTCACCACAGTAAGCAGTTATACATTCTGCCTTGTCCTCCTAGGAAGCAGACATAAGCAGCCTTCATCCACTTTCTCCAGAGGCAATTTGAATATATGTTTTCCTGCTGTTCAATAAAAGCAGGGAATTTTAGTTCCTATATGTTCCCTTGGGTAACTATCAAGACATGCCACTGCGTACCTAAAGGATGTCTTTACACCTTTATATAGGCATACCTGTTTTCACAATTTCACAAGGGTCAATGTACTTACCCTCCAGTCTGCGCCTTCATTTCAGTTATAAATTATTTTTATTATTCTTCTTAGAAATTTTTTTCAAGACTTAAACGCATAGAAAGTTATTGCTCAAACATAAAACCATGAGGTAAACAATATTAATTTTTAAAAACATGGAACCTTGTCTTTTCCCACTCCCATCGAGCTGGCCGACCGGGCACATCTAGCGTTGGAGAACCCTTCCCCCTCCCGGCGATGACAGGATTATGGGTACTGGCCAATGTGTGGGGGATATAGTCAACATCGAGTTAATCAGAGCTGTATGGCATTTGGTGGGTGGGGCGGGATCCGACCACACTCTTTCCCCTTGGGTGGGGGTTGGGGTCGGGCTCCTTCCCGCCATGCGAGATGCGGTGGAGACAATTGTCCTATATATGTTAGTGGTGAGTTATATACTCTGAACACGGTGTTCCCGGATGCTCTACCCCTCTTTCCTCATGTAACCTATGTACGTTTGAATGTATGTAATGTTTAAAATTGCAAAATCTCTAAATAAAGAGTTTAAAAAAAAAACATGGAACCTAAAATTTCTAATACAAGTTTTACATTCCACAACAGGCACCTCATAGGGCAGATCCACCAAAATTACATAGGGGTTTATTCATCAAGGGATAGCGGCAGGTAGCTAGCGGAAAGGCAGTGTCTGGTGAGCGCCGTACCACATTTATGAAAGCGAATCTGGCGAGCGACTCTAACAGCACCATGTAGCGTGCAATTCATAATCACAGACGGCTCAGCGTATACCGCCACTCTGGCTTCTAGAACGCCAGGTATTACCTGTCGCTATCTGTCGCTCTCCCATACATTTCAATGGACGTTCCTTTTCTTCTGTTCTTCTGTTTTTATTTTTTTTTCTCTCAAATAATTGTGTGACCTCTCCTGGCCTAGAAAAAGTCATTTTTGAAAACTTTTTTGATTTTTTATATTTTTATGCAGAATTATCATTACAGGTCTGGCATTAAAGTATTAATGTCACAATGTTACAACAATGTAATTCCATGTGTTTTTGCTTTGTTACTAGTGGATATGTGTTCCAAAACAGACTCTGCCGCTCTATGCTATAGCGACCAGATCCAGAGCGCCGGCGCTGTGTGTGTGTGTTTTTTTGTTGAATATGGTGTGAGTCGCTGAGAGTCGGTCACAATGAGCTGGCGCTACCTTTCGCTCCCTGCAACGCTGCACTGATGTTAGAACACCCAACATACATCACATTCATCAATGCCTGCCAGGTTACTACAGCGACTGAGATGCTCTGTTACAGCGCCTGATAGCCGATCACTGCATCTACTAGCGATCACTCTTAGCGCCTCTGTACAGACGCTCATCTGCCGATACCTGGCGCTATAATGAATCAGCCTGCCCGTTTATTATTAACACTGCCCCTATAGAATTTAACTCACTGAATAAGCTCAATCCATTTATAAATCCCCATCTAATTGTCCATAATACCTATATGGGGTCTACCTGACCGGAGTTTTTTTAAAGCATGACCCAAAAAAAGATGGAGAGAAAAAATAACTAATATAAAAAGAAAATAAGATAAATAAATGCATTAAAAAGGATGGGGTGGTAAAAAAAAAAAAAAAGAAGAAAAAGTAAAATCTTGTTTTCCCCTCATATAGTCACAAATGTTCTCCTCTCCCACCCCTCCTCCTCCATCCATGGTTCCCAAACTTGGAGACATTGATTGTATTTATCATTCATTAAGCTGTTCATTTTATTATTGTCCACCATCCAGTTTACTTTTTGGTTCCATAACAAGATAGAGATATGTTTGCTATTTCATAGAGAGGCAATTGCTAATCTGGCCACTGTTAATAGGAATGAAGCCATCTTCCATGTCCAAAGTGGGGGAGTTGTTTGGTTTAATATTAAAGTGGACCAACAGTCAAAAATCACTTAAACCAGACCAACACAACAAGCAGTGCTCATATGAATCCCTCTCCAGGGCAATTAAGATTGCAGCAGATAAATATTTATTTACCTCTTTCTAACTCCTGCTGCAGTAAATTTTAGAAACAAAATGGCGGCTCATGCATTTGTAGGCCACCTGCAAACAGGAAGTGCTGCTGGGCTTCCTGTTTCTGTGCATTGTCAGTTATGTCGGTTGAAGCCAGACAGCAGCATGGCTGAGATGCTGGGAGAGGAAGCTCCAAAATGGCCACTACCTTTCTTTTCCAACTGTGCCAGGCTGTTGGTCTGGTTTAAATAAAGCCTATCTGTCTCCCGTGGCAGTTTTAGATTCAATATTTTGTTGATTAATTTTATGACCACCAAGTATGAAGCATCACACCCTCTAAAACAGTTGCTGCGGAATTCAGGGATCATCCCTGCCAAGTGATACGAGACCAGATATCATCTGGTCATTATTAATTTAATATTGGTTTTAATTAGGGCCGTGTTTCTAAAGTCACATCCTGCTCATTTACTAATCCCTGTCCACCAATCCAGGTGCTTTTCTGTCTCTAGATCTTTTAACCATGCCCTATAAAGGGGTGTTTCCCTCTGCCCCGAGACAACTGCTTATAGAGCATTGAGATATCCCTTGGTCCCACAGGATTCCTCAAACAATACTGTTCAACTTAGGTATAGTCTTTCCTCTCCAGATCTCTACCCCCCCCCGTTGATGAATAAATCTCAGAATCTGGATTACTCTGAAAGATTTACCAGGCCCTATCACTAAATAGGCCTATAGTTTTCGCAGCATGTAAGATCCTTGCCTTTCATAGGCAAGGAACTAACACAATAGTTGCTGCCAAAGCTTTAGCAGGAATATGTTCACCCTGTCTGATCCTATTAAACCATACTATGGGGCACTAATAGATACCCAAATTTCGTAGTATAGGTTTCGAAAACCCATCAGGACCAGAGGTGCTCATTGATCCTCATTCGCCAATTGCCCATAAAATTTCCTTCTCCATTCCATGATGGTTCTTTGTCAATCTTTTAGTCTACCCAGGTCCAACCCCCGCAACCAGTTTTCTATGGTCCCTGGGGAGATGTTAAGTGTTTTGGTGTATAATGTCCCAAAGCTAGCAAATTCCTCCATAACTTTTTTCTGTATTTTGTGTGAGAATTCCTGCTTTAGTCCTGATTTTGGGGAAGGCCGAGACCCCACATCCCTGGTTCAAACAAGCCGACAACAGTTTGCCAGGTTTATCATGCAGAGAGTAGAAACTCGCCCTCCTCAAATACAGTTTTTTTTTATGCCCTAGTTGTCAACAGCATATAATGTTCTGCCCTTAAGTCTTCTATCTTCACTAATATATCCCTTTGTGGAAATCTTGGGAGGCCATTTGTTTTGGCAAAGTGGGTGGAACTGTTCTTTGCCCCCCCCCCCCCCCAGGGCACCATTAGTGGCAACACCATTCGAGAAGAAGAACAATCAGGATGGTCCCATACCCTGGACCTTCTAGGTAATAGACTGCTATAAACTGCTTTCCTGGGGGTCTGCAGTATATAACTGGGTGTCTCTGCAGCTGCGGAACCACTGGAGAAGGTAATAGGAATTGTGGGTCACTGTGTCTGTCTGTTAGTCAGTCCCAGTGCCCCCTCCCCAGTGCCTGACCCTCACCTTAACCCCTCCTCAGTGCCTTACCCGCACCCTCAGCTAATTCCCATCACCAGCTCCTGACCCACCAAACCCTCTTCCCAATGCCTGAGCAGCACCTAATCTCCCTCCCTAGCTCCTGGCCCACACCCTCACCTAATTCCCCTCCCCAGCTCCTGACCCACACCCAAATCTTACCCTGTTCCCAATGCCTGAACTGCAACCGCACCTAATCCCCCTCCCCAGCTCCTGATCCCCACCCTCACCTAACCTCCCTCCTCAGCACATAACACTCACCCTCACCTGACCCCTTCCCCAGCTCCTGACCCACGCCCTTACCCAATCCCCCTTCCCCATTTCTGACCCACACGCTCACCTTACCCCCTCCTCATGGCCTGACCTGCATCCTAACCTAACCCCCCACCATCACCTGACCCTCACCTTACCCCCTTCCCAGCAACTGATCCACACCCTCATCCAAACCCCTTCCCAGTTCCTGACCCGCATGCTCACCTTGCCCCCCTTCCCAGCACCTGACCAGCACTCTCACCTAACCCCCTCCTAAGCACCTGACCTGCACCATCACCTAACCCCTCAACCCAACACCTAAACTGAACCCTCAACTGATCCCACACTCCAACACCTCACTTGCACCTTCTCCTAACCTAATCTGTGCTACTCACCTAACCTTACTATTAATTTTTGGGCCATACTTTTAAATTTTGCCTAGGATCACATTTTGTATAAAAGTGGGCCTAAGTGTGAGCTCCCTTACATCATCAGCGGCCATAACAGCAGCATTCTGTGTGTACAGGGATCATTTACCTCTTTTTGTAGATCTTGGTGTACAGTCTTGGTGTACAGTTGCCAATAGCAACAGACTGTTGGTAGTGAAAACTGCTTCCATGAAAAGCACATCATACTGAGCTCCATGAGGAAAGGATTGATATCTCTTAAATTTAGGACTCATAGGCGGCTGTAGTAGGCAGGATGGAGTCCTGGACCCTACCTTGCACATTGGGGGGGGGTATTGGTCTGATCTCATGTTATGTCTGCAGTGACCAAAAAAGCTAAATCTCCCAGTTGTGTTATAGACAGCATTGCTTTCTTATTCCCTCGATCCTACTTAAAAAGCTCCCTTTAGTTCCTTAAAATGTTGATCCATTTGATGACAGCCATGTTTTATTTTTTTGTGAATGTTATATCCCTGTGTTTATTTGCAGGCCCTTCATCAATCTGATCATCAATTACCTCTCTGGGTGGCAAGAAAAATATGTGGACCTTTAATGCTATTGGTGTGGAATGAGAAAACTACCTGCATAGTTCCTCATTCTCATTACCATGACCTAAGCTCTCATTACTCAGGACACCAAGCTCCTCCGCTTCACTTTCATGAGCACCATTACAAAATGTCAATAAATAAATAATGTGCCTTGCCATTTGGGAATGGTGGTCCCCATAGTGGGACTGCAGGTTCCCAGAGACCCTCACCAAACATGCCACTGACAGATTGGTATCCTAGACAGAAACAAGAAGCCCATTTTTCCCACAGTGACAATGACACATTGACAGACATGCTTCCATCAGGCCGTCCAGTGTTTTTGTGTTCCCCCCCTCCATACCTTTATGCAAATGGCCTTTATTTGAAGTTAGAGTCCAGGTGCTGGAGTTAAAAGCCAGAGGAGATGATGAGCTGGGAACTGGCCCATCCTAGTGCTGAAAACCCCCTTGTGTTAGTAGTCCGTAGCTGGCTGCATTAGAGGAGGTGATGACAGTTCCGGGTAAGAAGCTGCCACACAGGTGACTAGGTTTCAGCAAAGGTACAAAATAGGACTTTAATGTGTGATGTGTAGAGGAAAAGTGTCTTCCTTTTATTAGCCTCTGACCTCTGACACCAAGATATCATTTAACTATTTGCTATCAACAGCTATCAGCATTTTGGAAGTTAAGGAGTTACTTTTCTTAGGAGAATATTCTTTTTAAGCCTGGTGCTTCAATTTCGTCCACTTTTTTTAGGCACGTTCAAATACATATAGGCAAATGTCATGCAAATTCATGATGTATGAGACAGACCAGTGAATGACAATGCAAGGCACATGCCAACAAAATTTTGTCTCTCAAGCGTGATACACACAATTCAGCGTGCTATTCTTTCTCCCACTTTGCAGGTGTATTTTACCTGGTCACTACACAATTAGTCCTGAAGGCCTGAGGCCATAAATCAAGACAATAATAGAAGCCCTGTAAAATAAACATACACTGTCCCTCCTTCCTCTATTCAGAAGTAGTGAGCTGGGAAGGGCTTTTTTCTGTTTGAGTGGCTCAGCGATCTCCTGCTTCACTGCTCCCTCAATAGGAAGCCCAGTGAGTCCGGCATCTATACAGGTGACCAGGTCACAGAGGGGACTAGTGACTCCTAGCAAAGGGCACTTTATACAGAGGTCAACCTAAGGACACTTTGATTGTACCTATACTGTAGGTATCTATTCACTCCTTTATGATAGCCTTTATGCTCATATTTTGGACGTACACAGGCTTCAAAGTGAATATCCAAAAGTGATATCGCCTTTGTAATGCATTTTTAGCTTCCTTTGACCAAACTGGGAAGATGTACCCTTGGTCTATAAGACCAAACAAGAGGTCAGGCATGGGTGCCACTAGCATAGGATATATATATATATATATATATATATATATATATATATATATAGTCGATCACATTAACCCCTTATGTCTACACAATACTACAATCTCTTTAATTGAACCTAAGCTAAATTTTTGTTTCTATGTTTTGAATAAAAAGGCAATGGGTTACTGCTCTTTCCTATTTGGGGAAATGTAGCTTCACAGTTGCCAGAAAGGAAGAAAAAAATCCTTAATTCAGATGCACGACCCCCCAGATTTTGCATTCATGGAACCAGTTTTCTGCTCCATAGTTGTCCTATTCTCTGTGACTTCTAGGACTTCTGTATGGGGCCTATTCACAAAAGGGGGGCATGGCTGCCACCCCTGATGATGATGATAGCCCCACAATGTCACTCACCAACCCCCCCTTCAGTTTCACTCCTCCACCTCCCAGCTTCACTTAATCATTTAGCTGTACTCACCAACTCACCATTCCAGCTCCCCCTGTCCACCCCCAACATCCCATATTTGCTTATCCACCACATCCCAGTTCAATTTACCCATGCCACCACCAATATCTGCAATCCGCCACCCAGCTCCATTTATTCCTACCCAGTCCATCTGCAGTCTAACCCTCCCATTGTAACTCAAGAAAGCCACACAATCTCAAACTATTTTAAGTGATAAAAACACAAAGCAAAGACAGCAAGCCCTGGGCAACAATACAGGCTTGCAATACCCATATACACATATATACAAATGCACCAATCACAGATATAGGATGATCGAATATATATCATGACCTCTACTCTAAGAGGAATAGAGACTATTAATCAAAATTCAATAATAATGAAAGGATGGAACAATCACTCTTTATACAAATCTCTGTATTATTAGTCCAAACATTCCCCTATATCCCAGTAGATAAGCAATATAATAATAAAGGTTTAATCCACATCTGAGAAATTCGATCAAAAGCCTCGCCCAGGAACCAGTCTGTCTCAATCCCCACGCACGTTCCATGGACCCTCCCTGCTTCCTCACGGGGCACAGCTGAGCCCTCCCCCACCCCAGAATTCATGTACTTACCTTTTCCTCTTGGAGCTTCATCCAACAAGGGACTGCATTGTCCAGTCATTTTCAGGACCCCTGCGGAAGGAGGCCCAGAGATTTAGGATGTATGGAGCCCAACATTTTTGATCACAGTCCTGATTAATGCCATCAAACGCATTAATTGCTATTGTGACTGATGCTGCCGATCACAATCACCTCGCAAACGTGAAATAGGCCTTATTCTCCTTAGCTCTGTGACAATCATGTTGTAATAATTATTAATAATATTCTCCTGTGTTTTTTGTAATCAATTTCAATAATAAAATGATCCCTCTTAATAGAATGACAAACTCATTTCTTTCTTGGAGTTTTATCGGACTTGGAGTTAGCCAGCGACTGGTCAACAAGCTTAATCATGGTTGAGGTTGAAACATGTCATGTGCACCAAACCAAAAATAGGATTCCCTGGTAGAACCGGGACCGGGCAGGGCACCCCAAAAGTTATCAAGTGAGTACAACAGTCTAAGGATGGCCAGCATAACCAAATTTCCAAATATCACAAACACAGAAAACTTCCGAAGCAGCCAGCTTCTAGCCTCAGTCTGAGGTCCGCTGCTAAGGGGGGCAGCAATGAGCTGGGTTTTAAAAACAGGGAGTCAGTTTTTCTGCTGCCTGAGGCAAACTATAGAAAGACACCCCTCCACTCCTCAACTGCAGTGTGGCTTAAGGCAGCCACCTCACGTGGCTTCATCAGGGATGCCCCCCCCCCCCCCCCCCCGTGGGGAGCCCTTAGATGGTCTCCCAATTCCCTTCAAGTTTAACCACACTTGCTTGCCAGATTATTATTGGCTTCAACCATCTTCTACTCTTCAACCATATTTTATTCCAACCATGTGGAGGCTTACATAATGTGTAAGACTGACTCACTTCTTAGAATTGTTGGTTGCCATTAACACACTGACTGTCCATGGCCAGTCAAAATGTTGATCTAAGTCAATATCCTCCACAGCAGGCAATGATGAGTCTAATTAAACACAGGTTTATGTGACCTTTTTTGCAGTTCCCCTCTAGACAATGGGCTGATGACCAATAGATTAGAGGAGGAAGCAGTGGCATAAAGAAAAAAAAACTTTGCCCTGTGTCATCCCCTCTATATAGACTCAGCAAGTATAGCAATGTGCCTATGGTCCTTTTAGTGGTAGAACAATGCCGAGCTCGGTTTTGATGGATTGTTGATATACAAGATGAGAGCTTGATTAGGCAAATAATAGAAATGACCTTACATGGCACTTGCTGAATGGGCTCCTGACTTTTCTTATTTGCTTAGAGATAAAGATAGAATGCCCTAGTTATCAGTAAACAGGTCCAGCTCCACCTTCCAGAGGTGGAACCGCAGACTGGTGGCCTTTGTAGGTGAAATGTACATCCATGCTGCTGGACGGTGATAGGGATCTCGGAGGTGAGAGCCACAGGCCAGGGGACAATGAGTCGAGTCTGGCTGGGAAGCGATTCATCACCGGGGGACAAAGCAGCTGTCACATGGGACAGGAGCATCCTGAAGGCATGTCAGCTGCGGAGTGGCCTAGATGACAGCCCCGGCCAGATCGCCCCACCAAGAAGTGTGCACGGGTGACAGCAAGAGACTGGCACCTTACAAATTCGTACACACAGATATGTATCGTCTGCAAACACTTGCTCACACATAGATATATACAAACATATTGTATGCAAACACTTCCACTACACTGATACACACAAAACTATTGTACCTAAACATTTACACACGCCTGGTATTTACGTAGACATTGCACATTACGATAAATGCATATTATCTTAGAGCTATCTGTTTAGGGTGCAACCTCCATAGTTGTGGTTACACATTACACCACCTTCCATTTTACAATGCAGTGGTGGGCTTTGTCAATGTCAGACTGGAGCATTACCAGAATAAACATTCTTGGAGTCCACCCTTCAGCCAGGGGTGACTGGCTATAAGCAGAACCGGTAGAATGCCTGGTGGGCTGCATTCCTTGAGGGTCAGCCTCCTGTACCCAACTCTATTGCACAACCAAGGAGCCTCAGCCGATATTCTGCCCCCTATACTATAGCTTCTGGGTCATTTTTTGGGGGAGCTATACCCACCCTGCCATATTATCTATACATACAATACTAAAGCTTCAGTAGCAGTGATTATAAAGATATCTACTTCTACTCATGATCTGACCCTGCAATGATATAGCCTCAGTCTGATCATTTCTTCAGTATGTTGTTTATGTTTATGTTATGTATATATGTGTGTATTAACATGTACAGCAATAAAAAAAGGGGTGTAGGTGGCTCTCACCAACCCAAATCTTAGAAATGGCCAAATCCAAATGTGTCCATGGAATTCAGAAGAACTGCCACATGCCACCGCCAATATATATAAATATATATATATATATATATATATATATATATAGTGCCATCAACCTCCGTAGAGCTGTACGCAGTAGTAGTAAAACATACAGTACATAGACTATTACAAACAATATGCTACAACTGAGTGGTATACAAACAGGATACAATATAAAAGCGTTTAGGAGCATGGCTCCTATTAGTGATGGGCAGAACAAACGCCCAATTGTATTATTGATGTGCTAACTCTTATTTGGGTTAGAAGAATGTTTCTGGGTCTTTAAAAAATCAAATCAAGGGGGGCAGTTTGGTAGCTTCGCAGGGTGTGCACAAATGAGGTAGGTTATAGGAGGCCCCTGACAGCCCGTTACTCGTGCTGGGGGGAACTGAACTTCAACACACCATAAATTGCTATGTGTGTTACTTAATGCAGTAGTGGAAAATGATTTGGAGCAAAGTTGAGACAAATGTCATATCATGAACTGTAGGGTAAGCACAGAAGTAGCTCATCTCATGCTGCCTTATGCCTTTTGCTGCCCCCTAGTGGCAGAGCTATTACAATTAATTAGAAACCATTTACATTTGTGGGTTGATTGTTTATCCCATCACAATAAACCAAAAGATTTCTTGCTTCACAACAAACAAATGTCATTAAGAATCATTTTTTTTGTTCTATTTCTGTGTTGCTTTAATGCACAATGTGCCTTACTTTACATTCTGGAGGTTCATTTGAAAGTAAACCTATAGGTATCAACTGAACTAAAAGGTGGCAGCAGCATCAAAGATGTGTATCCGTCTGTGACACTTTTATTTGGATTAACTTAAAGAGGAGCAACACCCCTTGAGTCTAAAAGACTGCTCTACCTCTATATGGATCATCCCACATTGGGATGGCCCGATGTATGAACCCCCCAGATTGCCTCATTCACTCACCCTTTATACAAGCCAGTGCTGCATCCCCACGCCATGGCCACATCCCTACACACGCCTTATAGGGTGCGCCCAGCCGGCTGGTACCTTGGCCCCATGTTCCTTGGTTTCCCTGGTTTAGGTCGGGGAGCGTTCATCTTGGGGATGTGGCAGGTTCGGTTCAATCTTAGAGCAGAAATACTTCAATGTGTCACAAATAGGAATCAAACTCAGCCCATGAAAAAAATAGTCCATTTCACATCAATGTTCAGCGTTTTGCCTGTGCTGGAACTGCGACACTGCCCATAGAAATCTATGTGCACAGCAGGTAATTTGCATGTTTTATACCCATTTCCAGTTCTACACCCCAGGAGGGGGATATCGGCAGGGTGTTTGGCTGAATTAATGTCACAAGTTCAATGGGTTTAGCCACTTTAAAGTTTAGGTTATGGTATATCCAGGGGCGGACTGGGGTTAAAAAACAGCCCGGGAGTTTTCTGGTCACAACGGCCCTTCTGCAGTGTGTCCAGCCCAGACCTCTTATGCTGATGCTGTGCACCGTCCAGCTGTCATAGGTGGGCCGCCACCTCCCCTGCACTGCCCAACTGCCGGCCCTCTAGCTTAATGCTTCAGCTTCTAGCCACAGGCCTGGGGTAATGGGAGCTGCCATGGGTCGCCCGATGCTCTGGGCAGCCCACAGAGGCTCCCATTCACCCGCCAGCCACAAGAAACATTGCCAATGCCAACTCTTGTATTTAACTGGTCAATCGGCAGCCGCATGTGCAGGGGAGGTGGCGGCCTAGCAGGCATTGTCCCCTGTGTATATCTGTACTAATTACTGACCAGTCAAACTTTAAAATAATTTGCCTGGCAGCTTACCTGATGCAGTGTCAGTCCCATGCTATCTCTTTGCGCTGGTCACAGAAGAAAAATGGAATTTATTCCTTTTTGCTGCCTTCAGCACTTCCCCTCTGATCCTGGACACAAATTAAATTCTTAGGCCCTTCTCACGCCTAGCCATTTGCATTGCATTGGAGTATAATACTCCATTGTGTCACAAACGGCAACATAACGCAGCCCATTAAAGTAAATGGAACGCTACACATCAGTGCGCTGTGGTTTGCCGAGTTCCCCTTTGGAGGTTTCACCACTACCTCATCCTCCTCCTCCGCTACCTTGTCCACTGTCTCCTCCTCCGCTGCCTTGTACCTTGCCGCTGCCTAATCCTCTGCTGCCTCATCCCCTGCCACCCCCTCCTGCTCTGGTGCCTGGTCCCTCACCACCACCTACTCTGACATTGCTTCATCCATTGCCGTTGTCTCCTGCTCCAGTGCCTGGTCCTCTGCCACCGCCTCCTCCTCCACTGCCTGGTCCCCTGCCACCGCCTCCTCCTCCGCTGCCTGGTCCCCTGCCACCGCCTCCTCCTCCGCTGCCTGGTCCCCTGCCACCGCCTCCTCCTCCTCCGCTGCCTGGTCCCCTGCCACCGCCTCCTCCTCCGCTGCCTGGTCCCCTGCCACCGCCTCCTCCTCCGTTGCCTGGTCCCCTGCCACCGCCTCCTCCTTCGCTGCCTGGTCCCCTGCCACCGCCTCCTCCTCCGCTGCCTGGTTCCCTGCCACCGCCTCCTCCACTGCCTGGTCCCCTGCCACCGCCTCCTCCTCCGCTGCCTGGTCCCCTGCCACTACCTCCTCCTCCACTGCCTGGTCCCCTGCCACCGCCTCCTCCTCCACTGCCTGGTCCCCTGCCACCGCCTCCTCCTCCGCTGCCTGGTCCCCTGCCACTACCTCCTCCTCCACTGCCTGGTCCCCTGCCACCGCCTCCTCCTCCTCCGCTGCCTGGTCCCCTGCCACCGCCTCCTCCTCCTCCGCTGCCTGGTCCCCTGCCACCGCCTCCTCCTCCGCTGCCTGGTCCCCTGCCACCGCCTCCTCCTCCGTTGCCTGGTCCCCTGCCACCGCCTCCTCCTCCGCTGCCTGGTTCCCTGCCAACGCCTCCTCCACTGCCTGGTCCCCTGCCACCGCCTCCTCCTCCGCTGCCTGGTCCCCTGCCACTGCCTCCTCCTCCTCCGCTGCCTGGTCCCCTGCCACTACCTCCTCCTCCACTGCCTGGTCCCCTGCCACCGCCTCCTCCTCCGCTGCCTGCCACCGCCTCCTCCTCCGCTGCCTGCCACCGCCTCCTCCTCCGCTGCCTGGTCCTCTGCCACCGCCTCCTCCTCCGCTGCCTGGTCCCCTGCCACCGCCTCCTCCTCCTCCGCTGCCTGGTCCCCTGCCACCGCCTCCTCCTCCGCTGCCTGGTCCCCTGCCACTGCCTCCTCCTCCTCCGCTGCCTGGTCCCCTGCCACCGCCTCCTCCTCCGCTGCCTGGTCCCCTGCCACCGCCTCCTCCTCCGCTGCCTGGTCCCCTGCCACCACCTCCTCCTCCTCCGCTGCCTGGTCCCCTGCCACCGCCTCCTCCTCCACTGCCTGGTCCCCTGCCACCGCCTCCTCCTCCTCCGCTGCCTGGTGCCCTGCCACCGCCTCCTCCTCCGCTGCCTAGTCCCCTGCCACCGCCTCCTCCTCCGCTGCCTAGTCCCCTGCCACCGCCTCCTCCTCCGCTGCCTGGTCCCCTGCCACTACCTCCTCCTCCGCTGCCTGGTCCCCTGCCACCGTCTCCTCCTCCTCCGCTGCCTGGTGCCCTGCCACCGCCTCCTCCTCCGCTGCCTGGTCCCCTGCCACCGCCTCCTCCTCCGCTGCCTGGTTCCCTGCCAACGCCTCCTCCACTGCCTGGTCCCCTGCCACTGCCTCCTCCTCCGCTGCCTGGTCCCCTGCCACTGCCTCCTCCTCCTCCGCTGCCTGGTCCCCTGCCACCGCCTCCTCCTCCGCTGCCTGGTCCCCTGCCACCGCCTCCTCCTCCTCCGCTGCCTGGTCCCCTGCCACCGCCTCCTCCTCCGCTGCCTGGTCCCCTGCCACTACCTCCTCCTCCACTGCCTGGTCCCCTGCCACCGCCTCCTCCTCCTCCGCTGCCTGGTCCCCTGCCACCGCCTCCTCCTCCTCCGCTGCCTGGTCCCCTGCCACCGCCTCCTCCTCCGCTGCCTGGTCCCCTGCCACCGCCTCCTCCTCCGTTGCCTGGTCCCCTGCCACCGCCTCCTCCTCCGCTGCCTGGTTCCCTGCCAACGCCTCCTCCACTGCCTGGTCCCCTGCCACTGCCTCCTCCTCCTCCGCTGCCTGGTCCCCTGCCACCGCCTCCTCCTCCGCTGCCTGGTCCCCTGCCACCGCCTCCTCCTCCTCCGCTGCCTGGTCCCCTGCCACCGCCTCCTCCTCCGCTGCCTGGTCCCCTGCCACTACCTCCTCCTCCACTGCCTGGTCCCCTGCCACCGCCTCCTCCTCCTCCGCTGCCTGGTGCCCTGCCACCGCCTCCTCCTCCGCTGCCTGGTCCCCTGCCACCGCCTCCTCCTCTGCTGCCTGGTCCCCTGCCACTACCTCCTCCTCCGCTGCCTGGTCCCCTGCCACCGTCTCCTCCTCCTCCGCTGCCTGGTGCCCTGCCACCGTCTCCTCCTCCTCCGCTGCCTGGTGCCCTGCCACCGCCTCCTCCTCCGCTGCCTGGTCCCCTGCCACCGCCTCCTCCTCCGCTGCCTGGTCCCCTGCCACCGCCTCCTCCTCCGCTGCCTGGTGCCCTGCCACCGCCTCCTCCTCCGCTGCCTGGTCCCCTGCCACCGCTTTCTCCTCCGCTGCCTGGTCCCCTGCCACCACCTCCTCCTCCGCTGCCTGGTCCCCTGCCACTGCCTCCTCCTCCGCTGCCTGGTCCCCTGCCACGCCTCCTCCTCCGCTGCCTGGTCCCCTGCCACCGCTTTCTCCTCCGCTGCCTGGTCCCCTGCCACCACCTCCTCCTCCGCTGCCTGGTCCCCTGCCACCGCCTCCTCCTCCGCTGCCTGGTCCCCTGCCACGCCTCCTCCTCCGCTGCCTGGTCCCCTGCCACCGCTTTCTCCTCCGCTGCCTGGTCCCCTGCCACCGCCTCCTCCTCCGCTGCCTGGTCCCCTGCCACCGCCTCCTCCTCCGCTGCCTGGTCCCCTGCCACCGCCTCCTCCTCCGAAATGCACGAACTTCATCAGTTTGTGGTGTACAAAGGGCCAATGGCCACAGATTGTGTAAAAGTGATATGTGGCACCATTTATTATTGAATAGGATAGCAGGCACAATATGGTTGACCTGCCCGGTATGTTAAAAGGAGACAATTAAACTTTATGGGCAGTAAAGAAGGCCTTAGCACAATGGCAGCCTTTAATAGTATAGGGGGAAGGGTGACATTCAAGATTCAAGAGTTTTATTTTCATATGCACAGGAAACCACAGATACACTAAACAACAAAAACTTTAAAATGATATATAAACATAAACTTTCAGTAATATAAGAACGAAAACATGACTGTACAATCAAAGAAATGGAATCTATTCAAATGATAGAACAATAGGTTTATACATGGGAGGTTGTACACAAATTACCGTAGATTAGCTGCATGGCGTCCTGATGACAACCCTCACCTTGTTTCCATTCACTAATAACTGTTTGAACTGGGCGAGTCTGCCAATATATTTTCTGTGGAATTTAGTTTTTTATTCATTTTCACATATGAGGTATTGTTGTTAAGAGTTGATATTTATTAGAGGTTGTACACTTTGAGGGTTTACACATAATTTTTATGCCGGCATAAAATAACTGTTATAATAGGATCTAATAAGCGCACATAGGGTCTTTTGATGCATTGTTCCCCTTAGGGGGTTTTTCATTAATATTATTGTGACCATGGGGTCATCCATGTGATTTTAATTGTCCAGTGTGTTTTTGTGTATTTTAATAGTATCTCCTTTTTCATAATAAAGAATTTTGTATCCATATTGATATTGGTGCTCCTTTTTGAAGAAAGGTGTGTAATTGGACACGTCCACTTCAGTCTTGTTTGGTTCATGTGAGTGAGCACATGTTTATATTCAGTGGTATTGTCTGGTGCACCCCTGTTACTAGAAAAAGCAACCCTGCTCATGGCTGACATTGCCAAAGCAGGGTGACAAAGTGCCCAACAAGGATGCTACACATGGTATGTGCCATCCATTGTTAATGTCAGCCATTTTCCAACCCAGAAAAATCAGACCCCTTAGCGTTACAGTAGGTATTGCACTTCACAGCACATGAGCGCCTTCATGTCTATCTGCATAAGGAAAGACCCTTGTATAGGTCATGATGATTTTTACCAGTTTGAAAAAAAAGGATTTTTAATAACATTTTAATGTCATCTTGATTTGCATTGAGTTTATCAGTTCCATAGATTTCCATTGTAGATGTCGCAAGCTAGTGGCACTTTACTGAATTGCAGCCTTGTTCAGGCTATGCAGTCAGCATATTCAATATGTGAATATGTTATCTGTTTGATTGTTACTATCTTATCAGCTTTAGCTTAAAGCAACATTTTTGGCCTGATTACCCAGTGTCCCTTGCCCAGCCCTTCTTCTCCACTGTAGCCATCTTTGCAGCAGCAGACCATGCTTGCTGAAGCCATCTTCTACTGTTCTCATACATAGCACAGCAAGTAAAGTGCCCTCTTTACATCATTCTCCACTGTTTAGAGTGTATCTGTTGCTGCACATAGCTGTGTAGCAACATTGTCTCATGATAGTATCTGTCCCCCATGCTGCATCTCAGTTTTGCCCTACCCCTTGAATAAAAGGTTAATCGCCAATTTATTGAATTTGAGCCAAGGATGACAGAACAACATGCATAATCCACTGTTGGTCAATAACGCACTCCAGAATGGGGTAGTTATCCCAAGGGACGTACACCCCACATTACTACTTTAGTCAGAAGCAGCTGTAGTAGACATTAGGAATCTCTGTAGTTAAAGTTTGGAACCATAGTTGTTGACTGGCCAAGCTTTTGCCAGAGTTCCAAGATAATTTTGAGAGGAGTAGCCATATGCATCCTATGCAAATGGGTCATACAATGTTGTAGCTGGCATGCATAGTTATTTCTATAGAATCATTAGAACCAGATAGAGTACTACGGTAATGTTACTGACAGTACAACCAAGAGGCAACATGCAGGTGTGAGGAGCCAGGAGCAGTTGTAGAACCAGAATCACATGCTAGGCCAACTCCTGGGAACCTGAGGAGGAAGCTTAGCTGTCATCACTAAGGTACTAGTGGGACTTTTAACCCTGTAAGTTAAGCTGTCCTGAGAAAGTGGAATCTGCTGCAAGTGGACTATACTCCTTTGGAGGCTGCTGAAGGAAGTGTACAGTGTTGGAGTTGGCCTTTCATCTTTTGGCCCATTTAGTCAGAGCGATTGTCGAGTGAGAAATCACTAAAGCAACCACAATTTAGCAATAATTGCTCTGTGGAAAATTATAAGCGAAAATTGGTTAATCGCTCGGGTGTCGTTATGTCTCATCTGACCCAAAATTTCTCGTTCATTGCAACGGATTGACCAACAAATCTTTGGCATCTGAACCAGTCGCTCAATTGCAGAAGACCTTTATGGTCGGTCACTCGCTTTATCTCAATTTATCTGCTGGTGTAAACCAGTATAATTCTGAGGTTAGGGGTTTATCTATTTGGGTGAGGTATTTAAATAACTCATCCAGTAGGTGGCAGTTTCCCCCTTTTCCCTTTTTTACATGGAAAGGAAATATATTAGGTGATACCTTTTGTAGGCTGAGAATTTGTGAGATTACTTAGCTCTTTTCTTCAGATTTGATGTTCTACAAGGAACCAAAAAAGTACAGACTTCTTTACACATAGAACCAGTGAAAATCAAAAGAAGAAAAGTAAAACTTAAAGGGATACAGAAGGCAAAGGCAATTGTTAGATCATTGTGTCGGGCTATGTTTGGCAATGTCCTAAACTGTTTTCCATTTTTAAATTGAAGAAACCAGGTTTAGAGTTTCAGTTTATGATTTCCCTTCTGAAGCATGTGGGCGTGGCCCTTGGCTCTGTGATGCAGCATAATAATCAGCATAATGGGCGGGGTTCTGTAAGACAGGCATTATTATCATCCTGGCTATTCTCCCTCTCTTCCAGTGTCCACAGTCTGATGATGTAGAGTTTTAGACCACCAGCTTAGCCCTATTATTGGTGGTGTGTGCCACTACTTTGTCTTGTTTCTACTTTCAGAAGCAGCTGTGTTCTGACAGGAAGGGAGCGCGCATCCATGATGAGGTGAGCTGCTGAATGACAGTTTAGGAATCTGGCAGTAGAGAGGATAAACAGGTTAGAAGGATCAGGTTATTAACAATTAGCCATAGATAATCATGAGAACTGCACATCCTTATCTCTGTCTGCAAAAACAGCTGCCTCTCTTCCCCCTCCCTTTACACCAGTGTTTATCTCAACCAACTTATCTAATTCTGTATTGCTTGCACAGTGCACATTTAGCCAATCACTGGTCTGTATTCTGTTCTTGGAGATAATTCTTAGAGGAGAGACTCTAGCTGGAGCTATTAACCATAGTAAGCCACTAGATGGCAGCGTCACAGCTGGGAAAAGTGTCCTGTCTGCTTGCCAGACACTTCATGCTCCCTGCGACTTGTATTGTGTTAGGGTAATATGTGCATATAATGCTCTGCTAATGCTTTGCTGTCATTACTACTACTTCATCTATTATTTATGATAAACATTAATAAATCTCATGATAAATGGCATCATTGTAAATAATATGAACTGAAACAAAGACTATAAATAATTCTTTATTAACAATAGCAACATTCCTTTTCAAATCCTTATTTTTGGCATGCTGGACATTTTTCTGCATTTTTTTTTAATATTCTCATTATGTTCCCCTGTGGAGTGATAGTAGACCTTTGACTATCAGCCAATCCAGGTGACAACACTTCTGTCTACTCATGTTAGTCAACTGTTGTTTTTCTCTGCTGGGAGGTCGTGGAGCATTAGCTAGCCCAGCTATACACAGATCCTTCTGAACATTTGTAGGAGCCAATGGGTTAACCAACGTATAAAAAATCAAATGGTAGTGTAGTCAACTTTTTTTAGAACCTCATCCACCTTCTAGAAGGCCTGGTAGGAAAAGTTTGTCTGTTATTCTGATGATACAAAGGTTAGTAATAGGGTGGATATTCCTGGAGGTGTCTGCAACATGGAAAATGATTTAGCTTTACTAGATAGATGGTCAAAACTGTGGAAACTAGAGTTTAATGTCTCTAAATGTAAAATCATGCACTTGGGTAGAAGGAATCCCTGCTCTGAGTACCGTATGGGCAGTACTGTGTTAGCCAGGACCTCGGAGGAGAGAGATTTAGGGGTACTGATTACTGATAGCTGCAAGATGAGTGGACAGTGTAGCCAGGCAGTGGGAAAAGCAAGCAGGATGCTCGGCTGCATAGCTCGAGGCATCACCAGTAGGAAGAGGGAGGTTGTGATGCCGCTGTATAGAGCCCTGGTAAGGCCACAGCTAGAATACTGTGTGCAGTTCTGGAGACCTTACCTGCAAAAAGACATTATTCAAATAGAACGTGTCCAAAGGCGGGCAACAAAAATGGTGGAAGGACTTACACTTAAAACTTATCTGGGATAAGCACACATCTATCCTAAGATAAAGAGTACATACAGTGTACCTTCTATGTTTCTATGTTTCTAAGGGGTTTAGTAGGGGTGACTAGTGCATTTGAATGTAAGTGGGATTCATTCTGCGTTAGGAGGTAGGCATCCCTATCTGTGAAAGCATTATGGGGTTTATTTAAGAAACGCTAAGGCCATGTAGTGCCAGATGAGCATCAGGTGAATGCCAGGTCCCAGTGCAAAAGGTGTATTTATCAAGTCAAAAAGCCAGAGCGCCTGTGATAGCGCCAGTTAGTGTCCCATCTATCATCAGTGCCGGAATTGGGATGAGTGCCGGCGCTGACTTCCCTACAGTGCCAGATGGGACCAGGTGCTCACCCTGCACTGTCTGGCCTTATCCCATACATTTCATTGGGCTTGGATGGTTATAATTATTTTTTCTTTTTTTTAGGGCTGGGGCATGAGCCATGGGATCCTTGGGCTGTTTGGGATTATTTTTTTTATTTTTTTAGCACTTTTGTTTTGTGCAGAAAACTTGTGATTTGGGCCATGAAAAATCTGTGTCATGTCTTTCAAGTGTCCCCAATGTAATTCCCATTTAAAAAAAAAAACATCCCTGACCCAAAAAAAGGGGATTACAACAGGAGCTGTGTGCTTAGAATCCCTTTTCAGGAGTGCCCCAGCGAGTGCTATGTATTTTTTTATACATTTTTAATACTTCTGGTGCATCTGAAAGGCGTTAGGTGTTCCTAGCACATAGGCATATACATGCCGTGCACTGCAAACACTGCCTGGCCAGAAGCGCTACAGCTAATAGCGCCGACAGGCTGAAGTCGACGTTGCGGTGTGGGTGCTGGTGAGCGTCTCAGATGAGGCGCTCAAGTGCTGCCCGCACCTTTTATAGTAAATTTGTTTCTGGTAATCCAAACAAACACTAAGGTTTATGTAGGAAGCACTAGTGCCACATCAGGTGAGTGTCAGGTCCCAGTGCAAAGGGTGTAGTTATCAGGTCAATAATCCAGAGCGCCTGATAGTGCCAGGTAGTGTCCCATCTATCAACAGTGCCGGCGCTGCGTTCCCTACAGTATCAGATAGGACCAGGCGCTCACCATTGTCTTATTCAATATATTTCAATGGGCTGGGTTGGTTATAATTGTTTTGCCTATTTTTTTTTATTTGGGCTGGTGCATGTGCCACAGGATACCTGGGCTGTTTGGAATTGTTTTGGTATGCATTTTTTGCACTTTTGTGTTGCACTGCAAACATGTGATTTGGGCCATGCAAAACATGTGGCATATCTTTAAAGTCTCCCCAATGCAATTCCTGTTTTTTAATATTTATTCTGCCATCACCCCAAAATAAAAAAAATGGGGATTACAACAGGCGTTGAACGCCAAGAATCCCCTTCTCACAGTGCCCGTACAGACGCTGTGTTTCTTAATAATGAATTTGGTGCTTTTCCTGCACTCCCAGCTGGTGCTAGGGGTCGCTAGCGGATTGGTTTTTAATAGGCCTACTCTAGTGCCTGGTGAATGGATGATAGTTAGCGTCTCCAGTCGGCTCTGCAGTGCAGCCGCTAAGAGTGTCATGCAAGAGATGCTAATCTAGCGCCTGCACAAAAAATACATAAATTAGGCTCCCTGTTATTCTATAGCTTGCAGCATCCTGCAGTGATTTTGTTTTTTAATTATTGTGCCCCCTTTACTAACCTATCCACTTTCCCCACAGTGCATGCGTGGGTGCTCCTCCAATCTCCGCTCTATGTCATGCATACTAATGCACAGCACAAAGCTGCTGTTTTGGACCACACATCAGCATAGGGAGCAGCGGCCACCACACCTCGGCTCCCCTGTGGAGTGTGCGCTCCCACGCACCCGGCCTATCTAAATGGCTGACCATGGGAGCGCACACAGCTGCAGGGATACCCAGTGATTGTGGCGGGTGACCTGGTTGGGCTCACACAGTGGAGCATGCTGAATTGACCAGCATACACCTTTACCAAGCTGATCTGGCTTCTGGGAACTGAAAATGTTCTCCTATCAGACAGCCCTACCCAACCTAGAAAGGTGAGATTGGACTGTGGCTATGGGGGCAGCTATTCAGATGCTACAGTAATCTTGTTAAAAGCAATGCATGCAAATTTAGACAAATCTGATCATTTAATTCAAATAAAGGAACTGTCATTACACAGGTTCCCGTAGTTTGTCTGGGTTGCTTTAAAAAAGGTTCTCAGGCCAGTACTAAAATGTTACAGGTTTTCGGACAAGAACAACAATGCAAGAAGACCTTTTGAGGGACTCATTTTTATTTAGAAAGTATTGTGTACAAATGTATAATGTGACATTCTAGCAACCTATAATCATAATAACATGACGAATAATACTGTAGTTTACCGTCAACCATACTTTGAAACCCATTCCGTCATCATGGGTTTAATGTTTAAATATCAGATACATTTATTACTCTGCAAATAAACCTTCCTCCCTTCCTTCACCTACTAGTATGCATTGCAAACCACTACTATGAAAAGGATACACATTTACTGTATATAGTATGATACTAATTCTTAAAAGGCCAAGTATAAATTCCAGATTGTCATTCCTTATCTTCTGCACAAATGATTCATTTTGTCTTGCTGATTTCTAGCCCTTTTTTATAACCAGCTTTTTTCTGGTGTGATCATCTTTTTCCAGACCAGAAAGTAGACTGAGGCCCTTATTTAACAAGGGATAGCGCCAGGTAGCGAATGGTGAGCGAACGGTAATGACGCTCAGCGCCACGAGAACGCTGGCTCCCCTCCGCAATCACACATTTATCAAGCCGATCCTGCTTAGCGACTGACAGAGCGCCAGATAGCGAATCATTCATCATTATTCCAGCCTCACCCCACAGCGCCAGGGAGCGACCTTGAACAGCGACAGGTATGACCTCTCGCTACCTGGCGCTCTCCAATGCATTTCAATGGAGCAACCTTTAAATATTCTTAATTAATTGCTATTAATGTTTTTTTTTTTTTTTTTTTTTTTTTTAAATGGCAAAAATTCTGTGACCACTTCTGCAATGTTAGATATTTTTTTGAAGGTAAAAAAAATAAAAAAAAAAATTTGTGCAGAATTGATATTACAGGTCTGATATTAATGTATTCATATTACAAAATGTTTGTAAAAACATGTTAATTTTTTTTTTCCAAAAATATGGTTGTTTGGGGGTTAAAAAACTACTTTTAACCCATCGCCGCCAGCGCTGTGGGGTTTAAACAAGCATTTCACAGTGCGAGAATTTTTTGAGCGTGATTTGTTAATGAATATGCTGGGAGCCGTTCGCTATGGCCATTCGCTGTCATGCGCTCCCATACAGCGTGGAACCTGTCAAACAGCGACTCCTAACCCTGTATTCAACATTACCGCACACCGACTGAGTTGCTGTCAACAGCCGAACAACGGCCAAGCACAGCGAATACTGGCGTGCGCTGTGAAAATAACGCTACTGGCGCTCATCTGTCGCTACCTGGCGCTATTAATGAATCGGCCTCTGAACCTCCTGCATCACACTATGATAGAAACATCAATCGCTGCTAACTCATTTCTCTGCCTTGTCTTGTTTCTTTTCCTTCATTGTAAGTACACCGCCAGAAAGTATCTTCATTTCTAACTGCTTTGCTGGCTGCATGCTATCCATTGTGCTAAAATAGTCAGGAAGAGACAGAATCTCACCTTCTTCCTGAAAGTTAAATGGATTCTTCTGTCTGTGAGCTACATAGGCTGCAGTTAAAATTGCCAACACGGCTTTCAAATAGTAGCTAATAATTTAACAGGTAGATAAGAAGTGTATGCTTTGATTTTGCATTGCTTTGAGAGGTTCTTTAAAGCCAAACTCCAATCAAAACTTTTCTAGGTTTGCATGGAAAAGAAAACAGATACACTCCATATCATGTTATGTGTGGCTGCCTTGGGAAAAGGATTATGGTAATATATGAAGGGTAGTGCAGACAGTGTGAAAAGCTTGGGACAATTCAGACAAAATGGCCACTAGACTAGGATCTCAGTATTAATTTGGAATACTCAATCTGCATTTGGAAAAGTACATTTATTTCCCCTTTTTTTTCTTTTTTATGTGCTTTATCCCCCCAGTTTCCCGCTACTTGGATCCCCAATTTGCCACTCTAGTATTTTTCTACAATACTCAAGTTTTTTTTAATTTTCTTCACTGTCCAGTTATAATATATACTTTGTCATGTTTAAAAGTGGATAAAACCCTGAGTTTTGGCCCTGGAGTACCCTGATTTGGGATGCCCAGCTGTGTCACCCAGTAAAACTCACCTTTCTCTGGTCCTGTAACGCATGCACTGGCTCTCATTCAATCAGCATTGTCAATGTCTAAAGGCCTAATCTAGCTGGAAGCAGCCGAGCAGAGTCGAGCATGGCAGTGGGGGCATCTCCGCTTGCCTCTAATAGGGTGCATGCCCACTCGTGTGCACCCAGCTAAAGGTATAGATTACATCAGCCGCAGCCCACGCATATGCTGTTGGATCGGGGAGAAGGTAAGGTTTTCTAGGGGACATGGGGGTTTCACACAGCGGGGCATCCCAGAGAGCAAGGAATCTGGTGACCCTGGAGTCTCATAGACTCTAGAGCCAATTTTGGTCCACTTGGAAACTCCATACTATTGTTTACACAATGGTTACAAAACACTGTACAAAATAACTGCTGGTGAAACTACAATCCAACAATAGAAGGGGTAGAAACAAGAGATATGAAATAGTTGTGCCATGTAAGACAATGAAAGAAGTGGCCTCATGGGAACAAAAGGGAGTGATCTAGGTTTCATTCTACATTGTCTAAATTATATTTAAAAAGTCGCGGTTGTCAATGGCACATGGTAGAGGGTGCTAAAGAATTAAGCAGTATGTGAAAAGACCTCTTGGACAGAGGCCTAGAAAAGAGCAAAGGTTACAGTTAGGATGATATCTGGAGTATAACAGTGAATCTATGGAGGAGCCATGAAGTCCTTTAGAACCGTGTTCTGGTAACCAATGAAGAAGTATCACTGAGGGAGTGAACAAAGTGAACAGCACTTTGAACATAACAATTAGGAAAAACACGATGAGTGTCCTCAATAAGATGACTAACATGAAATAAATGGCTCCACTCTTCTCCCACTAGTGAAGGTATTTCTGTCAGAAGAACTTCCTGTTTGGTAGCTAAATCTCCACAACAGTGTCATAGCAACAAGCAAACCCTGACTCATTTTGTGTATACTGTTTTGGTTGGAGTTTAACTTTAATACATTAGTAATATGCCTTTTTATCAACTTCTATCATAGTTCCAGAGTGGGATGTTATCATAATAGTTCTCCGAGTTCTGCTTTAGCTCCTTAGCGGTGCGCCGTGCTTCCCTGGCAATCCTCTGGAAGCGGCGCAAAGAAAGGATAACAAAAATCAGCAAGATGCCCTGAACCACAATAAAAATAAAGAGGCAGATCTGGGATACCAGGGCCAGGTTACAGAACCAGTACTGACATGTGGTGACTAGTTCCTCTTCTGACATGTACATAATGACTCGACCCTTCAACAGTTCAGGAGAGGCACAAATAATATCTCGGTATAGGGATCTCTTTTGTTGCCCTTGTAGCCAACTGCGCAGATACAGGATGTCGCAGTCACAGTGCCAAGGATTATGTTGCAAATAAACTTCCCGCAGCTCCGGTAGACGGTCCAAAACACCATTGGGTATCGACTTCAGGTTATTTTGGTCAAGGCGGATCACTTGTGTGGATGAAGGAAAGCTGGATGGAAGGGACTTGGTACCAAGCCCACTGTAACTGCAGTCTACAATGCCAGAACTACATCTGCAGGGTGAAGGACATCCAGAAACTGCAAGTGATAGGGAGCCCATCAATAGCCAGAAACAGGGCCCAGGCTTCATTTTTATACCTGAAAGAGGTAAATATTCTTGTTAGTAGTACCCATTACTCCTATCTATTTATCATAACTTAAGAGCTCTATGCCTCATGTTGCCATCTTTTGATAATGGTTTATAATGAGAGCTTGTAAACTATAAAATGAAATCCTGTAAACCCTATTGGGTTACAAGGTAAAGAGGTTCTTCTAGCGAGGCACATATGTTTTTCACTGAGATAAGAGATATTTACCATAAATGAGTAATTAGGTAGGACACGTGAGGTGAAGAGATCTTCCCATTTTAATTTAGTTTTATTTTCAGTAAACAAAATAATTTCCTGTATCCAGGAAAATGGCCTATACAATGTTATAGAAAATATCGAAATATGATATAGATAGAGAGCAAAAATATCCAATCTTTATTGTGGACAATACATAAAAGTAATAAATGTTAAAAATATTATGTTCTTTCTATCTTTGTATATTAACAAAATCACCATTTAGTAGATATTAAAGTTGACCATAAATGGAATTTGTACAGCCTGGAGGAAAGAGGGAAAAGTGTAACATGATTCAGGAGAGAAGTGTTTTTCAGAAGAAACGCTAAGGCCACGTAATACCGCGTAGTGCCAAACGAGTGGCAGGTGAATGCCAGGTCCCAGTGCAAAAAGTGTAGTTATCATGTCAAAAATCCCATGTGTTTTTTTTTATCCCATTGTGCTGCTATCACTCTTGAATATTGTAAACTTGCAGTGCTCCTGCCCGGACTAGGTTACAAAAGTCTTAAAGGAGCCACAGCACTCAAACCAGTTAGCTTGCTGACCAACCTACAATCTGTCTCTAAACTTGGTTAAAAACAGAGGACTCGGTCACACACATCTGCAGAAGTATGCTTAAGCTGCACCACTACGCCAAAGTGCCTCTGTGGGGTGCAGTCCTAACTCTAATCTCTCAGAGCCCCATTTGGGACATACAATGCAAAAGATAAATTGGGAGCAGGCTTACCTGAGGTTGCCCTAAACCTCTCAAGTGCAAGCCATGGGGTGGAAGGGTCAAAGACCTTGCAATACAGCCTAGACCCCACACCCCATGTGCTTGCACAAAATCAAAAGAAACAAAGGAGGGGTGGCAGCCGCTCAGACCATTTTATAACTAACCTGGGAGGTGCACATTAGCAGGGCAATTAGTACACACAAGTCTTAAAGGAGCCACAGCACTCAACCCTGTTAGCTTGCTGACCAACCTACAATCTGTCTCTAAACTTGGTTAAAAACAGAGGCTCGGTCACACACATCTGCAGAAGTATGCTTAAGCTGCACCACTACCGCACCGGCTGCCACCCCTCCTTTGCTTCTTTTGAATTTGTGCAAGCACATGGGGTGTGGGGTCTAGGCTGTATTGCAAGGTCTTTGACCCTTCCACCCCATGGCTTGCACTTGAGGTTTAGGGCAACCTCAGGTAAGCCTGCTCCCAATTTATCTATTGCATTGTATGTCCCAAATGGTGCCCTCAGAGATTAGAGTTATGACTGCACCCAAAGAGGCACCTTGGCGTGGTGGTGCAGCTTAGCATACTTCTGCAGATGTGTGTGACCGAGCCTCTGTTTATAACCAGATTTAAAGACAGATTGTAGGTTGGTCAGCAAGCTAACTGGTTTGAGTGCTGTGGCTCCTTTAAGACCCCTATACTAGTTCACAGTGTACATTTTAGGGAATGGATTAGGTGAACAGACTTAGGCCTCTAACATAGTTTTGTATGTACAAAGTAAATTAATGTCTCTGTCCAGGCTCACACTAACAGTCTCCCACATTCTCCTGCTTTGGCAACAGTGAAAAGAAGCCATTTCAAAGCATCTCAAAATATGTTTAAATACCTTATGTATTCCAAGAAAAGCCACTTTCTTCGACTGGTAGGGGTTGAGCTGTGTCATGTCATAGCTTTATGAGGCATGAGCATGTTCTGCTGTGGTCAGAGACAGCTGATGGACCACTGTGGCTTGCCATGCTTACTCACACTGAGAGCACCAAGAGACAGAATGTTAGACAATTTTTTTTGAGTTGTCCTAAAGAAATGAATTGAAAGGAGGGCAAATTTGCGGCACTATAGCCAAGCGGCACTATAGTCACCACTTCCTCATTCATGGTGTATGGCATCAAATGGCAGTAAATCAGGTGATCAACAGCAAGCTTTCAGGTTTGAAGTGCAAGCCCACCGGGAAATTTAGATTGGTCACTAGCAGTCATGTGATTGCCAGCCATATGTGACTGAGGAATTGGCCACTTGCTGTGTAATTAGGATTTGTTGTTACA
Organism: Gastrophryne carolinensis; assembly: GCA_027917425.1. Lineage (NCBI taxonomy): Eukaryota > Metazoa > Chordata > Amphibia > Anura > Microhylidae > Gastrophryne > Gastrophryne carolinensis. The sequence goes on along the minus strand of CM051234.1, from coordinate 473,385,950 downwards.
ATTCTGTCTAACAGTATTTTCCACCTGCCTCCAAAGTTTCTGGATACATTTACGGTGATACCATAGGTGTAGTATAGTTGCCAAGTGTATCTGTCACCACCAGTAGGTGAGGTACCTTCTGTTGTAATCAGATGTAATATCTAATCATACATTTTTGACAGAATATCCTTCAGAGATGAGGATAGAATAAAGAAGTAAATGGCAAAGACATTATATATATTTTGCTCCCATTTTAGTTTATTGGAGTGGGTCTCGAGTTTTTGGAATTGTGAGGAAGCATGAGGAGGCATACAGAGATTCAGTGATTGTAGAAGACTATTGGCCTGGTATGTCTTTAGTAGAGTTCCTGGATTTGTATTCTGATATGATATCTATGTGATATTTTGCCATGTATCCCAAGTGAGCCACATTATAGTGCAGTTACAGGGGTTGTGCCTTGTACACTAATGGTTTGCATTGGCATAGGCCTGCATCAATACTGTCATATCTGGTTAAGCGGTAATATCTGATGCAGCTGCAGATAGTTTTCAAGGGGGCTTGGACAATAGGATGCTTAGTAGTTTTAGGGCCTTATTCATGAAGGTATAGCGCCAGGTAGTGCCTGTACAGCGGCAGGTAGCATCAGGAGAACACCAGAGACAGCACACAATTACAGATTTATGAAGCCGAATCTGGTGAGCGACTAGAACGACGCCATGTAGCGTTCGATTCATCAATATCCCAGGCTTAGCATACAGCGCCGGCGTTCAGCCTTGCAGAGCGCCATGTTTTACCTGTCGTTACCTGGCGCTCTCCCATACATTTCTATGGATGGTCCTTAAATACTTTTACTGATCTCAATTTTTTTTTTCCCTAAAAAAAAAACACAAACCTTCTGACATCTATTCTGGACAAGAAAATGACATTTTTGAAAACTTTTTGGAATAATAATATTTTTATGCAGATTTGTCCTTACATGTCTGTTATTAAAGTGTTCATGTTACAATGTTATAACAATGTAATTCCATGTGTTTTTTGCTTAGTTACCTGTGGATACATGTTCAAGAACAGCCTTTAATCACACAGCCGCTGGTGCTATGGGCTACAATTACATGATTTTGAGCGCCGGCGATGTGGCTGTTTTTTTGATGAATGTGGTGTGAGTCAGTCACACTGAGCTGTCGGTACGGTTTGCTCACATACAGCGTAGTATAGCGACTGATATTCATCAATGCCGGACAGCGACTGAGGCGCTCTGAAACAATGATCCATGGCCGAGCACAGTGTCTACTAGCGGGCGCTCTGAACTCCGCTCTACAGGCGCTCATCTGTCGCTTCCTGGTGTTAGTAATGAATCAGCCTGCCCATCATTTGGGTTATCAAAGTTATATTGTGAGTATCTACTTGTTCTGAGCGAAGAGAAAATCTCAATATCAGTCCATTTCGTTAATGGCTCTGCATTTACCCTCTTTGCATTTCAAGATAGATGTGTCGCCCTGTAATATATTAATACGTTTGGGAGTGCTCCATTGAAATGGGGCGTGTGAGTATTTTGTAAGAAATTCTATGAGGTTTATTATTTAGTTGTTTGATAAATAAATACAGTAATGTTAGAGATTTTGTATGCAAAAGAGGAACAGGGGTAAGAAACACATTTGGTCGTTGCATTTCTTCCTAAGAGATTAACAGGAAATTTTGCCTATGAAGTTAGGTAATGATTCGATATTTGCTTAACAGGTAGGATTAATTAAGAGTCATGAGTTGTTTAAGATCTCTGAAGTTTTACCCCAAGACATTGTAGCTGGTCATATGCCCACTTAAATTTGGTGTTTTCGCATATAACCTCTTGTTCCACCTGGAACCATGTTCTGTGGTCTGATAAGACCAAGATAAATTTATTTGGTTTAAAAGACAACCAGGTGAGGAGTAAAAAGACAAGTGTGTCTTGCCTACGGTCACACTGTCGAACCCCGGGACACCCGTCTTCTTGGTGAGTTCACAACCCCCAATTTCCGCAGCTAGCTTCACCTATAGCCAAGCCCCCGTTGGCCGGGATACTTTGAATGCCTCACCGGGCGCGGTTGCCCCCAGGACTTGATAGCTCAAAGGTTGCAAACTTACAGGGGTGAAGACGAATGAACCGAAGGTAAGACTGGGTATTATACACAGATAAATAGTTATTACGATAGCAGCTCAGAGGGAGAAACACGGGAAGAGTCAAAGGTCACGCCAGAGGTCAAGCCAGGAAATCAGAGAGCTAGTGGTACCAGGGATGAGACGGGTACATAGTCCACTCTCTGTGCGGCTGCTGGGCATAGAGGAACCCAGCCAGTCACACGGAGACACCGCGGGACTGGACTCCAGGTAAGAGCGTCATGACACATGCATGGTGATGGGAGTGTCATAGTTTGGGGCTACATGAGTGGTGCCAGCTGTGGGAAGCTACAGTTTATTGAAGGACCCATAAATGCCAACATTTACTGTGACATGATGAAGCAGAACATGACCCCCTCCGTTCGGAAAATGCCCCACAGGGCAGTATTCCAACATGATAGTGATCCCAAACAAACCTCCAAGATGACCACTGCCTTTATTTAGAAGAAGAGGGTGAAGTTTCTGAACTGGCCAAGCATGTCTCCAGACCTAAACCCTATTGAGCATCTGTGGGTCATCCTCAAATAGTAGGTGAAGGAGTGCAAGGTTTCTAACATCCAGCCGCTCCATGATGTTATGATGAGTAGAATAGGATTCCAGTGGCAACCTGTGAAGCTCTAGTGAACTCCATGCCTAAGAGAGTTAAGGCAGCGCTTGAAAATAATGGTGGCCACACAAAATACTGACGACTTGGGCACAGTTTGGCTATTTCCCCTTAGGCGTGTACTCACTTTCGCTGCCATTGGTTTAAATATTAATGACTTTGTGATGATTTAATTTGAGGGAACACCAATTTTACACTGTATATACAAGTTATACACTGACTACTTTATACAGTACCAGAGTGTCATATCTTCAGTGTTGTCCCATGAAACGTTAAATTAAAATTTTTACAAAAATGTGAGGCGATGTACAAGTTGTTTTACACTGTACAGATTATTATTCATATAGGTAGAAATGTATATTCACACACAATCCTAGCAAACCCTTGTACATGTCCATTTAACAGTGTAAGTAAGCATGGCTGTCCCTCACTGTGTGCACCTTCAGAATATGTCAAGCACAGCTATGCTAAAGCACTTTATTCAATGTATACTCACTATACAGGCATTATATTTGGTTGCAAGGCATTTGGTTTTGTCATATCTAAAACTAGGATTTTATAACATTTTTCTGAGCTTCGTGTGAACATCATATATGGAGGGTTCAAGTAATGTAACCAAAAAATCTGATAAGGGCTGATTCAGCACTGTGAGATTTTTTTCTTTTTTGTGAGAAAAGAAAATTATAATTAACTGCAATTCAGCACAATTTTTAGCTGTGCAAATGTTTACATTTACAAGTTAAAAAATCAATATAAAAAAAAATTCACAAAAAACAAATTCTCATGGTGCCATCCATCAGCCCTTATAGTAGAAAATCCCATTGTCACCTGTCTATATTTATGATGTATAACTGAAACACGCATGATTTCTTCAGTGTCGATATTAAAATATCTTCAAATCATTTAAAACAATACGACCACAAATAAATGGGTTGATTATTCTGTATATTTAACTGATGTTTCCATACTCTGCAAATATTGATTACATTTATATTTATTTTAGAGCCAGCTTAGACTTCTAGAGTAACAATCCTAAGTTATTCTCAGGTACAAGTATAAGACGTACTGTTTTAACCTACTATTCTGCAGCTTCTCTTATTACTATTATTCATACCCAATTATTCATTACTCATATTGGGTATGCATCAGAAAACTGTAACGATCATAGTACGTTCAATAAACTTGAAATAGTGCTTATACTTACCCCTATGCTTTCCTTCCCAGTCCTGGAGACCAAGCCACTCGGCTAGTGTTGACACAGAGGAGCTTTCACTGTATGATAACAGCGGAGTGTTAAAGGATGATAAGAAATGAGGAGAATTTAAAGAAAAGCAGGAAATAAGGCTTAAAACACAGGCCACGCCCATTCTGCTCATTATAGTTTAACAATGTAAATGGCTCTATGCACTCTATAGAGTATTACAGACTGTAACTTTATGGGTCTGTATCTATCCCTGATATCAATACATCAAACATTTTATTTGGCTTCATAACTACTTGTAAAAAAGGTTTGGCACCAACTACTAGTGTTGCTACAACATGCCTCAGTTCTGTTCTGCTTCAGTACTGACGGTTGTATTTAGGAATAGTTTAGTCTAGCAGGCACATTAAATTCCCAGAACATCAAGTATATGAGAGCAAATTCAAGTGGTGTGTTCTGATCTGTGAAAAGCAGAAAAATGCCCCCAGGTTATTAAAGTGGACCAAAACCCATCTCGATTGGCCCAGAAATCTATAAGATTCCCGGGCCGATCGATTCCCTCCCCCCTGGGGGATGCCCCACTGTGTGAAACCCCCCCTAGGTCACCCCGTTCACTTACCTTGCTTCCCGGTCCAACGGCACATGGGCCGCATCCCCATTGTCCCTCTAGCAAGGCGCATGCCCGCGCCAGCCTTTTGTGATTCCCCCTGTTAGAGGGAATCAGGGGATGCGGCCACCAGCGCGCTTGGAGCCGCTGCCCTTTCCCCCCCCCTAGTGAAAGGACCAAGAATAGTCAAAATCCTGGGTCCACTTTAAGGTAGAACGCTTGGTGTGCATTGTGTCAGAAACAGGTCCTCTTTAGCATAATAATGCATTTTTAGAGTTAAAGTGGAAGGTAAGCCTCCACTGCTGATGCCTCCTGCCAGTTGCTAAGGTGAATTTAGGGATTTAAAATAAAAAAAAACAAAGCTGAAAGCATGCTCTGCCACTGACTGGTGGTAGCTGCTGGGCCCGTCCCAGCTGTGACTGGTGCACACTGGCAGTGCCCCTGCAGTTAGGCTAATGTACACTGATGGGCTGACTAGGCACTCAGGGGAAACTGGTAGATCTCGCCGATAAGGTAAGCTCAGTCTTTTATTTTAAATTCCTTTATTCACCTCAGCACTGGGTGGAGGGGGCAGCAGTGACAAAGTCCAGTGGAGGAGCCAGAGCATTGGAGGATGGACTTCCATGTTTTAAAGTGGACCAAAACCCAGGATTTTTGACTATCCTTGGTGTTGGTCTCCGCTGTGTGAAACCCCAAGGTCGCCCGAACAAACTCACCTCTACCCGGTCCTACAATGCATGCACGGCCACTTTTCCAATCAGCGCGCTCAGATCCGCTCAAGCCCCATCGTCCAGGAGCTCATCTAATACAAGCGGATCTGAGCACGCTGGCCGCCGCATCCCCGCTACCCTCTAACAGGGAGCGTGCCCATGACGGCCATTTACAAATGCCTGGTACGGGCACGGGCCCTGCTAAAAGGATAGCAGGTATGCAGCCGCTGCTCGCACATGTGCTGTTGGACTGGGAATTAAGGTAAGCTTTCAGGCGACTTGGGGGATTTCACTTAGTTGGGCACCCCCAATCGGGGTGTGCTGGGGGGAGCTAGTATGCCTGCCCTCATAGACTCCAGGGTGGGTTTTTGTCCTCTTTAAGAATAAAATCGATAACTGCTTTTTGGGGTGAAATAAATCCTCTATCACTAACACTAACTGTGTATCAAATGCTATAGTGTCAATCAATGAGAAAAGTAGGAGTAAACTGAAGTTCCCTTTACACTATAAACTCAATTTGGGGGCAGGTGGAAGGGACAATGATATAAATACACTCACTGCCCCTGTTTTTCTGTCCATAACTTATTTCAAAGATACAGCTTCACTCCCTGTCTATAAGACCAAAATGTTCATGCAACAGAAAAGCCACAGCCAACATTTGTGCGTCTAGAGTCTAGAACTCGGCAAATGGGTCAGAAAAAGGCTAAACTGCTTTTGGTTCTCTTAACCTAAAACCGATGATACTATTGTTGGGCTTTAAAGCAGAGAAAATTGAGTGTTGATTGGCAGTCTGATGGGGGATATCCAGATTGTCAGAGCCCCCCATGCATACCCCCAAACCCTGGTTATACTTACCTGCACCACGCTGCACCAGCAAAATAAAGCCCTACAATTGGCCACCAGCTGTCACATGGTCTGGGGTTCTTTTATCGTGCAGTTTTGCAGAAGAGACTTTGAAACCTGACTGCTGCCAATCATGATGATTTCACCGGGGGAGGACTGTGCAAATAGACCTGATGTTTTTTTTTTTGGGGGGGGGGGTGATTGAGATTCGCCAGCCATTTCAAAAAAAGGTTTTGACTCCCTTTAAAGATTCTGAAATACCCCAGAATAATTCCAACTATCTTCTATCTGGGTGGAAATCATGATGTAATATAAAGTATGGACTGATCAGGGCTATATGCATAGTGTTGATCTGAATCAAGACTGACAACATTGCTCTGGTAAAATGTCAGTGCTTTATTGATATCTTATTTTTTAAGTGTGTTCCCTTTGATCATTTAAAAAAAAAATATTGAAACATAAAACATTTGTTTTTCTATTTTCTGTTCCAGAAACAAGGAGAGAAAATAAAAAAACAAATGTTTTATGTTTCAACATTTTTTTTAAATGGGAAGTGTGGTGAAAGTGAACCATAAAACTTTTTTCATATGCTGAGACCCCAGAAAAGACACAAGGTTTCTCAGCTTCCCAGGATATATTAAAATGGCTAATATGTTGAAAATGTGTTTGGTGAACTGCCTTTGTATCTTTGTTCCTAGCAGAGGATATTGTGAGACCATTGGCATGGCCAATATCAGCCCTCCAGAGTATTTGTGGTTGTTGTGAGGAAGCTCGAAGTTCTTCTGAAGTCTACTGATAGCACAGCCTTTTAACTTGTCACATATACCAGTGACCTCTAACGGATACAACTCATGGCCCAATGCATCTTCTTTCCAGTAAAAGTATTTCTAAACTACATAACAAATATTCCCGTTCTAAATATTATCACTGTAACTGTATCTTTACTATCTATTGTACACATATTCCTATATTCCATATTCCTAACTTGTTATAGGCTCTTACATAATTCTACACATTTGTTATGGGGGGGGGGGTTAGTTTGGATTTTTCTAGAAAAGCGGAGTTTGAAGAGGCACATGCGATTTAGAAGCTCTACAGTGGTGCAAAATTTTTTAATGGGGATTTTTATTTCAAAAATGACCAAATAACAGCAGCCTGTGGAGAGTCCAAACAAATTTAGAGAGGCTCATTTTTGATGTGGTTGTCACATTATTTATTGTCGTTTTGTATCCTTTGCAATAAAATATCTACCCCATAAAAAAAAGAATTTGTATCTTGCTCATAGAACTGCCCCATTGCAGGTGCATTGGATTTTTTTTTCAAATCAGAAGAAAACAATGTATTATTTTACGAAATAGTGTTCTAAGAAAAACGCACTCACCTTCTCCCCGGTCATGCGGCGTCCTTGTCTGGCCATGCGGGCGGCACAGGCTCGGACGGCGTGCCGGGATCCCTATTGCCCGGCAGTCACGTCAGCAGCAGGCACTAGCTCGGGCAGCACCGACTCGAGTGCTTCTGCTCCCTCCTCCCTTGGCCGCATCTCCTACTCCGTGCATGTGAGCATGGATGATTTATGCCCTCCGCCAGCATTGTGAACAGCCCACCCACTGGAGGACAATTTGAATGGGCCAATGAGCCCCATAGATTAATGTGGGGCAGGGCGCCCCTGTTTATGGTGAGCTAATCAGCTCTCAGGTTGTTCACAGGCCAATAAGCCTGAAGCTGTCCCAGCCAATCCCCAGCACCCTATTAAATTCACCTAAGTTCACTGTATCATTGCCTGTGATAGCTGCTGCTGGGTGCTATAGTTCTTTTGACATCTGTTATTGCTTATCCCTTGTACCATGAACCCTCTGACCTCCTGGCTTGACCTTTGACCCTTCCCTTGCTTCTCCCTTGGTGCTGTGTACCGTGAGAATTGCCTACCTGTGTATGACCCCGGCTTACCCGACACCGCCCAGTCTTGCTCCAGTTTCATCTGTCTTCAAGTCCACTACCACTAGTCCTGGGGGCAACCGTGTCCGGCGAGGCGTATAAAGCATCCCAACAAACTGGCGCTTGGCTGAAGCTAGAAACTAAGATTGAGGGTTGTGGGCTCACCAAGAAGGTGGGTGTCCCATGGGGCTTGCCACTCTGCCTGTCCAAATTCCCCCTCAAACAAATCATTTGGATAAAATCTAGATGTTATAGCAGTTTTAGCTACCTGTACATTAAGAGTTGCAGCCTCTGCCTTCTTTCCAGTGCCCAGGTGACCATATACAAGTGGCAGCATTACTTGCAAAGGCAATGCAGAGGTATTATTTAGCAAGCCTAGTATTTCAAGAGCTATTTATACATTTCAAGCACAGGGTAGAATTATGGGTGCTACCCTAAACAAATATAATATGGTCTGCTAAAATTCACCACGTGCTTTGCTTGATAGCAAATAAGTAACTTCAGTCAAGGGAAAATAGTATGAGAGTGTCCAGTATCTTGTCCTAGAGATACCCCTCGATTCAAAGAGGAAAAGTTAATTGATTTCGTATCGAAAATCGTAAGTTTGGGTGGGTGTTAGTCATTTTTTCCTGTTTTTTTGGCCATTTCCGACTCGCACGAGCCTACGTACGAATGCGTATATGCTCTTACGATCAGCGGAAGTTCGTTCCTAAATTTTAGGATCAAAACGTAAAACTTAGGATCAAATCCTAAAACTTACGATCAAAACGTAAAACTTAGGATAATTGGATGTGTTTAGGTGTGATTCAGAGAAACCTCTAAACGCGTTTTAAAAGAAAGCCACAGCCGACACCTTTTAGCAGCCGGATTGCTGTTCGTGAACAGGTTTTTTGGCTATGTGGAGGAGTCTGCGCGTCTTGTGCTCCAATGAACTGCATGTATCAGCATGGCCGAGGCCATTAATTGTATGGCAATGCATGCCTGATTTAATACATTTCATGTATGCCTTATAAAATCATTTTAATGTGGACCTTAATTAGTCCTTTGCATGTAAACCTTTATTTTGCAATATATTTGCGTTAATTAAAGAAACTTATGTCCTTTGTTATTTATTTTAAAATTGATGTACTAGAATAATATTTTTAGATAGCATTTATTGGTGTAGTTGTTTACCTTTGCTTTGTTTAATTATTTAAGCACATCTTTGGTCAGATGCATCACACTTACTGAGGAGAGGAGAGCGGGATAAAGTGCAGGATGTGGGTTACTGCTGTATTTTGCCCCCAGAGCTGGGGGCACGGACAGTCACAAGGCCCTTTCTGTTTGCAGGCTGCCCGATAATACCTGAGCCGCCATCTTGGCTGTTTCGAGGCTCATAACATGCAGAAGTTGCTGGGTTTGAGAGCAATCTGTATGTAGAGGGTGTGGGTAACCACACCCAAAATTTAAAGTTGTACCATTTGAAGCCAAAATATTAAAATTAAATCCACAAGTAAAAAATGCAAGTTAACTAAAAATTAAACAAAGTAAGATTTACTTATGCAAATGCATTCATTAATGGTTGGTTACTACAAAATGAATGAAATAAAGAAAAATAAAAGAACAAATATTTAGAATGCACTTTAATGAGGTAAGTTTGTAGTGCGCAGCCGCAAGATCAGAAGGATTTACGTCCAGACAAAAAAGGAAAAAGGGCAAAACCAATGTTGCAACCTGAGAAATGAAACGGAAAAATCAGGATGGAAACTGACATAGGTCTGATTCCCGAACTGCCATACGAACGGACGTATATTTTAGGATAGAAACGTATTTGCTTATAGAATCACTCGCAAGTTCATACGAACGCACGAGCGGACGTGAAAAATAGGATGATCGTGACCCAAATCCAAGCTGTTACATGTTTCTTTGAATCAACCCAATAGACTAGACATCAGAGGTACCCTCATAGAATACCACCCTGTCTCAGGAGGTAGTATACAGTAGGTAATGTAGCAGTAATGCCTCATATAAGTAAATACAGTCTTGCCCCTGTCCTGGAGGTGTATCAACATGGTCAGCCTATGAAGTGTTCAGATGGGACGGCTTCACAGGGCACCAACATACCAGGGGAGCCAGTGGGGCGCCAGACTTATTTTTATTTGGCAGCCCTAGGTATGTTTTCTTCAAAGTAACTAGTGCATTGGGGGCTTATAGTGGACTGAGGCTACTGACACATTTCTCATACTTCCTTTCATCTCTATTTAAAAACTAAAAAAACAATGGGAGCCTTTTGTTGCTTTGCCTAGCATGACATATAAGCTGTTAGAATAGAAACAAACTAGACATCTTTTAATCTAGGTGGAAGAACATTACCTATGTCATGGTAACGCCCATGTCTGGGCTGACTTTCTGTGACACTGACTTGCTGACTTGCTTTGAGAAAGTCAATATGTAGTAGTTCTTCGGTGGTGTGCTGGCTCCCCCTAGTGGCCTCTATCGATTTAATCTGTGAATGTGATGGTCAGGTCTAAAATGCAGTTGTCTTAAAGGGGCCACAGCACTCAAACCAGTTAGCTTGCTGACCAGCCTACAATCTGTCTCTAAACTAGGTTAAAAACAGGGGGCTCGGTCACACACTGGTGCAGCTTAAGCATACTTCTGCAGATGTGTGTGACCGAGCCCCCTGTTTTTAACCTAGTTTAGAGACAGATTGTAGGCTGGTCAGCAAGCTAACTGGTTTGAGTGCTGTGGCCCCTTTAAGACTTTTGTATTCTAATTGCCCTGCTAATGTGCACCTCCCTGGTTAGTTATAAAATGGTCTGAGCGGCTGCCACCCCCCTTTTGTTTCTTTTGAATTTGTGCAAGCACATGGGGTGTGGGGTCTAGGCTGTATTGCAAGGTCTTTGACCCTTCCACCCCATGGCTTGCACTTGAGGTTTAGGGCAACCCCAGGTAAGCCTGCTCCCAATTTATCTATTGCATTGTATGTCCCAAATGGGGCTCTTAGAGACTAGAATTAGTACTAGAGTTAGGACTGCACCTCACAGGGGCACCTTGGCGCCGGTGGTGCAGCTTAAGCATACTTCTGCAGATGTGAGTGACCGAGCCCCCTGTTTTTAACCTAGTTTAGAGACAGATTGTAGGCTGGTCAGCAAGCTAACTGGTTTGAGTGCTGTGGCCCCTTTAAGACTTTTGTATTCTAACTGCCCTGCTAATGTGCACCTCCCTGGTTAGTTATAAAATGGTCTGAGCGGCTGCCACCCCCCTTTTGTTTCCTCTAAAATGCAGTTGTGTATATTTCAACCAGACCAGCAGAGGTAAAAGACACAGTGCTCCTATGCATAGATTGCTGGATAAAAATGAAATGACCTTTTTGAAACTCCTTTTCTGAATTTTCCCTCCTCAATGGTGTCCTGTGGAGTTACCAGTAGCCTGCAAAGTGGAAGTCCTCCTGGGTTTCCTGCCATTTTGCGCTGTAGGTTATGTTACATCAAGACAGCAGCATGGCTGTTGCGAAAGGAAGCATCCCAGGTTCTCCAAGATGGTGGAAACCAAGAGAAAACTGGTAAGGCAGTGTTTCAGCGTTCAGTGGACTCAGAAACAAATTTAAGTGCTGACAATGATTCAGTAATCATGCATGCAGTTGGGGCAAGGGAGTTGTGGGGAGTTTTTTTTTCCGGTCGTGCAAGGCTATAGCAAATTACCCAAGATCTAATTTATGGTGGTGCCAGTATTTTTAAATGAGCTCAGATATGGGGCTTTTTTGTTTTGTGGATTTTAGTGACTAGGACACAGAGAACAGGGAGCCAAAGGCAGCAATAAAATATGACAGCATCTAACCCATCACAAAACTGTTTAAAGGGAGAAATACATTTTGGCTGGACTTTAAAGTGGACCAACACCCAGGATTTTCACTATCCTGGGTGTTGGTCCACTTCAGTGGGGCATCCGAGATCAGGATGCCCCGCTGTGTGAAACCCCCCCAAAAAACGCACCTTTTCGGCGACGGACAAGCCGCCACCTCCCGCGCGTCCCTCTTACAGGGCGCGCGCCGGCCATTCACAAACGGCCGGCGCGGGCGCGCGCACTGCTAGAGGGGCGCGAGGGAGGCGGCTGATCCGTCGCCGATAAGGTAAGGTTTTTTAGGGATTTTAGTGGGGGTTTCACCCCCGGGACATCCCGATCTCGGATGCCCCGCAGTGAGGGAGGTGATCGGCCCGGGAATCTTATAGTTTCCCAGGCCGATCACCCCTGGGTGTTGGTCCACTTTAACATGGGTCATGATAAGCAGGGTACCAAGAGAAATATGCAAAAAAAGCTTTCACTTATTTCCTGTCTCCTTATTTATTGTTCTTGGAATGTTTTCAGTTACAGCCTTTGTAATTATCTGGAACCCTAGTTCCTACTTTCAGTGGTTTCGGATTTTGATGATTTACCTGCTGCCTATTTAAAAAAAATAAATAAATAAAGTAGCCACCCATTCCAGTAGTTATCCAGTACTGGGTCTTTTTTTGGCTTATTCTGCCATATCAGGAATGGCTGACAGATGAGGTTAGTCTTTTTCCCAGCTCTGTTTGCTGCCATCTCTTCCTGCATAACATATATTTGGGGGATTCACAGCCATGCCCACTGCTGTTGAGCGCAATTTCAGCAGACAGAAAGCTGGCTGTAGCCACAGATTTGGATGATGAGGAAAAGAAGGATTACACCAAAAGTTGATGAACTGCCTTAGCCAGAGGAGTAGCTAAGCTTTCTGGCAAAAATGTAAAATAGCGCCTCCCACCAGTGCTTCAGGTTTACTTGCGCCATCTGCTGGATAGCATTGCTAAGGTCATGTTTAAAGAGAATAAACTTTCATTGCTTTCCTTGCTTCTTTGTTCTTTACTATGGCATGGAATAAAATAAGACATAAGGGTCAATTCAAAGAAACATGTAACAGCTTTGATTTTGGTGCCGATCATCCTATTTTTCCCGTCCGCTCGTATGAACTTGCGAGTGATTCTATAAGCAAATACGTTTCTATCCTAAACGTCCGTTCGTATGGCAGTTCGGGAATCAGACCTATGTCAGTTTCCATCCTGAATTTTCCGTTTCATTTCTCAGGTTGCAACATTGGTTTTGCCCTTTTTCCTTTTTTGTCTGGACGTAAATCCTTCTGATCTTGCGGCTGCGCACTACAAACTTACCTCATTAAAGTGCATTCTAAATATTTGGTCTTTTATTTTTCTTTATTTCATTCATTTTGTAGTAACCAACCATTAATGAATGCATTTGCATAAGTAAATCTTACTTTGTTTAATTTTTAGTTAACTTGCATTTTTTACTTGTGGATTTAATTTTAATATTTTGGCTTCAAATGGTACAACTTCAAATTTTGTGTGTGGTTACCCACACCCTCTACATACAGATTGCTCTCAAATATAAAAAAACACCCAGCAACTTCTGCATGTTATGAGTCTAGAAACAGCCAAGATGGCGGCTCAGGTATTCTCGGGCAGCCTGCAAACAGAAAGGGCCTTGTGACTTGTGATTTCTGACCTTTCCGTGCCCCCAGCTCTGCTGTGTCTGTGCAAAATACAGCAGTAACCCACATCCTGCACTTTATCCCGCTCTCCTCTCCTCAGTAAGTGTGATGCATCTGACCAAAGATGTGCTTAAATAATTAAACAAAGCAAAGGTAAACAACTACACCAATAAATCCAATCTAAAAATATTATTCTAGTACATCAATTTAAAAATAAATAACAAAGGACATACGTTTCTTTAATTAACGCAAATATATTGCAAAATAAAGGTTTACATGCAAAGGACTAATTAAGGTCCACATTAAAATGCTTTTATAAGGCATACATGAAATGTATTGAATCAGGTATGCATTGCCATAGAATTTATGGCCTCGGCCATGCTGATACATGCAGTTCATTGGAGCTCAAGACGCGCAGACTCCTCCACATAGCCAAAAAACCTGTTCACGAACAGCAATACGACTGCTAAAAGGTGTCGGCAGTGGCTTTCTTTTAAAACGTATTTAGAGGTTGGAAAACTGTTCTCTGAATCACACCTAAACCCATTCGATTATCCTAAGTTTTACGTTTTGATCCTAAGTTTTAGGATTTGATCCTAAGTTTTACGTTTTGATCCTAAAATTTAGGAACGAACTTCCGATGATCGTAAGAGCATATACGCATTCGTACGTAGGCTCGTGCGAGTCGGAAATGGCCAAAAAAACAGGAAAAAATGACTAACACCCACCCAAACTTACGATTCTCGATCCGAAATCAATTAACTTTTGCTCTTTGAATCGAGGGGATAGTCTCGCCTGCCACCCTGCAATTCAGCCACACCCTCAGGCATGACGACAAACAAACTGGGAGTGTTGGCATCCTGCTATTCGAACACTTCTCCTTTAACCTAATCCCCGACTTGATTTCACTATCTTTTATTTCCTTTCGAGCCCACTGCATTCGCCTATACTCTCCACTTCACCTTAAAACTTTGGTCATCTATCATACTGGTCCCATCACTTCCTAGACCACTTCTTCACTTCCTGCTCCTACCACATACTCACATGCAATACTGCATAGAAATGTACATGCTCTTGATAGTCAGTCTCTCTTTAATTTTCTGCAACCTTTGCAAACCTTGTCCCCATTCACCAGCACAAACTCTCCAGCATTGCATACAATAACACACTAACGCACTTTGCCATGGATTCAGTTCCCCCCTTCACCAGACAACCCTGGCTCAATGGGGTTGATTTAGAGCCCCTTTCTTGCCATTTTTTTTTCATAAAAAATTATGTTCTCATCCATTTTTCCCTCTCGTCTGATTCAGCAGAGCCTATTTTCTGCAAGAATTTTTGTGTTGTGGTAGCAAGACATCTCAAAAAAATGGCAAGAAAGGGGCTCTGAATCAACCCTAATATGGATATTGCCAGATTGAAAAGGCACACTCAGGTCACTGAAAGAAAATAGTGAAAGACCAAAACAGATTGTGAGTTTCTGCTATATAAACACGCAATTCAGGAACTCAGGACTTTTACTTCTCTCATATCCTCACAGGCCCGAAATCCCAAGCAACTGTTCAACACCTTCAGCCCTCTATGCTGCCTACCACCTCCTCCTGCCACCAAATCACAGCGTAGGAACTTGCCTCATTCTTTGAGGATAACATTTACAATATCCAAGCTGGTTCACCTAAATCTATTCACACTATCCAACGCCACCTCTGACGTCTACCATACCCCACCTTCCTCTGCTATCTGAACAGCAGCTGTCCTTCCTCAGATGTCTAAAAAGAGATGTAAGAAGTCTAACCTCACTACTTACAATTTCCTCACTACGCTCCCTTGATCCTATTTCTTCCTTTTTAATTCCACAACTGTCCCTTGCCCCTTCCCTTACATCCCTCTTTAACATTTTCCCTACTAGGCCATAACCTATTCAGACATGAGGTCATAACTTCATTACTCAAAAAACACTCCCTGGACCCCTCTGCCCTCACTAATTACAAGCCCATCTCACGGTTCCATTTCTCATCGAAACTTGTAGGACAGTGTCTACTCAGAACTTGCACAACATATTTCTGCTAACTCCTTGCTAGATCCCTTTCAGTCTGGTTTCTGGTCTAATCATTCCACTGAAACTGCCCTCACCAAAATCACTACTAGATCTACTAACCACAAAATCCAAGGGCCACTACACCATTCTTATTCTTCTTGACTTATCCTCTGCATGTGACACTATAGACCACTGACTTCTACTCCAAATACCCACCCCCCCTAGACTCTCCTTTTACCTCTTAGATTGGACTTTTAGTGTTTCCCATTCCAACACAGTGTCCTCTCCTTACCCTTTATCTGTTGGGTCACCACAAGTCCCATTTCAACTCTTTCATCTACAAACTTCCGCATCTTCAGCACCTATCGCCCCAGCCAGCTGCTTTGTTGGCTGGATTCTGGGTGAAGGTGAGTGTCTTTTATTTTTCTTTTATTACATGTGCATTATTGCTAATAGGACTGGGCAGGGAGAGGGGTAAGTCATTTTTTAACAAAGGGGCTGGAGTGGCCCAGCAAACAGTGTTTATATGCATCCTGTCCCAGGGCAATTCACATTGCTGCACATAAAAAATACCATTTTGTGATTACTCACCTGTAAAATGGGTATTATAAGTATGTCTCACACCCTGCTTCGTTGATGATTAATAACATATGGGTTATGTCCAGTAGAGGGCGAACTTCTGCAGAGATGGCTAGAAAAAAAGAAGCCCCTCCCGGTCCATAAATACCTGGGACCTCCCACACATTCCCCAGTATATGAAAGCAGTAAGAGGACCAGGAAGAGCCAATAACAAATAAAACAAGGAAAAATATCACCATATAGAGGATCCAAAATACAACTCAGGGCGGAACGAAGCAGGGTGTGAGACATACTTATAATACCCATTTTACAGGTGAGTAATCACAAAATGGTATTATTCCAAGTATGTCTCACACCCTACTTCATTGATGAATAATAACATATGGGACATCCAGTAGCAGTGTCCAACATGGGTGGGGATCCCAAAGGCAAAAATGCACAAATTTAACCACTGCAGCCTGCAGAACTTTGCGGCCAAAAACAGCATCCACTGAGGCCCGAAAATCAACCTTGTAAAACTTGGAAAAAGTATGAACAGAAGACCAAGTAGCAGCCTTACAAACTGTAGCGATAACGCTTATCGCCGGAGGGCTTCACCGCCCAAGACGTCCTTTTCCCAATCGTAAGAGGTGCTGCCGGAATTCCAGAGTCGTCCGTGAGGAAACAGGAACAGCCCTTACAAGGGCTAGTGAATTGTAATATAGCGTTTCCCCCAATAAGAGACAGAACTCAGTATTGAGGGTGAAGGTGAAGTGAACATTATTAGTGCCACACTGGGCCTTATATACACAAGTCTCTATTGCATGACACACACACCGACCAATAGCAGCAGGGCAAACAATCCCTCAACTCTGCCGGTGACGCAATCAGTAGAACAATAGCAGGCCGTAATACAATCAATCAGGACAATGCCATTGACTGTGACGTAATCAACAATACACAATGGCAGTCAAAATACAATGACATTGCCTGTAACAGTATCAAAATACAATGACCTAATTAAGAAAAGGCCAGTGAATGACCCGGTGGGCAACTGAATAGTGATGACATCCAAAAGACAGAGCGTCTGTCACACAAACTTGTTCAACAGAGGCCTGGTGCTGAAAAGCCCAAGAAGCCCCAACAGCACGAGTAGAATGAGCAGTGATCCGGAAAGGGGGATCCCGCCCCTTGACAGAATAGGCCCTAACAATGGCCTGACGAATCCATTTGCTAATGGTAGACTTGACGGACGCCAAGCCTTTCTTGGGACCAGCAGGCACCACAAAGAAGGCGTCCGTCTTCCTGAAAGGTGCGGTAGTCACCAGATAGTATTTCACACATCTAACGACATCCAAAGAATGCAAGGCACTCTCCTTGTCGTTGCTGGGATTAGGACACAAGGAAGGAAGCACAATGTCCTGATTAAGGTGAAAGGCAGAGACAACCTTAGGCAAGAAGTCAGGTTTAAATTGAATAACCACCTTGTCCTGGTGTCTCTCAAAATAGGGGGCCTGAATGGACAGAGCCGCCAACTCAGACACACGCCGAACAGAAGTAATAGCGACCAAAAAGGCAACCTTCAAGGTGAGAATGGAAAGTGAAGCATCATTCGCTGGTTCAAAAGGAGGACCCTGAAGGGCAGACAACACCAAATTCAAATCCCAAACTGGCAACATGGGTTTGCGAGGAGGATGCACATGAGAGACCCCCTGGAAAAAAGTCTTAAGCAAGGGATGAAGAGTGAAAGATCTCTGAAAGAAAACCGCCAGAGCAGAAACGTGCCCCTCAAAGTGCTAAGTTGAAAACCCATGTCAAGCCCTTGTTGAAGGAAATCCAAAATCCGAGGGATGGAAAACACCCGACAAGGAAAGGCCCTGGCCTCACACCAATCAATGTAGGTCCGCCAGGTCCTGTAGTAGATAATAGAGGAAGAATTCTTCCTATCCCTGACCAGAGTCTGAACAACTGCCTCAGACAGACCCTTTTCCTTCAGGATGGAGGCTTCAGCAGCCACGCCGTCAAAGCCAGCGTTTGTAAATTGAGTGAGCAGATCCGGAACCAGAGGCAGCATGTACTGATCGACGGCCAGCTGCACGACGCCCGCGAACCACACCTGTCTTGGCCACATTGGGGCCACCAGGATTGCCGGCACAGCCTCGTGAACCAGCTTGCGTACCACTTTGCCCACCATGGAGAAGGGGGGAAACAAATACAGGAGACCGAGCCCCCGCCAGGACAGCGCCATGGCATCCACTGCCAGCGCCAGAGGATCCTGGGACAGAGACACAAAGGCTGGGAGTTTGTGATTGTGACAAGAGGCAAACAGATCCACCTCCGGCATCCCCCACCTGCGACAAAGGGATAGAAAGACCTCATTGCTGAGGGACCATTCCCCTCGGCAAGAGGCCCCCCTGCTCAGGGAGTCCGCTTCCAGGTTCTCCACACCCGGAATGCAAACTGCCGAGATGCATGGAACATTGCTCTCGGCCCATGAAAGAAACATAGACACCTCCCGGAGGGCACTCCTGCTGCAAGTCCCTCCTTGGTGATTGATGTAAGCGACCGCCGTCCGATTGTCGGAGCGAACCTGAACTGGCAGACCCTGGAGGTGAAGGGTCAGCTGCGCAAGCACCAACCGAACCACCCTTAGTTCCAGAACATTGATGGGCGCGTGAGCCTCCTGAGGGCCCCACAACCCCCGGAACTGATGGTCTCTCCAGTAGCCCCCCAGCCCATCAGGCTGGCATCCGTGGTGACCGTCTCCCAGCGGGGCGCCAGAAAAGATCTGCCCCCCAGAAGATTCTTCGGGTCCAGCCACCACTGAAAGGACCGCCGGACCAGAGGGGACAGAACACAGGTCTGATCCAGAGACAGTGGACATTTGTCCCAGACTGACAAAAGATGGAGTTGAAGAGGTCTCATGTGAAACTGAGCAAAAGGAACCGCCTTGAAGCAGGCCACCATCAGTCCCACCAACCTCATCCCTTGCCGGATGGGCGGACGAAGATTGGACAGAAGGAGACGAATCAGAGCATGGAGAACATCCACCTTCGACTGAGGTAAGAAAATCCTGGCCTGAATGGTATCCAGCGTCATGCCCAGGAAGGAGGCTACCTGTGACGGAGAGATTGAAGACTTGGGGTAATTGATCACCCACCCGAACCTCTTTAGCGTTGATACCACCGTACGAGTGTCCAGCTCCGCCTGGTAGAGCGAAGAAGCTGTAATGAGGAGGTCATCCAGATAAGGCACAATGCGAATGCCCTGGGCTCTGAGAAGGGCCATCACGCCCGCCAACACCTTGGTGAACACCCTGGGCGCTGAAGTCAGCCAGAAAGGAAGAGCCACAAACTGGACATGCTGGTCGCCTATCACAAACCTGAGAAATCGATGGTGACCAGGGAAAACCGGCACATGTAGGTAAGCATCCTTGATGTCTATCGAAGTCATAAAGTCCCCGGACGAAGGGAGCTGACCGCAGAACGCAGAGTCTCCATGCGAAACTTTCTGGACTTGATGAACCGGTTGAGAATCTTAAAGTCCAAAATGGGTCTTATGGAGCCGTCCTTCTTGGGAACCGTAAAGAGGTTGGAATAGTAGCCCCAACCTCTCTCCTTGGGAGGAACCGGACAAACGATCCCCATTTCCCGAAGATTTTGTACCGCCATGAACAGTCCCTGCGCAGCCCGTGGATCCGTAGGGATCCGGGACCTGAGGAATCTGTGAGAAGGCCAGTCTGCGAACTCCAGCTTGTACCCTGAAGAAAGCACCTCCAGGATCCACCTGTCTGTAACATGTTGAGCCCAGACCTGAGAGAAGAGCCGCAGCCGTCCCCCCATCCGCAAGGGTGAGGGCGCCCCCTCATTGCTGAGCGGGCTTGGCAGCGGGTTTGGGTTTTGCACCCCAGGAGGACCCGGGTCGGGCACGACCTCTGCCTCTACCCCAAGACTCCCGTCTTCCGTGGCCCGACCGAGGGGTTGAAGGAGCCTGAGCCCCGAAAGGGCCGGTGTTGCTTTTTTCGCTGAGGTAATTTACCTCCCTTAGCCACAGAATCCAGGCGCTCACCAAACAAATGAAGCCCCACAAAGGGAAGCCCCGTGAGTGCCTTCTTTGCAGCGTTGTCGGCCGCCCACTGGCGTAACCAGACCGAACGACATATAGCAACCACCGGAGCCGAGGTCCTGCTACACATACGGATAGTGTCATCTAAGGCGATAAACATCTCGCAATGTGTCAAGGCTCTAAACTCCTCGCTAGAAGGTTCAAATTGAGCTCCGTCCAAAAGGCCCCTAATTAAAGATCTAATAGCCACGGCTGTAAGTGCAGAGGCACAAACCAGGCGCAAAGCCAAACCAACACAAGCAAAGGCATGTATTTGGTCGAGACGACAGATCGTAAAATAATTCCCCCCCATCAAGCGGGGAATAATCAGACCAATCAAAGGCATCATAATCATCATAATCCAAAGTCGGCGCAGGGGGCGCCAAGTGTCGTCTCTTAGCTGGGGCCTTCCTGGCCGCAGAGCTAGCAATCATTCTCTCAATGTTGGCCAGTCAGGCGCAAACATCGGATCGCGACTCCCCACTATTGACAACGTCACTTGGGGTCAAAACCAGGCGTGGGTGCGTAGGTGAAGAGGCCGACGGGGCTGATCCGGCCGCACGGGGCCCAGATTGCCGCACAATCGCCTGCTGTGCACATGGTACACAAATCTGCACATTGTCCCCAACAAGGGATACCCCACAAACCACACACTGCCGGGGTTGCCCCAAAGGGATCCTGAGCCAGGTATCCTGGGAAGCCTCCATGTGATGATTTTTATGGTAGTCGCAATGACCAATGAGAATTATGCTATGAAGCTACCCCGGATGCCCCTTAGAGTCCGTATGTGGGAGGATTTTTCTTAAGAATTAAGGGAACCCCAATTTCAACAAGGGACCAAGGACCGGGAGAAACCCTACTAGCCTAGTTTGTCCCGACCTGAAAGACACAAAAGACCATACATGTATACCCATATATATATAAAAATACACATAAAAACATATATACATATATGTATACAGAGATATGCGAGATTAAGGAGAGAACCCCCAATAAGGACAACATCCCAAGAAAATATATATATATAATGACAGAGTGGGAATTGAACCTGCACCGCCGGAGAAACAAGGCTCCATAAACTAATGCTCCATAAACCAAAGGCCGCGGAGCCGGCTGCAAGTTAGAAGCCCGGCCCGCCGCCGCCCTGGAGCGAGCATGCGGACCGGAAGGAAGGAAGGCGCGCTGGCAGCGCCATAGCTCCAATCAACAAAAATGTAAAAGTTAAAAATAAAGGTACAGCACTCAAACATACACACACACACTAAAAGGAAATAAGGTAATGGGGAACATGACCCCCCCCCTCCCCCACCACCAACCAGGAACAGGGAGACTGGGGGGGGGGAGGAGGGGGAAGCCGATAGCTACACTTAAATATGCAGCGAGGGCTTAGGGACGGACAGGGCATCCCATGTCGGGATCACCAACCGACGACCGCCTACCCTTTAGTGAGGATTTGCGGTGGAGCGTAGCTCCAGGTAATAAGCACCTCTAATAGGTGCTGCCTACCCTCACCCAGACCATACAGCCGTAGCTGGGAGGCTTAAATACAATTTAGAAACAAGTCCAGGTGGAAATAGGATAAATGGGGGCCGGGTGTAACCCGGCTTACCTGAAAGGAGAGAGAGAGAGAGAGAGAGAGAGCCATCATCTTGACCTCGTCGCCGTCTGCAAAGACTAAGACTGGGGAATGTGTGGGAGGTCCCAGGTATTTATGGACCGGGAGGGGCTTCTTTTTTTCTAGCCATCTCTGCAGAAGTTCGCCCTCTACTGGACATAACCCATATGTTATTAATCATCAACGAAGCAGGGTGTGAGACATACTTGGAATATTCATTTACCTTTTTCTAACTACTGCTGTGGTCAAAATGGCATCTCCTGGAGCTGCAGGCCGGCTGCAAACAGGAAGTGCTGCTGGGTTTCCTGTTATTGTGCGCTGTCAGTAGTGTCAGTCAAATCCAGGCCGCAGCATGGCTTAGATGCTGGGAAAGGAAACTCCAAAATGACCACTACCACTAGAAAATCGGTGAGGAGGCGTTTCAGCTTTGAGTGGATGCAGGAGCAAATGTAAATGCTGGCAATGATTCAGTATAATGCATACAGATCGGGCAAGTGAGTTTTGGGGAATTTTCTTTTCCAACTGTGCCAGGCTGATGGTCCAGTTTAAAGCATCAATATAATCAAGTCAGCCAACCTTCTCATTTATTGTATGGCTTGACTTTGGGGGACCATTTGGGTTTGCTGAGTGAGCTTGCACATCAAACCTTAATAGTTGCAGACGGTCACATGATTGTCTGCCAGTTGCTGCCAAACATGTGAATGAGGAAGTGATGGCTATGGTTTCTGGGTTGATGCTCAGGATCACCTGTCTAGGTGTAATACCAAACTTAAAGCGGACCCACACCCATTTCCTACGGTTGTGGTTGCGGCGTTGCATTGTGACAGGCACAGGGGTTCACTCGAATTTTAATTTGTCGGAGTCCCCCCGCACATCTACCCCGCAACCCCCACCATCACCCCTGCAAGCCAGCATTTATGGGCTGGCCTTGAAAGTGAACTTGACCCCGACCCATGTGCCCACCAATGGCCATTCGCGGGAATGCAATTCGGCCTAGGATCAAGGTGAAGGTAGGGATTGCAAGAAGTTGTGAAGCTCTATGTGCAGGGGGAGCACCAGCATTATGGATGCCCTCCTGTCACAATGTGGACCTACCCCCATTAGGTAGGAAATGGTTGTGAGTCTGCTTTAACTTCAGCTTTACAGGCCCCATTTCTCAGTTCCTCCTATACATTAAGTCACTGAAACAAAGACAAAATAAAGTAGTATGTAGAAAGTTGCTTTATAAGAAGCTGGTGCCCACTTCACCATATCAAGTAACACTTTGCCACGAGACAGACTAGAAAATGTGGAATTATAATGCAAAGAGTAGACAGTTGTGTTTTTCAAGATTTATTAGGATTCTCAGGTTGTAAACATTAATTACAGCAACAATAAGTATAACAAAATAATCACTGAGCGGATATGCACTTTAGGAGGTTGGTTACTCTTCGATAATAGGGGCAAAGGGTCCCACCTTACATATAAGGTGTCAGAGGCACCGATTAACAGGAAGTGGGTTTGCTTAACCCTTCATTTTTAACAGACTAGAAGCAGAAGCCAGGGCTGGTATTTTAACAAAGACACAAGGGCTTGTTCAAAAGGAGCAAAGAACTTGAAGCAGAGTTACCCATAACAACATTTAGAATTTAGCTTTGACCATGTTTCATGCTGATTGTTTGATACAGGTTACTCTGCTTTGCTTCCCCAAGTAATAAATACAACAGAATATTTAGGGCTATCAGTGTGCAAGGGTGAATGAGCTAAATGTAGAAAATTAAAAAATACTATAATTAAATACCCCTATACACAAAAGAACAATAACAATATATAAAATGATGTATTGGTGGGGCAGAACAATATATGTATAGTGCATACTGCAGTGCAGGTTTGATCTGTAGCTGCATAGTATAAAAAGTACTGGCAAAAATAATCTAACGTTGTTCCATCATTTTTAGGTTAGTCCTGACCAGCAAATATTGGTGTTAATTGCAAGAACCTGCAGTAATGTAAGATCTAATGATACTACAGTAAGCTGAAGTGTGAGGGGATGCTTGGGTGTTACTGCACTGTATGCCCTTTGCGCTCCTATTCTCAGTTATGTGTAATGAGGTCTAAAGTCCTATAACTGCTAGAGCTGCAAGTGCACCAAGCTTCCGCTTTATCCAATTCCTACAGGACAGATACCTTGTTCTGTGCTTTTACTACAGTACAGATGTGTGGTTAATAGCATGCAAAGTGATAAAGATTTAAATGATACGTAACATAAAAGACAAACATTTTCCACCTCAAGTAAATTTACATTTGAGAACACTGTATTTGGGGGTGCATTCCTATACAGCTTGTGGAAATATATGATGGGAACTTACACTAAAATACAGAGCTAAACTATTTGTCTGACCAAGCTTGCAACTGGCCCGCCAGTTTTGTGCTTAGACTCGAACAACACCCATTTTTTTAAAAATGGGTGTTGTTCCGAGTGTGGGGGGGCATCTCAATCGCAGATGCCCCTGTGCACGTTACTGCTACAGAACAGGAGATATCTTACCTTACATCTCAGGCCTCCAGAGAAATCCAGCACTCTGATTGGCCGGCGCAGTCACGTGGCTGCTGACACCCAGCCGGAAACACGACGTGCCGCAGCCACGTGACCGCGCCGGCCAATCAAAGTGTTGGGTTTTTCCAGGGGCCCGAGCTGGAAGGTAAGATATCCCCATTTTCCACAATTTCAGATTGCACAGAAGCACTCTTACCTAGCGTTGTAGTGGGTGCTGTGGCCGGCGGTGGCGCCGCAAACACACAAGAAAGACGATCAGCCAGCACTCCAAAAGATATTGTATTCAAATCCAACAGGTCAATATCACAGCAAAGACCAAAAAGATCCAACAAAATCCAACGTTTCGGGGCGTCTAGTGCCCCTTCATCAGGGAGCAACAACAAGCAAGCAGAGATTCCCCTCCACTGAGGATTAAATGTCCTCAGAGGGCCCGGGATTACCACCTGATGTCAGTGGGCGTGTCCCACGTGACATCAGAGCTGATGCAGCCAATCAGAACAACACCAGCCAAACAAATGCAATTACAAACCATATACATAATACAATCATGTGAAACAAGTAAAATAAGTAAAATAAACACAGCAGAAACCTGATGCGGTCGCTCAACAGGGGCTAAGGTGGGTAGGTCGTACCCCGCAGCACCACGTGCCAGCAGAGCAGCAAGCCGCTGCGATTGGAAGGCGGCGCTGCCAGGGCTGCTCCTAGTAGGCCAGGAGCTGCCAGTCCCGCATCTGGTGTATAAACACCAGCGCCGGTTGCTGTCAGCGCGCCGGCGCATGCGGGGAACGTCGGCAAACCAAGCGCTGCTGGGGGAACCTCTCCACCTCAGACCTCCCGGCAACCCATTCAATTCAGGTTGCGCACGAAAAATAAACAATACCAGTAGGAGGATAGGTCTACCCACAGTGCACAAGTCATGCTGTCACCACACCGCCACACCTGTGCCATGGCAGGCTCCCCGCCGGCCGCCCACATCTGGCACGGGGTGGCCGGTGGCGGGCCCACATCCGAACTAGCGCATCATGGGATCCGCCTGTGGCAGCACGGGTCGAGCACCACTGGGGAACCTCTCCACCTCAGTGCCAAAAGGTTAACCAGGCAGAAAATACGCCATAAGTAAAAACCACAATATACGCCTCAAACGCTTAGGGGTGAGGTGGAGGGCTTCCCTCCGTAGTGAGCCCCAGACCTGGGGCCCCACAGCCGGCAAAGTGGGCCCCCACCCACAGGGATGGTAGTCCGCCAGCAGGCCGCCGTGCGACAGAAAGCCGCACTCAACGGGAGAGCCTCCCCACCTCAACCTCGCCTACATGCTATAAACAAAATATTAACAGATAGAAGCATATCAATAAATGTCTGTCCCAGTGGCACGCTGCTCTGCTGGCACGTGGTGCTGCGGGGTACGACCTACCCACCTTAGCCCCTGTTGAGCGACCGCATCAGGTTTCTGCTGTGTTTATTTTACTTATTTTACTTGTTTCACATGATTGTATTATGTATATGGTTTGTAATTGCATTTGTTTGGCTGGTGTTGTTCTGATTGGCTGCATCAGCTCTGATGTCACGTGGGACACGCCCACTGACATCAGGTGGTAATCCCGGGCCCTCTGAGGACATTTAATCCTCAGTGGAGGGGAATCTCTGCTTGCTTGTTTTTGCTCCCTGATGAAGGGGCGCTAGACGCCCCGAAACGTTGGATTTTGTTGGATCTTTTTGGTCTTTGCTGTGATATTGACCTGTTGGATTTGAATACAATATCTTTTGGAGTGCTGGCTGATCGTCTTTCTCATTTTCCACAATTGTGATGCCTCCCTGCACTCGGAGCAGCACCAATTTTTTAATCCCTTTAAAAGTACTAAAAAGGACTGTTTAAAGTACTGTAAAGCTGGACCTAAAGTCTAAAATACTTTGTGTCTGGCTGAATTCCCTCCCAGCGTGCATCCCACATTGGTTCACCCTGTACCCTCACACTCAATGGCACCTGTGATCCTGCGCCACGCCACTCACTGCCTGCCACATTGACTTCAATGGGCAGAGCAGATTGCTCCAAGAAATCTGCCCATTGAACCCAGAAGTAGTTGCTTATGGGGGCTCTAGGATGGGGGTGTTGATAATGCCAAACATTGCATGGCATACCAAATCTGGATGCCTTGCAGGACCAAAATTCCACTTTAAAGAGCAGTATGTAACATTTATGTAGGGTCAATGCCTAGGGTAGCACGTGCCTGGGAGCAGAGATCCTATAGGTCAGGGGTTACCAACAGGTGGTACTAGTAGCCTTTCAGGTGGTACTCAGAGAGGTTGCACATTAACCTCTACCCCAACCACATCAGTTGCCATCTTTACTTTACTCAGGCCAGATTTGCTCAGTAAGTACAATTATGATCCAAATGTTGAGGCAAACAATATATGTGGCTATTTAGGTGCATTTCAGGCACTTTGAACGGCTGTTTTGTGCGTTTAAACGCGCTTTTAGGTGACAGAAAACCCACATGTACCACCCAGATGCTACTTGAAGTAATTGGAAAATGGAAAGTGGTACTTGATGAAAAAAGGTTAAGAAGCTCTGCTCTAGCTCTGCCTTAGATTCAACTATGGTTAATCTTCTTCTTATTTGGGATCTTACTTGTCTTCTCCTACCTCAGGCTATAGACATAACAGTTCTTTTTTATTTTCCACAGAACACAAAGAAAAAAGGGGTATTTTTTTACGAAGGTTTTATTAAATCAAGAGGTCACCACTACTGTTGTGTCTAATGAGGTGGTCACACAAGTGGAAACTGGTGGGATTCATACTCATGACACATTCAACCTGTTTTCAGCAGCCAGCACTTTATAATATTTTCCATAAAACTGTGCACCCCACAGGCTAGCGCAGAGTTGCGGTTAAAAATATTTTGGTTTACACGTCAAAAGCACAGCTAATGCCATGTTATTTGATCAGGATGGCAGATATGATCTTGGGCATGTACGAAGACATGTTAGTGATCTGGATGTGTTCATTTTGAATAAAAACAATAAAATTACATATTTTAAGAGGTTAAAAAAAGGAATTGTGGGTGGTTTTAGGGGGGAGGTGGTTTCAACTTACAAATAACATTTGCTGCATGTGATTAATGGATAAAGTAGCTTGAAACAATATTTTTGATGAAATCCCAGTTGGATAGATTAGCTACAATATATAGTGATATGATGTTGATGTTTGGTCCCTTGTCTGCCAGTTAGGTTGATAAGGCCAGTATAATTTATTAAATGTTCTTTAATAAGAGACAGAAAGAGTTATTGGAAAAAATGCGTTCCTCTGCTCTGTTGCATGTAGTTACATAAGGCGAATACTAAGAAAAAAATACTGGGTGGGATTCGGGGCAGACTGACCATAGGGACACCCAGGAGAATGCTTTAGGGCCAGTTGGGATGCTGCTTTTAATACCCAGATTCAATCCATGTGCCCTTGGTTTCCTTCTCAATCCCCTTTACCCAGCCTCACTGTAACCACAAGCCAAGGAACCCCTGCCCCCAATGCTATAGCCCCAGCATCATGGTTGTGGGAAGTGGGGGGCTTCAGCACGGATGTCTCGGGCAAGCCATGTGCTGGTAAAATCCTGGGCTGATTTTTGGCCCCAGTCCACCACTGGTGGGATTACACAAAACCAGCACCAACTTGTGTGTAGCATCTACAGTTGGCTGACATGGTGGAAAATACGATAGTTTCACTCATTGCTGAGCTGATGCTGTACTTTTTACAGTAAATCCTGAATGTGAGGACTGAGGCCAGTAATCAGCCTGGGATTTTATTGGCTCCTCCAGCCCATGATCAGTCTATAAGCTGCTGAGCTCTGTGTCCACTGCAATTTTCAGCTAGTCAACAAGTGCATTTGTCAGCTGAGGGGTATGGTGTGGATACGGCTGATCTTGAGTATTAATGTGGCATGGGTGGGTATGGACCCAGCAACCATGGGCTGGTGGAAAGGGGGAGGTGAAAAGCAGGAAGTGTAGGGGCGTGTAGGAAAGGCAGTAAGTGAATTCCCGCGCAGGCTCTGGATGGGGTGGGCTGTGTGCTTGGGACAATGACCAGACAGCCCTAAACCAGTGTGGCACCAGGTATTGGCCCCGTACTCCCAAGAGCCAGTCCACCTCTGTAAGAGTGTATGGTGAAAACCCAGGAAGCCAATTTTAGTTCTGTACACCCCTTCGCTTCGTCGAGGTTCTACCTCCTGTCTGGTGCTCTTTATAACTAGCAGGTTACTCAAAAAGTAACAGTTACTCTGAGTAAACATCAATACAGCAAAAAACAAAACAAGCCCTGAGTCCAAGATACTGCAACACTGTACAACAAAAAAAAATTAACACAAGCTTTTTTATAGCAGGGAAATGGCGCAGGTAAAAAATGATTGAGCTGTCCCTCTCTTTCCAAGAGCCACCCCATTTTATGTTGAGTACGGAGCCAAAAGAAATATTGGTTTAACTCAGTAAGTGTACATCTCCTTAACAATCCATATTTCCAGTGCTGTTCTCCAGTATTCTGAAAAAAAAACTGATATTCTTCTTACTTCAATAACTGTTGAGACAATTGCCAGATTTGTGTATGGTAATGCTTGGCTCCATTGTAGGGAAGTTCTGAGAAATGAGGTAAAGCCAACCAGGGGAGAAGTTCATACCGGACGGGTGTTCAAGAACAATAAATAAGATACCGCAATGAGTCTATAGGTACCACATCCATCTCCATACTGGTCCTTGAAGTGATGGGTCTTGGGATCAGGAAATGTGAGAGTGCCATTGGAATGGTGCTCACTGTTCTTGTATTTGCTGCTGCATTTTCTGCAACATTTCCTGCATCCTCCGAAGCTGGAAAATAACATTACGTCAGCATGTACTAATATACAGCAAAAGTGATACATTACTAAAATATTTATTAGAAGGGCTCATATTTGAATGACCTAGTTATTATTTGACTCTACATTCATGCAAAACTGTGTACAAAAGGGCTGAAACACTCAAAATCCACTTTAATTATAATCTTTGCATTCTGTTTACATGCGCTGAGCTATAGATGCACATGCTTTTTTTGTGACACCGCTCACAAGCCTGCCTAATGAACCTCATTGGCCACCAGCAGTCACATAAGGCCACAAACCTGCAAGGCAATGTGCAAAAAAGTAAGTGCACGCTGCGGTATCGCCTGCCTTCTTGGCAGAGTTAGCAGCCATGAGAGCCATCTGCTGAATTACCTAGTCACGGCAGATGAAACTCATTGGAGGAGATTGCAACGTGAAAAATACAATTCTGTGATTACTCACCTGTAGAATTGGTATTATGAGTATACAGTACGTCCTGCTCCAAATCTAATACTTACAGTTGGGATATACTCCGCCAGATGGCGCTGGACTGCAGAGACATCGAAAATAGGCTCCTCCCGGCCCCTCAAATACCCAGGGACCTCCCACAAATCCCCAGCATTGAAAAGCAGTTAATGAGAAGCTGGGAGAATTAAACAATCCAAACTATCAACTATAACAATGATGACAATCACCATACAGGGGATCCAAGATAATGCAAACCGAGGGTGGGTTGGAGCAGGACGTACTGTATACTCATAATACCAATTCTACAGGTGAGTAATCACAGGATTGTATTATTCTTAGTATACAGTACGTCCTGCTCCAAATCTAATACTTACAGTTGGGACATCCAATAGCAGTGTCCGTAAAGTAGGGTGGGATCCCCAAGAAAAATCAGCAGCAGACAGTTTAAACCACTGCAGCATGCAGAACCAAAAGCAGCATCAGCTGAGGCCCTAACATCAACCTTGTAAAACTTTGAAAAGGTATGAACAGAAGACCAAGTAGTGGCATTGCAAACTTGTTTAACAGAAGCCTGGTGCTGAAAAGCCCAAGAGGCACCAATAGCACGAGTGGAATGAGCAGTAAGGCGGAAGGGAGGATTCTTCCCCCTTAGCAGAGTAGGCCTGAATCACAGCCTGACGAATCCACTTGCTGATAGTAGACTTGGCAGGAGCCAAACCCTTCCTAGGACCAAAAGGGACCACAAAAAGAGCATCAGTTTTCCTGAAAGGTGCAGTAGCCACCAGATAGTACTTCAGACAGCTAACCACATCCAAAGAGTGCAAAACCCTCTCCTTAGCATTGCTAGGATTAGGGCACAAAGAATGAAGAACAATATCCTGATTCAAATGAAAGGCAGACACTACCTTAGGCAGAAAGTCAGGTTTGAAACGAAACACCACCTTGTCCTGGTGTCTCTCAAAGTAGGGGGGCTGAATGGAAAGCGCCGCCAACTCAGACACACGCCTAACAGAGGTGATAGCCACCAGAAACACAACCTTGAGCGTAACAATGGCCAAGGCAGCATCCTGCACAGGTTCAAAGGGAGCACCCTGCAAGGCTGACAGAACAAAGTTCAGATCCCAAACAGGCACCATAAGATTACGTGGGGGGCACACAAGTGACCCCCTGGAAAAAAGTCCTGATCAGAGGGTGCTGAGCAAAGGACTTCTGGAAGAAAACAGGGGCCACAACTGCCCCTTCCTCTAGGCCACAGCTGCCCCTTTGATGAATCTTGAATGATGAATCTTGGAGGGGGATCGGCAGCAAACTCCAACTTGTAACCGGAGGACACTACCTCCTGAATCCACCGGTCTGAGACATGAAGCCTCCAGACGTGAGCGAAGTGCTGCAGCCGTCCCCCCACCCGGATGGGTGAGGGCGCCCCATCATGCCTGAGGGGGCTTGGGAGAGGATTTTGCTTTGGGACCCCAGGAGGAGCCAGGACGTTCACGTCCTCTGCCTCTACCCCAGAAATCTCCCCGGGCCCCAGGGAAGGAAATCCCCCTTCCCTGTCTTGCACCACGGTAAGGGGAGGAGAAGGAACCCTGACCCCGAAAGGGCCGAGATTGCCGCCTGCGCTGGGGTAACCTGCCTCCCTTAGCAAAAAGGTCCAGGCGGTCTCCAAACAGACGCAGTCCTTTAAAGGGAAAACCAGTGAGGGCCTTCTTGGCAGCGTTGTCAGCAGCCCATTGGCGCAGCCAAACCGAGCGGCGTATAGTCACCACAAGGGCAGAAGTTCTGGCACACATTCTGATGGTGTCATCCAATGCTGAGAGGACAAAATTTACAAAAACATCACAACTGGAGTATGTATTAAACACCTCACAAGGCAAATCATCAGGGGCACTATCAAGCATATTTCTGATAACGGTTCTAGTGGCCACAGCAGTAATGGCAGAGGCACAGACCGGGTGCAGCGCCGTCCCCGCACATGCAAAGGCGTGGGATGCCAGCTGGTCAATGCGCCGGTCCTCAGCATCCCGCAGGGTAGTAGAGTCAGGGGAATGCATGACAGAGGTGTTAGATAGCCCTAGGATCGGGGCATCCACCTCGGGGGGGGGGGGGATGACCAACATTTAACCACCTCATCAGGAAAGGGATATTTTCTATCCCAACTCTTTGGAACCCCGGGAAGTTTACTGGGGCGCTCCCATTCCTTGAGCACAAGGTTATGGAAATGTGCCTGCTCGGGAAATTCCAAACGTGATTTTGCTGTATGGAAAAGCTCCCCTCTTTGCCTGGGAGCCGCAACAGGGAGAGAGATGGACAGAACCTCAAAAATCTGGGTCAATAATCTGTCAGTGTCATCCGGGGCCCAGGGGTCAGAGCCAGAATCGTCATGACCCCTTGGTCTCTCATCAGATGAGCTTGAATCAGAAAAGAGCTCCCCTTCATCAGACGGGGTGTAGCCACAAAGATTCCAAAACTCCTCAGTTCCCATAGGGAAAACAGTGACATTAGGCGTCAAGTGCTGCTTCTTAGCAGGGGCCTTGCGCGCTAAGGACTTTCCAATCAACTGCTCAACGGTAGCCAGTCTAGAAGACACATCAGGCTGAGAATCCCCACTAGTATGCAACTCAGCAGGAGTGAGGTTTAAGCTTGGGGGAGTAGGGGAAGTGAAACGAGGTGCAGCCACTGGCAGGCCAGATTGCAATGCAAGCACCTGCTCAGCACAGGGTACACAGACCCGCGCCTTGTCAGCGTCAGCATGAGGCTGCCCACACGCTACACACAGCCGGTCCTGTCCCGAAGGGACCCCGGTCACATTATCCTGGGATGCCTCCATATGGTGATTATAGCGGCGCTATACGCCGATAGGGAATAATGCTATATAGCAACCCCGGATGCCCCAATAACCTGCTAGGGAAGTGGGAGTATTATTTTTACAAAGCCTACAAGCTATATACTAAAAACAGGGCCGGGAGAAGCCAAAAGGGTTCGCCCCGCCTGAAAGACATAAGCAGACAAGACCTGTAAGCACACAGTAACAAAAGTGAAAGATATAGAGATTTACACCCCCCCCCCCTCTTTTCCCCCGAAGGCTACAAGGAGGATGAGGGAGGACAGTGACCAATTAAACAGGGCCCACCGATGGGCAGGGGCAAGGGGGCACTAGTGCGGGAGGGGCATCCCATAGAGGCTCACCATAAGCCAGAATAGCCTACCCTTTGGCGGGGGATTGTGGTGCTGCCTACCTTCACCCGACCAGCGCAGCCAAGGCTGGGAGGCATATTACTAGTGGAACGGGTGGGAATAGTCCTACAGGGCCGCGGGCTAAAAGCCCCGCTCACCTGCGAGTAGAGAGCCATTTCTCGTCCTTCGCAGCCAGACTGCAGAGAAATTCGGGGGATTTGTGGGAGGTCCCCGGGTATTTGAGGGGCCGGGAGGAGCCTATTTTCAATGTCTCTGCAGTCCAGCGCCATCTGGCGGAGTATATCCCAACTGTAAGTATTAGATTTGGAGCAGGACGCACTGTATACTAAGAATAGTTGAGTTTTTATGGACTAATAGGGGGGTTTCACACAGTGGGGATTCGGAATGCCCTGGGGAACCGGACAAATTCACAGGTTTTGTCCCACTTTAAGGAGGATCAAAACCCTTTTCAGCTGGTCCTAGAGTCTTAAGGACTCTAGGGCTGATCAGTTCCCTGGATTATCCCAAGCTCAGCTCTGCTGCACAACGGGTGGTATTTCCTGCTTTGTGTGCCCTTTGTGCGCCGTCAGGAAATCAAGTCTGCTGGGCGTGGGGGAATGCACAAGCAGGTGGTGTTTGCCAGGCCCATGCGTGGACCATGGCAAGGGGTAAAATTACCAGCAGCCATCGGGATTTCACACACCAGGGCATCCCAAATCAGGACCTTTTCTTAGCAATGTCTTAGTCCTAATATCTTAAGTTGGAAAATACTTTAGGACCACCAAACGCCCCCCCTCAGGGGCATGCTCTATTGGTATGCCAGTAGTAAAAAGGTAGCATAAAATACTTACTAATCCTGCACTTCAGTGCTGAACTCCAGTCATGCATAGAAGGGCGTCCTGTGCTACCCCCTCTCTGCATGTGACTATCTTCATTGGTTTGCCAGTGGTCATGAGCAGAGAGGTAGAAATTCTGGAGCATGGGCTACTTATAGCTGCTTGCTCTGCTTATGAATAAGATTTCAATATGATCTATGGGACACTTTCTGTGAGACAGCTCCCTCATGTATTACATTTAAAGTGGACCAACACCCAGGATTTTGACTATCCTGGGTATTGGTCCACTTCCGCGGGGCACCCCGATCGTGGGTGCCCCGCTGTGTGAAACCCCCCAGAAAGCCCCGAAAACTCACCTGACCCCACTCCCACGTGACTCGCTCGTCCAATCGCTGCCGCCGGACAAGCAGAGGCAACGCAGGACAAGCTGAGCGCGGGGCGCCGCCGTCTCCCGCGCGTCCCACTTACAGAGCGCGCGCGCGCGCCGGCCATTCACAAACGGCCGGCACGGGTGCGCGCCCTGCTAGAGGGACGCGCGGGAGGCGGTGGCGGCCCGCGCATGCGCCGCTGGAACGAGGATCAGGTAGGATTTTCGGGGATCTGGGGGGGTTTCACACAGCGGGGCACCCCCAATCGGGGAGCCCCGCAGTCAGGGAACTGATCAGTCCGGGAATCTTATAGATTCCCGGGCTGATCAGGGGAGGGTGTTGGTCCATTTTAAAGCAAGGAGATTTGTCCCCACTTACTACATTATGCCAACACAACACAAGCATCTTAGTTTGAACCCTAGTATCTTATTGATGCCCCTGGCCTCAGAAAAGGTAAGGCAGTAAAGTATTTTAGTTTATTCAGAAAAACTATGGGCAGAGATTTTTATTTTCTCCAGTGTACATGCTCAGTTCCAGCAGTGGCTATGCAGGGGTCATTGGTGGCTTGTCATAGGCAGCCATTCATGAGACCCATCTATGAAGCCACAAAGCCAAGACGGGTAGAGTGAGAAGGTAGGCATGCTTCTGGCTCTGGATTCTACACGTACACCAAAAAGTTGAAGGCTGAAATGTAGAAATCGTTTGGAGGGTGAATGTATATTTCCCATAGCTGGACATAAATGTCTACAATGATACCTACCTCTTCATCCTTCATCTTTATGAGTTTTTCTGTTTCAGCATCAGGTGTTGGCAAAGGAAGGATAGGAATCGGGCTCTCTATCCTGTTATCCTGAGTCAATTTACTGTAACAAAAAAAAGACACTATTAGGGAAATGCATTTCATTTGTAAGTGATGGGTGTAAGAGTCTATCTAGGCAAAAAAAAAACATTCTCATCTCCCCCTGCAGCTGTTCTGTCCTACTCCAACAGTATGAAACCTGGTTGCAGAGATGGAGTCCCACAGTGTTCGCATCTGTCCTCAATTCACCAAGGGGCATAGAGGACCAACAGCTGTGCCCCATGTCTGAAGCATGCCCACTCCATGAATTGCAATAAAGGGGGCATAACAGGACTTGACTACACTACAGTGAATAGAGTCACAGTGACCGACTTTTGTCCTCACATGAATGGAGGATGGCCCTGCACTCAATCTTGGTAGGTTTTATATAGCTGGAATCAGGCAAAACAGATGCGGAAAAGAGAGCGTAAGGGGACAGAACCCCTCACCTTATGCATTTTTCTACTTGGCTTCCATTGTTCCTCCTGTAACAGATCAGTTTGCAGCTAGGGATGCCACCTTCCTGAAAGCTGGTTGGAAGGGTCTTTTTTAAAACAATTCTAGGCTTTAACAGTAAATTTTGTGTCACAGTCTGCACTGGGAAATGGACATATGTAGGAGGGAGAAGAGGGAATGTGGTGAAAAAACGTAAGTTTCCCATTGGGCTGTAGGGTCACTGATAGGTGTGCTTAAGAGAGCACTATTGTGAAATAGTGTAATATTAAAAATCCATATAAACCCGATGGCTAATGAGAGCAGGGGTCCCTTATACACCCAAATGTAATAAAACTCCCGCCAAGCTTGTGGGTTTTTCTCTCATGGTAGAAATAAAATCCAGGGGTGACAGAACCTGTTGCCCCTGATTTTCTCTTCGCTCCATTAAAAGAAAGAAACAAGCCTGGCTGGATATTTCTTGATGTATAGGTGACTCCACCATCCAGCATATTTATCTAGATTTGTAACATCGAGACATTTTTCGTGATAGTGCTCCTTTAAATCACAGATCAGAGTCTGGACTTTGGTAGTTATTTGAGTATTTGAATACATTGCTATGGCTCTCTGAAGGGACAGCTTAGCTGCAAAGAGGAAACAGTGCAAAAGCTGAGGAGCAGTGGAGCACCTTGTGATACGGTTTATATCCTCTACACACTGTTTCTACAGTCCTGGCTATATTTCAGCTCCAAAATCCAAGATATCCAAGTATTATATACGGTGTGAACATACGGGGTTAATAAAAATATTCACTCAATAGCCTTCATTAGTTACTTAGTGATAATATTGATGACATAGGTAAAGAATAGTTAGTGAAAAATATTTTATTCCACACGATAAAGGGAATAAAATAATGCTAGAATATATCAGTGAATCAGTATAACAGTGTAACATTATCCCCAACCTTTCAGCAGTGTTCTGGGCCTCTTCATGCCTTCAAAAGACAAAATGTGAATTATTCCAAACTGGCAAAATGTTTGCACTGAAGTCTGTGAGGTTCTCATTCATCCAGGTCATGGTGTATAGACACAGTAATTAGGTCGAGGCAACCACACCGTGTTTTTCCTGTTCATGTTTCAGCAGACATTCAATGTATTTCAAAAATTGACTAGAAAAATGTCTTCCAGAAAAACACAGGTAGCTCAGCTGCCTTGGCTTATTACCACCCAGCACAGTGTTACGGGATACAGTGCACCCTTGTGTACCACACTCACAGCACATGTGCTGCCTGATCACTGGATCGAGGGGACTACACAACAGGGCATCAATCAGAATGCCCCTGGGAAGCAGATCATAAACCGTAGGGGCAAAATCCCAGGTTTTGGTCTGCTTAAAGTGCCACAAAAGCCAAAATGGATTCCAGGCAAGCCTGGATATTCAGGAGAAGAAATCACAAGGATTACCTTAGTTGGGGTTTATAAGCAACTCTTACTACGTAGCATGTGTATATGGATATTTATTATTAGACAATGCCCATGGTAAAGCATATCACAATTTCTGAAACTAATGACTCCTAATGTTGTGACCTAGAATGTCCAACTTCCCTGTCTAAAGCTCTAGGGCAGACAGGTGACCATTCAGCCTCCAGCTATGTAACCCTCTTCATCATAGATGATGCATGGGTTGCATGCTGACAAGGTACTATATAGGTTTAGTATTCAAACAGGTTCATTTAGTTGTGTACAGTAGTTGCATTTAAGGAAGTTGGTTTGACTGTATCCGAAAAGAGGATTGGAAAGGTTTTAATACTTCTGTCCTGGCCTGTGCTTTTCAGTAACTTTTTACAGGTTATGCCCACAAATGTGAGACTGGTGAAACAAAGCTTCTCCCACTGTGTATAACCTCCCACTGTATATTCTGCTTCAACAAGGAGATTTTTCATCGATTTGTCCAGCATTGGCTCACTCTAAGGCCCCTTTCCAATTTCACATTTACATTTGTGTGATTTGTTGCATTTGTGCAACAAAGCGCAGCAATTGTGTGTTGGGCTCTGCCTGTGAAATGCTGCAGTGCAGGAGAAGCACAACATGTCGCCATGCACCTCGCCATTGTTTCCCGTCCCCCAGTGGTGCGACTCCAGCACCTGTAGCTGGATGGCGGCGCCAGAGCAGGAGGCGGTGATAGCAGCAGGCGGCACTGGCATACTACTCCAGTCCAGCACTGCTGCAGCTACACCCTATGGGTCCTTCACTCCTCTGCTCCATCAAGGAGTCGGTGGAAGGACCCCAAGAAGCTGTCTGCAGCAATGCCAGACTAGAGGACAATGGCGGGAGACCAGCAGCGATGGTAACAATCCCCTATACTATGATCAGTTGCTTTTTCCATCAAATAGTTCTAATGAGGGCACAAGCACATTCAGCAAATGCAGAAAACCCTCTTAAAGTGGACCAACACCCACGGGTGATCGGCCCGGGAATCTATAAGATTCCCGGGCCGATCACCCCCCACCCCGCGGGACATCCGAGATCGGGATGTCCCGCGGGGTGTAACCCCCCCAAAACCCCCGAAAAACCTTACCTGATCTTCGGCGGCGGCCGGCCGCCGCCGCCTCCCTCGCGCCCCTGTAGGCGTGCGCGCACCCGCGCCGGCCGTCTGCGAATGGCCGGCGCGGGCGGGCGCGCGTCAAAAGGGACGCGCGGGAGGCGGCGGCGGCGGCAGCCGCTTAGACGTTCCTGGACCTGGCTTGTACGTCGGCGCTGAGAGCGGGGGGAGGTGAGTTTTTCGGGGGGTTAGGGGGGGTTTCACACAGCGGGGCACCCCGATCGGGGGTGCCCCACCGAAGTGGACCAAGACCCAGGATAGTCAAAATCCTGGGTGTTGGTCCACTTTAAGGCCCCTTCATTCCAAGCACCAATGTGTCACAAACAGAAACAACGCAGCCCATTAAAATAAATAGGCTCTTTCACATCAGTGCACTGTGGTTTACAATATGCAATGAACGTACAGCATTTCTAACTATATATATACATGCCAGCTAATAGCTGGATAATAGGGAACTGCTGGGCACAGGCTGATACAAATTGAACGTATTAAATTGGAAATACACAGTGTCTGGTAAAAAGGTAGGTAAGAGTTTGAACTAGGTCAATAGTTTAGGACAGTGATTGTGTAATAGTGGCAACTAAGTTTCCCCAGTGTCTGAGAATGCTTGCTAAATTAAATATAAAACTAACCATAAATCACGTTAGCCAACAGGATCAAGTCCAATGAAAAGTTGTTTCTCTCACTACCATCATCTGTAGTTTCTGAGGCCCATACAGTTAAATCATCAGGTCCCTTATTTCGAGAGAGAATGACAGTACCGTATTTTCTATATTACCAACAACTTGCTATACAGCTACCCTGTGCCATATTCAATCTAGTGCTCCCCTACTATCCTACAGCCTATTTGTCCTGTTCAAGGACCCCTTATACAACCCTTTGTCTCATGCATACAACCTTGTGTTCCACCCATACCACTCTATAGCTTATTCATACTGTTCACAGGCCCTCTGTAGCCCAGGGTCCCCACTTCACAAACCCACCTATATAATGTGCCTCTCCATAACGTTCAAGGGTTCCCTAACACCTTAACGTGAACAGAAAAATACAATTCTGTGAAATACTCACCTGTAGAATTGGTATTATACGTATACAGTACGTCCTGCTCCAGATATAATACTTACACTTGGGTTATCCTCCGTCAGATGGCACTGTGCACTGCAGACATGCAAAAACAGGCTCCTCCCGGCCCTTCATATACCCAGGGACCTCCCACAAATCCCCAGCATTGAAAAGCAGTGAACCCGAAGCCGGGAGAATTCAACCACCAAAAACAACTGGTAATGATAACACTAACAACAATCACCATACAGGGGATCCAGAATAATGCAAAAACCAGGGTGGGGTGGAGCAGGACGTACTGTATACGTATAATACCAATTCTACAGGTGAGTATTTCACAGAATTGTATTATTCTAAGTATACAGTACGTCCTGCTCCAGATATAATACTTACACTTGGGACATCCAATAGCAGTGTCCATAAAGTAGGGTGGGATCCCCAACAAAAAAGGCACAGCAGACAGTAGAGACACTGTCACCTGCAACCTTGCCACCAAAGGCGACATGAGCAAAGGCTCCAACGTCAACATCATAAAAACCCTTGAAAGGGTATGAACCAAAAACCAAGTAGCGGTTTAGCAAACTTGTACAACAAAACCTGGTGGTGAAAGTTCCAGGGATACCGAGACACCAGTAGAATCAGAATAAAGTGAGAGAAACTCATCACCTCAAAGAATAGGCCTGAGTAACAGCCTGACAAGATCAAACGTTAATAGTCCAGGAAGAAGCCAAATCTTCCCTAGGACCAGAAGGGAAAACCATCCAAGTAAAGGCTAGGCCAAGGGCCGCTTAACCCCTGGAAGCAGACGAGATCAGGCACATACAGAGGTAGGTGCCCACAAACCCCAAGGGGCATCAGTCCCCCTAAGGGACCAGAAACAATCCAGGAAAAAAATTCCAGCACCTGATGAGGGAAAATAAATCCCCTTGTCTCAGAGTTACTAGGAATAAGGCACAGAAGAAGGGCAATGTCTTAAATACATGAGCCTAAGCCACCACCATAGGTAAAAGGTCCGGCGTAAGGCGGAGCACCACCTTATCCTGGTGCATATCAAGGAACGAGGGCTAGCGAAACAAAGCCACCCACTCAGACACACGTCTGACTGAGCCAGCAGACCCAAGGGACAACGTTGAAGGTAAAAGACAGCCAGACAGGATCCTGAATCGGTCCAAAAGGAACGTCCCACAAGGCAAACGGAATAAAAAATTCAAATCCCGACAGGGACCATAGAATTAAGTGTGGGGCGCAATGAGCAACCCCCGAAGAAAGCTTAGCCGAGGAAAATAAGCAAAAGACTTCTGCAGGAAGGCGGACAGGGCAAAACCTGAACCTTCAGAGTACCGAGTTGGGGAGCCAACTCCAAGCCATGCTGTAATAACTCTAGAGCCCTGGGGACAGAGAACGCCCAACAGGGAAGAGACCTAGACTAACACCAATCCATATGGGTAAGCCATACCTCATAAGAATGGAAGAAGAAGAAGAGCCCTACTCTTAGACTTCCACTAGTCACGAACACAGAAGAAGCCTGTCTCCATAAGGACGGAAGAACCAGCAGTCAGGCCGGCTAGGCCAGAGACTGTAGAATTTGAGTGACGTAAAGGAGGCCCTGAGCGAAACAGGGCGGCACCCCTAACAGAACGTACAGAACTACTACCCTAGGTATCACATCTGCGAATCCACACTCCACTAGGCCACCCAGGGGCCACCAGTATCAATGGTCCCTCTACCAGAGCGATTCTGCACAGAAACCCGCCTAGCAGGGGGAAGGGAAACAAGACATGCAGGCCAGAATGTCCCGTCATAAAATTACTAAATCCTCATGACAACGGCCAGAAGAGCCAGGGAAACGAGTGGCAACTGCTTGAAATAGTGACGGGGCACCAAACAGATCCACACTGGTTGAACTTCATAGTGACCCAAGAATTAGCACATCCTGTCGCAGAGGGACCTCCACCGGAGCGAATACCAATGATATGCAGGCAACATTATCCTCCACCCAGATCAGGAACATATATTTTCCTGGGGGACCATCCTGCTCCAGGTCCCACACAGATGATTAAGGTAGGCCACAGTCGTCAGACAGCCCGAGCGCCACCCAACAGGCAGGCCAGGAAGAGGAGAAGTCAAGCGAGATAGCGTCAGCCTGAAAACTCACTGTTTCAATACTAATAGGTGCAAGGACCTCCTAAAAGGCCCCACCTTCCCCACACCCGCATGGGGTTACAGAAGAAAGCCTCCCCATCAACCTGATAGGTTGGCATCCACGGTGATCGTCTCTAGGAAGGGCAAGAATGGAACTGTCCCCAGACAGGTTCCTAGAGTAAATCCACTTCAAGAGGGACTCCTAACCAAGGGGGAAGGTACACATAATCCCGCTCCAGGGATGCTTTTTTGGGTACCAGTCCAGTATTAAGAATAGAAGTTGCAGAAAAACCCCAGGTAGAGGAGTATAAGGGACTTCATCTAAGCAAGTCACCAAACGGGCCCACCAGCTGCATTCCTGCCTGGTGAAGGGACTGGAACAGCAAGGAGGGACTGAACCCACGCAACCAGATTGTCCACCTTATTGTTGAGGAAGGAAGATTCTCGCCTGAACCGAATCTAGATTCATCCCTAGGAGTGGAGATACCAATCAAGAGGACAAGGAGGACTTGAGGTGAATGAACACCCATCCAAATGACTCCCAAGGGACGCCACCAGCCGAGTAGCTAACTGGACCTGACAGAGATTGGGTGCCCCTTGGCCATTGGGTGCACGCGGGTGCCCCTTGGTCTCATCAGAGACATAGCCTCCATTAGTACCTTGGTGAGCACTCTGGAGGCAGAAGAGAGGCCAGATAACAAGGCCACGGGTTAGCAGTGTTGGACATCCAACACAAACCTGAAGAGCCTCGGTGTCTAGAAGACACGGGGAAGTGAGCATAAGCATCCTTGATCTCCCCAGAAGGCGAGGGCCCACTAGGCGCAAGGCGCTGGTGGCCCATCCCAGATTTTTCATGCAGAAAACTGCCTGAAATAGTAGAATTGCCGACAACCTGTGAAATCAGAAGGGCAGACTGACTCATCCTTTTGAGAGAATGTGAAGGGGCTGGTGTAGCGGCACCTGCCTCTGCCTGATAAGGGCAAACTGCAAGTGACCTCCAGACCCCGCAGGCCGTGCATGGCCTGCACAAGCACCCGAACAGAGGCAGGGACCAGGGGTACCCTGACAATCATGGGGGAGGCCGCGCAGGAAACTTTAT
This sequence comes from Gastrophryne carolinensis, assembly GCA_027917425.1. NCBI lineage: Eukaryota > Metazoa > Chordata > Amphibia > Anura > Microhylidae > Gastrophryne > Gastrophryne carolinensis. The sequence continues at coordinate 473,343,712 of CM051234.1, read as the reverse complement.
CCTGTATCTGGAGGAAACTACCTCCTGTATCCACCAGAAAGAGGCAAAATGCCTCCTGATAGGAGCAAGGTGCTGCAGTCATCCCCTTACCCAGGCGGGCGAGGGCGCCCCATCATGCTTGAGGGGATTTGGTGGAAGATTTAGGTTTAGCCCTGCCGGAGGGCCCAGAGCGTTGTCTGTTGCTCGTCTGCACTAAGACTCCGGGAGGACACCCCTGGTTCTTGTTTAACGCTATGGTATGGAGGGGGAGGGGTGTCCCTGTCCCGAGTGGGACAAGACGGGCGCCTGCGCCGGGGTGATTTGCCCTTTTTTCCAAACAGGTCCAGACGGGCCCCAAACAGGCGTTGCCCTCTAAAGGGGAACCTGGTAAGAGTCCTTTTAGCAGCGTAGTCAGCACCCCACTCTCACAGCCAGACCAAGCGACGCATAGCCACCACAAGGGCGGAAGTCCTAGCACACATTCTAATGGTGTCATCCATAGCTAAAAGGATACATCTTACAAATACATCACAACTGGAGAGTGCATTAAACACCTCCCAAGGAAGATCATCAGCGTGATGCTCAAGCATCTGTCCGATGAGGGTTCTGGCGGCCACTGCAGTGATGGCCGCGGCACAGACCGGGCGCAGCGCCGTTCCTGCACAAGAAAAGGTGTGTGAAGCCAGCTTATCCATGCGCCGGTTCTCGGCATCCCGATCAAGAGGACAAGGAGGACTTGAGGTGAATGAACACCCATCCAAATGACTCCCAAGGGACGCCACCAGCCGAGTAGCTAACTCGACCTGACATAGAGATTGGGAAGCGAAAAGGACCACCTAGCAGGTCTCACGTGGGTGCCCCTTGGTCTCATTAGAGACATAGCCTCCATTAGTACCTTGGTGAGCACTCTGGAGGCAGAAGAGAGGCCAGATAACAAGGCCACGGGTTAGCAGTGTTGGACATCCAATACAAACCTGAAGAGCCTCCGGGTCTAGAAGACACGGGGGAAGTGAGCATAAGCATCCTTGATCTCCCCAGAAGGTGAGGGCCCACTAGGCGCAAGGCGCTGGTGGCCCATCCCAGATTTTTCATGCAGAAAACTGCCTGAAATAGTAGAATTGCCGACAACCTGTGAAATCAGAAGGGCAGACTGACTCATCCTTTTGAGAGAATGTGAAGGGGCTGGTGTAGCGGCACCTGCCTCTGCCTGATAAGGGCAAACTGCAAGTGACCTCCAGACCCCGCAGGCCGTGCATGGCCTGCGGAGTCAGACCAAGCGACGCATAGCCACCACAAGGGCGGAAGTCCTAGCACACATTCTAATGGTGTCATCCATAGCTAAAAGGATACATCTTACAAATACATCACAACTGGAGAGTGCATTAAACACCTCCCAGGGAAGATCATCAGCGTGATGCTCAAGCATCTGTCCGATGAGGGTTCTGGTGGCCACTGCAGTGATGGCCGCGTCACAGACCGGGAGCAGCGCCGTTCCTGCACAAGAAAAGGTGTGTGAAGCCAGCTTATCCATGTGCCGGTTCTCGGCATCCCGAAGGGTACTGTAAGCAGGAGCTGCAATAAAGGGGGGGGTTAGGAACCCCAATGATCGGTGCGTCTACCACAGGGGGCGATGACCAACAATCAACCATCTCAGGGGGAAAAGGGTATTTCCAATCCCAGTCCCCTGGGGACCCTGGAAGTTTACCGGGGTGTTCCCATTCCTCGAGTACAAGAGCATGGAAGTGAGCCTTCTCTAGGAATTCCAAGCGCGGTGTCGCTGTATGGAAACCCTCCCCTCTCGGCTTGGGAGCCGCGTTAGGGAGAGAGATAGACAGGGCCTTAAAGATCCTAATCAACAATCCAATGGTGTCAAACTGGTTCCAGTCTTTATGGTCAGAATCGTCATGACTCCTTGGCTCCTCATCAGATGAGCCCGAGTCAGAGAACAGCCCTCCTTCATCAGAAGGGGTGCAGGCACGCGGAGTAGTGAACTCCACCGATCCCTTAGCAAAGGCAGAAACAGGGGGCGTCGAGGACTGCTTCTTACCAGGGCCCGAGCGCTTTGTCGACCCCGTAATAATCTGGTCAGCCGTAGGCAGTCTGGAAGACGCAGCCGGCTGCAACTCCCCACTCGTATGCGACTCAGCAGAAGCGAGATTTAAGCCTGGGGGAATAAGAGTGTTAGGACGAGGAGCAGCCCCTGGCGATCCTGGTTGCAGGACCAGTACTCGCTCGGCACACGGTGCATAGATCTGTTCCCTGTCAGCACTAAAGCGGGGATAGCCACACGTTATACACCGCCGGTCTTGTCCCAGAGGGAACCCAGACACAAAATTCTGAGATGCCTCCATATGGTGATTATCAATGCAATATAAGTCAGTAGGGATTTATGCAATATGCAACCCTGGATGTCCCAAAGGCCAGCTAGGAATGTGGGAGAATGTTTTGTAAGCCCGCTTCGAGTTATGTTAGGCAGGGAGAAGCCACCGGAGTCTTTGACGTCTGAAAGACAGAAGGGGAGTAAGAGGTGTCAGGGCCATGCGCAGAAGAAAAAATTACTAATGATGAAAATCGCCCGCGAGGGCACTTACTGACCAGGGGAGGAGAAGGACCGCCAACGTGCGCGCGAAGATCAACAAAATGGCGCCGACCGAACCTTGGAGGGCGGGTCTAATCTGGGCGTTACGCGGAGCACACCATGCCAGGTCCCCGCCTCCCCCAAAGAGCGCGAAGCTCTGAAGCAGCCGTTAAGGCTTGACAAGCCAAGCATATAGTATGCCAGTAAAGGCATCTGCTAGTGGATACTCGTAAAGTCTAAAGACGCCGCCACCATTCTGACGCCCGTAGGCGTGTACAAAAATTAGTTTCCTGCCCAAGTTGCAGGATAATAAATCAGGACGTGCTGTACACGATTGCATAGTAAATTGAGAAAGGCCAAAAACAACCAGCGGCGGCCAGAATAGAAGGAGAAAGCAGCGCGGCTCTGACACCTAGTTGCATGACAATAGAGTACACTAAGACCGCCAACCGACTTCTTTTCCCCCGAATACGGGGGGAAACAAGGGAGGACGGCGACCCTTTACACAGGGTCCACCTCTACACGGGGTATGGGGAATGCAGGAGGGACATCCACTATGAGGCTCACCATCAGCCTAAACCGCCTACCTTTTGGTGGGGGACGGCGGTGGAGCATGGCTTCGTTAAGCACACATGGTGCTGCCTACCTTCACCCGACCCGCGCAGCCCAGGCTGGGAGGCACATCACAAGGAGGACGGGTGGGAATAGTCCAACAGGGCCGCAGGCTGTAATAGCCCCGCTCACCTGCGAGAGAGTGATACTTCATGTCTTCGCAGTCAGCACTGCAGAGAAATCTGGGGATTTGTGGGAGGTCCCTGGGTATATGAAGGGCCGGGAGGAGCCTGTTTTTGCATGTCTGCAGTGCACAGCGCCATCTGGCGGAGGATAACCCAAGTGTAAGTATTATATCTGGAGCAGGACGTACTGTATACTTAGAATAACACAATCAAGCTTGCCAGTTGGATGGTCCCGTGGTGCAAGTCTCTCAGGCGATACATGATTGGCCATGGGAGATTATGTGGGGCCAGGTCACAGCAAAGGAACTAGGAACTGGCTGGACTGCTCCATATTGGGTTTGCACAGTGGGGCCTCCTGATCTGGAATATCCCACCACATGCTACAGGCTACAGCTGCCCAAAATGGGAAAACAGTCAGTAAGACAGTAAGTGTAATAAAGCACCCCTCTAGAAAAGAGTCAATGGAAGGAGACATGGTTTGGTTACTAGATAGTAACTAATGATAGAAGGCATCTTGGCCCTACTTCAGCAGGATATTGTCAGATCTACCCCTCCTCACACCTGCACATATTATACATACAAACCTCCTGCTATTTCTATATGTTAGTTCCAGTATATTATTACATTGATACCAGATTATTCTGTGAAAAATGACTGATGTTGTTTATTTTACAAATAATAAAACTGGTCACTGATTTGGTAATATGACTTACCTAGTCATCTGCTGTATGCACTGTGCCCTGTAATTTTCATAATGCACATCACACGTTACATCCTTTAGATCATGCATGTGTGTCCGGATGAGCATGTTTCGCAGCTTCACAAAGTCACAGTGTGCTTGGTTTTCCACTGCAGGAAGAACAGTAAATATATATAAGATTGTGCTTCGATGATAAGCAGATTTATAGACTTTATTTAAATGTATTAGTATCCCGGATGTTCCGCTTTCCCCGGGCCCTGGGCTTCCGGGTCTCTGTCTATAGGCTGGCTTGGCTTTTGGACTGGGAGTTTGGGGCTGGGGGATGCATGCCGGCCGCATGATGAGAGATAATGCACATCCCAATTCCTGATATGTTCTGGTGCTCCTGTGGGGGTGGGGTTAGGGCGGGGGGGGTGTGGGGGTCGATCTGGACATGCTGTCATTATGTATACATCTGGACGTGAATCGAGGCATGTTCTGTTATTTCTCTTTCTGCTTTTAATTTTTTTTTGTACTATTTCATTATTAGATGCAAAACTTCAATAAAAAGATATTGAACTAAATGTATTAGTATCATTGGGTCCCAGACAACATTTGTGTGACCCTCAAACAGGGTTCACAAATGGTCACAGCTGTAGATTATGCCTAACCTAATTTTGCTTATTTTGGCTTACTAAGGATCCCTAAAGTAAAACCCCAGATTTTCACTATGCTGCACTGTAAACTCATTTTTCGGTGTTCCCACGCATTTGCATGGGCAACTAGCCAATCAGCGGCTTTGCATTCCTTTCAGCTTTTTCTTGTTGCTCTGAGCTCCAGGTGCAGGCTTACTCTTCCACGTACCCATACCTGGCAAGCTAGAGGTGAGCGGGGATGCGGCCGTGACACATGTACCAGTAAAATTACCTGCAAGATCACTATACAGGGCGGCCCCCGACTCTAGGCTGGTGATTGCTTATCTTTAAAGCTGCACAAAACCTTGGGCAATGCATCCGGCTTGACGGTGGTCCGATGAAAAGAAAAGTTTTTTTCTTTACTCCTGAGGGCACGCCCAGCTGGCATTTTTTAGATTGCAGACTGGCTGATCTCAAGAATGCTGGCTGACATGTCCCAGCAGAAGGCTGCATCCTCTGCTTTCCTGCACACTGTGGCCGCTGGGAAAGATCAATTTTCCTTTTCTGGCAGTAGTTATAGTCAATACAAGTTTTGGTTTAGCACAAACAGTAAACAGTACTGTTTGCTGTAAACAGTATAGTCTCAATCTTTGAAGATGATGTGTAAAGTAATTAACACAAAAGAGGACAGCAGGCAGCTACACACAGATTTAGATAAATTGGAAGCATGGGCAGTTAAATGGCAAATGAAGTTTAACACATATAAATGTAAAGTTATGCACATGGGAAGGAGAAATCTGTGTCATGATTACATACTAAATAAAGAAACACTGGGTAAAACAACAATGGAAAAGGACCTAGGGGTTTTAGTTAACAATAAGCTTAATTGTAGTAATCAAAGCCAGGCAGCAGCTGCCAGAGCAAACAGGATCATGGGGTGCATCGAGGGGCATAGGTGCTCATGACCAGAGCATCATTTTACCCCTGTACAAGTCACTGGTCAGATCCCAGATGGATTATTTCTGTACAGTTCTGGGCACCAGTGCATAAAAAGGACATATCAGAACTGGAGCGCGTTCAAAGAAGGGCAACTAAGTTAATAAAAGGAGTGCGGGGCTAGAGTACCCTGAAAGATTGTCAAAGTTAGGTTTATTTAATTTAGAAAAAAGATGCCTGAGGGGTGATCTAATACCTATGAATAAATATATTTGGGGTCAATGATTTGTCCCACAATCTATTTATACTCCGGAGTGTAACCATAACCCAAGGGCATCCACTAAGGTTAGAGGAAACATGCTTTTTCCAATGAAATACGAGGGGATTCTTCTCTGTAAGAGCAGTGAGACTATGGAACTCATGCATTTATACAAGACTATACAGCATTAGAAAAGGGTATAAGACAGGTGTAACAGTACATCAAAGGTAACAAATATCTCCCAACATCTTTTCTGAGATATTGAACATTAGCAATACACAACTAGCCATATTATAGCGTTTCAGTGTATATTTCTATTGAGATAATCAGGTTTTTATACCATATGAACAGAAAACCTACCTTCTACAATGCCCCATGGATAGAGACGACCTCGTACCCTCTGACCTTTGGCCTCCACCACTGTATTACTACCAATTACTGCAAAAGGTGCGCTTTCCTGTAGTACAGAATTAACAGATTTCATCCATATGCAAACATCAAATGTTTCACTGTCACCCAGGAAACCATGTATTTAGTTAAATTACAAATGATATATATAATATATTAGTTTAAAGTGAAATTGTCACCGGAAAGGACTAGGATGGCAGATGGAAGATTCAGTGCATGCAGTGGCAGACAGGCCCATTGGGTCAAAAGACTAGTCTTTTTTTTCTGAAAAAATTGGGCCATTTGTGCAAATATATTGAGCGTTGGGGCCTCATTTTAATGAAACAGAAGCAGAAAGTAAGTATGGTAAATAAGTAAGGTAAGTATACATTAAGAGGTTAATCAGTATAATTTAATGTTAGGCACCCAGAGGCACGACTTCTGCAGCTCACCTGTTAGCAGCTGTCCAGGTCTGCCTAGCATAGGGTGAACACAGTGCAGTGTTCCCGGAGGCAGCCCACACATACACCACAGGAGGGGGGGGGGGGGGGAATCAGCCAGTCCTAGAGTCTTTTAGACTCAAGGGTGGGTTTTGATTTCTTATGTTACAACACACCATACTTATTTTACAACCATAACCATACTTATATTTCGTGAAGGCAAAAAACAAAGGACATAAGACTTTTCCCTCTTTTACCTTTAGTTCCTTGTCCTGCTGTTTAAAATCATCATCTTCGTCTGAGTCACATTCTGGAAACTGATAAACCTTTATTCCAAACTTTTCAATCTCTTCTCTAACCTGTTTGCACAGAAATGTGTGTTAGAAAAATAAGAGTAAAGCCAAAGATGGGTGAGTTAACCTTGGCTTGATAACACACCTCGTGGCCAGCACCTATTCATTTTATATATACTGTTACATTTGTCCAGAGGAACCAGTGCTGTAATCTAACTTGCTACCATTCTAAGTGATCATAATGGTCACAATACCCATAAACTATTTTGTGCAAGCTGAGCACAATCTACATTGATTCTGACACCCACACATATATGTACTGTCCAAGCAACCAGAAACAAAAACGTACTCACCTTTTCTCCCCCACAGTTGAAAGTTCCTAGTCTAGTACTGTTTAAAGGTATTGGGGGCCAGTAGGTTTTACATTGCCAGACTAGGACAATTCAGCTGCAGGGAAAGCAAAGGTGTGTAAGGTGTTCTTTTTTCTGCTGCCTGGACAGGCCCTTTAACAAATGCATTGTCTGTTCAACTCTTGTCAGGTGACTAGGCAAAATGAACTTCCACTAGTAAGCTGGCTCCCGAAAACTACACAGTACTTAAGTTAATTAGGAATCGCCTAACCTTCATGTTCTAGGGTTAGCAAGACTTTTGCAATCAGGTATACAGTGGACACTACATATATGCTGGGTTTACAAGAGGAGATAAATTTGCTGATCGCTCAGCAAGCGAGCGGCCATAAAATTCTTCTGCGATTGAGCGACTGTGTTCAGACGCTGAAGATGTGTTGGTCAATCGGTAGTTAGAGCAATCGCTAATGCCTCTTGTTCTCAAAAACAGATTTTTGGGGAGGAGGACCTCTGTTTACATACTCCAACTATCAAACAATGAAAGAAACATTTTTGGTCAGCAGAAGCGATACGACCACTGACCAATGAACCAAATGTTGGCCGCTGCAACAAGTGGTGAACATTGACTGCAGTCAATTGCAATCTCGTGTTGCAATTTAACACTCTGTTGTCAACACTACACTGGCCTTGGAGTCCAGTTAACCTACGCTGTGGCCACCAAGGGTGGTTTTATGACACATGTCAGAGTAAACAGGGTCTGGGTATCATAGGTCTGGGAGTCCTCACAAGACCTTTTAATGATATCTAGCCTAAGCAACCCTAGATACCACTAAATTATCAAGGAGAGGGCATGGGGAGTGAAAGATGCAAGTCTTAATGGAAGCATGAAATATGTAATAAACTCTTGTTGTTTTACATAGAAAAAAACAGGGTAACAGTACTAAAGTGTAGCATCTTTCCAGTGTCCTATTGATTTTCTGTGACCTACGGTTGGAGAAAGCTACTGCAGTGTATTCAGAGACCTGTGTGGAAAACCTGTAACCTACTGTTACCACTTTCTCTACAAGGGCAGGAAAAACTGATGACATTGCCTTTGTACTGTGGAACCAAAAGTGTAACTTTTTGTCCTGATTTGATACCACACAGGGTAAAGCTTACCTAGTCCTGGAAATGTGTCATCCCAGCCAGTAGACCTGATAGTCTGCTGGTAGTTGCATGCAGAGAAGCGTGTGCGCTGATGTTGAGCACTCTGTGTAATTCGCATTTGACCATGGTGGTATCCAGGGGCCAAGTGAGTTGTCACATGGAGGATTTTAGATTCTAAGTCTAGTTTTGGTCCACTTTTGGTAACACAACAGCCCCCCCAGAAATGTATTTTTAATGCAGGGTATCTCTTCTATTAGACTTACCCGGTCCTTCAGCTTGCGTATTTCACTCGGTATCAAACAGTCAGCCTTAGCAATCAAAGGAACAATGTTAACCTTCTCGTGTAGAGCTTTCATAAATGCCACATCCACTGGTCGCAGCCTACAAGCAGCAGAAAGAGCGCAGTAAAAGACCTGAGTAGGTAAAATCTTTTTGTCCTGCAACACAAAGCGTCCAGTTCAGATATCCAGTACATTTTAGTACAGCAGATCTGAATCCCAGTCCCTCCAACTGGGGGAGCATGCCAAGGATGTATCCTGGCACCCGCTGCACACAATGAATGGAGCGGAGATGGAATTGGAATTGATCCATATGCAAACATTAGTTGGTTCACTGTCACCCAGTAAACCATGTATTTAGCTGGATTACAAATGATATGTGTTGTATATTACTTTAAAGTGAAATTGTCACCGGGAAGGATTACAATGGCAGATGGAGGATTCAGTGCATGCAGCGGCAGACAGGCCCATTGGGATCAAAACACTAGTCTGACTTTTTTTCTGAAAAAATTGGTCCATTTGCAAATACACTGGCCGTTGGGGCCTCATTTTTATGAGACAAACGCAGTAAGTATAGTAAGTAAGGAGATAGTCTGAGGTGCACTCTTACCCCCAGCCTATCTGAATAGATGCCTGCTGGAGTACATTTCAGCTAAAGGGAAGCGGGGGCACAACATTTTGGGATAGTTGTTCTGAACAGAGATCCTTACCCATGTCCAAAAGGTGATATAAAGTACAAGCAGCAGTGCACTCTGTTATCTTGGATGTTTTTCCGATTAAGTCCACTCTCATCCCGGAAATACTGTTCAAACTGCTGGTCTATGTAGTCTGTTATTGCCTTCCAGCTGAAAAAATACAATTCTGTGATTACTCACCTGTAGAACTGATTTTACTGTGCACAGCACGGCCTGTTTCATTTCAATCATTACTTCTGGGTAGTCCGCCACAAGGTGGCGCAGTTGACTGCAGAAGACTTGTGGCTCCTCCCAGCCCTATAAAAAGCCAGGAATCACAAATAGACCCCAGTGCTGAAAAGCAGTTATGCAAGAAGCCGGGAGATAAACCATGATCAAAGAATACACAGCCAAAAAAGGGCTAACTTGAAACAAATCACCATAAAGAGGCAACCAAGGGCAACGATAACAAGGGAGGGATGAACAGGGAGACAAGGGACAGGGAGACAAATTTTGGAAGCTTGTGATTGTGACGGGACGCAAACAAGTCCACGTCCGGCTGACCCCAGCGGCGACACAGGGCGTGAAAGATCTTGATGCTGAGGGACCACTCCCCCAGACGAGACGCCCCCCTGCTCAGGGAGTCCGCCTACTGATTCTCCACCCCTGGGATGTAAACCGCCGAGATGCAGGAACAGTCTCCTCCGCCCAAGACAAGATCGGAGACACTTCCTTGAGGGCTCGCTTGCTCCGGGTCCCTCCCTGATGATTGATGTAGGCAACCGCCATCTGATTGTCTGAACTGTACAGCACGACCCCGAAGGTGGGGGGTCAACTGGGAGAGAACCAACCTGATCGCCCACAGCTCTAGGATATTGATGGGCGCGTGGGCCTCCTGGGGACCCCACTGACCCTGGAACATCAGAGACTGCCAAACTCCCCCCCCCCAGCAGGTCAGACTGGCATCCGTGGTAACAATCTCCCAGCGCGGAGGCAGCCCACTAGAAGATTCCTTGAGTCCAGCCACCAGGAGAGAGACTGCCTGACCGGAGGGGACAGAGAAAACTCCTGATCCAGGGATTCCGATCCCAAACCGACAAGAGATGCAACTGAAGAGGTCTCATGTGGAACTGAGCAAAGGGAACCACCTTGAAGCAAGACACCATGAGGCCCACCAACTGCATCCCCTGCCTAATGGAGGGGTGAGGACAAGACAGCAGGGCCCGTGCCTGCATCTGAATGCCCTCCACCTGCTGCTGAGGGAGGAATACCTTGACCTGGGAAGTATCCAGCATCATGCCCAGGAAGGACCTCGCCAAAGACGGAGATAGTGAAGACTTGGGATAGTTGATCACCCAGCCGAAGGACTCGAGAGTGGACGTCACCACCTGAGTATCCCTCTCGGCCTGATGAAGAGACTGAGCAGCAATCAGAATGTCGTCCAGGTAAGGAAGGATGCGAATGCCCTGATTCCTCAGGAGAGCCATGACACCAGCCAGCACCTTGGTGAAAACCCGAGGAGCCGAGGTGATACCGAACGGCAAAGCCACAAACTGGTAGTGTTGATCCCCCAGAGCGAACCTCAGGAACCTCTGGTGACCTGGGAAGATTGGCACGTGAAGATAAGCATCCTTGATGTCCACCGTGGTCATGAAGTCGCCCGGTCGATGAGAACTTACGGCCGAGCGTAACGTCTACATGCGAAAGTGCTTGAACCTGACAAACTTGTTGAGACCCTTTAAGTCCAGGATGGGCCTCAGGGAGCTGTCCTTCTTGGGCACCGTGAACAGGTTGGAGTAGTCGACACAGGGTTTTGGGATATCCGGGATCGGAGGAATCTTGGGTGCGGCCAGGCTGCAAACTCTATGTTGTAACCAGAGGACACCGCCTCCTGAATCCACAGGTCTGAGACGCGAAGCCTCCAGACGTGAGCAAAAGGCTGAACCCCCACCCGGTCGGGTGAGGGCGCCTCCTCATGCCTGAGGTGCCTTGGGAGGGGGTTTGGGCTTGGTCCCCCAGGAGAGACCGGGGTGACCGCGGGATCTGCCTCGGCCCCAAGAGTCTCTTCTACCTGAGAAAGGGGGGCCATGACCTCCCCTTGAAGAACGAAAGGAGGAGGAGCCCCGAAAGGGTCCTTGGCCAGAACATCCAGACGCTCACCAAAAAGACGGAGACCCGTGAAAGGAAGCCAAGTGAGAGCCTTATAATCCTCCTTATTCTTACCAGACCAGGCAGCCTCAGCAAGACGTCTGACCTTTTTAATGGCGATAGCCACAATGACCGCGGCGCAGACCAGGCGCAAACTGGCCCCTACAAAGGTAAAGGCATAACAAGCCAACTGATCCATATGCCAGTCCGTGCTATCACGCAGCATGGTAGTGTCGGGGGATGGCATGACCAAAGTGTTAGATAGCCCCAGGACCGGAGCGTCCACCTCAGGAGGGCACGACCAGCGCTTAACCAAATCTGCCGAAAATGGGTACCTTCTATCCAACCCCTTGGGCACAGAGGGTAACCTATCAGGACGTACCCACTCCTTCAGAACCATATTTGAGAAATGGCCCTGTTCCGGGAACTCCAAGCGTTGCTTGCCAGGGCGGAAGAGCTCCCCCTGCTTCTTCTTCGCCGCCTTAGGGGGGGCGATGTGTAATGTATCAAAAACCGCCGACAAGAAGCTATCGGTATCATCCGGGAGCCAGGTATCCTCATCAGAGTAGGACCCTAGGTCACTATCGTAACTGTGCTGACGATCCCCAGAGGAGTCCGAGTCACGGAAAAGCTCCCCCTCCTCCGGGGAGTCACGGTCACCATACACATCAAGGCCCTCATCCTCCTCGGCAAATAGGGACAACGCAGCGTCAAGGTGTCGCTTCTTGCTAGAGACCTTGCCCGCCGCCGGTCGGGCCAACTGCCGCTCAATGCTGGCCATGCACAACGCGAGATCTGATTGCGACCCCCTGCTAGTATCCCCCTCACTGGGGGCTAAGGGCTAATGCAGGCACGGAGGGGCAGGAGATGCCGTAGGGAACGCAGGACTGGAAAGAGAAGCACTCGGCCCAGCCTGATACGCAATGATACTTTGGGCGCATGGCACACAAACCGTGCCACCACCACTCAAAGGGGATGCCCCACACATGACACACAGCCGAGGCTGCCCCGAGGGGCCCCCAAGCTCGCTATCCCCCAGAAGCCTACATATGGTGATTATTAGAGGCACAATAGGCCAATACAGGTTAATGGCTAATAGGAACCACCCGGGATGCCCCCAAGGAATGCCCACAGACAAGGGGCCGGCAGAGAGAGGGGGGGGGGGGGAGTATGGGAGAAGCCACCAGCTGCTATCCCCTGAAAGACATAAGCATGAGAGCCATAAGTATCCCGCATCACATGCCCAAACAGTAAACCCCCACAGAGAACTTACAGATCAAAGCCAAGCGGGCGTAGTGCTCACGCAGCGACAGTCAGACCACAGGGAAGAGCCCAGTACACGACAAGATCGCCGGCAGCAACACAGGATGGTCCCCAGCAGCACACACGCACCATACAACACTGGCCAGCACTGGCCACGAAAGGCGCGAAGTGGCCCTCACCTCAGAAGAGGCGCTGAGCGCCCAGAGAGACACACCGCAGCCAGTTATGGCGCCTCCCGCTGAGGAGCGTAGTACACCCGCGGCGGGGGCGCAAAAGACCCAAACAGCAAGGGCTATCGCCCGCACAACACCTCCCCTCGCCCCCCCGACAACAGCCACACCGGGGAGAGGGGAAGGAGAGAGAGGCGAGAGGACAAGGCAGGAGGAAGGCTGCAGCATAACGGAGTGGGGTAGAAAGAGGGGGGGGGGGGGGGAGGCAGGGCGAGAGAAGTGCCACAGAGCAATAAAAAAGTGCCCCCAAGTAAAACACACTCACCCCATCACAGTGACACGAGTCAGCAGGGTTTCTCCCATCCCTCTGTTGGCTCACCAAACGCCTATGGCCAGCTACCCTTCAGTGCATAGGGTCTGCAGCCTGGAGCAAAGCTCACCGAGCACACGACCCAGGTGCTCCCCTACCATCACCCGATCCGCCAGCCGAGGCTGGGAGGCAAGAGGGTCCGGAAGCGGGTGGAAACAGGCTTGCAGGGACGCAGGCTTGGTTGCCCCGCTCGCCTGCGAAACATAGAGGGCCATCTTCTGGTTTTCGCAGTATGACTGCAGAGAAAACACTGGGGTCTATTTGTGATTCCTGGCATTTTATAGGGCCGGGAGGAGCCACAAGTCTTCTGCAGTCAACTGCGCCACCTTGTGGCGGATTACCCAGAAGTAATGATTGAAATGAAACAGGCCGTGCTGTACACTTGGAAAAGTAAGAAGGGGCATTAAACGGGTCACCACTAGCAGGTACACACACTTACCTTAGGGCGACACTTACCATTCTGTGTTGTTCACTGCATCACCAAAACCTGGAGTATCCACTATAGTCAACTTCAGCTTCACGCCCTTCTCCTCAATGTCCACTGTATGCTTTAAAATCTCTACTGTTTGGCTGATTCTTTCTAGGGAGAAACACACAGGAAAACAAAATGTGTTACTTATTATGCAACAGCTACTGAATACAGGGCATCAGTGGTTGTACAATTAAAGTGTTGCTGAATTTTCTTATATGCATTGTATAATTGGTAATCAACTACTATAGTTTACATTACACAGTAGTAAACTATTTTAAACTAAAACATGAATTATATTGAAATCAGATGTGATGAAATATGATACTTAGCAAAGGATGTATTTTAATGATAAGAAAGTCAAGCCAGCCAATGCTTATCACTTCCACATTCATTGTATGGCTGCCAATCATGGGACTGCTGGTAACCAATCGGGTTTGAAAGTGGGTAGGCACAACAAAACCCAAATGGTTGCTGGTGGTCTCATGACAGGCTGACATTTTCTGCCAAATGATTGAATGAGTAAGCTTCCATTTCAATGATGTTTAGTGTACAGCTAAGGGTAGGACAACAAAAAAGCACAAGCAAAATCTCTGCTGTTGAGATATAGGCTGATTGTCCGTTATTGTGACTCAGGAACATGAAACTGTGGGTAATTTTGCAGAACAAATAAATCAGTCTATAAATTTGGTTGTAGTACAAAAGAATGGGCTGAGGGTCAAATTGCAGTACAGGTTGGATTGCGATTCGGGATATCCCACTGTGAGTCTCCTTAGATGGCCCACAAATTAACTTACCTATGGGCCAGGTTGCAATATTGAGTCATTAGGGGCTGCAGGATCACAAGTGTTACAGATTACCTGGATCGGATGTTAGGACTGGTCACTTTTACCAGGGGTCTGGCTTGATAAATCAGGTTTGGTTGCCATTAAGCTGTTTGTCAACCTACTGTTTAGGCTGGCATTCATATGACAACCAGTCTGGAGCAGAATTACTTTGGATTAGGGGCGAGGGCTCAATACTGGTTAACCAGTATAGGTGTGAAGTAAAGAGTTACCAAATAAAACTAGGCAGAAACCTTACTAGTGTCTATACACATTAGTGGGTACCCATTTATACATCCATTGTTCAAGAAAAAATGATGCAGTAACGAAATTCTAAATAATTATTAAGTTCTTTCTTTAATGGAGAGAAGAAGACTCTGGGGTGACAGGTTTTGACTGTAGCATTCTGCATTTACAGGGGAGATCCGCGATTTCAATTCTTCTGATGTGTGTAAATGTTTCTGCCCATCATGCAACACTTTGCAGCTATGTGTAATTGCTCAGGAGACAGACTTATGAATGAAGCAGATTACCCCTGTGAAATTGGAATGATACACCCCAAAACCTGTTGCCCCTGGATTTCAAATGAGACCCATTTTCCCATTACATTTCAGCACAAGTGTGTGCTGATGTAAACTAAAGAGAAGATAATTTATTTTACCTTCTGCATTAAGCAACTTCCTGTCCTTGTAGAGATCTGTAAGGAACAAGCTGTTGACCAGGGTGGATTTTCCTAGGCCGGATTCACCTTTGAGGATAACAAAAACAAAATGATTTAATAAAATGAGTCCAAATCTCTGCAGTTTAATGTAATGAGACAGACATGTGAGTGTACTCCAATAGTCACACACAGGGCACAACAAACATACGCACATGAAGTATGCGTCTCTCACCTGCAACCATAAGCGTAAAGTCAAATCCTTTCTTTACTGATTTCCGGTGGACTTGATTAGGTAACGTTGCAAAACCAACATACTGCTTTTCTTGGTCCTGTGAGAGGAGACAAACTGATAAAACGTCTGCAATTCAGAATATCATCAACATTCGACATAATAATAAAAACTCTACAATTCGCAAAATGTCCATGATTTGAAAAGTCACCAATCATACTTGATAGATAGGAACCAAGTGAAGAGACAAGACCATTGGCGGGAAGGAGACTTTGGTGCCATAAATTGGATATATTGATAAGAACAGACCCGCATTGTACATCCCGTGAGCTTGTGAGCTTGGGGGAGTGGGTGACTGAGTGGAATTTATTTTCACTTTCATTACGTCCATGTATACATGTACTTTAGAGGAAGCAATAAGATTACATCATATGTTGGAGCACCTGTACAACGGGTTTTTTTTGCCCATAGGACGCACATAGGATTTGGAGGAGGAAAATAAGCAGAAAAATATTTTAAACCAAATGTGCTAAAACACTATCCGCCCCCCCCCCCCCCCCAAGAACCAAATAATATGCAAGGTCCAGAATCCCTCAATTACAGTGTGGCATCCCCCCATTCCTCATGGGCAGTGTGGCAGTCCCCCCTCCCATTCCCATAGGCAGTGTGGCAGTACCCCCTCCCATTACCCATAGGCAGTGCCGCATTCACCCCTCTATTCCCATAAGCAGTGTGGCATTCCCCCATCCCATTCACCAAATAGGCAGTGTGCCAGTCTCTGCCTCCTATTCCCCATAAAGAGAGTGTGGCATTTCTCCCCTCTGATTCCCCATATAGGCAGTGTGACATTATTCCCCATAGGCAGTGTGACATTCCCCCCACCCCTTTCCCCATATAGGCAGTATGGAATTGCCCCCCAATCCCATTCCCCATAGGCAGTGTGACATTACCCCCTCCCATAGGCAGTGTGGCATTTCCCCCTTCCATTTCAATAGGCATTGGGACATTTCTCCCCTTCCATTCCCCACAGGCAGTGTGGCATTTTCCCCCACCCATTCCCCACAGGCAGTGTGGCATTTTCCCCCACCCATTCCCATAGGCAGTGTGGCATTCCCCCCTCCCATTCCCATATAAGCAGTGTGGCATTTGCCACCATCCCATTCCCATAGGCAGTGTGACATTCCCCCTGCCATTCCCCATAGGCAGTGTGGCATTCCCCCCCCCCTCCCATTCCCCATTATAGGCAGTGTGGCATTCCCCCCTGCCATTCCCCATAGGCAGTGTGGCCTCCCCCCCCTCCCATTCCCCATTATAGGCAGTGTGGCATTCACCCCTACCATTCCTCATAGGCAGTGTGGCATTCACCCCTCCCATTCTTCATAGGCAGTGTGGCATCCCCCCTCCCATTCCATGCCTCCTGTGGCTGTGGCGGCCTGGCCAGCAGCGTGAGAACGATGAATATGTGAGGTTACTTTTTTTGTAGCTTTATTTTACATTCGCCCGATAAGATGCACTGACATTCCCCCCACACACACTTTTGGGGAAAAATAAGTGTGTCGTATGTGCAAAAAATAGGACTTCTCTTTTACTTACCCCATCAAGTATGTAAGGGTCTAAAAAGGGCTTTGTAACAAAATTATGAAGCTTGACAACACGCTCTATCTTTGTTTATTTTATAGACAGGGGGGGGGGGGGGTTAAAAATCTTGATCTTGATCAAGATCTTGATTTCCACCTGGTCCCAAGCTGGTGGCAGGGACTTGTATCTAAATCTATCCTTAGTCATTTATGATACCCCTCCCCTCGGCTGATACCCCTCCCAGTGTGTGAGGAAAGCAGGGCCAGGGGAGTTGTCCTTTTACTTTACTCCCAAACTGGATTTAGCAGAGGGAGATAAAATGAACATCTTTAAGAGGATTAAACCTTATCTTCAGTGGTACTTAGCTGTTCGAAACAACCATTTGTCTTGTTAAGTGTAAAATAAACAGACAAAGAGGGCCACATGTGAGGTCTCCTGTTAAGCTGTACAAATTGCTTCATCTTGTCTTGGCTTTTTGGCTTGTGGTACATGGCTAGCTAGATTTGGGTTTGGGGCCTTATGTGAACACACAGAAAAGATAAATGCTACTTGACATCAGTCTCTGGTGGTAGAGAGGGAACTGCGTAGAATAGCAAGCACAAGCAAAGGCTGGAAGCAAGCCTACAAAGAATTCTAATTAAGGGGTATTAAGCCTAAACTGTAGGGGCCTAAAATCTAATGTTTATTAGGGGTAAGAGGAAAGGCAAAAGGACATACATAATTTGGGCATTTTTGCAGAGGGACAAATAATAATAATTGTGACAGGTTAACAAATTGCTAGATTAATTTTCGATACCGACAACATTGGCCACACATCATACCATGCTGTCGCTATTGAAAATCAACCTAGCAATTTATTGCACTGTCACAGTTTAAGCTTCCCGATTTGTCCCAAATTGGTGATACATAAGTCCATTTGTGTACAAATATCATTTGGGATAATTATGGATAACCATAAATAATAATATTATAGTATTTATGGCTAATACATTACATTACATCTGCAATATATATGCACATATTAGGCCATCCTGTTATCAGAGGATCCAAGTTATAATATGCGCCATGGATGCTGACTAAACCATGGCAACAGAAACTAATATGCTGACTATGCACCTCAGAACTCAGCGTTCCTGTATAAAACAGTTGTACTCCCAAAGAGCTGCATGAGTATAAACCACACACATGCCCTGGCAGTCATGTCATGGTTCATTATACTGTAACATAAGTATATTAGGAAGTGAAGTATACAGAGACAGCAACCTCAATAACTGATATATATATATATATATATATATATATATATATATGAGAGAGAGATGTGTTGTTCTAAAGGCTTGTATACGCCAAAAGATCTAGAAGCCACTAATAGTATCTAATTTGATATTATTGTATCTGTTAGATTCCATTTTTAGTATTTGCCTTTTTCCATGGATTAGAATGAAAAATTGATACCCTTGATTAACCCTAATTAGATCATGCATTTTCCCCATTATCAAGCAATAACCTGTCATAAAAACATACACAACCATTCGATGTTGCAGTTATAAGGTAACTGATGTCTAACTATTAAGGAGGGCTTTTTATTATAATGTAGAGCATTCGTCACCTCATGCTAGCTGTTTGCCTCAACTAGTCTGTATTTTCTGAAATGTGCCAAGGGCTTTATTTCAACACACACACATATATATATTAGAATCCTGCACACCTGATTGGGTTTTAAGGTGGTTAGTTTTACAATGGTGGAGACAATTTTCATAAACTCGGTATGAAGTATTAAAAAATATGTGAAGCAATTTCCAGGTGAGGCAGATAGCTCTCCACATTAGTAAGACTAGGCCCTGGATTGGGCCTGTAGAAGGCCTTGAAGCCTTTATACAGGGATTCCAAGCATTTTATATCCACAAATAGTACGGTCTGGCCTACATGTTTGTGTATCTTGTCCATCTGCTTTTGTTCAGTTACTTCTGCAATCACTTCCTCCATGTTACCTTCCTGATTACTCCACAATCCTCCTCTTTCATATGGTTAACTATTAACACAATGGCGATGTGTAAATATATCTTCTGTATGTCATGGCAGATAAAAGAACACAGTGCTGGATTGGAATTATGCAGCAGCTACATTTATTGTAGAACGTTACCACATGAGTAAGCACACACATACATGCACTAAACATACATGTAAATTGCCTCCCCCCCTCTTATTTTTGATAAAAGTCCTCTTCCCCTAATAGTTGTGTTACCCAGTCGGCACATTACCTTGAGCTTCATAGGATAGGTTCTCTGTGTCAGAGTTCTAGGAGATAGCAGTCTCTCGGCCAGGAGTTCCTGAATTATGATGGCATCCATACCCACAAAGCAACAGCCGCTAGCAGAGTGTTCCCTCGCCAAGCACACACACCCATCCCTCCCCTCCCATCACTGACCACATCCATATGTATGTGTGTGTGTGTTGGAGAATGTGTGACTGCCCTCCCCAGCCACTAGCCTGGAATTTCCTGTAGCTTCCAACTGGAAAAAACTAAGAGCAAGCAAGGGAAAAAATGGGAGAGACACGGCAGGAGGAACCGTTAAACAGCCATAAACAAACAGCAAATCCCAGCACTAAATCAATGATCAGAGGACAGACGCAACCACAGAAGACCGTGAGATTGTTCTATCTGAAGCAGTGCAGACCATTCTATCTGAAGCAGTGCAGACCATGTTATCTGAAGCAGTAAACCTATCCGCTCCAAACAAAAACGTGGGAACCCTGTCAGCTGAACATTTTGTCCTGAATCCATATTAAAGGGGAGTGGGGTCAGAGGCGAAGCTAGGCTTTCTGGCACCCGGGGCAAAGATTTGAAATGGCGCCCCCCATCTGTGCTCAGGCGCCACTTGGGTGCCCCCCTGACCTGCTGCACCCAGGGCACATGCCCCCCCTTATGTCATGACAAGGCCACATTCCAGACACTCTGTCCAGGCATATACTCCTGCATCCAGCCATTTAGAAAAGCTAGGGGGCGCACACACAGCTACAGGTAAGCGTCAGGGGAGTCGCCCAGTAAAGGTGAGTTTACCCGCGACCGCAGGGATTTCACACAGCAAAGTATCCTGATATAGGATACCCCAGGGCCAGGCTAGCGGCCAGCCCTTGAATTAGGGGTGAATTGGCTCTGTCCCCCCAGATACACTCAAACCTGTCACCCCTGGATTTTATTTCTACCAGTAGAAGAAAACCACAAGCTTGGTGGATATGGATTTTTAATGTAACACAATTTCGCAATACAACTTCATTAATATCCACAGCATAAGGCGCTGATTGGATGTGAGCCTGTGCATGTGCCATGGGACTGTCTGTGAGGCGAGTATACTGGCGATCCCAGTGGGTTTCACACAGAGGGGAAAATTGGGAAGTCACAGGGACATGGACAAAAACCCAGAAATAGTTAAAATCCTGGGTTTTGGTCCACTTTAACTCCTGTAAAACAACTATATTTAATTGAATGTAATGCATTATTTGCGTTACTTTTCCTAGACAGTTGCTTTAAAGCAGAACAAAACCCAGGATATTTTATTCCAGATATCCCCCAGATCACTCGTAAACATACTTTTCCATTGATACAGTGGCTCCTCTCTAATATATCCAAAATAAAACAATTTGGCTGGAGTTGGGGTTTAAAGCAGAACAAACTCCTCGTGCCACAGTACTGTAATCTAAAAGATTCCAGGGCCAGACACTGGCCTTCCTATGGGGCATCCCATATCAGCATGCTATGCTATGTGAATCCCCCCAGAGCGCCACAACACTCACCTGCTTCCGGGGTTACCTTGCTGATGTAAACACCGGTGGCCGCACCCCTGCTTCTTTGGGCTGTGTGCGCACTTCAGCGTCCAGCCATTCAGATAGGCTGGGGACGGGAGCGCGCATACTGCAGGGGATGAGGCTGGTCTGGCTCTCACCAAAAAGACAAGAGCCGCTTGCCGAACATTTAAAATGCATGGCAAACAGCTCTGATTGGACGAGAGCCTGTGCATGTTTTGTAGGACTGGAAAAAGGCGAGTTGCTCTGGCCAATCTGGAAGGTTACCCTAGAGGTAGTGCAGGCACTTGGCAGTGGAACAAGGCTTCCGGCGCAAGCTACCTACACCACCTCTGCAGAATGTATGCCAAGCACCCGCATACTTACCTTGGCATCCATGACGCCTCCTTCTCCATCGCCTCCATGCACATGTCTCCGTGCACAGCACCTCACACTTTTTTCACTGACAAGGGCCACGTCCTCCTGCAATTTTGGAGATCAATGATTAGCAGATCTCAAGAATGCCAGCTTGCGTGACCTGCGCTCTGGCCACATCTGTATCATATCTGAATGGCTGGGTGCAGGAGTGCACCTCGGCTACAAGGCGGAGATGCAGTCGTGGGCCACCAAAAGGCTGTGGGTGCAGCCAGGAAAGGTAAGTTTAGCAGCGACCTGGGGTTTCACACATTGGGGCATCCCAATTTTAGTTGCCAGTGTCAGACTGAGATGGCTGGAGCCCACCAGCAGACCTGACGCTGAGAACCCACCTCACATTTAGATGCAAATATTACTGGCTTATATTTAAGACCCATTCACAGCAACATTTTATATCTCTGTGTGTGCACTTGGTATGCCAATTAAAAGCTATACATATTTTATGTTTTGATGACGAATGCTCTTAAAGGGGTCCCTAGAGCTAGGGGCTCACCAGAGATTTCCCTGTGGGCTGGTCTCAGCCTGTCAGAAGCTCCAGGTGAAAGGCTACCAACCCTGGAGTCTTTTATACTTTTTGGTCCGCTTTAATTTATAGTACATAGAGGCGATATTTAGTGAACTGGTCTTTAAAGCTCACCTACAGCCTCAAAACATCACAACATCTAAAACGTACATCCAGTCACCCCCAGGAATGGAGAGGCCACAGCAATTGCTGGCCTTTGGGCTGTGCAACCTGTGCATTCTCATTGAAACATTCCTTCTCTTTTCCACACTTGCTCCTTTGCTTTTTACCGAATTCCCTCCTTCTCTCTATTTTTTTATACCTTCCCTCCATCTGCTGTTACACATTCCCTTTACCCCTCCTCTTTTCATCCTCACTTTCCACATTCCCTCCTTCTTTCTTTGCCCCCTCTCTCTTTTGCACATTCCCTCTATTACTTTCTCTAACTTCTCTTCTTTTATTTTGTTTCTCTTAGTTTCAATCTCCCTGCATTTCCCTGTCTCAGTGTTCCCTGCTTCAATGCATTTTCTCTATCTTGTTCACTTTTCCTATTCGTCATTTTATTTATTTCACATGTTCCACTTCTTCTCATTTATTTCTTTTCCACATCCCCAATCATCACTCTCTCATCACCTCCATTCCATATCGCTCTCTTGCTCCTTTCCCCCAATTTTTCTCTAGCTTTCCACATTCCCTTCTTCCCTCTTTCACTCGCTCACATTTCCATGCCTCTCTTATCTTTTCCACTTTACTCCAATCTTTCGTTTTCCATGTTCCTTTCTTTCTTCCTCCGTCTTTTTCTTATTTCAACTTTCTCTCACTGTCTCACAATTTCTTTTTCTACATTCTCTCCATCACTCTCTCCCTTTTTTCCATGTTCCTCCTGTGTGTCTCTCTCTGTGTTTTCTCTTCTTTCTTTTCTTCTATCTCTTTCTCTGTGAGTGTGTATCTACATGTGTGTGTTATACACCATCATACCATGGCACACACTGCACTCACTAGCCTTCTACTGGAGGAGGTGTCGGCCACCCCATTGTGTCCTGTGACTTCTAGTCCACTGCCAAAAAGAGACCTGCCACTGGAGGAGGTGAGTTTAGCTCACATGAGGCTAAAGGCGGCTGTCCCTGGAACAGACTTTGTAGGCATTGTCTAGGTCTTTTTTAAGAACAGCAGAGTGTACTCAAAAAATAAATTCCTGTCATAAACTAGACTAAAATGTAGTTACCTCTCTACCATGGTAAGAAAGAGGTCCTGAGACATTTCCTGACAGCATTAAGAGCTGTCATCCCTAGGCGATGGAAATCTACAGTGTCACCATCATTTGCTGAATGGGTGCAAGAGGTTGAGTCCATTCGCCGTATGGAGGAACTGATCTCGGAATCAGAGGACACATGGGAGAAACACTATGCGACTTGGGCGGGCTGGATGGACTATAGGGATCACCTACAGATGGGAGGGATTTAGCCACCAAAAAGACAACTTTGAGAGTAAGAATGGCCAAGGCAGCATCCTGCACAGGTTCAAAGGGAGCACCCTGCAAGGCAGACAAAACCAAGTTCAAATCCCAAACAGGCAACATAGGCTTACGTGGGGGACGCACATTAGTAACCCCCTGGAAAAAAGTCCTGATCAGAGAATGCTGGGCAAAGGCCTTCTGGAAGAAAATAGCCAGGGCTGAAACATGACCCTTCAGAGTACTGAGTTGGAGCCCCATCTCCAACCCATGCTGCAGGAACTCCAGGATCCTGGGAATAGAGAACACACGACAGGGAAGAGACTTAGACTCACACCAGTCAATGTAGGCACGCCAAACCCTGTAGTAAATGGAAGAAGAAGACTTCTTCTTAGCCTTTATCATGGTATCAACAACAGAGGCAGACAGCCCCTTCTCCATCAAGATGGAGGTTTCAGCAGCCATGCCGTCAAAGCCAGAGTTTGTAAATTGGGATGGCGTAAGGGACCCTGAGTGAGCAGGTCTGGCACCCTGGGCAGAACGTACTGATCTACTGCCAACTGCACCACGTCTGCGAACCACACTCTTCTTGGCCACCTGGGGGCCACCAGAATTGCTGGCACCCCTCCAGAGCAATCTTGCGCAGAACCCTGCCCAACAGGGGAAATGGAGGAAAGGCATACAGGAGCTGAAAGTCCTGCCATGACATTGTTTACGCATCCGTGGCCAAGGCCAGAGGATCCTGGGACAGGGAGACAAAGGCCGGGAGCTTGTGATTGTGACGGGACGTAAACAGATCCACATCTGGTTGGCCCCAACGGTGACACAGAGATTGAAACACCCTATTGCAGAGGGACCATTCTCCCAGGCGAGAGGTCCCCCTGCTCAGAGAGTCTGCCTGCAGATTCTCCACCCCCGGGATGTACACCGCTGATATGCAGGGAACATTGGCCTCCGCCCAGGTCAGGATCAGAGACACTTCCTGGAGGGCCCTCTTGCTCCGGGTCCCTCCCTGATGATTGGTGTAGGCAACTGCCGTCTGGTTGTCCGAGCGCACCTGAACAGGCAGGCCCCGAAGGTGAGTAGTCAAGTGAGCCAGAACTAGCCTGATCGGCCGCAGTTCCAAGACATTGATAGGTGTGTGGGCCTCCTGAGGGCCCCACCTCCCCTGGAACCGCAGGGACTTCCAGAAACCCCCCCAACCTGACAGACTGGCATCCGTGGTGACCGTCTCCCAGGAAGGGGGTCAGAAAGGATCTGCCCCCCAACAGGTTCCTGGAGTCCAGCCACCAGGAGAGGGACCGCCTGACCAGGGGGGAAACACAAAGACACGGTCCAGGGACGCAGGATCCTTGTCCCATACTGACAAGAGGTGGAGTTGCAGAGGCCTCAAGTGGAACTGAGCATAAGGGACCACCTCGAAGCACGCCACCATCAGGCCCACCAGCTGCATTCCCTGCCTGATGGAGGGATGATGACAAGATAGCAGGAACTGGACCTGCACAATCAGACTGTCCACCTTCTGCTGAGGAAGAAAAATCCTTGCCTTAACTGTATCCAGATTCATTCCCAGGAATGGAGTCACCAAGGAGGGAGACAGAAAAGACTTGGGATGGTTGATCACCCAGCCAAATGACTCCAGAGTGGACACTACCGGCCGAGTATCCAACTCTGCCTGATGTAGAGACTGGGAAGTGATGACAATGTCGTCCAGGTAGGGCAGCACGCGGATGCCCTGAGACCTGAGCAGAGACATTACTCCTGCCAGCACCTTGGTAAACACTGGGAGCTGAAGTGAGACCAAAGGGCAATGCCACAAATTGGCAGCGCCATCCCCACACATGCAAAGGCATGGGACGCCAGCTGATCAATGCGCCAGTCCTCAGCATCCCGCAGCGTAGTAGAGTCAGGGGAGTGCATGACAGAGGTGTTAGATAATCCTAGGACCGGGGCATCCACTTCAGGAGGGGATAACCAACACTTCACCACATCAGCAGGAAAGGGATACCTCTTATCCCAACTCTTAGGTACAACGGGAAGCCTGCTGGGGCGCTCCCATTCCTTGAGCACAAGATTATTAAAATGGGCTTGCCCAGGAAATTCCAAACGTGACTTAGCAGTATGAAACAATTCCCCCTGTTGCCTGGAGGCCGCAACCAGGGGAGAAATAGACAGAACCTCAAAAATCTGAGCCAACAGCCTATCCGTATCATCTGGGGCCCAGGGGTCAGAGCCATAATCGTCATGACCCCTGGGCCTCTCATCAGATGACTCTGAGTCAAAGGGGTATAGCCAGACAGTTCCAAAAACTCATCAGCTTCCATAGGGAAAATAGTGACATCAGGCGTTAAGTGCCGCTTTTTTGCAGAGGCCTTACGCGCCAAGGTATTAGCCAGCAACTTCTCAACACTAGCCAGTCTGGAAGACACATCAGGCTGAGAATCCCCACTTGTATGCAACTCAGTGGGAGTGAGATTTAAGCTCAGGGGAGTAGGTGAGGCCATACGAGGCGCAAGCCCAGCCACTGGTAAACCAGGCTGCAACGCAAGCACCTGCTGAGCACAAGGTACACAGACCCGCACATTGTCAGCGCTAATAGGGGACACCCCACAAGCTACACACAGCCGGGCTTGTCCCGAAGGAACCCCGAGCACATTATCCTGAGAGGCCTCCATATGGTGATTATAGCGGCACAATAAGCCGATAGGGATTCACGCTATAAAAGCAACCCGGGATGCCCCAATAACCCGCTAGGGAAGTGGGAGTAATTACACACTAGGCCTCACAAGTTAAATAACCAAATAGAGGGAGTAGGGCCGGGAGAAGCCAATAGGGTTCGGCCCGTCTGAAAGACATAAGCAAAGGGGAACAATAAGTGACATGTGAATGACAATGGTAAATAAAGCCGCCTGCGAGGGCACTCACGGACCGCGGTAGGTAGATGCCAGTCACGTAGCTGCCGGATCCAAGAAAAAATGGCGCCGGGTATACCTTGAGGGGGACAGTGACGCGGAATGCGCCAACTGCGCCCCCCCCCCGAAGAGCGTGAAGCCGCACACGTGACAAGCAGCCAATAATGGCGCACCAGCGCCAGCGCCTGAAGCAATTTTAAAAAGACAACCAGTACAACCAAGTCAGCACGGAGACTGACACCAACCATAAGAACATAATACAGTGAAGCACAAAGGCAAATACACATACACACACACACACACCCCTCCTCCGAGGGCTACAAAGGAGAGCGAGGGAGGACAGCAGCCACTTAACAGGACCCACCGATAGGCAGGGGCAATAGGGCGGGAGGGGCATCCCATAGAGGCTCACCATATGCCTATACCGCCTACCCTTTGGTGGGGGATTGCGGTGGAGCAGCGCTCCTAAGCACCTGACAGCGGTGCTGCCTACCATCACCCGACCAGCGCAGCCAAGGCTGGGAGGCCCATTACTAATGGAGCGGGTGGAATAGTCCTACAGGGCCGCAGGCTAATAGCCCCGCTCACCTGCGAGAAGAGAGAGCCATCTTCTTGTCCTTCGCAGTCCAGACTGCAGAGAAGATCTGGGGATTGTGGGAGGTCCCTGGGTATTTGAGGGGCCGGGAGGAGCATGTTTTCAATGTCTCTGCAGTCCAGCACCATCTGGCGGAGTAATACCCAAGTGTAAGTAATCTAATCTGGAGCAGGACATACTGTATACTAAGAATATATGGCTTACCTTACCCATTCTCCCATCCATCAGTGTTAGGCTGGGGGAGACGGACTACCCTGGCAGTGACTAAAGTCTACAACACTGGGTTGGCTGGCATTTGGGACCAGTCAGTCTGAACCGCAGCTTTAAAGCAGACCATAACCTAGGTTCTGGTCCATTTTACTGGGGCATCCAGATATTGTATGCCCCTGTGTATGAAATCCTTTTGTTTTGCTCTGTAATTCAATCCTCGCTCCTATGGTGCAAGAGTGGGCTCTCCAATCAGCATGTATTGCCCCACAAATGAATGCCCAGAAATGAATGCTGACCAAACAAAAAGAATAATAAGTAAGTGACTAAAAACTTAAAATATATTAATTTTAGATGCTGGAGAATAGTTTTTTAAGGGTTTGGGCTTTTATTAAATAATACTAAAGGTCCAATTTAAGTCATTTAAATATGCCTGGCATGGGTGCACGCAGGGCATAGAGGGAGGCATGCACCGTGGGATCAAGGAGTGTTTAGACGCAATCCCAAGCATTTTACCAAACAGAGCATCCCAAATCAGGAATGCCCCTGGAAGGGCTTACACCTGGCCCTATATTTTTTGTTTAGGGGTTAGGCCCACTTTAAATGGCTCCCTGGAAGCCTTATCTTAAAGCGGACCTTCACACTGAATAAGAGCCTATCTTATATGTTTCCCACACCCTGTACATACAGATTGCTCACATTAAAAATCATTCTACCTGCATCTACTGCATGTTATGGGCCTTTAAACATCCAAGATGGCGGCTCATAGAGCATCAGGCAGCCTGTAAACAGGAAGTGTCTTCTGACTGTGTCGCTCTGCATTCTGGGATTGCTGTCCTTTCCCTGACCCCAGCTCTGCTTTGTCTGTGCAAATCACAGCTACAACCCGCCCCCCTGTACTTTATCCTGCTCTCCTCAGTATGTGGGGGAAAGAATAAAAAGTGACTAAAAACTTTTTTAAGGGTTTGGGCTTTTCATTAAATCATGCTGAAGGTCCGGTTTAACTGCTGTCAAAAGTTTCACAGATATTTAATTTAATTGTAATGTGTAATATAATTGTTATGCAGACATAACTGACTAGCCATTTATAATTAGATGGGCCACCTTGTATAGCCATGGAGGGTTATTTATTAAAGTGTAGCAAGCTTCCTGCCTCAAGCCATTTCTTACCACCACCTTAGGTTATGTAGAGATTTTAGGAAATCTTTGCATGTTGCCTTTTAAAAATGTTTTAGATTTTTTATTTAGGTTGATGAAAAGTGCTTAATTAAATAATGGGCAGCATTGGCAGAAGCCCTGTACAGAGCTCTCCATTGATAGTACTTGCCCACTGAATGTTTAGGTCACCATGTCACTATATTAAATGGGCAGCAGGGGGCAGCAACAGCTTGTGGCTGGAATAAAACACAGCACTTTAGTATAATTTGGGCCATCCACCTGCATTATATGACTCATAACACTTTATTACCTCTATAGAAGTAAAAAGGTGAGAATTTTACTCATTTCTCATGTGTTGCAAAGTAGAAGCACTCGGAGGTTAGGAATGTATAAGTATAAATCCACACAGACTCATAGTCTTGCCAAGTGCCCTGTGGTGCCCACAGACAGGAAGATAATAGGCTGCCAATATCAGAGTCACTGGGTTTAACGTTGATTAGGCCATTTTCTGCTGCTTATGTGTGCCTCCTGCTAGTCACTGAAATACTGGATATAAAATGTGTTCCCGCCTTGGAAAATGTGACAGCACCTGGAGGCCACGCAATGCAGCCATAGCTGATCCCCGCCTATTCCCACACTAAAAGGCTCCACTGTTATTAATATCCGGAAAGATGTAAAGTGATTGGCAAGTCATCAGTAGATTACTTTCCATAGAGTGGCTCCAGTGCTGTCCTTCTGTCTCTCCTGTCTGCCTCCTTAGTGAGGAAAATCACTTACTTATTGTGGTTTCCATCCCCACCCCGCCAATGTGGTCAACCAATCAACCTTTGGGGGGACTAAGAACAGAAACACCCCCCACTCCCTGCCCAGACATTCTGATTGGCGGCCTCTTTCTGATCCTCTCTGATCTCCTGCAGCATATCTCACCCCCTTATCTGATCACACTATGTGCTGGCAATAATAACTAGAGGCACAACAATGCTTGGACTTGGTGTTGGACACACATGTTAGAGACACATGTTAGAGACACAGTGTGCTTACATCACATCACTGTTGCCACACCCACTTTCTCCTCATTTTTTCGCTGCATCTCCAATGCTCTAATACGTACTTATTAAATACTAATAATTTAGGAACTATGGAGCCTTTTTGAAAACGGATTGAAGTTTGGGACAGTGCAACGTGTAGCCCGAGACAATGGGACGACAATCGGGCTTGTCTTTAGTATAACTTTCAATCAACAGCCTGTGCGAAGACAGATGACAGATTCAGTTATTTCTATAACTAAAGGGAAATTCCACTTGATGCTCGATGACATTCTTTAAAGTTTTCATTATTGTTTGCCAAAATGATGTCATTAATGTGCTAAGATTATCTGTTTTTTTTTATTTTCTATGCATTTGAAACTCTGTGTTATAAGAGAAAACAGTTTTCCCTGGCAACAATTTGTTTATCTTACCAAAGTGGTGATTTCACATACATATCAGAGACTTCCTCATGCTAGCTTGCTAATCATCTAACTGGCTAAGACATGGGTGACAGGTTTAACCCATTCTGCTGAAATTCAACTTCTTCAGTTTGGGAGGATCACAGTTCCAATATCAAGGGTTAATGGCCGGGTTCTCACCTGGAGAGGCTATGCAGATTATGCTGCTAAGACTTAGCCAAAGCTGCTGATTAGCTCACCTGCTACATTGGAATTGTGGGACTTGTATTCCATTGTTTTTAATCATAGCGGGGAAAACCACTCCCACTGTAGCAAAGCAGAGCCCCAGGAATATGAGAATCATGGAGACAGCATGCTGATAACTAAATCACAGGTCTGGGGGAACAATCCTAACACAAATGTTTATTTTATACTCCAAAAGAGGAAAACAATAAGGCAGAGCACCAAAGACCTGATAAAAAGGGATTATTCCTTTAAAGAATTAGCACCCTGGGCCTATCCGGAACATGAATCTGAATGGAAAGCCTGATGGTGCCGGGCAGTTACAGTCTGCTGGGTAAGAAAAGTCTCACTATGTCTGGGTGGGCCAGTGTAGACTTTCCCAGGCCTCACCTGACAATTAAGACATCACATAGCTCTGTATAATGGGGCTGACATTGCTAGATCAGTGTTGCCTAACAATTTCACATAAGCACTTCACTGCCCACAGTTTCAGCTCTTCCTCGGCTCTGTGTGACAGTGAAGCCTGTAAAAGGGCAGCAGCAGTCACATTTTTTTTATTAAGCAGTGAAGGCTCAATCCTATTGGTCCTTTAAATAGCTTAAAATATATACAGCCTGGTTGGATTTTTGTCTTGAGGAAAAGGGTTTATATGTCTCTGAAACTGTTGACACTTGTGTTTTTTTTTAATATTGTTGGATTACAATACAAAACCTTGCTTGACCTTACTGAAGTGCTGGCTCTTTTTCTACATGTATCTGAATGGCTGGGTGTGGGAGATGCCGGGATGTGTTTTGAACATTACAGGAAGGTAAATGTTTGTCGGTGATCGGCAGGGGTTTCACACAGTGGGGCATCCCAAATAGGCAGCATCCGGCATGTGTTTTTACAATGAAAATGTCAGCCGCATGTTTTTTTTAGTAATTTTATGACGCAAAAAAATGGATAAAGTTGCCTCTCAAAATGTATAATGATAAAAACAGCAAAAAGGTGCACAGTTATTAAGCACTAATAGGGCAGGGGGGATAAAAAGAACATCTGGGACTAAACACTGGGAAAAACAACACTGGAGGTGACCTGGAATCAGGATATTTCCAATAAAACACAACACCTAAAAATAAGGAGAAATAAGCACCTATAAATAATCCACACCTAAATATTTCTCCCCTTTCTTTATGGATTTCTCATTTGCGATTTTGTCTCTCCAGCTGCTGTGTTTCAGGGGAATCTCTATTCTCCATTTTGGAGTGTATGGAGAGTCACCGGACATGGAATACACTCCAAAATGGAGAATAGAGATTCTCCTAAAACACAGAAGCTGGAGAGACAAATTGAGAAACTGTAAAGAAAGGAGAGAAATATGGGGGGCCATCAGGACCAGTTAAGGGCTTAGCCAGCCAAATGCGCATGGGGCAGGGCCATTTGCTCTTCAGAACAGCAGAATTTCAGATGGAAGGTGCCTGAATGGGAACTTTGCACTCGCTCTTGGCACAAGCCATTTAATGCGCACATCTCCATCTCAGAGATGCCAGTGAATACAGGTCTTGATTTTAAATCTAGTTCAGCACAAGGTAAGTAACAGCTTTTGTACTTTAGCCCCTCATCAGCAGGAAGCTCTAATGTTAGCATCCCAGCAAGAAGAATATATTCAGAAGCAACAGCTAAAATTAGCAGTCCCATACAATGACAGACAACTGTGCTTGTGGGAGTGCCGCACACTACCGGAGGAGTCATGAATGGGAGTACAGAGTGTAAATATAGAAGGGGTGAGGAGGTGAGCTGTGCACATCATGCTGCAGGGACAAAGATACTATGGTCTACTGCATATAGTACATATAGTGCAAGTCTGGGGGACTAGAGAAGAAAGACACAAGCAGGGCAAGGTGATAGGTGCAACAGGAAAGGAGTCCCGCTACTCATTTTACCAAGCCAAAGGCAGGGAGCAGGAGGAGGCGATTCCTCTTACCATGGCTAGAGACTGAGGGCGGCCCTCATGAGAGCCCAAAGTCAGACCACTTCTGAAGCCATCACACCCTGCTGTCTGAAAGAGATGAAATGTCATGACTATTTGGCACTTACCTTCAGCATCATTTCATAAGGGGTGTATAGGATTTGTTGGAAAACATCACTTGCTACAATAAACCATGACACATTCACATGCTTAACTTTTAGCAATATAATCCTAAAATACTTTAGAAGATTATTGAGGCCAAAGCTGGATTACAAGCATAAGAGCTAACCGCAAGCTCCAGTAGTACAGAGGAAATATACAGAGCCTGTAATTACAGGCCAACTGTTACATATTGGGCCCAGCAGTAGGTCCCTTTTATGTATGTGGAATGGGCAACACAGTGTCATTCTCACGCACACCCACCACTGCCGAGCTTCCATGCTATGGACATGCATGGTCTATAAAGCAAAACTGGGTTCAAGGGCAAATTGAGGGTGTTGTGGTATGGGGTATTTTTTATTACACCTTCTACCACACACTCTGCAAGCCCCCCACACACTGTGCAAGCCCCCCACACACTGTGCAAGCCCCCCACACACTTTGCAAGCCCCCCCACACACACACACTTTGCAAGCCCCCCACACACACACACTTTGCAAGCCCCCCACACACTCTGCAAGCCCCCCACACACTCTGCAAGCCCCCCCCCCGCCACAGTATGTCTGCCCAAAACCCAGCGGGATAGGCCCAGGAATCACCAAGATTTCCAGGGCTGATCGATTCCCTCCCCCCAGGGCATCCAAAATCGTAATGCTCCGCTGTGTGAAAATCCCCCAGGACGCCCGCTACACTTACCTTACTTCCCGATGCAACGGCGCATGCGCGGGCCGCGGCCGCATTCCCCGCTATCCCTCCAGCAGGGAGCGGGAGCGCTCCCTGTTAGAGGGAAGCGGGGGATGCGGCCGCCAGCGTGCTGATTGGACGAGTGGCCGTGCATGCGCCGTAGGACCCGGATGAGGTGAGTTTCCTCGGGCGATCTGGGGGGTGCCCCGGGGGAAAGGACCAAAACCCAGGATAGTCAAAATCCTGGGTTTTGGTCCACTTTAAAAGCATTCACTGCAAAGTGTCTTTACAGTGTTAACCTTCACTCACAAAAGCATGGTGTCCCTGAGAAAAAAAGTCCCCAGAAATGTATTCCATGGTCTCCGTAGACAACAACTGTATTTTTTATAGAGAAAAGAAGTCTTTATTAATATTATTAATAATAATAAAGCCTTTTGCTTCTTACATTGTAGCAGTAAGAGTACTAAAAAGTGTATTTGTATATATATTTGTATATATGTTGGCGTGATTACCATATTTCTCTTCATCAGTGCTGGAGGAACACAGTAAGAATGGTAGGAAAACGCAGCAAGTGCCAGAGGCTATAACACAGGAGCATTATGGGGACGGGGGTGACAGGCGCTGAATGTGACTAGAGAGCAGCTGCAGTCACTGACAGACAGAAGCAGAACACAATGCAGATATACAGTGCAGCCCAGGTGCTCCCAAGTGTCTCCATGAAATGAGCTCTATGCCTAAGAAGGAGGCCATTCAGGCTGTCACCTCTGCCTAGGACACTCTGGCTGGAAGTCTGACAAATCTACAACACACACATCCGTTTCAGTAGTTACCTAGTAATTCTGTGCACATACTGCATAGCAAGGATACAAGCAGATCTTCTAATCCTCATATATATACCTTATACCCTCTCTTAAACCGGACCAACAGCCTGGTACAGTTGGAAAAGAAAGGTAGCGGCCATTTTGGAGCTTCCTCTCCCGGTATCTCAGCCATGCTTCTGCCTGGACTCAACTGACATAACTGACAATGCACAGTAACAGGAAGCCCAGCAGCACTTCCTGTTTGCAGGCAGCCTGCAAATGCATGAGCTGCCATTTAGTTTTTAAAATTTACCACTGCAAGTTAGAAAAGCGTAAATGAATTTTTATGTGCAGCAATCTAAATTGCCCTAGTGAGGGATGTATATAAGCTCTGTTTGTTGTGTTGGTCTAGTTTAAGTCCTTTTTGACTGTTGGTCCGCTTTAAAACTTAATATACAGTAGTTATGCAAAACATATCCCCTCAAGGTTCAAATATAAAAAGTGAAATCATATATTCATTAAAGCTCAAATGGAGAAGAACTCCAAACCCCAAAAACATAGCAAAATGCATACATATGCCTGAAGAGTTAATACATACAATGCAACCATACAGCCCTAAATATCAAACACATATAACTATGAACAGATCCGACACTTGGATTGAATGAATGGGATGGGCAAGTCACTGTGACTGATGCAGGGGGCCACTGAGCTGTAGATGACTGAGGACACTGCAGGAATTGCTCTCATCTCCATGAGTTTTTTTCAAATGAGAGAAGGACGGAAATGCTGCAAGAGATTAAAGGTAACTATAACTTTTCCTGATTGGACACATCCTTTAAAGTGGAGCAACACCCAGGATTTTGACTATCCTGGGTTTTGGTCCACTTCCCCGATGCCCCGCTATGTGAAACCCCCCAGATCGCCCGATTCAACTCACCTCACCCCGCTCCTACGACGCATGCGCGGCAGCTCATCCAATCACAGTGCTTGGAGCTTTTGAGGTATGCGCATCAAAGCGGCTTCAAACCTCAGCATCTCTGAGCGTGCTGGCGGGCGCATCTCGCGCTTTCCTCTAACAGGGAGCGCGCCGCATGTCACGCTTCTCTCTAGCATTTGTGAAGTGCCGGCACGCGCCCTGCTAGAGAGAAGCGCTAGATGTGGCCTCGGCCTGCGCATGCGCGGTTGGACTGGGATTCACGTAAGGTTAGCAGGCGTCCTGGGGGGGTTTCACACAGCGGGGCATCCCGATTTTGGATGCCCCTCGGGGAGGGATTGGATCGGCTTGGGAACCTTATAGATTCCCGGGCCGATCCAGCAGGGTGTTGGTCCACTTTAAAAGCATTCACAATGTTCAAACCTTCACTCAAAAAAGCATAATGTCCCTGAGAGATCAGTATCTTTCACACTCATATAATTGATATTACTAGCCATGTAGTGTCTTTCAGTCACACACACAAGTTACCAACTGCACCAACAGGAGGAAGTGAAATATATATAAAGGCACATGGTGAGGCCTACTTTGCTTTTAGTACATTGTTGACAACACCAATGAACCACAATTGTGCTTTATGTAAAAATAAGATATATATATATATACATATACACACACATATATATTGTGGCAGGTGGTCTGCCAGAAAGGCAAAAACTGAATTGTGGGTGATGCAGGCTCCAGGAAAGTGTGCCTTGTGCGTTGTGACTGGCCCTTAAACCGGACCTTCACCATGATTTATTGAAAAGCCCAAACCCTTAAAAAGCAATTCCCAGCATCTACAATTTATATATTTTAAGTTTTTAGTCACTTATTACTCTTTCCCCCACTGGGCTGCAACTCTGTTAAGGACTTTAGGATACGGGTGCCGCCATTTTGATTCAGAAGCATCACACATACTGAGGAGAGGAGAGTGGGATAAAGTACAGGGGCGCGGGTTATAGCGGTGCTTTGCTCGGACAGAGCAGAGCTGGGGTCAGGAAAAGGTCAGCAGTCCCAGAATGCAGAGCAGCACAGTCAGAAGACACTTCCTGTTTGCAGGCTGCCTGATAAGATGGCGGCCGCCATCTTGGATGTTTAAAGGCTAATAACATGCAGTAGATGCAGGTAGGATGATTTTCAATGTGAGCAA
The DNA here is from genome assembly GCA_027917425.1 of Gastrophryne carolinensis. Lineage (NCBI taxonomy): Eukaryota > Metazoa > Chordata > Amphibia > Anura > Microhylidae > Gastrophryne > Gastrophryne carolinensis. The sequence continues at coordinate 473,308,201 of CM051234.1, read as the reverse complement.
TCTGTATGTACAGGGTGTGGGATATAAGATATGCTCTTATTCAGAGTGAAGGACCACTTTAAGGAGGTTGCCAGTAAGGCACTTAAAGTGGACCAACACCCAGGATTTTGACTATCCTGGGTCTTGGTCCACTTCGGTGGGGCACCCCCGATCGGGGTGCCCCGCTATGTGAAACCCCCCCGAACCCCAAGAAAAACTCACCTCTCCCCGCTCCCAGCGCCGACGGACAAGCCGCGGACAAGCGGCTCCTCCGCCGCCGCCTCCTGCGCGTCCATTCACAGACGGCCGGCACGGGCACGCGCACGTCTAGAGGGGCGCGAGGGAGGCGGCGGCGGCCGGCTGCCGCCGAAGATAAGGTAAGGAGTTTGGGGTGTTTGGGGGGGGGGGGTTCACCCCGCGGGACATCCCGATCTCGGATGTCCCGCGGGGAGGGAGGTGATCGGCCCGGGAATCTTATAGATTCCCGGGCCGATCACCTGTGGGTGTTGGTCCACTTTAAAGCGGACCAACAGTCAAAAATGACTTAAACCAGACCTTCACCCTGAATAAGAGTCTATCTTATATGTTTCCCCCACACTGTACATACAAATTGCTCACATTAAAAATCATCCTATCTGCATCTACTGCATTTTATCACCCTTTAAACATCCAAGTTTGCGGCTCATGGAGCATCGGGCAGCCTGCAAACAGGATGGGTCTTCTGAGGAAGGGTCTTCTGATTCTGGCGCTTTGCATTCTGGGATTGCTGTCCTTTTCCTGAGCCCAGCTCAGCTCTGTCTGTGCAAAACACAGCTATAACTCCGCTCCCTGTACTTTTGACCCCTCACATCTCCTCAGTATGTGAGGTTACTGAGCCAAGATGGGGGCGCTCATATCCTAGAGTGCTGAACAGAGTTGCAGGCCATTGGGGGAAAGAATAATAAGTAAGCGATTAAAAACGTTAAATATATTAATTGTAGGTGCTTGGGAATAGTTTCTTAAGGGTTTGGGCTTTTCATTAAATGATACTGAAGGTCCGCGTTAAACCAGACCAACACAACAACAGTGCTCATATACATCCCTCCCCAGGGCAATGTAGATTGCTGCACATAAAAATTAATTTACCTTTTTCTAACACCGGCTGTGGTAAATTTTAGAAACAAAATGGGGGCTCATGTATCTGCAAACATCCTGCAAACAGGGAGTGCTGCTAGGTTTCCTGTTACTGTGTATTGTCAGTTATGTCAGTTGAATCCAGGCAGCAGCATAGCTGAGATGCTGGGAGAGGAAGCTCCAAAATGGCTGCTACCACTTGGTGAGGAGGTGTTTACGCTTTGAGTGGAAGCAGGAGCAAATGTAAGTGCTGACAATGCTTTAGTATCATGCATGTAGATGGGGCAAGTGAGTATAGGGAGTTTTTTTTTTCCAACTGTACTAGCTGTTGGACTGGTTTAATAGGGACCTGGAGTCTGGCCAGTATGGGAAGCTGGGTGGGTCCTGCTGGCCAATCCTCACAATCCAGTACTCTAAGCCAGAAGGCCTTTAAAGAGGCAGATGAGCCACAGCTGAGGCCCACTGGATGGGCCAAAATGCATGTGCTATCTGTAGCCAAGCTGTGAAGAGTGCTGCAGCCAAGTGTCCCTGTGGAACTGTTGTAGTGAGAGCTGTTGTAGCCTGCAGGAGGGAAGGTGCCAGGGACGTATACAGCCACTGGAAAGCTGGAGGAGGACAGCCTGGTGCAGGGAGCACCAACTCTGGGGCAGAAGAGCCCAGCCTTGTGAGTAAGCCAGAGAGGGTAAAGAGTTAACTTTCTGTGTTTTGATGGACCAAGTTATGCTGAAAAAATCCATTTTCCCTGCTTGGTTTATGGATGTTTAAAGAAAATAAACCACTTGAGTAAATTATTGCCTGTGTCTGTGCCCAAGAAGATACCAAATGTTACAATATATATATATATATATATATATATAGATATATAGAGAGAGAGAGAGAAGGGAAAGGGAAGAAGAAGTATGGAAAAAGAAATAAACAGCATGTGTGTTTCTGTAACGTTCTAATATATAATACGATATAAAACGTACCATTACGAGTGGCCCCTCTCGGCTCATTCCCTTACTTTCCCACCACACCATACAGACTTTCCTAAGTTCCCATGTGATGTTTTCCTTTCTGTGCTTGCTCACATGTCACTATACACCACAGCCTTAAAGAAGTCGCTAACAGATGATACGTGATCCCTGAAGAGTCAGGACAACAAAAATGCCGAAGCTGTGGAACCTTTCCCCCTTTAGGGCAGTATTGAGATGAGCGGACAGTTATTTCTCATTTCCTCTACAGACAGAAGAATAACGAGAACTTCAACTTAGGAACAACACATGCATGCCACGGACTTCAAAGCACAATATGCTGAAGTCATGTGGTCACACTAATTAGTGGGTGTGAAATGGTATTTTAGGAAGGGATTCAAAACTGAAATCAACACGCAGCAGGCACCAATCACATCATATATGGAAAGTTACAAAAATATTAGCTTTGGTGGTCTTGTCTAAAAGAAAATATGCCCAACCAGGGTCAACAAGCCAGACTATTTCAATCATTCTAGGCCACTGCTTGCTCCACTAAAGACGTCCATGTAAACAATGACAGCATTGTAGTGTTATGCCTCCAGACTGTAGTACTGTTACGTTGATCGTGTTGTGTATACTGTACTGTTTAGCTATTCCTCTGTAGACTTGGCTATTCATCCTGCCCTGTACTGTTGATGGCTACCTGATAACCAGGCCATATATACTCCTAGATCACAGCAAAGATTAGTTTCAACAGCCTGCCAAGCCAACCCAGCCTAGAAGAGGGCCTAAACTTTCTTGGCAACCCTCTAGGAACCTGGCAGGAATGGTCCTGGTCCGCAGGGCCCCTCATCCACTCCCTCCCGATCCTCACAAGTCCTGCAGTGTTGCCCTTCCCACCTTCTCCTTGAGTTGTTCTGTCCAACAAGGCAACTGGAAATGGCTACATACTTGCAGAGGAAACAGTAAAAAGTAGAGGCAGGCCCAAAAGGCAGAGCCATGTAATCAAATGGTAAGACTGTCATAGCCACAGGTGTTACAGGGAGCACATAGGGAAGGTTTAGGGTCCTGGTGAAATGCCAAATTCCCATTGGTGTTAACATCTTTTAACTCCAAAAACAAACATAATTACTATTTCAATGTTATAGTTACATTAGATTTGGGGTAAGTGAGGGGACATGGTTAGGTAGCTAACAGTAAATTAGTGGCTTTACACGGGAGATTATTGATGTGACCAAACGTTTACTGTATCGTATTTTATGCTTCTGGGTTGTTATGAAGAATGATTCATCAATATCAGAGTTTCTTGATAACCCAAAAGTAAACAGATAACCTACTTCCTCCTTCCAGTGGTCCGCGGGCTAAATAAGGGATTCCTTCAGTCTGCCTTGTGTGAACTGGCGGTGGCCAGCCGAAGACGATGGAGGACTTATGCTGGACATCGGAGGACAGACCACTTCCGGTGAAGAAAGAAGAGGAGTTGCTTCGCTGAATGGAGAGGAGGACACCGGAACCAAGAAGAGACCGGCCGGTAAGTTAATTATTAGCAATTCATTAAAGCGGACCTTCACCCTAAATAAGAGCCTATCTTATATGTTTCCCCCACGCTGTACATACAAATTGCCCACATTAAAAATCATCCTACGTACATCTATTGCATTTTCTGAGCCTTTAAACATCCAAAATGGCGGCCCATGGAACTGCAGGCTGCCTGAAAACAGGAAGTGTCTTCTGACAGCGTCACTCTGCATTCTGGGATTGCTGACCTTTTCCTGGCCCCCAGCTCTGCTCTGTTTGTGCAAAGCACAGCTATAATCCCGCTCCCTTGCACTTTTGACCCCTCTCCTCTGCTCAGTATGTGATGCTACTGAGCCGTATCCTGGAGTGCTGAACAGAGTTGCAGGCCAGTGAGGCAAAGAATAAAAAGTGACTAAAAACTTAAAATATATTAATTTTAGATGCTGGGAAATAGTTTTTTAGGGCTATTCATTAAATGATGCTGAAGGTCCAGTTTAAGGGAAATTTGCCATATCACCCAAATCAAATGTTTTGTGATAGGATGAATAGCAAAAAAATCAAATAGTAATTTCTTACCATGACAATTAAAGCAGAAAAAAAGCCAGGATGTTCACTTTCCTGGGTTTTGTTTCATACCCCCCCTGGGCAATCCGCATTAGGATGCCCCACTGTGTGAAACCCCCACCATCGCCGCATTCATACTCACCTCTTGCCGGTCCAACAACGCCTGCATGGACTCCCGTCCAATCAGAGCCACCCGCTGAAGTTACGTCATTCGGTGAGCAGCACTGATTAGAGTAAATGGGGAGTGAGAGCGGTTGCAACCCCCATTGTCCCGCACAGGGACAGTCTATTTCACCCAATTTTTGCTAAAAACCAAACCAAATCAGTAACACTGAGGTAAAATGCATATATATATATATATATATATATATATATATATATATATATATCTCATTTGTGGGAAAAGAACCTCTAGAGAGTAAGCCGAGCCAAGGAAGCCTTATATAGCATACTTGAGGGGTGACAGACTTGGAGAGAAAGGCCATTTACTCTCCATCCAGACACAAGAGCACACAATGCCAGGACAGGGGACAGGAAATCCTATTCTCTCTCTTACTTACAAAGTCATGTTAAATGTACATTCCAGTGCAATTACAGCAAAAAGCTTTCCTGTACATGATTGTGATATGGAGCTAAAACTTGCCAACAAAAAGATCCTAAGACATGAGCGACAGCTGAAAAGAATAAAGCAATGGCAATTCGCTTACAAATGTTTTCTTCTGAAAGCTGTGACATCATAACAATTGTTCGTGAAAGCGAAGGTTTGCAGTATGAGGAATGGCAGCCATATGCTAATTCATTCAGTTGCAAGTTAAACTGCACCATAATGGCAGTTTAGTTTGAAGCAGTTTAGGGTTTTTTTATAGCATTGATAAGCCTGACCCCCAATGCTGAGCTGTGTGTAATTGAATGTATCATCACTGGAAAGCACCGGGGTACACTGCCAGGGAGCAATATGGCTGACCTATCGAACAGCATACTGCATCTGGTTAGTGTTTTAATGAATATTGGGCAAAGGTTTTAGTGAAAAAAGGAGTACAGGCTGTTTTGGGCCACTAGGTTGGGGATAGAAGGTGACAACATAAACTTTCTTTCTGGGTATAGGATCACTTTAAAGAGGGGTTAAGGTGCCGAAGGGAAGCTTGTTCCTCCAGGCATATAACAGGGTCTACATAAAACTGTAACACAGCAAATATAACAAACAAAATCATAAATCATATCTACAGACATAGGTCCCCCAGATCTCAACATGAGCACACCAGTGGACAGGCAAAAACCAGAATGCGTAACACAACGTATATGAGCTTGTACATAAGGGTATGCTGGAGTATTGCTGCTGTGTGAGAGGCAAAGGGTGGTCACACCAAATACCAATTACTCCCATGGTTTATTTTTGATTTTCAAAAATATTTTCTTTGGCATGTCTCATTTTTTAAAGCAATACAGCTTTACAGCATTTTTGTGCTGTGCTGTATATTTTTGTTTCTTCGTGTAATTGTTCTTCATTAACAACCTGCAACGGCTTTGCTTTTCAGCTTTATTTAAGGCCAAATATTTCAGATTAGACCATGAAAACATCTTTATCTCCAACATATAAACACATGCACTACCTGGAACCAAACTCTTCTCCCACTTGTAATATCCTCCAGGGTATTTTCAACCTCCCATAAAGATTGCTCCCGGCATTCATTTTGTTGCCAAGTTATACTTCGATTTTTTACAGGAAAATAGTCAAGAAAAAGAAATGTCAGCTATAATATTGGTGAGCAGTGTCACCTATCTGGGAAATGATCTTCACTGTCTCATTGTCTATAGCAGGGGTACAGGCCATATAATTGATTTGAAAACTGAAAACCACAATGAATAGGTTCAGAATTTCTAATTTTTCATTTTTTAATTACATAACAAAGATTTTCTACACCAGTCAAGGATCCTCACTGTCCACACAAACTCCATAGATTTTATGTCCTTTTATGTCCTTCCATCACACCACTCCATTACCACATTTATATCTAGCAATCCCCATATGCCACCAATGCACATGCTGATTGCCTTACTTATGGGTCTCATATTTATAGCACATCCCCCAATCAATCCCAAACCAGAACCATATTCTCAATACTCAGCAGATCTAAATGCTAAACCAATGCTAAACATACAATTATACATAGAAAAAAACTCTCATCCTGTTATGGTGCCAGAGAAGTCACCCAGGAGTGGTGTTGCACTATAAATGTCACCACGTTCCTCCAAGCCACTACTGTCATGTCTATAGGAATCGATTCATGGTCGTGCACCAGTGAATTCGAGCACCTTTTTACGAGCGCCAAGTCGCGTTTGGGCTTCCATCTGATTCATGGTGGGCAAAGTGGGATGCGCCTATTATTGTGCACATGCTCCCACCAAAGCGCAAACTTGCACCTAAAAAATTCCACAAGTGCAGATTTGCCAGCCCAAACTGACTCTGCAATTTTGCCGCTCACATCCAAAATTCAGGACATTTACTGCTGTAGATTGCTGAAGCTGCTCTGTAAAAATAAATACTTGCACTCAGCACGGTTCCCTTGCCACTTTACATTACAGATTACTCCCATAGGTGGAGCTTTTTCTTATTACTTGCTCATCCAGCCACCCAGAAAACTAAATCTGGACATACTACTGACAAGTTCTCACTATACTAACACAAGATATGATACAAAAGGCAAAGATTGCTTAAATAGAAAAAGTTTGGAATTTTCAGGCTTGCACAATGTGCAACACAACTGTTTATTGCCAGGAAAGCCTGTCCTGCACCTAATCTTACACCCCAGTGCCAACAGGTGGCATACATGGTCCTCTGGAGACCTGCCACGGGAAAGGGGAACTGTGGGGCTGGGGGTTGCGGGAAGAGGTCAACTTAGGTCCCGTTGACCCAAAGTAACACAAGGGCCAGGAATCTTGGGGCCTTATTTATCAAGGGCTAGCGCCAGGTAGTGTCTGACTAGCGCCAGGTAGCGCCAGCTATCGGCGGCTACCGACTCCAGAACGCCAGGCGGCGGACACAATCACGCATTTATCACGCTAAATGAGGCTAGCGCCGGCGAGAGCGTCAGCTAGCGCGGGATTCATCATGTAGCCGACTGCAACGAACAGTGCCGCTGCTAATCCCATCACAGCGCCAGGTATGACCTGTCGCTCCCTGGCGCTCTCCAATGCATTTCAATGGAGCAATCTTTAAATATTCATAATTAATTGATTTTAAGTTTTTTTTTTTTTTTTTGTCAAAAATTCTGTGACCCATACGGCAATGTTAGATATTTATTTTAAGGTAAAAAAAAAAAAAAAAAATTTGTGCAGAATTGATATTACAGGTCTGATATTAATGTATTCATATTACAAAATGTTTAGAAAAACTTGTTTAATTTTTTAATCCAAAAATATGGTTGTTTGGGGGTTAAAAACTACTTTTAGGCCATCGCCGCCAGCGCTCTGGGGTTTAAACAAGCATTTCACAGCGCGAGAATTTTTTGAGCGTGATTTGTTAATAAATATGCTGGGAGCCGTTCGCTCTGGCCATTCGCTGTCAGGCGCACCCATACAGCGCGGAACCTGTGAAACAGCGACTCCTAACCCCATATTCAACATTACCGCACACCGACTGAGTCGCTGTCAACAAGCGAACAACGGGCAAGTACAGCGAATACTAGCGGGCGATGTGAAAATCACGCTACTGGCGCTCATCTGTCGCTACCTGGCGCTATTAATGAATCGGCCTCTTAGTGTGCTGTTTATACATAGCTAAACAGAACTTTCAGGATTCATTAGATGGGCACTATCTAACAATAATAAGCAGTAAGGCTAGTGCATGTCTCAATTTGCATCCAAGTATGGCTAATTAGCATATATATATATATATATATATATATAGCATTTGTGTTTATCTCATGATTGTCAGTGAAGATTGGGATGGCTGGCTTACTCCTGATGTGACCTGTAATTATGTAATAGCCTCAAATAATGAGCCAAACACGTCTGGCACAGTGGACAAGGGATTTTGTTTGCTTGTGTGTCTCCATAGTGTTCATGGCCTCCCGGAGACAAAATTTATTTACATGGAACTGACTGGAATAATCATATGTCAATACACATTAAAAGCAATATTTATGTATTTCAACAAGCAGGGCCTTGTTGAATGTGACTGGGCCCCCACTGCAGACATTAAATGGGGCCCCCGTCATGGCTTATACAGTAAACCTTTTCCTGCCATGTTAACTAATAGACAACTAAATAGTTAAATAGCAGATAGGAATGGTGCTTGCTTTCTATGCACAATGCCATGGGAGCCCAAATCTGATAAATAAGATGGAGGAGAAACAAATGTGGGGCCAGTGGCAGACTGGGGCTAAAAATCAGCCCAGGATCCTTCCAGCCAAGCCAGTCCATGACATCCTCACTGAGATTCCCCTGGTTGGTAAATGAGTTCCCTTTAAGGCTGAGGCTATTGCATTGAAGAGACAGCTCATGGGTAGCGGTGGAAATGGAAGGGCAAAAAATGTGGCAGGGTAGGTATGCCCGGCTAATAATACTCAGGCTTTGCCATCAAAGGCAGCACATATACTGGGGTTTCTTTGCTCAGTGGGAACAGTGGGTACAATGGGGTTAGAGAAAGAGTAGGGAGGCAGTCATTGGGGGTAAGAAGCAGTGGCCCAATCCAGGAATTCTCACTGGTCTCTCTATGGCCAGTCCCCCCTCTGACCTCATGGGCACTAATGAGATCGTAATCAATGTTATGCCCCTGTCAGCAAGGACTAAACTAGTCTTATTACTGACACTTGCCATCATAGTTTATGACGCCCATGAAGTGTTCTAGGCATTGGCTACACTTGAGAAGTGAAATTACACTTTCCCGTATGTTAAACAACATCTTCCAGTTAATCAGGGTAATCCTTCAAAGGAAACTATTTGAAAAATCCATTTTAAGTTGTCTTTGTAATTTTAGATTTACTCTGAAACAAAGAAGAGATGGGCTTAACTTCATGTTACATGTCTCTGCTGGCATCAAGGGCAGCCCCAAGCGACCGGCTGTCAGAATGGTAATAATAAATGGCACATATTTGTGCGTGAACATCTGCACTGTAAGTCCATGACGAGGCAGAAAACGTATAACATATGGCTAAATGTAAAAATACCTTACAGGAATAGCGTGCCGTTAGGCAGGTCGAGTGGGGAAAGTCAGGTGAACTCAGTATAACCTGTAGACATATCTTTATAGGATCAGGTTTCCCTCCCTAGTAGGAATCCAGCTACGGCCCTTAGCATGACCAATAGACTGGGTCACGTTACAGCTTTCAGACACTGATCATTGCGTTGCACATATCTTTGGTAAATAGGCGTGGGGGAGTTGGGGGAAGACGTTGTGTATTTTATGATATAAATCATTTTTTCTTTTGTAGTAAAAGATAAATGCTGAGCAGGCCACTCTTATCATAACAATTCCATTCTATTATGAAGCTATAGATCTTTAGCCTTGTGTCATATACCAAAGTATAAAAGTTTGACATATCTGTCACAAAAAATGGGGTCTACTAATTATGAAGATTGTGCAATGAAAAATCTTTCATTTTCCGTTCCCTGTGAACTTCTACTGTTCCTTCAGATCTGCTAGCTGTGTTCATGACAAACTCAATAACTAACTAGGAAACATATTGGGTGTGAGGCTCAACAGCCCCCAAGATGGTTATGGGTTGGATTGGGCAAGAAAACTCCTAGGCTGATACTGTATTTGGCCTCAGTCCTCCCATGGGTGGAATACCAACAGTTGGAGGAAAATTTGCTGAAAGAAGTGTCCAATACGCTGGATAACCCATATACACTACCCAAAGGGTTAAAATAGACATAGGCAGGGCCGGCCTTACCATGGGTCCCGGTGGGTCCATGGTCCCAGGCGTCACTTTGCTGGCAGCGGCGGGAACATATTTGGCGGCGGAGGTGGGCGGCAGCAGCGGGCAGGAACATTGTGACTGCGGCCAGGGCTGTATTTGCCACTAGGCACAGCAACCACTTAATAAAAAAGAAAGAAATCATCTTGCATGCAGCGATGCCTCCTTCTTGGGCGCCGATGCAGGGAGGGCGGCAATCCCTCTATTACTCCCCCCACTTTCTGCTTTTTGCCTCTACGCAACTGTGCGCGCAATCCCCAGCCCAGCTCAGCTCCGCCTCCCCCAGCCCATTCCAGCTCCGCCTCTGCCTCCCCCAGCCTTTTTCCAGCTCCGCCTCTGCCTCCCCCAGCCCATTCCAGCTCCGCCTCCACCTTGCCCAGCTTGCCTAGCCCAGCTCCGCCTCCGCCTAGCTCACCCAGCCCCACCTTGCCCAGCTCCCCCTACCGCCCAGCCCAGCTCAGCTCCACCCCTTCCAGCTCCGCCCCTCCCCTGCTGGCAGCTGCCACCTGTCTCCTTCCTATGACAGGAGCGGCGTGTCAGCTAAGTGCCGTGGGCGTGGTCTCGGCAGGCGCTCCATCAGATGTACACGCGAGTGGGGGAGCACCTCCATATTTGCCAACCTTAAGGTAAGTCTTACTGCCCGAGGGCTGTGGGGGTTAAATTAGGGGGGGGGGTGTAGAGTGGACCATCCGCCGGGGCAGGCTGATCAAGTGACCTTGGGGCATCCCTTTCCAGGATATCTATACAAACCAGTTGATTTCCCTCCTTCCAAATGCCCTCATTGCTCTGCATATACTGCTAACACTCCCTGTAACTGTTGCAAGTGGAGAGCAAAGCTTTTCAAAGCTATAGCTAATAAAAAACTTACCTGCGCTCCACAATGACGCAAGAAAGATTGGTGGGCCTGGCAACAATATCAATTGAACATGAACTAACCCAAACAGTCCACCTGAAGGAAGCAGCATGTTTATTTGCAGCCAAGAAGGCTCGGAAAGCACCAATCTGATTTCATGTATAGTTGATTGCAATGTTTTTGTTATTGATTTTGTCTGCCCATGACAAGCTGTTTTTCTATTTATTCTATGTTATTTATTTAAATAGAGTTATATAAAAAATACTGAGGTTCAAAATAATGTGGCTGTTGGTGTTTTTTTTTTTTTTTAATTTGGGGGGGGGGGCAGCATTTCACTCTTGGACCCAGGCAGCACAATGTCTTGGACCAGCCCTGGACATAGGGTCCATTTAAACATAGTGTAAAGAACAAAGTTGAGCTAAATTACTTGTCCGATCTGCACTAACATGACTGAGGACATGCGAATGCGTTCATCAGGAGTGCTTGTATCACGCCATGCAGAAAGCATATCTACCCAACAAACTAAATTGGTCGCTGGCAGAAAAGGGGCCACGTGGGGTGTTAGCCACAGCACAGAACCTAGAAATATTAAACATTAAGCCCGATTTAGGGTTTTTAATCTGTTAGGAATTGAGGGGATTCGACTGCCTAATTCATTAATCATCTTTTACTTGGTGGACAATATATAATAACAAAGATTGTGAATTGGTACACTCTGGTGTTAATATTCAATAAAAGCAAGAAAGCAGCTGCAAATACATTTATTGCGCAAGTTTATATACATGTTGATGCTACTCATTTGAATGAATCGTATACGCCTGGAGGTGGGGGTATATGGTCATATGACGATCATTTGTGGATCTTCCTACCCATCTTCAAACAGAGGGACATTCCAAATGCGTCGGCTTTATGGGCGGGGCATAATTACAGGGGGTACAGAGGTAGCAGCTGCATCATGGCCCATCATTGCTGCCCCTGCACCTTATACACCTGATTTGTGGTGTTTCTGTGTTTGGTAGCTAATTCATTTGCACATTTGACTGCAAAAAGTTTACTACGAGCCCTATTTAAACCAGAACCATGCCAATTTTGTTCCCGAGCCCAAGGGGTATCACCTGCTCATTAATGCCATTAAACCGGATGTTTCTTACTGGAGAACATCGACAATTAGGATGCCCCCCTGCGCTCAGAAAAATGGGGGTTGTTCCAGTTTAATGTCTGCATCAGGGCCCGCTTGCATTTAATCTCTGTCCATGGGAGTAATTTGTAAGACCCTTTGTTGCATGCATTCTAAACCCAAAAGCAAAAAACCCTGAAGTAGAAAAGATGGTATCCATAATTTTTTATGCTTCACAAGCACTCACTAATTTTGTACTAAAACATAACATTAAAGCTATTTTTTTAAATATATTTAAATATATATATATATTTAAATCATAGACATATATACACACAAAGCTCCAGAAAACAATGCTTTAGCAAGTCAAATGTAAGCAGTACTGCTCCACTATTAAAGTGACAGCTGTGGCATCAAAGGTTAACTGGAGTGAGAGCAGAGGTGAATAGGTCAGACAAGACTAAAGCTGGAGCTCACCATCTGTAGCCAGACCCTTTTTCTGGCCATAAGTGGTGCTCACCACAAAGTCACCTGCACTACATCTCAAAACATGGCCATTAGATAGCTCCAGTATATATCCTACATTCACATCCAGACCCCTAAATTACACCCTCAAAAGCCAATTAAAAGGCAAAGATGGCTGCACGATATAAACAAATAGGGAGCATTTTATGAAGTCTTTGATCATTCATTGGTATAGTGAAGATCCAGGCATAGTCAGAGGTTGCGGTGGTGTTCCCTGCAAGTGCCTAATGCCAACCCAGCTTTGTCCTAAAAGCAATATATATATATATATATATATATATATATATATATATATATATTGGTAAAGTGTATGGAAAATGGAAAAGTGCTGGATGGTGTCTATATTTCCTTTGTTTTTTTCAGCCAGGCACAATCCTTGCCGGGATAACAGACCTCCAGTCCACATCCCCAGTCCTCTACGGGTTTTTCCCCTACTCCCAGGTCTTTCCAGGTGATTAGATTAATTGAAGGAAGGAAGCCCAATAAAAGGAGCTGCTGAGGCTTCCAGTGTGGAGAAGGAGAGGCTGGGATAAGGAGCCTGTGCCTTGCTACTCCCAAAACCTACAGATCTGAACTGCATCCAAAGGACTTTATGTGTTCTGTTTTTGGAGTCTGTGGATTAGCAGCCTGGGCTTGTATGCCCTGAAAGTGGACCTGTGATATCGAGGACTTGCAGTACTTAACAGACACTGAACATTGCTAAAGCTGGTGAGGAAACTGCTAACTGTACTGCATTGTACTCTGCATTATACTGAATTTAAGAGATTTCTCTGTTGGACTTTGTCTTCAATAAACCAGAGTCATTGCCGTTAGCACCCCAGATCCTGACAATATATAATGCTTCTCATAAACTGCTAGCATTTCAGCTTTTATTTTTAAACGAGGCTCCACCTCCTCAATAAGCATAAATGTCCTGACTAATTTTGAAAGTCAGACCAGCCTATTGATTAAAGTAGGGGCCGACTTACTGCCGCATACACTAAGGCACGTGTCATCCGGGGGCCGGATGTGGCCCTCTGACTGGTACCAGGTGGTGCTGGCAAGGTGGTTTCCCTTCTAGCTGGCCTGGTTGCTTCAAGGCTTCTGACATAGGCATCTCATACTCACATACGATTGACGCACTGGTACTCTGCTCTCCACTGTGAAGTGCAGTACCTATAAAAGCATTTGATGCAAGCATTTTTAATGTTTTGGGGGTAAAAGAGAGTAGTGTCTGGGACTATTCCATGTCTCTATGCAACCAGGTCTCACCACACAAGGGGAAGGACCCTAACCCACCCACTAACTGCCACAGCATAGGGTGCAACAACTGCTGCAGGGGAGCTTGCTAGCTTTGCCATGTGGGGTGGGAAACATGATTGCGGTGCTGTCCTGGGAAAAATAATTCTGCATCTGCATCTTTCCTGCTAAAAATAATTAAGATAGACTGGGGCAGCAGATCGTGCACCTCTGGGGATGCTCTCGCTCCCCATTAAGCCCATCAGAGCCATTTGGCGAATCGCATAGCTCTGGCAAATGGCCCAGTTTGGCTGAGAGCCCGCACATGCCCCATTGAACCGGGAATAGGTGAGTAGTACTGGGCGATCTGGGTGGGTTTCACTCAGTAGGGCAACCCAAGCCCTCGGGGCACAAAGAAACCCGGGATAGTAATAATCATTTTTCCCCCTTTAAAGGGACTGTTCAGACTTAAAGCGGACCAAAACCCAGCTGGATCGGCCCTGGAATCTATAAGATTCCCAGGCCGATCCATTTCCTCCCCGTGGGGCATCAAAAATCGGGATGCCCCACTGTGTGAAACCTCCCAGGACGCTTGCTACACTTACCTTAATCCCGGTCCAATGGCACATGTGTGGGCTGCGGCCGCTATCACTCTAGCAGGGCGCGTGTTAGAGGAAAGCACGAGATGCGTCCGCCAGCGCGCTCAGAGACGATGAGCTAAGACGCCGCTAAGATGTGCATAGCTCAGCGGCTCCGGCCGCTGATTGGACGAGCGGCCGCGCATGCAAGGTCACTGTTAGTGGTACAGGTCATAAGACAGGCACCTCATCCCCCATATTCCCACCATATGAAGTCATGGGTAGGAAACACTGGCTGCTGCTATGGTAGAGGCATAGCATGGCACATACCTGCATGGGACAGTAGCAGCACCATGGGATGGGTGAGGAAGGGTGCTGCTGCTGTCCATTACAGTAAGTGGATTGAGGGTTCTTCAGTCAAAGTGACTAATGTGGCCAGGGCAAGAGGGGCCATGTCTCCCATGTCACCAGTGAGGGGTGAACAGAAATTCAAGGAATCCTGGGGCATATGCACAGCGCCGGAATCTGCATGGCACATACCTGCATGGGACAGCAGCAGCACCATAGGATGGGCGAGGAAGGGGCAGAATTTTTTCCTCCCCACGCTGAGATCTATTCTATTTATTAACTGCCCTGCTGACTACTATATGAGGCAGTTGTGGAAGCTGTGGCATTTACGTGATAATGCTCATACCTGTCACAAATGGTGCGCCGCTATACATTTAAAAAAGGCAGTTTAAATGAGTAATGGGAAATAACTGTCGGAGCACATAATTACCCAATAGGGACCCTGTCCAGGGAAAACATATGAAATGCCTCCTAGCCAGACATCAATATATATTTTTTTATCATAACATGAAACTACAGCACAGGCTAAAATTAGATGTTAAAATAACAAGTATGTCATTTGTTCTGACCCATTCAGACGAAATTAGGCTAAATCAGCATATACAGAATTTATCATAATTACTGTGTCTACAGATTATAGAAGTTTTCTCTCTCTTTTCTGCCTGAATTTAAAACACAGGTCTCTAGTGGATTATTGAAACATTTGAAATCAAGGAAAGCATAAATGACTGAAATTGTTAGAACAATATCAACATAAAATGATAAAAGCAATCCTCTGTATGTTTGAGAAACAAGTGTGAAACAATCATTTCAACCCGACCAAGTCTTAATGTTAGTCCATTAGCTGAATATAGACAGAGCTCCTAAGTGCTCACCCATGCTAATAACAGTTTTCCACAGTCATTATTTTAGTGCATAGAACTATTTACTCCCGTCTAGGTTTCAGAAGTATATACAGTCTAATAGATCCACAATGGTGGTACATTACAGGCGCCCAAATGCATATACAATTTCTGCTGCCAACCAGGCCAGAAGGCAAATAAAACCCAGGCAATATTTGGGTTTGCAGAGCTAAACCACAGGTCTTAGAGGAAATGTATATAACACATATGAAAGTTATTCTAGTGGTAATGGAAGAAATGTGAGGCAGAAAAGCTCCCATCATGGTCTCTGGGCTAGATCGTGAGACTTCATGTCCCCCCAATAACCCGCTGCAGGCCCCCTGCACAATGCTGCCTGTGGCTACCATTCTTCCCACTATGCTTTAAACACCACACATTTACACACTCACCTACACAACGGTTCTAGATACTAATGGCCAATATCTGCAGAATGATTTGTGAATAAAAAAAAACGCAAAATATACCACAATCAGGTGAGACTGAATCCATAAAAAATGGCTGCTTTCAGCACCCGGCAAGGCGGGGCAGCTGCCGGGGGCCCTCACCCGCCGGGGGGGTCCACTGACAGGGCCGGCCTTTAGGGTGTGCAGCGGCGCTTGACCTGCAGCGGACTGGGGGGGTACCACCACAGCTGGTGCCCACATCTCCTCGGGTGACTCTAGATTAGTTTAGACACTGAAGTCAGGTTTAAAAGGGGTTTGGTGCGCTTCAAAGTAGGCCAAAACTAGAGTTGTGGTCCAAATAGCATGATCCTTAGGGGACATCCAGATTTGGCATGTCTCTCGGGGATGTGACACCACA
The DNA here is from genome assembly GCA_027917425.1 of Gastrophryne carolinensis. Classification (NCBI taxonomy): domain Eukaryota; kingdom Metazoa; phylum Chordata; class Amphibia; order Anura; family Microhylidae; genus Gastrophryne; species Gastrophryne carolinensis. Next base: position 473,291,814 of record CM051234.1, on the reverse strand, counting down.
AAGGGCCCACTGAGACCATGTCGCCCAAGGGCCCACATATACTTGGAGCTGGCCCTGGCTGCTGTGATCACGTGATAACCTTGAATTTGTTTTTTGGTCAGGCCCCATATCGTTTTGGAAAATACCTTGCTCATCACATGACCGAAATCAACCACAAATAGGACGTAGAGCGCGCAGAGCAATCTTATGAACAATCACTCTTACAGACAAAACTTCTGCTTCTGAATGCAAATCGTCTGCTTGCATGCCAATTGTATGTTCGCTCAATGAACAGTCGGTTTATCCGTTTGTGGAAATTGGCCATAAGGATAAGCTGTGGTGAGGAGGAGAAGATAAAAGGGGTCCGGGGGGGGGGGGGGGGGGACCAAGGCCAATGTCAAAAGTGAGTTACAGTGCTTGCCATGTGTCTTCCATTGATTACTAAAGATATAAGGGCAATAATTACACGGCCTAAAATTATCTGATTCCTGTGGAGCCAGATCAATTTCTCCCAGGACATTTGCTCCCCACTGGGAAACACATTGAGCACGATCAATTTCCATTTTCATCAGCCCACAGGCCCACAGCCCATTGCCGATTCAAGGTGATGAATTGGCAGCAAAGCCACCTATCAAGCCATCAGAAAGAAAGAGCACATCTGGCCCAGTAGGTGTTCCATGGGTGGGGGCATCTCAAATCTACTTTCAGTAAAAATAGCCATGGGGTTCAGGAACCTATCAGCACCACTGAGGTACCCAATAGGCTGTAATCCAGACATAAATGAAACAGTAATTAAAAAACAGAACCTCTGGTATGCATGAATGAAGTCTCATAACTAGAAATTGCTGCTGTTGGACAGTTCATATGACAGTCCTAAGAATTCAGAGCGAATACCTAACATCACACATGATCCTCTTATGAGGAAACGGGGGTGGGGTGAGGTCCCCCAGGCATCCCACTGCACCAGATAGAGCTGTTAGACCAGTAGCAGAAAGGAGGATTAAACATAACTCCGAGCATTGCCAAACAGCATCATAACTAAAGGGTTTTTAAAGTACTCAATCTTTAAAGCAGTCACACACTCTGGGCTTTCTAAATGACCGCAATGCCGCTGCTGATTGGGGCAGCATCAAGTGGGTCCTGCAACCAGCCCCTGATCAATGCGATCCTGGAGGAGCTATTTCACTTATGGGAAATGACCAAGTGGGATGCCCGCCCCAGTCACGGGCAGTGGTTGGAGGGATCCGAGGGCCAGTATGAGGGTCGGTGTCACCCTGTGCAAGATTTCAGGCAACAGAGGAAACATGTAAAAGAGGAGAGATATGGCAAGAAAAACAGGGAATGCAGAAAAAGAAAGAATGAAAGTAGAACAGAGAGAAATAAGAGGAAATGGGGACAAGAGATGGAGAGAAGGAGAAAGCAATGTCCTATGAAGAGAAGGAGGAAATGTGGAAAACAGAAAGGTGGAGAAAAGATAGAAGAAAAACAAAACTAAAAAAAGAAAATGGAAGGAAATAAAAAAAATTAAAGAGAGTGGCAAAGAAAGAAAGAAAGACAGAGAATTGAAAAAAGAGAAAAACAGAGAGAGGGAGAAGGAAATTAAAAAGAGAGAAAGATAGAAAGCATAGGGGAGAAATAAAAATCAGAGAATGAAAGAAAAAAAGAAAGTAAAAGAGAGAGAGGCAGAAAGAATAAAAGATAGGGAGAAAAATAAAGAGAGGGAGAAAGAAAGAAAGAAAGAGAGGGAGAGGGGGAGGGGGAGAAAGAAAGAGAGAAAGAGAGGGAGAGGGGGAGAAAGAAAGAAAGAGAGAGGGGGAGAAAGAAAGAAAGAAAGAAAAAAAGAGGGAGATGAAGGAAAGAGTGGAAAGAGAGATTGAGGTAGGGTAAAAAAAGGAGGAAGATGTTTAGAAGCTGAAAAGAGGCAGACAGGAGGAAGGTGACAAGAGAAAGATGGAGGAAATGTGTAAATGACATTAAAAACCTGGGGTGTATGTAAATCGAACAACATGGAGGGACCATGAAACACAGTAAAAGAGAGAAGGAGAAAGGGAAAAAAAGAAGGAAAAGGGAAAGAATTATAAAGAAATTAGCATAAAAGAGAGAGAGTGTGTGAGGTGGGGGGGAGGCATTTTGAAAAAAAAAGAGAGGCCTGCTGATCCAGTTCAGAGCTCTTGGCGCCCTCTTACAGAGACTGGAGTGGCGTCCTGTGTAGTCCCGCACCTCACGCACACCCCAAAGGCTGGCCATGGGGGCAGGGATCACTATGTGGGATTACTTTAATGTTTTTGTAGGTGTAACATTAAAACACATTTATCATCACCAAAAAGAAAACGGGACGTCCCTTCTCTGCAGCACAGCCTGCATGCTACCTGGAATTCTTCATTAGTCTTACAGCGGAACTAAATATTATGCCCCCTCTAGAGATTTGGGGTGCCCATATGTGTGTGTGTGTGAAAACCCCTGTAATCGCCAATCTCTCACCTTTCTCCACGCTCTCATGGCACATGTACAGGCATTCTCTGTATGTAAGGTCCGCATAGCCTCAGGGAGAAGCCATTCCGTCGGTTGCACAACAATGGCTCATTGCCATGAAGAGGCCCACGCATGTGCCGTGGGATCGTGGAGCCAGATAAATGAGCAGCAATAGCAGTGGGGTTCAGGAGGGTTTCACACAGAAGGCCATCCCAAAACAGGATGCCCCTGGGGAGGGCTTTCACCATAGGCTTGGATGAAAATGGATTTGGTCGAATTTAAATTTCATTTGCGAAGCAACACAAAGAACAACAGTCCGCTAACCCGCATGAGATGATCCAGATCAGCCCAAGGTCTGGAAAGTGGACCAAAACCCATGATTTGGACCACCCTGGGTTTTGGTCCCTGTCCTTGGTTTGAGAGGCCCTGCTGTGTAAAACCCACTGAGAAAGCCATATACTCACCTAGCCGGCAACAACATTTCATGCCATGCCTATGAGTGAAGAGCTTAGAACTCTGCAAGAGAGCTCGGCATAGAATGCAGGGAGCCACTACTTGGGCTTTGTGCACACCCACACCAACAATTCTGTTAGGCCTGATGTAAGCAGCACACATCAGCCGGAGGGATGCCGGTGATGCCGCCATGACCCACTGGGGCACATCACAGAGCAGGGATACAACTGGGGTGCCCCATGGATAGGAAATCAGGGTCCACCTTATATGTTGCTGGCTCTCTGTCCTCACTTGTGCTCAGATAAACTCGCTCGTTGTAACCCAGTGAAAGAGCATTTGCCAGTTTGATTATATAGGTGTGCCCCAGAATGGCGGGGGAAGCACCTGCACCTCAAGGGCAAAAGACAAGTGGTACTTTTGAACCTGGGGCTGCATTAAGTAGACATATGTACCTAGCACTTCACATTAAGCAGACCTGCACCCTCAGCACTGCTGTGTCCATAAACCACAAGCATTCTGGTCAGGGATGCTCATCTGCTTAAAGTGGACCAAAACTCAGGATTTTGACTATCCTGGGCTTTGGTCCTTTCACTGCGTGAAACTCCCCAGGTCGCCCAAACAAACTCACCTCTTCCTGGTCCTACAGCGCATGCGCAGCCGCTCGTCCAATCGGCACGCTCAGAGCCGCTGATGTCACGCAATCTAAGCCGGAGTCTAAGACCAGGGGCTCATAGCGCGCTGGCGCCCGTCTCCCCCCGCTTCCCTCTAACCCGCTTCGGCCATTCACTTTAAAGTGGACCAAAACCCAGCACAATCGGCTCCGGAATCTATTCCCGGGCCGATGGATTCCCTCCCCACGGAGCATCTAAAATCGGGATGCCCCGCTATGTGAAACCCTCCAGGTTGTCCCGTACTTTTACCTTGCTTCCCTGTCCAACTGCGCATGCGCAAGCCGCATCCCTGCTATCCCTCTAGCAGGGCGCCTGCCTGCGCCAGACATTTGTGAATGGCCGGTACGAGCACACTCCCTGTTAGGGGGAAGCGGAGGATGCGGCAGTGAGCGCCGTAGGACCGGGGAGAGACTGCACTTGCACTCGGAGATCTGGGGTTTTAAACATCCCCGATCGGGGTGCCCCGGGGGAAAGGACCAAAACCCAGAATAGTCAAAATCCTGGGTTTTGGTCCACTTTAAACCTCTCTCATACCTAACAACTTTTCAGGATGGGAAAGAGGGACATTTGTTAAATTAGGCCATGCCCCCTCATTAATTGATGGATAGGAGATTATAACAGTAAAAACAACAGAAACACTTTAAGTAGGCAAATAAATCATTTATCGATCATCTTAAACCTTAAAGAGGGACAAAGGAGAACAACAAGGGGCAGGGGGACACAGACTCAAAAGAGGGACAGTCCCGCTAAATCAGGGACACTTGGGAGGTATGCTCTCTCTATGCTATGACCCAAAACTCACCCATCAACAACCATACACTTTAGCAAACCGCAGAGAGTAAATGTGCCACAGTCCTCCACATTGAAATCCTGACCGGGGACCCCCAGAGAATGTGGCTGTGCTGCTGCTCCAGTGATGAAGTGGATTATGTTGCCTAAAGTGAACCAAAACCCAGGATTTTGACTATCCTGGGTTTTGGTCCATTCCCCCGAGGCACCCTGATCGGGGGTGCCCTACTGCGTGAACTCCCCCCTCCCCCCAAGTCGTTGCAGCAACTCACCTTATCCCGGTCACATGGCGAGTCTAAGAGCAGCTGCTCTGGCGGCCGCATCCTCCGCTTCCCTCTAGCAGTGCGGGCTGCCCCCGGGGGAAGGAACAAAACCTAGGATAGTCAAAATGTTTGACTATCCTGGGTTTTGGTCCACTTTAAGGTCCTATACATGAAAGCCAGAAGCAGGGCCTACATTTCTCCACTCCCCCAAAGCAAATCTTCTCAAACCAGACTCAGCAAGTAGTGGTGGAGGAGCGCGATGGTCAGATTTTCCCCCTTGTAGACCACTGCCTGGTGCTCTGCTAATGATGTTCCCCTAAAATATCAGCTAACCTGAAATTAGCTGAACATGCCAGATAGTGCTAAGCCTAAATGTACCTGAGACTGAATCAGTCCTTATTAACATGTGTGAGCCAGCAGGGCCGCGCTTATAATTTCTGGGGCCCCATGTAAAGTTGTGTCTGGGGGCCCTACTCAAAGGCATTTTTATATAACAAAATACAATATTAAAGAGGAACAAATGACGGAGAGAAGCAGCTTTCTTTCTCATGTACCAGTATTACACCAGTATTACAATAAGATTCTAGCTGCTTTCAGCAGAGGTCTGGGGCCCCATGTAAAGTTGTGTCTGGGGGCCCTACTCAAAGGCATTTTTATATAACAAAATACAATATTAAAGAGGAACAAATGACGGAGAGAAGCAGCTTTCTTTCTCATGTACCAGTATTACAATAAGATTCTAGCTGCTTTCAGCAGAGGTCTGGGAGCCCCATGCAATTGCATTGGTTGCCAGGCTGCTTGGGTGTGGGAAGCAGACAATTACTAGCTGGATGATCAGGAAAAGCTGCTTTAGCCTATCAGACGCTCAGCCGAGGAGTCCAAGGATAACACTTCCTTGCCACTGACAGATGAAGGCAATGTTTATTCAGTGCCACCCTCTTACATAGGAAGCCTGCCATTCCTACATGAGAATATGCTGGAACAGTGCAGAAGATCAGGCTCAGTGCTCCTCAGCTGATCACTGTGCCAGTTTCCATACTGACCCCAACACATAAAACCATATGACTGTCCCTGGATCCTCCCTGAATCAGCCTCCTGTATGTGTGCATGTTAATGCTGGGTGTAACACGCAATACACCGCCTGTTCTAACACACCAAACAAGAGCCAGGGTGACAGATGCACCCACATCCAGATGCAGCTCTCCCAAGTAAACAACCCATCCTGCTAAATACATTCAGTATGCAACTGCCATCACATTCCTACATCAACTGCTTCACATAAGCTCCCTGTTAATAATTAGCATTGTACTACCCGCTACTAGCTACATATTACAGCGATGGAATGGGCCTGAATGTACCGTGGCTTCATTATTTCTGTGCGGGGGACAGGAGTTACACCAGCAAGGAAATTGGAGGGGAGGGTCGAGTACCCATCATCATGTGTGCCGCGATCCCATCCATTATGTAAGCAATGAGTGATATGGCTGCCGGCCCCCAGATTCCAGCCCGAGATAAAAAGTCTGGCATTGTTTCAACATGTGTGTTGTATTACTGAACTGAACTGAATTAAAATAATACCACAGCTGGAATAGAAAGTGTCGGCTAAGCACACCCTTCAATCTGTTCAGGGCTGGATTAGGAGGGGGGGGCCTCCACCACTTGCCCTGCAAATGGGCCTCCACCATTGGGTTATGGTCTGGTCGAGGAGGCTTGTCAGTCTTTGGTCTGATGGCCCGCGGGGCCAGCAACAAGGCTATCGGCGGTAGTGGGGTCCCCCGCGCCTGGGTGTTTTTTTGTTTTTGCAAACCTGCTGCTAAAGCCACCACAGGACAGAACGGCGAGTCAAGAGCAGCAAAGCCGCCATCAGCAACACTAAAGTGATGGGTGCAGAGCTGTCACTGCACATAAGCCACCAAGGTGGGTGGGGGGCATTTTTATGGCGCTGATGAATCAGCCTAAATGTCAGGTCGCAATACAAATGAATTAGGATGCAGATCAGGTCACAATACAGATGAACTGCATTGTAATCCAGATTAAAGGGCATAGATAAATCAGTCAATCTGGTAAGTAGGTCATACACAAAAAAAATATGGTCCAGGGTGATAAAAAAAAAACATAAGACTCCTCTGACCACCCACAGGCTTGATCCCTTACAGTCTTGCAGGTTTAATCAGTCTCATTCTGCCGTTGTTTACTCCAATGGTGACTAAGCTCTCCCAACCAGTTTGCAGCAACCTTTTACTATCAGCGGTGGATGAACAGCAGATCACATAGTATGCTCCCTACTGCCAACCAGTGAGGGTGCCTGCACACATGTGATTGGAATCAAGGGTACACACCCATGACAGAGCTGATAGTGACTAAACACTAGCCAATTAGAATGTAGGTGTAGCCAAATCCAGCCTGTAGGTGGTTAGGAAAGTATAGCTTTGCTTGCCTTTACTGAGCCTTTAATTTCACTGCAGGTGGGGTAAGGTTTACTTTAAGGTTATAGTATCAGCCTATTGTTAAAGCGGAACAAAACCCGGGATTTTGACTTTCCCAGGTTTTGTTTCGCACCACTGGGGCATACCGAGTTGTGTGAAATCTCCCATATCGCCCTTTGAAATTCACCTCTTTCTGGTTTAACGGCACATGCGTGGGCTCTCATCAAATCATCAAATGCTCGGCAAGAATGCACGCAGAGCCCAGCAATGGGAGTGGGCCCAACCCCTTGCAGTGCACACGCTCCCCAGCCAATCTGAATTGCTGGGAGCAGGAGTTTACAGCCCAGAGGAGCAGGGATACGGCCCCCCTTGTTTAAATCGGCGAGGGAGCACCAGGAAGAGGTGAGTGCTGCGGCGGCCCTAGGATTGGGTACAGATATGCTAAGCTCTGGGTCAGGTGTGGGGTACAGATACGCTGAGCTCTGGGTCAGTTGTGGGGTACAGATACACTGGGCTCTGGGTCAGATGTGGGGTACAGATACGCTGAGCTCTGGGTCAGGTGTGGGGTACAGATACATTGAGCTCTGGTTCAGGTGTGGGGTACAGATACGCTGAGCTCTGGGTCAGGTGTGGGGTACAGATACACTGGGCTCTGGGTCAGGTGTGGGGTACAGATACACTGGGCTCTGGGTCAGGTGTGGGGTACAGATACGCTGGGCTTTGGGTCAGGTGTGGGGTACAGATACGCTGGGCTCTGGGTCAAGTGTGGGGTACAGATACGCTGAGCTCTGGGTCAGGTGTGGGGTACAGATACGCTGAGCTCTGGGTCAGGTGTGGGGTACAGATACACTGGGCTCTGGGTCAGGTGTGGGGTACAGATACGCTGGGCTCTGGGTCAGGTGTGGGGTACAGATACACTAGGCTCTGGGTCAGATGTGGGGTACAGATACGCTGAGCTCTGGGTCAGGTGTGGGGTACAGATACGTTGAGCTCTGGTTCAGGTGTGGGGTACAGATACGCTGAGCTCTGGGTCAGGTGTGGGGTACAGATACACTGGGCTCTGGGTCAGGTGTGGGGTACAGATACACTGGGCTCTGGGTCAGGTGTGGGGTACAGATACGCTGAGCTCTGGGTCAGGTGTGGGGTACAGATACACTGGGCTCTGGGTCAGGTGTGGGGTACAGATACGCTGAGCTCTGGGTCAGGTGTGGGGTACAGATACGCTGGGCTCTGGGTCAGGTGTGGGGTACAGATACACTAGGCTCTGGGTCAGATGTGGGGTACAGATACGCTGAGCTCTGGGTCAGGTGTGGGGTACAGATACGTTGAGCTCTGGTTCAGGTGTGGGGTAAAGATACGCTGAGCTCTGGGTCAGGTGTGGGGTACAGATACACTGGGCTCTGGGTCAGGTGTGGGGTACAGATACACTAGGCTCTGGGTCAGATGTGGGGTACAGATACGCTGAGCTCTGGGTCAGGTGTGGAGTACAGATACGCTGAGCTCTGGGTCAGGTGTGGGGTACAGATACACTGGGCTCTGGGTCAGGTGTGGGGTACAGATACACTAGGCTCTGGGTCAGATGTGGGGTACAGATACGCTGAGCTCTGGTTCAGGTGTGGGGTACAGATACGCTGAGCTCTGGTTCAGGTGTGGGGTACAGATATGCTGAGCTCTGGGTCAGGTGTGGGGTACAGATACGCTGGGCTCTGGGTCAGGTGTGGGGTACAGATACGCTGGGCTCTGGGTCAGGTGTGGGGTACAGATTAGCTGGGCTCTGGGTCAGGTGTGGGGTACAGATACGCTGGGCTCTGGGTCAAGTGTGGGGTACAGATACGCTGGGCTCTGGGTCAAGTGTGGGGTACAGATACGCTGGGCTCTGGGTCAGGTGTGGGGTACAGATACGCAGGGCTCTGGGTCAGGTGTGGGGTACAGATACGCTGAGCTCTGGGTCAGGTGTGGGGTACAGATACACTGGGCTCTGGGTCAGGTGTGGGGTACAGATACGCTGAGCTCTGGGTCAGGTGTGGGGTACAGATACACTAGGCTCTGGGTCAGGTGTGGGGTACAGATACGCTGAGCTCTGGGTCAGGTGTGGGGTACAAATACACTAGGCTCTGGGTCAGGTGTGGGGTACAGATACGCTGGGCTCTGGGTCAGGTGTGGGGTACAGATACACTGGGCTCTGGGTCAGGTGTGGGGTACAGATACACTAGGCTCTGGGTCAGGTGTGGGGTACAGATACACTAGGCTCTGGGTCAGGTGTGGGGTACAGATACACTAGGCTCTGGGTCAGGTGTGGGGTACAGATACACTAGGCTCTGGGTCAGGTGTGGGGTACAGATACACTAGGCTCTGGGTCAGGTGTGGGGTACAGATACACTAGGCTCTGGGTCAGGTGTGGGGTACAGATACGCTGGGCTCTGGGTCAGGTGTGGGGTACAGATACACTAGGCTCTGGGTCAGGTGTGGGGTACAGATACGCTGGGCTCTGGGTCAGGTGTGGGGTACAGATACACTAGGCTCTGGGTCAGGTGTGGGGTACAGATACACTAGGCTCTGGGTCAGGTGTGGGGTACAGATACACTAGGCTCTGGGTCAGGTGTGGGGTACAGATACACTAGGCTCTGGGTCAGGTGTGGGGTACAGATACGCTGAGCTCTGGGTCAGGTGTGGGGTACAGATACACTAGGCTCTGGGTCAGGTGTGGGGTACAGATACGCTGGGCTCTGGGTCAGGTGTGGGGTACAGATACGCTGGGCTCTGGGTCAGGTGTGGGGTACAGATACGCTGGGCTCTGGGTCAGGTGTGGGGTACAGATACGCTGGGCTCTGGGTCAGGTGTGGGGTACAGATACACTAGGCTCTGGGTCAGGTGTGGGGTACAGATACACTAGGCTCTGGGTCAGGTGTGGGGTACAGATACACTGGGCTCTGGGTCAGGTGTGGGGTACAGATACACTGGGCTCTGGGTCAGGTGTGGGGTACAGATGAATAGCAAATAGGTTCTGGCCATGTAGCTCCCCAGTACAGTGAATGATCTCTATAGTAGTAGATAGTAGTATATAGGTGCTATTACCCCTCCAGGCTGCCTCTACAGACGGGCATGTGGTAATCCCACTGGAGGTGGCAGCCAGTTATTAGGGATCCTCCATGACAGCTGTAATGGGGTCACACACAGCCCCAGAGGAGGATAGGTCAGTAGAAGCATTCTCTCCATCTTGGGGGGGGTGGTATACCATGATGGGAGGGGGGTATACCATGATGGGAGGGGGGTATACCATGATGGGTGATGGGAGGGGGTGTTAGTCATTCTGTATGGCTGATGCCAGGAGGTGCCCCCGGCACAGTGGCGGGTGACAGCGATGACAGGCATATCATGAATGGTGGGCATTACACGACAGGCAGACATGGCAGCGCTTCTTCTCTTACCTCTTTCTCGTCTATGGAGGTGCCAGGAGGCCGCGCCGAGTCCAGCAGCAGGAGGAGGAGGAGGGGGAGAGAGGAGAGAGACAGCAGGTCAGGGATGGAGTGATGTCACGGTGCCCCTCGCCCACACCCTATGGGGCCTCCCGCTCACCTGTCTTCAGCAGCTTGCTCTTGTACCTCATGCTGGTGCTCATAGCTGCGTCCTTTGTGCCGCTCCTGGCTGCTGCTGCTCGCTTACAATAGACTCCCAGCGATGGGCAGACAAGCTGCTGCTGCCGCTGCTGCTGCAACACTGGCACCACCGCCTGCTGCCATTGGCCGAGCTTGTCCCAGCCCACGGCGCGCAGCCAATGGCATGCGGCGAGTACACAGCCTGAGCCCGCCCCATGCTGTCTGCTCTCATTGTACGGTGCGGTGTCTGTGTGCGCACTGGTGATCCTGACACACTGACACACAGGCCACACACACACACTGTACACACACACTCACTGTACACACACACACACACAGGGCACACGTGTTCACACCCTGACAGCCGCACCTGACACCATGCTCTTCTGTGTGGGGCCTTCTCCATACCTGCACGCCGCTGTTTCTATGGAGACGGCCGGGTCGTGTCACTTCAGTGTGTGGTCGGGCAGTGTCTGTCCTATACAGGCAATTTCATTACATATCTAAAAAGAACCTACCCCCTCCCCAGCCCCAGGGCAGGAGAAGCAAGACCTAGTATGGGGCCCAATAGTCCCACATGTGGAGGGGGGGGGGGTCCTGGCTAGGTGACCCTAATGGCCACCCTGACCTGCCACACTATTCCTGCTGGCATTGATAGTAGCATGTAGTGTGGGGTAGTCTGAAGAACGGAATAAAACCACTCCGGATAAATAAGAACCGATTTAGCATAAGGTTGAATATTAGGCAAAGTATTGAACACAATAGTTGGTGTATATAGCCACTGGACTAAGGCAATAAATAACTTTAGAAGAATCTAGTATAATTTCTACTTGAAGAATATTGAGGGGGGAGATATCTCAAACAAAGGATAAACTTGTGTCTAGGTCACTTTATCATATATGGCTATTGGATAACTTTAAAACACCCTGTAACAATCTATTTAAAATGTAAGATTAAAGAATAAACTTCAGGTAGATGATGCTCTAAGTTTGTAACTATGCTGTAAATAGTGAGGAGAACTGAGAAAAGTTCACTTATCCTTAGACCGAACGATCTTTGTGGAAAATGTCCTGTTATTGCTGACTAAAATGATGCTGTTTCTATTTTCCAGATATTTCTTTCTTCAAGTGGTCTTGGCCTCAAAGACTCTCCTAAATAAATCTACCAAGGGCGTCCTCCAAACGCGCTGGGTCCCTTTCTTTGCGCTCTGCGGGAGGCTTCACACAGTGAATAACACGCAAAAAATAAAATTCTGTGAGTACTCACCTGTAGAATTGGTATTATATGTATACAGCACTTCCTGTATTCCTTACACATGGGTTCTACATCCACAAGATGGCGCTGGACTTCAGAAAAAACTTGTGGCCACTCCCGCCCACTTAAATAGCCAGGAACCTCCCACCAATTCCCAGTGTTGACAAGCAGTTATACAAGAAGCCCGGGAGAATAATAAGCACAAAATGAACAATCACCATACAGAGGTAACCAAGAACAATGATAACAAAGGGCGGGATGGAACAGGATGTGCTGTATACTTATAATACCAATTCTAAAGGTGAGTACTCACAGAATTGTATTACAGCACGTCCTGTCGTTGTATACAGCACGTCCTGTTCCAGAATATTCCTTACACATGGGACATCCAATAGCAGTGTCCGTAAGGTAGGGTGGGATCCCCAAAAGTAACAGAGGGCAGTTTAAACCACTGCCGCCTGCAGAACTTTACGGCCAAAAGCAGCATCAGCTGGGGGCGTGGCTTGGCCGGGGAGCGGAATGGCTGCTTGAATCGCGTGCTCTCGGCGGAGTCTCCACTAACGCAGCTTTTTTAGCACTCCTGAGTGGCTATGGGCCGCACTAACAAGACTGGGGCACCCGCAAAGACCCCCAGATCTTCCCATACCCCAAAACCGGGAAGCAGGAACTTACCGGAGATGTTTTCCAGTCAACGGCTTGAAGACGCGGCTCCTCGTGGGCCCAAGATGGCGGATGCTCCCTCCCCACATGGCTCTCCAGATAGGAGAGAGGAGGCGTTGTCGGACGGGGAAGATCAGGGCCTGTCGGCGCAACTTAGCCAATTGCCTACCCGCAGCGAACTGGCCGAGTTTGCAGGGGACATTAAGTCCTCCATCGCAGAGGCGATTGCAGAGCTCAGGGCGGACATGCGGTTGCTCTCCCGCCGCATTGACAAGATTGAGCATGAGGAGGCCAGCACCAGCTCTAGGCTCACGGAGGTTAAGGAGGTCGTTCTGGCGCATAACCGACATCTCCTGAGCTTTCACCGGCATCTAGAAGATCTGGACAATCGCAATAGGAGGTGCAACATCAGAGTGAGGGGTGTCCCAGAAGTGGTGGCGCCGGATCAAACTCAGGAGGCCCTGACATCCATCTTTAACTCTCTGCTGGAGAGACCTCCGGACACCCCAATAGACTTTGTAAGAGCACATAGGGTCCTTCGCCCGCGGAGCGTGGGTGAGTCCGCCCCTCGTGATATCATATGCTGCCTACAGAGCTTCCAGCTTAAGGAGGAGATTATCTCTAAGGCCAGAAATCGGGACTCGATCAGCTTTAATAACAGTGAAATACAGCTTTACCAGGACCTTTTGGTAATCACGTTACAGCATCGCGGGCTCTGAGACCCCTTAAAACTGTCCTGAGAGAACGGGGCATACCCTACAGATGGCGCTTTCCTTTTGCTCTCTCTGCGACCTGCAACGGCAAGACCGGTGTCCTCCGCTCACCTGAAGACCTAGCGGATTTCTGCGAGCTGCTGCGCCTTCCACAGGTCTCCCTCCCGGACTGGCTCAGTGAATTTTCAATCCCCCTGCTTGTTCAAAGAGCGGGACGGCAGGGTCTAGACGACGCTTCTCCGCGAGGGGCTTCGGAGACCTCTCCCCCACGAGCCAGCAGAGATCGGAGCAGGTCAAGGCAGCGGATATGAACTGCTGATACAGATGGCTCAAGATTCGATCCGACACGCTATGTGATGTATATGGTTTAATATGTGTTTCTGCTATAGGCTACTTCATGCTTAACCGTTGACTTATTCACTATCACTGTTATGGGGATGTTTTGGGGGCGATGTGCTCTCACGTGGGCCCCCCCTGTGGTGTCTTCCGTATTCGATGCGCTTGGCGTGGACGCCGCGGGGGGGACCGTCGGGACAGCAAATGAGATATGCTGGGAGCAGGCCTCAGTATAAGAGACACCACGGTAGGTGGGGTCGCTCGGGGACTCTCTGCCCCGTGCTCCTCCCGATGCTGGAGGCTAATAGTACTGCCCCCCCTCGCACCAACACAGGCTGTTCCTGAGCGGTATATACGCCTTTATAGATGGCATTGGTGCGGCTGGGTGTCCTTTGGGGCTTCCTGCTCTGCGCTCCCACCGATGTCCGGGGCTGGCGGTCTCGATGCTATGGCGTCGGGACCGGCAGCCTCGGGGATGTCCTGCGTCCTGCGAGACGGAGGAGATGAGCTGACGCAGTGGGCTTGAGATCTGCCTTGTTACACTTTGTACTGTATATAGTTCATCATGTGTTCTTGATATAGGCCACCTCATGCTATATTGTGGACTTACTTGCTGTTATTGCCACGGGGATGTTTATGAGGGATTTGCTCTCGCGCGGTCCCCCCTGCGGGCCTGCCCTATCCCATGCGTCTGGCGTGGGCACCGCGGGAGGGAGCGTAGGGATAGCAATGAGGGATGCTGGGCGCATGCTTTGCAATAAGCAATATCACTACTGATTGGGTTTCTCTGGGGCCCTCTGTCCCGGGATTCTCCCGATGTTTGAGGCTTACAGTCTCCTCACTTTAGCAATGGGGCAGGCGATCCCTGAGTGTGGAATGTGCCCCATAAACGGTGCAGCAGTTGCTGCTGGATCTCCTATGGTGCCTCCTGGCCTGCGCTCCTCCCGATGCCGGGTGTTGGCAGCTCTGCTACCATAATATAAGGTTACGCTGCGTTTGGGATATGCCAGGCGTTGTGGGGCCCGCAGCTTCCAAGGAGACGTCTGCTGGTGGGACGTTGCTCGCTAGCTCGGGGTAAATGTTATTGTTTCCGGGAAGGAGAGGGTGCTTATTCCCCACAGAGTTTCTTGTTGCCTAATTGCATGTTGCATTTAATGTTCAGAGGTTTTTATTATTCCTTCGGTAGGGGGTGGGTCCCTTTGTTAAATAGACCTTGCTCTTGTCTCGAGGTCTGGGGGGTTCTTGCGGGGGTCTGGGGAGGGATATGGCGGTTGCGGGATTATAGCGCCTGGGTATGGCGTATGGGGTTTACCCCACATAACCACTAGACGGGGGGGTCGCCGCGGCTCTGCCTTTCTCACTTTGGCATTGGGCTTGTGGGAGTTTTCTTGGGCACTAAGGTGGGGACTCCGCCGACTCCGTTCCCTATTGTGTTTGTTTTAGATACTGCGGGTGGTCGGTGATACTTCGGCCTTCCACGTATTCCCCCAGAAGGGCGTCAATTTAGAGTGGTGCAGAGGAGAGCCCACAAGGGCACTCTCTTCTGTCAAGGACCCTAGGGGCTTGGCCCTGGGTCGTGGGGGACAACTGGGGAGGCTCGCCCTCCGTGATAATAGTTGTTCCAGGAGTCTTCACCACGTATAAGGGAGTGTATTCTTTTTCCCTTGGCCCTCTTCATATCCAATCTCTGATATTTGTGCTTGTCTTTGTCTGTGCCCGTGTTAATTGGTGTTTTGTTTGTGTTTCCGGTCTGTGCTCCCCCCCCCCTCTCTCCTTTAGGCTTTTTTCCTCCTTTTTTCTCTCCTTCGCTCATTCTTTCGCCTGGTGGGGGTGGAAGAGGTGAGTGGGATTTTTGCTCATATTGAGTCTCTCGCTGAGGTGGTTAGCGCGCTGCCCTAAGCTCCATGATAATGGGACCCCTGTACTTGAATGTGCTGTCTATAAACGCCAAAGGTCTAAACTCCCCCCAAAAACGGCACGCCTTGTTTAGAGAACTTAAGAATTTTAAGCGCATATTGCATTGGTGCAGGAGACCCATTTTCAGAGACACAAGGCTCCCTTTCTGCGGAACAAAACATACACATCATGCCACTCTGCCCCATCTCCTAACAATAAAGCTAAAGGGGTGGCTATTCTGATTGCACGGGAGGTGGATCTCAAGGTACTAGCGGTCGAGAGGGATCAGGAGGGCAGATTTATATTTCTGAAAGGGAAACTTCCTAATGGTCTGGTGGTCACTATTGCTAATATATACGCCCCGAATAGAGACCAGCATACCTTCTGTAGGACAGTCCTTGGAAGGTTGAGGGGGTTTCAGGAGGGTGTTCTGATCTTGGGAGGTGATATGAATTGTGCTCTGAATCCATTGGTTGACACTTCAGACGCCAAAACAGCCATATCCTATAGGGCCTTGAAACAGATTAAGAGGGCTCTACAGGATCTCACGCTAGTAGATACATGGCGCCTGATGCATCCATCTGATAAAGACTTCACGTACTACTCGCCCATTCACACCAAATATTCTAGAATAGATTATATCTTTCTGTCCCAATGTGATCTTGAGAAAGTGGATGCAGTACAGATCGGGAACATCTCTTTCTCCGATCATGCCCCGGTCTTGCTCTCCTTGTCCCTTCCATTCAGAGAGTGGCGGGAATGGAATTGGAGAATGAATGAAAGTATTTTAAAGGACCCTAATGTGGTTAAAAAGTTGAAAGACCATCTCTTGGTACATTAGAGAAAACGATACAGGGGAGGTGAACCCTATAACTCTATGGGAAGCTCAAAAATGCACGCTGCGGGGTGTTTTGATACAGGAGGGAGCGAGACTCAAAAGAGAGAAGGGGCTGAGACTGGATATGCTGTCCCGGCAAATAGCGGATTTGGAGTCGCAGCACAAGCGCTCCCTCCTGGTGAAACATCTGGAAGCACTGGACTCCGAAAGGCAGGAGTTGAGCGATTTATTGACCAGGGAATTGGGCAGACTTTTCACCCGCCGTTGTGGCTTGTTCTATGAGCAGGGCAATAAAACGGGACGCATGTTGGCTAGAGCACTTCACCCCAGATATAACCGGGCTAGAGTCGAGAGTATAAGGGGTCCTGACGGTGTTATGCTTCAGAAGAATAAAGATATTGCAGCGGCCTTTAGCGATTATTATTCATCCCTGTATAACCTTCCGGGCCATGGGAAACCGGGGGATAGAGACGACACTATGGAAACTTATTTAGGAGAGTCTATTATGCCGTCTTTATCGGAGGAGGTGGTGGAGCAGCTTGAGGCCCCGGTCTCGGTGCTGGAAGTACATAAGGCCATTAAAGCATCTAAACCGGGGAAGACCCCTGGGCCTGATGGTTTCCCTACCCAGTTCTACAAAATCTTTTCTGATCAACTGGCTCTACTTATGGCCCGGGCTTTCGAATCCACTGCCTCCTCGGGGATATTGCCTAGCTCAGCTCTAGAAGCACGGATTGTTGTAATTCCAAAAGAGGGGAAGGACACCTCTGACTGTCGGAGTTACAGGCCGATTTCCCTCTTGAATGTAGATGTAAAAATCTTTGCAAAAATACTGGCTGAGAGGTTGGGGAAATGGTTGCCGGCCTTGGTAGGTCAAGATCAGGTGGGCTTTATCCCAGGCAGAGAGGCCCGCGATAATGTGATCAAAGCCTTAAATATCCAATGGTGGGCCAGATCTAAAAAGGTACAGTCAATAATGCTCTCTACTGACGCCGAAAAGGCATTCGATCGGGTCGATTGGGGCTGGATTAAGAAAGTACTAGAGCATATTGGCCTGGGGGAGGCGGCCAGGAATAGGATCTTGGCTTTGTATTCGGACCCTGTGGCGAAGGTGAAAGTAAATGACTGCTCCTCCCCCATCTTCCATATCCGGAACGGCACGAGGCAGGGATGCCCACTGTCCCCTTTGATTTTCGCCCTCTCGCTGGAACCCTTCCTGCGGAAGGTCGATTTGTGTGGAGGCATTGGGGGTATCTTGATAGGTGACAGAGAATGGAAGGTGGCGGCATACGCTGATGATATGCTTTTTTTTCTGCGCTCGCCGAGAGTGTCGGTCCCAAATTTATTAAAAGAGTTTGAGATCTTTGGACGGCTCTCGAATCTGAAGATCAATCTTAGCAAATCCAGTGCCATGAACATCTCATTGCCGGATTCGGAGGTGAGAGCCCTTCAAAGTCTATTTGCCTTCGGCTGGGAATCGAAAAGCCTTAAATACCTGGGGATCCTGCTTCCTGTCAACCCCTCCTATTTGTTTCACCTAAATTTTAGGCCTTTAGGATCTAAGATTAAGAGAGACTTGGAGAGTTGGACCAAGCTAAGATTGTCCTGGTTTGGGCGTATGGCAGTATTAAAAATGAATGTGCTACCGCGCATTTTGTACTTGTTGCAATGCATACCAATTAGACTACCTGAATCCTTTTTCAATTCTTTGTCAAGACTTTTCAGGGTGTTTGTGTGGGCGAGACGGCCACCCAGGATTAGACGTAACCTTCTTGTGCTTCCAAAGGCCCAAGGGGGGACGGGGCTGCCTTGCATTAGATCATACTACCAGGCAGCTCATGTCGGAAGAGTGGTGGACTGGCTGGTGAATGGTTCGCAGAAGGATTGGGTGAGAATCGAGGGAGGGGCTACCACCTGGGGGGGGTCTTGACATTGTGTGTAATCTTCGGAGGTGTGAGGTTCCGATGGGAGCTAGGGCTCACCCTTACGTGGGCCCCTCCTCGGTGTTGCACTCTGTAAGGGGAAATATGCCCTGACCTCGTTTCCAGGCCCTCTAACGCCAATTTTAGGCAATCCGGCTTTCCCGCCAGGAAGACAACCCTCCAAGTTACATGACTGTGGGGGCCCTAAGCCCCTGCGGATATTTCACCTCCACAATAGAGGGTCGTTTCGGGACAGACAGAGCCTGCAGGAGCTGCTGGAGGGAGAGATCCCGACGTTCACGTATTTACAGCTAAGACACTTCGCCATGACAGGGGCGGTGAAGGAAAGTTTAAAAAGGGAGCTGACTGAGTTTGAAAGGGTTTGTCTGGGACTGGGCCCTAAGGCGCACCTGATATCTTGGGCGTATGGCCTGATTCGGGGTATGGGAAAGCGGGAAATTAGACCATGGGAGGGGAGATGGGAGGCGGACATTGGACGGCCCCTTTCTGAGGATGAATGGAGTGACATTTACAAGAATGCCCATAAGGGGCTAGTAAGTAGCTCAATGCAGGAAGCTAATTACAAACTGATCACACGCTGGTATCAGACCCCGGAGTTCCTGCACTCCATCCTCCCGTCCATCCCAGATGTGTGTTGGAGATGTGGCTCGACCGGCGCCTCGTTGATTCACATCTGGTGGTCCTGCCCTGGGATACGTGAATATTGGAAGCAGGTGAGAGACATCTGTACTAGGATATTGGGCGAGCCTATAGATTGGAGTGTTGAGAGTGTCCTCTTGGGCTGGTCATCGGATGGCAAGGGGGTGGCGGGGGGGGGCTCCCCTGGGTAGGCATCTTTTGAACGCTGCTAAGGTCTTGGTTCCAAGGAACTGGAGGTCCAAGAAGCCGCCCTCAGTCAAAGATTGGTTCAGGCAAATTAACCATGTCGAAGCTATGGAGGAAATTTGCTACACCAAACAAGACAGAATGGGTGCTTATCTTAAAATCTGGACGACATGGGCCCTCTTTAAGGACTCTGCTCCTTACAAAAGTGTGTGGGACTCGTGAGTGGGGATTGGTTGCCGTAGATGGGTGGTCGAGATGTCGCCGGTATGGGGTGTCTTGTTTTGGTTGCGTCTAAGAGTTCCAGGAGGAGGATGTGTACTCTTTACCGCGTTTGTACTCACTCCCCGGGGTTGGTTTCTGCATTCTCTTCCACTCCCACCTATCGAGGGTTTTTCTCTCTCTTCCTTGTTTTCATTACTTTTCTTCTCCTTCTCTTACTCCCCTCCTGTCTCCCTTATGTGTCTACTGTTAGGTGTCCAAGTTGTGGTATTGGTCTGCCCCTGTCAGTTGTCTGTCAGGTGTTTCATGTTTTTTGTCCAGATACTCACCATCAGGTATACTACCTATGGGTAACGGGCTATATCTCGACACTGGAGGATTGGATTGGATGAGAGCCCGATCCTGGGGAACTTATGCAGGGAAGGCATGAAGAGCGATACTACAGTATGGGGGGTGCGTTGGGTACCGGGAGTTGGGCTTAGGCCTGACCCCCCCCCCCTTTTTTTTTTCACTCTAGCAGCTTTTCCTAGGCCCCCATGGGGCGTGGTGCCTGGGTGCCAGTAGATATTCCTCTTTTTAAGTATGCTACATGTATCCGTGTGTCGTTTGATTTGCAAAACTGATAATATGCATCTCTGATGGACTGTAATATCTGGACATTCAATGTTGGTCCTATGTTTTGAACTGTACTGAAAAATTCAATAAAAATTGAGTATGTTTAAAAAAAAAAGCAGCATCAGCTGAGGCCCTAACATCAACCTTGTAAAAGTATGAACAGAAGAGCAGCCTTGCAAACTTGTTCAACAGAAGCTTGGTGCTGAAAAGCCGAAGAGGCACCAATAGCCCGAGTAGCAGTAAGGCGGAATGGAGGTTCCTTCCTCTTAGCAGAATAGGCTTGTACCACAGCCTGACGTATCCACTTACTGATGGTGGATTTAGCCAGAGACAAACCCTTCTTAGGTCCAGAAGGGAGAACAAAAAGAGCATCAGTCTTCCTGAAGGATTCAGTAGCTACCAAATAAAACTTCAAAGTCCTAACCACATCCAGAGAATGTAAGACCCTCTCCTTAGGGTTACTAGGATTAGGACACAGAGAAGGCAAGACAATGTCCTGATTGAGGTGAACAGCAGACAAAACCTTAGGCAGAAAATCTGGCTTAAACCGAAACACCACCTCGTCCTGGTGTCTCTCAAAATAAGGAGGTTTGATGCAAAGCGCCGCCAACTCAGAAACACGCCTAACAGAAGTGATAGCCACCAAAAATGCTACCTTAAAGCGGACCTTCACTCTAAATAAGAGTCTATCTTATATGTTTCCCACACCCTGTACATACAGATTGCTCACATTAAAAATCATCCTACCTGCATCTACTGCATTTTATAAGCCTTTAAACATCCAAGATGGCGGCTTATGGAAGCTGCCATTTTTGCAGGCAGCCTGCAAACAGGAAGTGCCTGCAAACAGGAAGTGACTGTGCTGCTCTGCATTCTGGGACTGCTGACCTTTCCCTGACCCCAGCTCTGCTCTGTCTGAGCAAAGCACAGCTATAACCCGCCCCCCTGTACCTTATCCCACTCTCCTCTCCTCAGTAAGTGTGATGCTTCTGAGTCAAGATGGCGGCGCCCGTATCCTAAATTCCCGAACAGAGTTGCAGCCCAGTGGGGGAAAGTATAATAAATTAGTGACTAAACATGTAAAATATATTAATTTTAGATGCTGAGGAATTGTTTTTTAAGAGTTTGGGCTTTTCATTAAATCATGGTGAAGGTCCGGTTTAAGAGTCAAGATAGACAAAGGGGCCTTACGCAGAGGCTCAAAAGGAGGACCCTGCATAGCGGATAAGACCAAATTCAAATTCCAGACTGGTAACATAGGCTTACATGGAGGTTGCACGTGAGTAACCCCCTGGAAGAAGGTCTTAACCAAACAATGGTTGGCAAAGGATCTTTGGAAGAAAACAGCCTAGGCTGAAACATGACCTTTGAGGGTACTAAGTTGAAGACCCAAGTCCAAACCATGCTACAGGAATTCCAGGATCCTGGGAACAGAAAACACCCGACAGGGAAGGAAGTGACAAATGCAATATTAAAGTGCTAAATGCTAATATAAAAAGGTGCTAGGTGCTACAATAACATTCAAAACCTATATAAATGTATCCCACATAGAAAGAGAGAACAAATAGTCAATCAATTTGCCCCAGAATAATAAATTGGTTAGTGATTAAAGTGCATAAGATATCACCAAATCAGAGGTTAAGAGGTGTCCCTGCTAGTAACTGGCGTCCTGATCCTGATCTGTACTGTATATTGTGTGATAGGGATCTATTGTTCACAAGGAGGAAGAGGGATGATTGTTTGTGTCCCTGCTATTAATATGTTGTTTTTAAAAGTATATTTGTGATGGTACTTTTATAACCATTAATAAATATTGATTACTTATGATATACTTTTGATTCAGGCTATTTGATTTGGTGGTGCCTGGGAACGCCCCTGGTGGTAGCTGGATCTACTGCCAACTGCACGACGTCTGCGAACCACACCCTTCTTGGCCAACAGGGGGCCACCAGAATGGTTGGCAGCCCTTCCTGGGCTATCTTGCTCAGCACCCTGCCCAGCAGAGGAAACGGAGGGAATACATAGAGGAGCTGAAAACTCTTCCAAGACATTGCTAATGCATCCATGGCCAAAGCCAGAGAGTCCTGTGACAGAGAGACACAAAGACTGGAAGCTTGTGATTGTGACGGGACGCAAACAGATCCACATCCGGCTGACCCCAGCGGTGGCACAGGGAGAGAAACACCCTGCTGCTGAGGGAGCATTCTCCCAGACGAGAAGTCCCCCTGCTCAGAGAGTCTGCCTCCAGTTTCTCCAACCCCGGGATGTACACAGCTGAGATGCCGGGAACATTCTCCTCCGCCCAAGACAGTATCAGGGACACTTCCTGATTGCTCCGGGTCCCTCCCTGATGATTTATGTAGGCAACCACTGTCTGGTTGTCCGAGCAGTTCTGAACAGACCGACCCCGAAGGTGTGGAGTCAATTGGGCGAGAACCCTCAGTTCCAGGATGTTGATAGGGGTATGAGCCTCCTGAGGACCCCACTGACCCTCATATTTCAAGGACTTCCAGAAGCCCCCCCAAGCCTGTCAGACTGGCATCCGTGGTGACAGTCTCCCAGCAAGGGGACAGAAAGTTCCTTGAGTCCAGCCACCACGAGAGAGACCGCCTGGCCAGAAGGGACAGAACAAACACCTGATCCAGGGACCCAGGGTTCCGATCCCATAATGACGAAAGGTGTAGCTGAATAGGTCTCATGAGCATAGGGTACCGCCTCGAAGCAAGACACCATCAGTCCCACCAGCTGCATCCCCTGCCGGATGGAGGGATGAGGACAAGACAGCAGAAACTGGGCCTGTGCTTAAAGACTCTCCACCTTCTGCTGAGGGAGAAAAACCTTGACCTGAGATGTATCCAGAGTCATGCCCAGAAAGGACCTCACCAGTGACGGGGACAGGGAAGACTTGGTGTGACAGACGCTCTGTCTTTTGGATGTCATCACTATTCAGTTGCCCACCGGGTCATTCACTGGCCTTTTCTTAATTAGGTCATTGTATTTTGATACTGTTACAGGCAATGTCATTGTAGTTTGGATTGTATTATAAACTGCCATTGTGTTAATTGATTACGTCACAGACAATGGCATTGTTCTGATTGAGTGTATTACAGATGCCTATTGTTTTGCTGATTGTGTCACCGGCAGAGTTGAGGGATTGTGTGCCCTGCTCCCATTGGTCTGTGTATTTGTCATGAGGTCCACGGCGGAGGTCCCATTGCATGGAGACTTGTGTATATAAGGCCTAGAGTGGCACTAATAAAAACACTTCACCTTCACCCTCAATACTGAGTTCTGTCTCTTATTGGGGGAAACGCTATATTACAATTCACTAGCCCTTGTAAGGGCTGTTCCTGTTTCCTCACGGACGACTCTGGAATTCCAGCAGCACCTCTTACGATTGGGAAAAGGACGTCTCGGGTGGTGAAGCCCTCCGGCGATAAGGGTTATCGCTACACTTGGGATGGTTGATCACCCAGCCGAAGGACTCTAGTGTGGACACCACCATGTGGGTATCCATCTCGGCCTGATGGAAGGACTGAGACGTGATGAGAATGTCGTCCAGATAAGGAAGGATGCGAATGCCCTGAGATCTAAGCAGAGCCATCACACCCGCCAGCACCTTGGTGAATACCCTGCGAGCCGAGGTGATACCGAAAGGCAAGGCCACAAATTGGTAGTGCTGATCCTCCAGAGCGAACCTGAGGAATTTCTGATGACCTGGAAAGATTGGTACGTGAAGGTAAGCGTCCTTGATGTCTACAGAAGTCATGAAATTGACTGCTGAGCGCAGGGTTTCCATGCGAAAATGCTTGAATCTGACAAACTTGTTCAGGCGCTTTAAATCCAGGATGGGCCTGAGGGACCCGTCCTTTTTTGGGGACTGTGAAGAGATTGGAATAGAAGCCTCTGCCCCTTTCCCAGAAAGGCACCCAGCAGAGGACCTCCAACTCCAGAAGTTTTTGGACAGCAAGGCACAAACCCTGAGCTGACACAGGGTTTTGAGCCATCCGGGATCTGATGAATCTTGGGGAGGGCCAGGCTGCAAACTCTATCTTGTATCCGGAGGAAACCACCTCCTGGATCCACCAGGAGGTGGACACGTCACCTCCAGACGTGAGCGGATGGGTGAGGGCGCCTCTTCATGCCTGAGGGGGCTTGGGGGAGGATTGGGGCTTGGGACCCCAGGAGAGGCCGGGGTGGCCACATCCCCTGCCCCAATAGTCTCCGCGTGCTCCAGCAAAGGAAACTCCTCGACCAGCCCTGGAAGCCCGAACGGAGGGGAAAGAGGCACCAGACCCCTGAAAGGGCCGAGACGGCCTCCTGCGTTGAGGTAACCTAACGCCCCTGGCAAACAAGTCCAAGCGTTCACCAAAGAGGCGCAATCCCTTAAAGGGGAACCCAGTGAGAGCCTTCTTAGCAGCATTATCAGCTACCCACTGACGCAGCCAGACAGAGCGGCATATAGCCACCAAAAGGGCAGATGTCCTTCCAAACATTCTAATGGCATCATCCATGGCAGAGAGGATATATGCAACAAATTCATAGCAAAGCAGGAGAGATCTATAGTCTTCACCTCCCACGTCATCAGAGGCCCCATCTAAGAGACACTTAAGCAGCCCTTTGATAGCAATAGCCGCAATGGCAGAGGCACAAACCGGGCGCATCGCAGTCCCCACACAGGCAAAAGCATGATAGGACAGCTGGTCCATGCGCCAGTTCTCACCATCCTGCAGGGTAGTAGTGTCAGGAGAATGCATGACAGATGTATTTGACAATCCTAGAACGGGAGCGTCCACCTCGGGAGGACAAGACCAACGTTTAATCACATCAGCAGGAAAGGGATACCTCTTGTCCCAACTCTTGGGCAGTATAGAGAGCCATCTTCTATCTTCGCAGTCCAGACTGCAGATAAGAACTGGGAATTGGTGGGAGGTTCCTGGCTATTTAAGGGGCCAGGAGTGGCCACAAGTTTTTTCTGCAGTCCAGCGCCATCTTGTGGATGTATTACCCATGTGTAAGGAATATTCTGGAACAGGACGTGCTGTATACTTTGAATAAATAAGCCTTTACACCCCTCACACAGTTCAGCAGTGAGGTGAATAAGGAGAGTGTTAATTTCAACCAAAAACGTCACTGTGGCCCTACCCTACACCTGGAGCTATGCCCTCATAGTTTTTGAAAAAGGGCACTAGTAGTACACTTTCGTCCCTAATTGGAGTAGGTACGCTGGGTTGGAATGGCGCATGGAGGTAATCCCTGATGAAAGTGGTTGCGATTCACAAGGGAATCACAGTTTCGCTATACACAGAGGCCTTTCCCTCCAAAATGTTGAAGCCGGAAACAGGAATAACAAACCAGCCAATGAACCACCATTCATTGTTGTACTTAGGTTAGCCGCTGTCATCATTTAATGAAAAGTCCAAACCCTTAAATAACTATTCCCCAGCATCTAAAATTAATATACTTTATGTTTTTAGTCACTTTTTATTCTTTCCCCCACTGGGCTTCAACTCTGTTCAGGGCTCTAGGATACGGGCACCGCCATCTTGCCCCAGAAGCATCACATACTGAGGAGAGGTGAGGGGGCAAAAGTGCAGGGAGTAGGTTATAGCTGTGCTTTGCACAGACAGAGCAGAGCTGGGGTCAGGAGAAGGTCAGCAATCCCAGAATGCAGAACAACACGGTCAGAAGGCACTTCCTGTTTTCAGGCAGCCCATGTCCCACCATCTTGGATGTTTAAAGTCTCAGAAAATTCAGAAGATGCAGGTAGGATGCCATCCCATAGGATATAATAAGGGTTTGAGAGCCCTGCGCAAGCAAAGCACTGTGTTAGGTTCCAGGCTCCAGACACTGACCTAGATTCGGCATCAATGCAGTACAGCAATCTTGTATTGGCCCCATATGACAGCTGTAGGTTTGTTATTTTTCTCTAAAACTAGCCTAATAGTGACAGAGGAGGGGAATTATGGAATTTTGGGTGAATGGCCAAAATCTTATTAGGAGAATTTGCACCGGGACTTACTGCCTCTGACACCAGTGCAGGCAATGAGAGCCTGAGTGCAGCAGGGTAATGGAGCTTCGAGCTCCATGTTGAATTTAGATGTGTTTACAGTGTGGGGCCAGGGGGGCCCATCAGGGGCCCCCCTGGCACTGACTCAGACTCACCACCAGGGCAGTACAGGAGACTGACTAAAGCAAAGTAAGGTTGACCAATCACTAAAGAAAAACAGGACCCATCTCCCACAACTTGCACATAAGACTCGGCGTGATTCGGCTAGAAACCGCTAAGGGCAGAATGAACCCAAATGTGCCGGTGGCCACATCCCTGCTAGCCTCTATCAGGGGGTGTACCCGCACCGGCCATTTACAAATAGCTAAAGGTATAGCATAGTGCGGCCGCAGCCCATACATGCGGCACTGGAACAGGGATCAGGTAGGTTTTACTGGAGATTTGGAGGGTTTCACACAGCAGGGCCATCTGAGATGGGTTTTGGTCCACTTTAATCTGCATCTGCTGGAATTGTTTATTGTCGGCCCCCTTTTTGTGGTATCCCTGTAGCCTCTCCGCCACAACACATTCCTAGTATGTATGTAATGTATGTACTGTTGAAATAAATCTGATCCCGAAATAGTCGATATCCCTATTGTATATTAGTCCCACAGTATTATAACCTAGACCAGGGGGTCCCAAACCTTTTAAACAAGTACAATGTTTTATGTTCTAATGATCTCAAGTACCATCTGGGTGGTACCTGAGGTTTGTCAATCACCTAAAGCTGTTAAAAATCGCACCATTTAAATTGCATGAAATGCCCCTAAAGTTCCACATAATTAGTTTGTATCTCCATTTGGAGCAGTTTTGGATTTGGCATATCAGGTCAGAGGGCGAGAATACACTGCAGACGAGTTTGGGTAAAGGTCAGTGCGCCCAGAAGGCTCTTGAAGGTCTGTGTTAGGCTAACAAATAGCACACAAAATAGGATGAACTGGTCCACAGGGGAAGTCATCTGGCAGAACAAAGTTGCCTGCATTTGATTTTTTGTTTAGTTTTTTAATGTTCTGTGGGAGTACATGTTTTTAATGCTTTCATTAGGCTACATCATGAAATACAAAATTAAAAACTAATGTCTTCCTCCCCTAGTCAATTTGTATTGCTTGCTGTGTCACAAAACCGTTGGAAGACACAGTAACAGAAACAGTATTGGCTTGCAAATATTTATTGTTGCAATGTGGCAGTCTTTACTTTTTATTCAAACCAGAATGTAACATCAGTTATACAACTCTTTTTGTGAACAGAGGACATTGCACATGACCACAGAATTAAATATAAAATATACAAAACATGGAGACATGATAATGTGCATAGTTGCTGCATTCTTAGGGAAGGAGTAAATGATAAAGTGCCAAACAATGTACTTTTTGCAGGGCATGCATTCCATAGAGGCAGGGGCTACCGAAGGGGACCCGGTGCAAGGTGCCTTCCCCCACCCTGCAGCACATGTGGCAACAGTGTCAGACTGATGCCACCCCAGTATGCACTTTTGGTGCACTATTTCCCGGGAGTGCTGAGGGCTAGAGCTATGTTATGCAGGGCAGAAGTAAGATGCCAGTGCATTGTCCCCTCTCCACCCGATACGCTGTGTACTGGGCACTCAAGGAAACTAGATTCTGGTATCTTAATTCCACTCTGAAGACCCTATGGCTCAGGCCACTTGCGCTCAATGCAAACAGTGCATTAACACGAATTACTGCAGAAAGAAGCTGACGTCACTGGGCCCCACTATCACCAATCCAGCATCCAACACTGCCTTCAAGCAGACCACAGTTTATAACCGATTGGGCTGCTCACAAACTAAGGCCTGTGCCTGTGTTTCATTGCAGGTCATTTACTTAATGTGGACCTATCAGCATGATCACTTACACTCCCTTACCTTTCCAGCACTCCTAGGTCACATTCCTGGACCACAACCACATCCCTGGCCTCCCTGCGGCTGGGGCATGCTCCTGTGCCCAACCATTGAGCACACTACAAACCACAGGAAGACTGGGCATGTGGTCTCTCCACATTCCCTATGATGGCTTTCTCCAAAGCTGCACTTTATGATGTCCTTTAACGGCATGGCATAAAGCGCTGATTGGATGAGAGTGTGCACATGCATCTTGGGACTGGCGGGAAGGTACGTTTAACCTGGTGACCCTTGGGAATTTAACTAGCGCGGCATCCCAAATTGGGATGTCCTAGAGACAAGGATCTATCACTAGGATAGTAAAAATCTTGGCCCACTTTAATGCTTGGGGTTAGGTCTTTCTTGGGGGGGGGGGGCTCACTATGAACCTGACCCTCACTCATTGCTGACATGTGCAGCACCATAACATCATACAATTATTCCTGACAAACTTCATTAGTTAAACAGGTAAGAAAAAAAAAAGTAAAATATCCTGTCATTGCAAGGGGAGTAAAGATATGGCATAACTTGGCACATAAATACAAATAATAAAATAATAATAAATACAATACTGTTTTAAACTGACTGTGACAACATCTCAATATATAAACATTGACCAAACAGGAAGGTCATCCTGCAGTAAAGTCATGGGTGTAACAAGAAAACAGGACATAAGAGGCCTATATTTTGTGCCGTCATGGGCTTTATGTGTCTATGTTACAAATATGTCTAAGTGCCTGTTGACCGAACTATAGTGAAACTACATTCCACTGAGATTTTCTACAACACTATCCCCTCGATTCAAAGAGCAAAAGTTAATTGATTTCGGATCGAGAATCGTAAGTTTGGGTGGGTGTTAGTAATTTTTTCCTGTTTTTTTGGCCATTTCCGACTCGCACGAGCCTACGTACGAATGCGTATATGCTCTTACGATCATCGCAAGTTCGTTCCTAAATTTTAGGATCAAAACGTAAAACTTAGGATCAAATCCTAAAACTTAGGATCAAAACGTAAAACTTAGGATAATCGGATGTGTTTAGGTGTGATTCAGAGAGCAGATTTCAAACCTCTAAATCCGTTTTAAAAGAAAGCCACTGCCGACACCTTTTAGCAGTCGGATTGCTGTTCTTGATCAGGTTTTTTGGCTATGTGGAGGAGTCTGCGCGTCTTGAGCTCCAATGAACTGCATGTATCAGCATGGCCGAGGCCATAAATTGTATGGCAATGCATACCTGATTCATGTATGCCTTATAAAAGCATTTTAATGTGGACCTTAATTAGTCCTTTGCATGTAAACCTTTATTTTGCAATATATTTGCGTTAATTAAAGAAACTTATGTCCTTTGTTATTTATTTTTAAATTGATGTACTAGAATAATATTTTTAGATTGCATTTATTGGTGTAGTTGTTTACCTTTGCTTTGTTTAATTATTTAAGCACATCTTTGGTCAGATGCATCACACTTACTGAGGAGAGGAGAGTGGGATAAAGTGCAGGATGTGGGTTACTGCTGTATTTTGCACAGACACAGCAGAGCTGGGGGCACGGAAAGGTCAGAAATCAAAGAATGCAGAGCAACACAGTCACAAGGCCCTTTCTGTTTGCAGGCTGCCCGATAATACCTGAGCCGCCATCTTGGCTGTTTCTAGACTCATAACATGCAGAAGTTGCTGGGTGATTTTTAATTTTTGAGAGCAAATCTGTATGTAGAGGGTGTGGGTAACCACACACAAAATTTTAAGTTGTACCATTTGAAGCCAAAATATTAAAATTAAATCCACAAGTAAAAAATGCAAGTTAACTAAAAATTAAACAAAGTAAGATTTACTTATGCAAATGCATTCATTAATGGTTGGTTACTACAAAATGAATGAAATAAAGAAAAATAAAAGACCAAATATTTAGAATGCACTTTAATGAGGTAAGTTTGTAGTGCGCAGCCGCAAGATCAGAAGGATTTACGTCCAGACAAAAAAGGAAAAAGGGCAAAACCAATGTTGCAACCTGAGAAATGAAACGGAAAATTCAGGATGGAAACTGACATAGGTCTGATTCCCGAACTGCCATACGAACGGACGTACATTTTAGGATAGAAACGTATTTGCTTATAGAATCACTCGCAAGTTCATACGAACGCACGAGCGTTCGGGAAAAATAGGATGGTCGGCACCAAAATCAAAGCTGTTACATGTTTCTTTGAATCGACCCTAAAATCATTACAATGTCACTGTTGCTGAATCACCAATTAGGAAGACAATAAAAGTCAATAGCACTTTTTACATAGAAAAGTAGTGAATTTGTACTCCTGTTCATACTGTAAGAAAAACTGCCATTGCCCTTCATTGTCTTCCTAGCTGGTGATTTAGCAACAGTGACAATCTCTGGATTTTTTGACCTAAAGTGAATTTTTTTCTACCAAGAGATTTTTTTTTAATTCTTACTGAATCAAGGCCATAAGGGTCGATTCAAAGAAACATGTAACAGCTTTGATTTTGGTGCCGACCATCCTATTTTTCCCGAACGCTCGTGCGTTCGTATGAACTTGCGAGTGATTCTATAAGCAAATACGTTTCTATCCTAAAATGTACGTCCGTTCGTATGGCAGTTCGGGAATCAGACCTATGTCAGTTTCCATCCTGATTTTTCCGTTTCATTTCTCAGGTTGCAACATTGGTTTTGCCCTTTTTCCGTTTTTGTCTGGACGTAAATCCTTCTGATCTTGTGGCTGCGCACTACAAACTTACCTCATTAAAGTGCATTCTAAATATTTGGTCTTTTATTTTTCTTTATTTCATTCATTTTGTAGTAACCAACCATTAATGAATGCATTTGCATAAGTAAATCTTACTTTGTTTAATTTTTAGTTAACTTGCATTTTTTACTTGTGGATTTAATTTTAATATTTTGGCTTCAAATGGTACAACTTAAAATTTTGGGTGTGGTTACCCACACCCTCTACATACAGATTTGCTCTCAAAAATTAAAAATCACCCAGCAACTTCTGCATGTTATGAGTCTAGAAACAGCCAAGATGGCGGCTCAGGTATTCTCGGGCAGCCTGCAAACAGAAAGGGCCTTGTGACTGTGTTGCTCTGCATTCTTTGATTTCTGACCTTTCCGTGCCCCCAGCTCTGCTGTGTCTGTGCAAAATACAGCAGTAACCCACATCCTGCACTTTATCCCACTCTCCTCTCCTCAGTAAGTGTGATGCATCTGACCAAAGATGTGCTTAAATAATTAAACAAAGCAAAGGTAAACAACTACACCAATAAATGCAATCTAAAAATATTATTCTAGTACATCAATTTAAAAATAAATAACAAAGGACATAAGTTTCTTTAATTAACGCAAATATATTGCAAAATAAAGGTTTACATGCAAAGGACTAATTAAGGTCCACATTAAAATGCTTTTATAAGGCATACATGAATCAGGTATGCATTGCCATACAATTTATGGCCTCGGCCATGCTGATACATGCAGTTCATTGGAGCTCAAGACGCGCAGACTCCTCCACATAGCCAAAAAACCTGTTCAAGAACAGCAATCCGGCTGCTAAAAGGTGTCGGCAGTGGCTTTCTTTTAAAACGTATTTAGAGGTTTGAAAACTGCTCTCTGAATCACACCTAAACACATCCAATTATCCTAAGTTTTACGTTTTGATCCTAAGTTTTAGGATTTGATCCTAAGTTTTACGTTTTGATCCTAAAATTTAGGAACGAACTTGCGATGATCGTAAGAGCATATACGCATTCGTACGTAGGCTCGTGCGAGTCGGAAATGGCCAAAAAAACAGGAAAAAATTACTAACACCCACCCAAACTTACGATTCTCGATCCGAAATCAATTAACTTTTGCTCTTTGAATCGAGGGGTTTATATAACATGCACTAATACAACCAACAGCGGTCCCAGTAAATCGCAAATGTGATACCCTGGATGGCACCAAATGTCCCTCAATAATCAATCACTGAGGATCTGATCAAATCAATACATTCATCTTTAATTCATTGATATATTAAAAAGCCACAGACACATATATAATTACAATACAACCTCAAACCTTCATTAAAAACATTTACACAAAGACCCGGCCACAGCAAAGATCCCTCATTACAACTCCATAATTCATAATCTATATACAAGCACCTTGAGAAAGTGGTGTAGGCAGCCACGGAACGCGTGGGTGAGATTATATGTCCGGTCCAGCAGGGGTGACTCTCTTAATCACTTTATGGGTCTCAGATAGTTTTGTCTTGTTCATTTGCACATGCGGGTATTTTGCACATTAAGCACTCATAGCACTTTTTAGTCCGCAATTTTGCACCTTTTTGCATATAGCACGTTCAGAAATATAGGATTAATTTGATATTCATCAAATATGTATATAGATTATGAATTATAGAGTTGTAATGAGGGCTCTTTGCTGTGGCCGGGTCTTTGTGTAAATGTTTTTTAATGAAGGTTTGTGGTTGTATTGTAATTATATATGCGTCTGTGGCTTTTTAATATATCAATGAATTAAATATTATTGTATTGATTTGATCAGTTTCTCAATGATTGATTATTGAGGGACATTTGGTGCCATCTGGGGTATCCCATTTGCGGTTTACTGGGACCGCTGTTGGTTGTATTAATGTACTTTGGTTTTGGATCCTGGATTGGCACTTTTTTACCTCAATTCTAGTTATCCCAGTGGGGGTGGTGCGGGATTGCTGCACATTAGTCTCGATTCAAAGACACATTCGTCCGGACTTCCGTAGCTGTCTGTGACAGTTTGGGTGGGTGTTTGTCATTTTTTTGCTTTTTTTCGTTCATTTTTCATTCGTACGAACGCTCGGGAATGCGCTTTCGATGAACGGAAGCAAATCGGAACATTTGCGTTAGTTCGGATCATTTTCCAAACAAAATCGGAAATTTTCCGTTCGTTCAGATAACTTCCGTTGTTGGGATGGGTTTCTGTCTGATTCAGAGAGCTGATTTCCGACGCACCACCACCCTATGTATCCGTTTAATTTCCACTTACGGGACCTTTGAGGGCTCGGATTGCTATTGTTGAACATGTTTTGCGGCTATGTGGAGGAGTCTGTGCGCCTTTAGCACCAAGGCATTGCATGAATCAGCATGGCCGAGGCCATAAATTGTATAGCAATGCATACCTGAATCAATACATTTCATGTATGCCTTATAGATGCATTTTAATGCTGCCCCTAATTAGTCCTTAGCATGTAAACCATTATTTTCCCACACATCCATACCGGTGATTGGTCCAGCTATGCGATTCCTCAGTGTTCTTGCAGGGCATCCAGGGTCGTCCCATGATGCTTATATATTGCAGAGCTCTGGCTTATTTCGTCAGTTTGAGTCAGGAGAATTATCTGGTAGATGGCTCCTGGGTAAGTTTGCTCACATTCCATCAATCCATTTTCACTGTTTGGCAATGAATATAGTTGATGATTCATGACTTAACCTATTGCTGTTTTTAGCCCTTGATGACATGTTAAACAATATTGTAGCTTAGAATGTGTATTTTATGTTAGTATTTAAAAATTCTTTCAGGGGATTCTGGATATCCACTCCTGCCCTTGCTCCTGATGCCCGTTCTTTGCCTGCA
Organism: Gastrophryne carolinensis; assembly: GCA_027917425.1. Classification (NCBI taxonomy): domain Eukaryota; kingdom Metazoa; phylum Chordata; class Amphibia; order Anura; family Microhylidae; genus Gastrophryne; species Gastrophryne carolinensis. Next base: position 473,258,306 of record CM051234.1, on the reverse strand, counting down.
GAATGCGGGCCAGGGGTTCTCTAATCGGGCACTATGCAAAACCCGACCCGTGGTGGCGAGGGCCCTCTGGCTTTTGAAGTCCAGATTTAGGTGTTTGGACCATACAGGGGGGGGGGGCACTGCAGTATGACCCCAACAAGGTTATACCAATATTTTTATTTAAGTTTTTTAACAGGGACCACACGTGCCAGAGTGGCACAACTGAGTGTCAGGGTCCTTCAGTTGGTGGGCGAGATGCAGGAGCTGCGCAACTCGTTGGGGACCACAGATGAAGAATAATGTTCTGTGGTCTGCCATTGCTATGTATTTTGTTTTTTATAGTTGTAAAAATTAGAAATTTTCAACATTTTTATAAATTGTATATTTTATGATAGAATCAAAAAAAATGTTACAGTGTCATTTCATTTACAAAATACATTAACACAAAACTAATGGGCCCAGAAATATTTAAAGATGAATATTCACATGACCGAGAAGTGATTTGGGTGAGCTTTAAGGTTCCAAAAGGGAAGATGGAGGATAGTGCTAAGTGATTTAGCTAAACATTGTAGTAGACGTGAGGGTGGCAAATATGTAGGCGAGCACTTTAATGAGTTAAGTTTGTAGTGCGCAGGCGCAAGATCGTAAGGATTTCCGTCTGGACGAATATTTATCGAAAAAGGAAAACAGAATCGAACGGGAAACGTAAAGGATTCGTTGGAGGATACGATGGGAAAAGGGCAAAAACGAAAGCCTACGTTGTAACATGTGAAAATGAAACGGAAAAGTCTGGATGGAAAATGACATCCTCGTATTCGTAGTCTGCCATACGAACGGACGGAAACTTTACAGAAGGTTTTCAATGCATGCATAGAATCGCTCGTATGCTCATACAAGAACGGAAACATTTCACAAAAAAAACAGATCGGCACTAAAACGGAAGTTTTTTTTTGTCTCTCTGAATCGAGCCTATTGTGCAATAAATTTTTACAAAATTTTATATAACGTGATTTTTTTACTCCCAGGAGAATTATTTTCAACTCTCACTGAGTCAAAGCCAAAGAATGTAAAATGATAACAAATCGCTACGAGCAGATGTGGACTGGTCAGAGGGAGAGTCTGGAGACTTCCTGGTGGGCGGCTCTGCTTTAGCTGGGTGTAGCCCACTTCAGCCAGAGTTTGAGGCAGAATTCAGTTCTCCTATAAGGGTGCTGCTTCTACAATCCCCACCTTTTCCTACCTCCTGAGTCCTTCCCCCACCCCAATCCCTTTTCTATACACCGATTCCGTGTTTTGCCCCTTGCAGTGCTATAGTCTCAGCGTCATGTTTAGGAGAGGCCATACCTATCTCAGCCACTTTATCTAGTTCAGCAACACTAAAGCTTTCATACCAAGAAAGTCTGCTCATTACCTGTCCCTGCAATGCTATAGACTCCTCTATGGAGCACACTCATGGACCAATCAGAAAAGACTCCAGTAGTGAAATATTCTTCTAATAATTGCAGAATGCTAGAGAATATGTAAGAAATGGCCATTCCTGATTCCCAGCCATGACATCACTGTCTATTTGGAGGCTTGTGCCATTAGTTATAAAGCAGACCTGGCCAGCACTATTTCCTCTCTATCATTATCACGCAATACTCTGCCTGTATGACCGCTCCCATCCTAAATGCAAGTAGCACCCTGGTGGGGTCACTCACCTCACTGCTTTATAAAAACATGGATTTACCTTTAGGATGAGGCTTTTTACCACAGTGAACTAGAAATGAGGCTGTTTTCACAGATGTGTATGGACAAGAGCAGTAACCAGCAGCTATTAACTCTTGAAAATAATATATTATCTGAGTACAGCAAGCTGAAAGCTGATTGATTGCTATGGATTAGAGCACTCTGAATGTGGCCTCATATTGCTTCCAAGCTTAAAGGCTGATTACACTTCAATGGCATTTTTTAAAGTTTCCAATCTAGTGTGCCAATGTGATGTGCTCAAGGTGCTGAGAGTATTTGTTGCAACTCCATGTTATAAATGAAAACAGTTCTTCCGAGCAACAATGTGTCTACCTTAGCAATGTACATCAAGGTGGTGTTCAGGTGTACATTTCAGAAAAGACCTCAATCTGGCTTGTTTATCATCTGAAAGATTGAAAGATTAACCCCATTGCATTATTTTAATGTCTTCAGATAGAGGGAATCTCCATCTTCTGTTCTATTGCACCTTCTGCAGCTTACCTCCATCTCTCTTTTTTGGACATTTCTTTATTCTTTCTTACCATTTCACTTTAGCCTTTCTTTCCCTTTATCCCTCTTTTTGCCCCATCTATTTATCTCTTTTTCCTCAGTGTTTCTTCTTTCCATTTTCCTCTGGTTATTTCTGTTTTCTACATACCCACATATCTTTCCCTGTGTGAATGTGCATGTGATTGGGGGGGGGGCAAACCTGAAGTCTTTTTTGTGTTCCCTTGTTTTTGGCCACCAGCTCAGGCTTCATGTGACTGCTGGCTGCAAGACCAGCTATAACAGACAACACATTTCCCATTATGGTGACAGTACCAGTGGCGTAACTAAATGGGAGGTGGCCCTGGTGCGAACAATAAAAAGGGCTCTATCAAGTTCATGCAGTAACTTTTTTTTAAACTCAAAACTAACTCAAAACTAAAAACTGAAACAACAGAGACAAATGGTGTCTGACTGGGATACCTGGGGCTCACCCCACATTTAGATGCAAGTATTACCAGCTTACATTCAGGGCCCATCCACATTAATATTATGCCAGACTGTATTGTCTGTGTGTGTGCACCTGAGATGCCACAAATAAGCTATACACATTTCAGGTTTGTGATGAAGGCCCTCAAATCGGCCCCTGGGACCAGGTTCTTCTTGTTAACTCTGTGGGCCAGTCGGAGCCCTATCTTTTTGCAGACCTTCATGTCAATTGCCATTGGTATGGCTCGGCTTATATGGCGGCTAATACCACCCATGCTGTGGAACTAAATTTACCAACAGTCTTGTTGGTCTGCTTAATGTCTGGCAAAACATAATATAGTGCTATATTGCTCCTCAGTAGCATCACCGGCAGCAGGAATTCAATGGCTATACACTGGAGATGAGCTTTATGTTTGACAGTTACAAATATGTGACTGCTAAATAAGCGCAATATAGAAATGCATGCAATAGAGACTGCGGCGGTGACAAGTTCTATTAATACCATTTTGTGAGATACTCACCTGTAAAATGGTTATTACGAGTATGTCACACCCCCCACTTCCCGATATTCATGACACTTGGGAACCCGGCCTGTAGAGGGCGATCTTGCAGAGATGACATGGAAAAAAGGAGCCCCTCCTGGTCCATAAGTACTGGGTTCCTCCCACTATTCCTCAGTCTTTTTAAACAGCAGTGAAGAACCAGGAAGAGCCAATTATATTCAATAATTGTAAAATTATATGAGAATAATAATACCAAATAAAGGATCCCTTAGAACAAAAAGAGCCAATTATATTCAATAATTGTAAAATTATTTGAAATAATAATACCAAATAAAGGATCCCTTAGAGCAAAAAGAGCCAATTATATTCAATAATTGTAAAATTATTTGAAATAATAATAATCACCATATAAAGGATCCCTCGAACATAAAAGGGCGGGGGAAGTGGCGGGGGTGACATACTCGTAATAACCATTTTACAGGTGAGTATCTCACAAAATGGTATTATTCCTAGTATGTCACACCCCCCACATCCCGATATTCATGACACTTGGGACATCCAATAGCACGTATCCACTTACTAAGGGAAGATTTGGCAGGAGCAAAACCCTTCTTGGGCCCAGAAGGCACAACAAAAAAGGCATCCGTCTTGCGGAAGGCCGAGGTAGTAACTAAATAATACTTAACACAACGAACTACATCCAAAGAATGTAAGACCCTTTCCTTGTCGTTACTAGGTTTAGGACACAAGGAAGGAAGAACTATATCCTGATTTAGGTGGAAAGCAGACACCACCTTAGGAAGGAAATCCGGTTTAAAACGGAAAACAACCTTATCTTGATGCCTCTCAAAATAAGGGGCTTGAATAGACAAAGCCGCCAGTTCAGAAACTCGGCGGACAGAAGTAATAGCAACCAAAAAGGCAACCTTCTGAGTAAGAATAGGAAGAGGAATATCCTGCAATGGCTCAAAGGGAGCAGCTTGCATAGCCGAAAGCACCAAATTAAGATCCCAAACAGGAAGTAAAGGCTTTCTGGGAGGCCGCACATGGAAAAAGGTCTTAACCAAAGGATGAAGAGCAAAGATCTTTGAAAGAAAATTGCCAAGGCAGAGACTTGCCCTTTCAAAGTACTAATCTGGAATCCCATATCCAGACCTCGTTGCAGATATTCCAGAATTCTAGGAATAGAAAACACTCTACAGGGCAAAGACCTGGATTCATACCAATCAATATAGGACCTCCAAGTCCTGTAATAAATGACAGAGGAAGACTTCTTCCTAGCTCTAATAAGAGTCTGAATAACCACATCAGAAAGACCTTCTTCTTTCAAGATGGAGACTTCAGCAGCCATGCCGTCAAAGCCAGCGTTTGTAAATTGGGGTAACAAAGTTGACCCTGAGTGATGAGATCTGGAAGAAGAGGCAGATGGACACGATCCACTGCCAGCCTTACGACATCTGCGTACCACAGATGTCTTGGCCACCTTGGCGCCACCAGAATTGCTGGCACCTCCTCCAGTGCTAGCTTGCGCACCACCTTGCTGATCATGGAGAATGGGGGAAACAGATATAGGAACCCCAGATCCTTCCAGGCTAGAGACATGGCATCCGCTGCCACTGCCAGAGGATCCTGGGATAGAGACACAAAAGCTGGCAGCTTGTGATTGTGACGAGAAGCAAACAGGTCCAACCGTGGAGTCCCCCACTTGTGACAGAGGAACTAAAAGACCCTTGGATTGAGAGACCATTCTCCCTGGCGAGAACATCCCCTGCTCAGGGAGTCGGCCTCCACATTCTCTATCCCTGGAATGTAAACTGCTGATATGCAGGGAACATTGATCTCTGCCCACTGAAGGATCAGAGACACTTCCCGGAGGGCACCCCAACTGCGAGTCCCTCCCTGATGATTGATGTATGCAACAGCTGTTCAGTTGTCTGACCGAATCTGAACTGGCAGACCCTGTAAGAAATGGGTCAGTCGAAGTAGAACAAGACGTATGGCCCGAAGCTCTAATACATTGATTGGAGAATGAGCCTCCTGAGGCCCCCACAATCCTTGGAACTGATGCTTCTTCCAGAAGCCCCCCAGCCCACCAGGCTGGCATCCGTGGTAACCAGTTCCCAACGCGGAGTCAGAAATGACTTGCCCTTCTGGAGGTTGTGCAATATTAACCACCACTGAAGGAACTGCAAAACATGGGGAGACAATAGACAAGTCTGATTCAATGATAGTGGGCACCTGTCCCACTTTGCCAAGAGGAAGAGCTGAAGCGCCCTTATGTAAAACTGGGCAAACGGGACTGCCTCAAATGCAGCTACCATCAATCCCACTAGTCTCATCCCTAGACGGATAGACTGACGAAGGTTGAACAAGAATAGACGAATCAAGTCCTGAATCAGAACCATTTTGGACTGAGGAAGAAAAACCCTGGCCTGAAATGTATCCAGAATCAGGCCCAGGAACGGAATTTCCCTGGACGGACAGAGAGAGGATTTGGGGTAACTTATTACCCATCCGGACCTCTCTAGCGTAGAGACCACCATCCTGGTGTCCAACTCTGATTGTTCGAGGGAGGAGGCCACGATAAGAAGATCGTTCAGAAAAGGCACAATGTGGATGCCCTGGACCCTGAATATAGACATCACTCCTGCCAGCATCTTGCTAAAGACTCTTGGGGCCGAGGTAAGGCCGAATGGCAGGGCCACAAATTGATAATGCTGGTCTTCTATCAAGAACCTGAGAAATCTCTGGTGACCCGGAAAATAGGAATGTGCAAATAAGCATCCTTGATGTCTATGGATGTCATGAAGTCCCCCTGACGGAGAGCATCGATTGTTGATCGCAGAGACTCCATGCGGAATTTTCCAAAACGGATAAATTGATTGAGTCTCCTTAGGTCTAGGATAGGCCAAACAGAGCCGTCCTTTTTGGGTACCGTGAATAGGTTGGAGTAAAACTCCAAACCCCTTTCTGCTGGAGGCACGATAACAGCCATGTTTAACAGATTCGCTACTGCTGCCCGCAGTCCCTGCGCAATTGCCAGATCTGACGGCATCCGGGACATGAAAAATCTGGGAGGAGGCCGGGACTCGAATTCCAGTTAGTAACCGGAAGAGACTACTTCCAGAACCCAATTGTCTGATGCCTCCTGAACCCAGACCTGGAAGAAGAAGGGTAAGGGTGAGGGCGTCAAATCATTGTTGAGCAGGCTTAGTGGCAGATTTGGTTTTGGACCCCCAATTCTGACTTGGACGGCCACGTCCCTTTCCTCTATTCCACGAAAGGAACGACGTTGTTTCTTACGCTGAGGTAATTTACCTCCTTTAGTGACAGAATCCAATTCTTTCTCCAAAGAGGTGCAATCCCACAAAAAGGAGCGCTGTAAGCGATTTCTTAGCTACAATATCAGCTGCCCACTGCCGCAACCATACTGACCGCCGGATGGCGACTAACAAGGCAGAGGTTCTGCTGCACATGAGCAGAGTATCATCTAAGGCAGAAAGTACAAAAGATGCAAACATCTCACATCGCATACGAGCGGCGTACTCATCAGAGGCCGGATCAAGCCCTGAGTAATTCATTAGGTCTCTCACAACAGACCTAATAGCCACTGTCATGAGTGCCGAAGCACCAACAGGCAGCAAGGCCGAGCCCACAATGGAAAAAGCGTGGCACACCATTTGATCAATACGCTTATCCTCTCCATCTTTAAGTGTAGTGGAGTCAGGAGAATGCAACACAGAAGAATTGGATAAATTAAGCACAGGGGCAGAGTATCTTCTAAAAATCCAGTCTCTATAAATTAATTAAATATTAATGCATAGATGGCCATTGTATGCTTGCACACACATAGGAATTTTTCCTCCGCATTTAACCCATCCGTGCAGGGAGTGTAAACATGCCCAGAGCGGTGGGCACAGGTGGTGATGACCAACGCTTAACAGTATCAGCTGGGAAGGGATATTTCTTGTCCCAGCCCAAGGGAATGCCAGGAAGCCGCGCAGACTTTTCCCATTCCTTAAGAATAATTTCATCAAAATGCTTTTGATTTGGAAATTCTAAACGAGGTTTAGAGACTCCAAAGAATTCCCCTTTTTGAGGAGGGACTACTTCAGGAGGAGTAATAACCAAAACCTCAAATAACTGAGCAAGAGCTTTTGGGGTATCCACAACACTTGCTTCACCCTGCTCAATCTCAGTACCAACAAATTGCTGTTCATCAGAAACATCTGATTCCTCATAATTCTCCTTCTTCTAACTGAGAAGGATCAGACCAATCAAGCAATTCACAATTGTCTGACTCCCTTGCCGGAGCGGCATGAGTCAAGTGCTTTCTTTTAGCTGAGGCCTTCTTAGGCACAGAGGTAGACATTAATCTTTCAAGATGAGCCAATCTGGCACATAAATCAGCATGCGACTCACCACCCATGACAATATCATTGGGGGTACGGACAAGACATGGCGGAGTAGGAGATGAGGCATTAGCCGCAGGCCCTGAAGCCTGGGCCTCAGTTTGCTGCATAATAGTTAATTGTGCACAAGGGAGGCAAAGAATTGCGTTATCCCCAAAAAGGGATGCCCCACATCCAAAACATTGCCGAGTCTGTGCAGAGGGAATTGCATGTCCGTTAACCTGGAATGCCTCCATATGGTGTTTAGTATTATACTATAATTGATTATAGTCGCCAAGTATATATGGGATTTACGCAATTGATACCCGGGATGCCCCTTTAAATAGTCCCAAGTGGGAGGATTGAAACACAAATGGACCCCCAAATAAGGCTTAAGGGCTTTTTTTTTTTTTTTTTTTTATATAAGGACCAGGAGAAACCCCTTTTTAAATAAGGAGTTTCTACCTACAGAGAAAACAAAAAAACAGTCACCAAATGCACACAATATAAATAAATGACAGAAAAAAACTCCCTTCAGCCAAGCTGAAGGGTACTCACAGCCCATGCAATAAGCTCACATCATGAAGTAAGGCCACATGGAAGCAGGAAACAGGAAGTCAAACAGAGCATACAGGTGCTCTCTGAATAAAAGCATGCCTAAGCCCTGCCCACTTCCAGGATCACATGGCCAAAAATGGAGGGGAAATTCAAATCTGAACACAGCCAGAAAACAAAGAGCTTTAATAGGTAAGCAAAAAATTCTGCCTAGACAGAGATAGGAAAATCTAAATAAAACATTTCCTATTAAATAGTATAGTAAAACATACATAATAAAAATAAGAAATAAAGACTTATTTTATATCTCTTTTTTTTATTTTTTTATTTTTTTTTTTTTTTTTGTGTGCATGGTGACAAATAAGCCCAGATAACGCCCCCCCCCCCCCCTCCATTTTACCCCAGCAGGGTAAAGGAGAACTAAAGGGGAGAGGATAGAAATGCACCCATAAGGCACAAGGGGATTATAAAGGGACAGGGGCATCCCATGTCGGGATCACCAACCCGGAAGCCGCCTACCCACATTTAGGTCTCACGGAGGAGTAATACTCCTGTATACACCAGAAGGTGTATGTGTCTACCTTTGCCTGAATCACACAGCCAGGGCTGGGAGGCATACAATATAACCAAACAGGTTTAAAGAGTTTCAGACAGAAATAGAGAAAAAAAGGGTCGGGGCAAACCCGGCTACCTGCAGCTTGAAGGAGAGTCATCTTCTGAATGCTTCGCCGACTGCAGAGACGAAAAGACTGAGGAATAGTGGGAGGAACCCAGTACTTATGGACCAGAAGGGGCTCCTTTTTTCCATGTCATCTCTGCAAGATCGCCCCTCTACGGGCCGGGTTCCCAAGTGTCATGAATATCAGGAAGTGGGGGGTGTGACATACTAGGAATATAGGAGATTCCATATACGGTGCATCCTGTGCCTTCCTAGTTCCCATCAGATGGAGAGGAGATGATAATGGCTTACTGCATGGTGGGAGGTGGAAGATGGTGGTTCATTGGGTCACACTGCCCCTTCACCCCACCATGCATATATTCCACATGGTATAAGTCTTCTTTAATACACTTTAATCTGGGCACTTATGGTATATTACACTGTAGAATTGTAGAGGTCAAATTGTAAGGTGTGTGGCCAGTATTACTCTCATGGCTCAGGGACCTCCACAGAGTAACCCCACATTTATAGCCTTTAGGAGCCAATGTAAGAAAAAAAGTCTTCATGAAAAACGCAGTGAGCCAAGTTGCTATAACCTATTACTACAGATATACATTTTGTGTGACACCTTTATTATGGTAGATGGGCAGTAAGAGAAGTTTTTAATAGAAAGACAGATTCCAATAAAACCCAGCCTTACCCAGAACCTACAGAATACAGCTTTTGTATCTAATAAAGAAGAGTTGTCATCTAGCACTAGTAAAATGAAGCGTGTGGGTGGAGTGAGGATGATTTGATGTGTGGTTGTTATGTAAGAGACTGAGATCCTCTTTGAAGGCATGAACTCACTTGATGTGCACAATGCTAAATAACAATGTCATCCGGCTTCCCAGTACATGACAGCTCTTGCTGCACCACCGAGGCCTGTCACTGAAGAGTTTCATCATTTGTGCCATGATCATCAGACTAAAAAGTAACCCAGACCCACTGTCCTTTTCTACTATTGTGATTTGAATGCACTCATAGCATAAAAACTAAAATAAAATAGATTTCTCATATCATTATTATTCAGGGCCGTTTCTAGGTCCAGAAAATCAGTGCAATTGGTCTGGGTACCACAAAGGCGCTGCCACCACATGACATACACACATAACCCCCCAAGACGCCTGTAATCTTTACCTTATCCTTTCTCCCCCACCTAGTGCAATTAGCTGCCCGACGTTCACGTGGGCAGGACATTCAGTGGCCGGAGCATCACTGCCCATGCGAGCGCTGGATTCCAGGTGAGGGTAAGGATTACGGACGTCCTGGGGGGTTTGTGTGTGGGGGGTCCTGCATTTTGGATGCCCCCCCAGCCTGCCATATAGCGGTGGCGACAGCCACCAACACCCTCATCGTGGAGGGTGTTGGTCCACCACTGGGGTTGCGGTGTGGCACCGGCTATTTTGGTGGGGGAGATTTTAGTTTTCCTTACCCTGAGTGCTTTATGGTCTAGAAACTGCACTATTATTATTATTATTCTATAATGTCAGTTGTGCTAAATCAGATGGGTGAAAGGGTTTGGAAGGTAATTCTGCCATTTAGAGATTTGACCTAAATCGGGAAGCCGCCCCCCAAAAAACCCTGGTTCGCCTGATAATACCTTGGTCCTCTTTAAAAGAAGGAAGTTTGTTAAAGTAACAATGGCTGCTGCCAAAAAGAATATCACCAACAAGTTGAAAAAGCAGGCAGCCCCGACTATGTATATGTGCATTTATACAATCAGAAGGTATCTGAGGCTAGGTCTGTCAAAGTCTATGCCAAGGACAGTGTAGCTCCCTTCCGAGCACAAACACCCCCCCTCCCGTCTCCCAGCCCTGCAGCTAGCTATAATCCCCTTGTCTACAGCAACTCCCTGATGCCCCCCGGCCCTGCAATCAGCTGTACTCACATTGACCACAATGACCCTCCTCCCAGCCCTGCAGTCAGCTGTACTCACATTGACCACAATGATCCTCCTACCAGCCCTGCAGTGAGCTGTACTCACATTGACCACAATGACCCTCCTACTAGCCCTGCAGTCAGCTATACTCACATTGACCACAATGACCCTCCTACTAGCCCTGCAGTCAGCTATACTCACATTGACCACAATGACCCCCCTCCCAGCCCTGCAGTCAGCTATACTCACATTGACCACAATGACCCTCCTACTAGCCCTGCAGTCAACTATACTCACATTGACCACAATGACCCTCCTCCCAGCCCTGCAGTCAACCATACTCACATTGACCACAATGACCCTTTTCCCAGCCCTGTAGTCAGCTATACTGACATTGACCCTCTTCCCCGCCCTGCAGTCAGCTATACTCACATTGACCACAATGACCCTCCTTCCAGTCCTGCAGTCAACCATACTCACATTGACCACAATGACCCTCCTCCCAGCCCTGCAGTCAGCTATACTCACATTGACCCTCTCAGCCCTGCAGTCAGCTATACTCACATTGACCACAATGACCCTCCTCTCAGCCCTGCAATCGGCTATACTCACATTGACCACAATGACCCTTCTCCCAGCCCTGCAGTCAGCTATATTCACATTGACCACAATGACCCTTCTCCCAACCCTGCTGTCAACCATACTCACATTGACCACAATGACCCTCCTCTCAGCCCTGCAATTGGCTATACTCACATTGACCACAATGACCCTTCTCCCAGCCCTGCAGTCAGCTATACTCACATTGACCACAATGACCCTTCTCCCAACCCTGCTGTCAACCATACTCACATTGACCACAATGACCCTCCTCTCAGCCCTGCAATCAGCTATACTCACATTGACCACAATGACCCTTCTCCCAGCCCTGCAGTCAGCTATACTCACATTGATGACAATGACCCTCCTCCCAGCCCTGCAGTCAGCCATACTCACATTGACCACAATGACCCTCCTCCCAGCCCTGCAGTCAGCTATACTCACATTGACCCTCCTCCCAGCCCTGCAGTCAGCTATACTCACAATGACTCTCCTCCCAGCCCTGCAGTCAGCTATACTCACATTGACCACAATGACCCTTCTCTCAACCCTGCAGTCAACCATACTCACATTGACCACAATGACCCTCCTCCCAGCCCTGCAGTCAGCTATACTCACATTGACCCTCCTCCCAGCCCTGCAGTCAACCATACTCACATTGACCACAATGACTCGTCCCCCAGCCTTGCAGTCAGCTATACTGACGTTGACCACAATGACCCACCCCCCCCCAGCCCTGCAATCAGGTATAATCACCATGTCCACAATGACCCTCCTCCCAGCCCTGCAGTCAGATATACATAACATGCCCACAATGACCCTTCTGCCAACCCTGTAGTCAGCTATACTCACATTGACCACAATGACCCTCCTCCCAGCCCTGCAGTTAGCTATACTCACATTGACCACAATGACCCTTCTCCCAGCCCTGCAGTCAGGTATAATCACCATGCCCACAATGACCCTCCTCCCAGCCCTGCAGTTAGCTATACTCACATTGACCACAATGACCCTTCTCCCAGCCCTGCAGTCAGGTATAATCACCATGCCCACAATGACCCTCCTCCCAGCCCTGCAGCCAGATATACATAACATGCCCACAATGACCCTTCTGCCAGACCTGTAGTCAGCTATACTCACATTGACCACAATGACCCTCCTCCCAGCCCTGAAGTTAGCTATACTGACGTTGACCACAATGACCCTTCTCCCAGCCCTGCAATCAGGTATAATCACCATGCCCACAATGACCCTCCTCCCAGCCCTGCAGTCAGCTATACTCACATTGACCACAATGACCCTCCTCCCAGCCCTGAAGTTAGCTATACTGACGTTGACCACAATGACCCTTCTCCCAGCCCTGCAGTCAGGTATAATCACCATGCCCACAATGACCCTCCTCCCAGCCCTGCAGTTAGCTATACTCACATTGACCACAATGACCCTTCTCCCAGCCCTGCAGTCAGGTATAATCACCATGTCCACAATGACCCTCCTCCCTGCCCTGCAGTCAGATATACATAACATGCCCACAATGACCCTTCTGCCAGCCCTGTAGTCAGCTATACTCACATTGACCACAATGACCCTCCTCCCAGCCCTGAAGTTAGCTATACTGACGTTGACCACAATGACCCTTCTCCCAGCCCTGCAATCAGGTATAATCACCATGTCCACAATGACCCTCCCCCCAGGCCTGCATGCAGATATACATAACATGCCCACAATGAACCTCCTCCCAATGCCTTTTCCACAATCACCCTCCTTCTTGGCATAGCTAAGTGGGCTAGAAGGGATGATTAGTCGCAGAGGGCACCTTACAGGTGTAGGTCTGCTTTAAGTGAAGCCTGTCACGAGTGATATAAGTGAGCTCCCCCAGCCAGTTTGGCTTTAATGCGGCTCTGATGAGTTTCACTGCTGCCTGGGGATATAATGTGGAAATACCAGGCTAACAGGTGTAGGAGCAGCCCAGCAGCTTTCTTGCTCTACAGCCTCCCTTTTACTTACTGGCATTTTTAACCAATTTGTACTGTCATTTATCTACATCAGCTCATAACAAATCTCCACTCTGAGCATCGCAATAACAACATCTCACTAATACAGGGTGGGCCTGATGAAGTTGTGACCCAGACAAGAGAGACCCAAAGCTCTCCATGCTGCTGCACTCCTCTACATTTCTTTCCTAATTTCTGTCTATCACCCTACTGGTGCCCTGCGCTTTGCAAACAATCTACAAGTAACATCCACCTTAGTCCGAACCTCCCTACTTCTCCCAAGCTGCACCAATTCTCTGGAAAGCTTTACCCCCAACATTTAGATTTTAAGATTCAATACATCAAGAGTTTGGGACACTTCCTTAAAACACATCTTTTCATGGTAGCCTACCATATCCCCTTGTAATAGGATAGTCCCTTGGCTCATGGGGAGCAACTGGGAGGGGTCTCTAGAGTTGAGAGGGAGCCTGGGAATACTCTGGATGGGATAGATTGGGTTAGGATGGGGATTTATTAACATGTGTATAGTTTAGATGTAACGATATTTAATACAATTACTTACTGCTCCATACTGTAATCCCAGCTGTCTGTTGACAGCCATGTGAGCTAATTAGATAGGCCATTATGGCTAAAGCTCAGTCGGACCAGTGACATGATAAACAGAAGCTCACCAAACAAAGATGGTTTTAATACAAATGTGAGAGTTATTGTACTGCCTTGTCTGTTGAATATGGTCCATGGGGGTCTCTAGCTACCTTCTGTGCTCAAACATTCTGGAGGTCTCTGGTGACCGTAAAAATGACCTTGTTACAGTACCTCTCTACTTGAGCATTGGAAATGAACACATAGAACTAGAGGGAAACCACTCTAACATAACACAGTGGATTATGTATTGATGGAAAATCCAGCCTAGTAATTATTTAATATCAGTCCATTAATGAGAAATACCTTACTAAGTATAATAGCAGGTCCTAATGCATTATATATATATATATATATATATATATAGAGAGAGAGAGAGAGAGAGAGAGAGAGAGAGAGAGAGAGAGAGAGAGAGAGAGAGCGCTAGTATTCCAGGGACATAAATCAGAGATGGTGATGCTGTACGCCAGAGTTCATATAAAAAAAAATTCAGATGCACACAGCAACAATTGTATGAACACGAAGTATATTACTATAACATATGTCTGTGCAGAGCGCATATAACCAGAGCTAGCGTTCATGGCTGGGATGAAGCTACTTGTTAACTTTAGATCAAGAACTGCAAAACCACAAGCATCCTAATATCATCAGCCTGAAATGAGTAATATATTCCATACAGTAAGAATGTGCTGCCACCATTCCTAAAGTAGACAAAAGTGATTGCACTAGTAACAAAGTCTTTCATGGCTGTGCTGCGGCTTCCAGTGTAAATGGCTGTCTAAGGAGGCCGGGCTCTGAGGACCTGAAGGATAACAGAAATGTTCCAGACATTCGCCAGCTGAAGAGCGCCGACCCCGCACTGCTGACTATTCATTTGCAGTTGACACAGTTTTGTGGATTACGGTCAAATATTTAATGTGGCTTAAACTTGAATGATCCGCTTCCTGTTAATAAAAAAGACTAAGCGTCACAAGGATACTGAAATGATGTCTATGCTAACCTTCTATCTTTCTACATAAGGACATGTGTGCAGTATGGAGGAAGATAAATATGGCTACATATATATATCACTACAGCAAAAATGGGAATTTGTTCATCAATATTTATAGTGCTATAGCACATTATGCTCAGGGGGGCGGGATTATCAGTTCTGGGGCCCAATGCAAAGTTGTGTCTGGGGGCCCTAATCAAAGCCAAATTTTGTTAAGTGAAATACAATATAAATAGGGATGTAGCCGTGGTCTGCTCGTGCACTGTGGGAGTGCGATTGAACCATGAGGGTTTCACACAAAGGGGGATCCTGGCATTGTCCAACCATTGTATAGGGAATTGTATAGAAATTACCCATATGGCCGTCCAATTTCTGCTCCCTGTGGCAAACTAGGATGCCCCACTGTATGAAACCCTCTTAAATAGCCGCACCCACTCGCTTACCTCATTCCACTGATGCATGCGCAGGTCACGCCCTTGCTATAGCTTTAGCTAGACACATACCGGGGCAGCAATTTGTGATTGAGCGGCCTGGGCATACCCACAGCTGTAGGTGAGCGGGGATGCAACCAATGACTACTCTGCACCATTCGGCTCGCTGGCTGCTGTGATGTCACATCATGGAGCTGAGCGCACTGATTCTGCAGCAGCTGGTTCACGTATGTGTACAGTGACTTCCTATCTGCACCGCACTTTGAATTGTGTTAAATGGTACCCCTCACTCGTCGCAGGCCTGCTACTGATCTGGCCCTGCCTCTGGGGGCTTCCTAGAAGGTGGGGCCCCATGCAATTGCATAGTTTGTGTGGTGGTTAAGTAAGCCACTGATTATGCTAGCAGCAGAGAAAAGAAAAAAGAAAAGGTTCAGTCCAGACAATAATAAAGCCTGTCCTACCTGAAGCCTGTCCCATGTGCCTCTCCTAAATGTCCTGCAGGGTGCTGTAGAGGCTTTTTGCAGATCTCCAAATTTTCCCATTCTTTCAATTCCATTTCTGTTCGACCACACTCCAAATGTGGTCATACGCCTTCCATGTCCCTCAGGACAAAAAATGGAAAGAGAGACCTGCACCGCTACAATAATACAGGAAGGTGCTGGCTCGAGGTGCGCACCCACTCAGGGATAAATATCATACATGCAAAATATGCATATCCCTCAGCACGTCCAGTGTGAGCGAGCCCATGAATCCAAACTGGTCACATTTGGGACGGGGAGACCATGGAAAGAATAGGCAGAGCAAACCTTGGAGACTTAGTACAGTGCACTGCAGGAAATAGAGGATAGGCACATGGGTCAGGCTTCAGGTTAGCTCATTATTGCCATTGCCTGGACTGTCCCTCATTACTTTAGCCCTATAAATGCCAAGCCCATGAAATTTACATGGTTTCCTCTCCGACCATTAACTTCCAGCCACTTGAATTTCATGTGCCTGGCGTTTCCTGTTTGCAGCAAATGCCCTTTCCCTGCCCACCTCTGCACTTCTGACAGCTTGGCTGGCCATGCAGGGAGGAGTAAGAGGATGCCATCTCATTCCTCTGCTATAAAAGGCCACTTCTGGCACCAGAGAGCTGTCAGAGGACAGTAGTGATCTCTGGAGGGCGGGTGTGAGGGCAGGGGACTCTAATTTCCTGCCCTGCACCCGGCCTGCGACACAGAGTGATATGCGTCTGAGTGTGTTTTTTTTTTATATTTAACCCTTTGTGAACTGGTAAGGGGTGTCAGACACAAGGGGGTGGCAAGTCACCTGCAGCAAGTGGGTGACTTGCCATTAACCCCTGGCCTATTACTTGCCTCCCTAAACCCTGGGGAGGCAGCAGAGCCCATGGCTGAGTAGTATACAGGCTCGGCTCAAGCATCAGGCAGCTCAAGTTATGGAATTCAGGTGGTGGCTTTGATACATTGGACAGGTTTGTGTACTGTAACGTTTCACCTCAGATTAAGATTTAAAAAAAACATGCAAAAATATTTTTACTTTTAGCTCAAGTCAAGGTAATTCTCTAGTGAGAGAAAAAATACAATTCTGTGAAATACTCACCTGTAGAATTGGTATTATTAGTATACAGTACGTCCTGCTCCAGATATAATACTCACACTTGGGTTATCCTCCGCCAGAGGGCGCTGTGCTGCAGAAACATGGAAAAACAGGCTCCTCCCGGCCCTTCAAATACCCAGGGACCTCCCACGAATCCCCAGCATTGAAAAGCAGTGAACAAGAAGCCGGGAGAATTAAACCACCCAGAACAACTGGTAAAGATAACCATGATAACAATCACCACACAGGGGATCCAGAAAAAAGCAACAACAGGGTGGGGTGGAGCAGGACGTACTGTATACTAATAATACCAATTCTACAGGTGAGTATTTCACAGAATTGTATTATTCTTAGTATACAGTACGTCCTGCTCCAGATATAATACTTACACTTGGGACATCCAAAAGCAGTGTCCATAAGTAGGGCGGGATCCCCAACAACAAACGACCACAGCAGACAGTTTAAAGCACTGTCACCTGCAGAACCAGACGGCCAAGACAGCATGAGCTGAGGCCCTAACATCAACGTTGTAAAAAAACCTTGCAAAAGGTATGAGCAGAAGGCCAATGGTAGTGGCCTAACCAATCAGTTCAACAGCAAAACCGGTGCTGAAAGCCCAAGAGGCATCAAGCACGCGTAGAAGGGAATCAAGGCAACAAGGGAGTTCTTCCACTTGCCTGAATAGGCCTGAGTAATAGCCTGACAAGCCGATAGCTAATGAATTTGGCAGAAGCCAAGGCCAAAAAACAAGGTACCAGGAGTAACGTCCATTAAGGTAACAACCAGGACCAAACCGCCCAACTCCCGAGAGCAGGCGAGATCGAGCACATTCAGGATGTAATGACCACAAGCCCCAAGGAACCTCAGTTCCCTTAAAGGACACAGTGACTTCTAAAGAGAAAACTGCCAACACCTGTATAAGGAATGCAGAACCACTTCCTCAACGTTGCAAGGAAGGGGGCCAGCCGTGGAAAACAATATCTCGGATAATTGAACATACGACACCTACAGATGTAGAGAATCCGGCTTCAGGCGGAACTCCCTTTATCCTGGTGTATCTCAAGGAAAGAGGGCTAGGTAGACCGAACCGCCTGCTAACACACGCCTGACCAAGGTAACAGTCACCAGAAGGACCCCCTTAAGGGTAAGGACATCCAGACAGTGTCCTGAATAGGACCAGGAGACAACCTGCAAGCAGACGGAATGAAATCAATTTCAATCCCAACAGGGGCCATAGGAGTACATGGAGGGCGCACGTGGGCACCCCCTGAAGGAAGTCTTAACCAAGGAAGACTGAATCAGAACTGTTAAGGCAAGGTGGACAGAGCAGAGCCTGACCCATCAGAGAGCAGAGTTGGGGGACCA
The DNA here is from genome assembly GCA_027917425.1 of Gastrophryne carolinensis. Classification (NCBI taxonomy): domain Eukaryota; kingdom Metazoa; phylum Chordata; class Amphibia; order Anura; family Microhylidae; genus Gastrophryne; species Gastrophryne carolinensis. The sequence continues at coordinate 473,239,977 of CM051234.1, read as the reverse complement.
ACTCTAATTTATGCTGAAGGCCACACTGGAGTCCTGGAACCCGAGAACGTCCAACAAGTAAGAGGACTAGACTCGTCCCAATAAATGTGGGTATGCCAAACCCTACAACAATAGAAGAAGACGCAGAGGAGGCTCACTCCTAGACATCCCATAGTCACAACACCGAGGCAGCTAAACTTGTCTCCATCAAGATGTATGCCTCAGCAGTCAGATCCACTTAGGCCAGGGACCATGAACTATAGTGATGTAAAGGGCCCTGAGTGATCAACTGGCACTCCTGGCAAGGTGCAGAACTACTGACCACAGTACCATAACTGCAACCACACCATACTAGGTCAACTGGGGGCCACCAGCATTACTGGTCCACTTACCAGAGTAATCTTCCGCATAACCCTGCCTAGCAGAGGGAATGGAGAAGGGCATACAGAACCAAAAGTCCTGTCAAGACGGTACTAAGGCATCCGGACCACTGAGATAGGATCCTGGAACAGGGAAACAAGGCCGATAGCCTGTGAAGGTGACAGAACCCAACAGATCCATAACTGGATGGATTCCATAGCGACACAGGGATTAGCACATCCTGTCGCAGAGGGGCATAGCCGGAGCTAATATCACTAACATGCAGGGGACATTGTCTCCGCCCAGAAGGGAACATAGACACTCCCTGGAAGGTCCGCCAGCTCCAGGCCCCTTCCGATGGTTAATGTAGTACGCCTGTCATCAGACGGACCGAGCACCCCCAGCCTGGCAATTCCGGGAGGGGAACGGTCAAGCGAGAAGAGCCAACTGAAAAACGCTTACTGCTTAGACTTCCATAGTCGTAAGGAACCTCTAAGGGCCCCACCAACACCAGAATCACAGGGAGTTTTTGGAAGAAACCATCCCCTTCAACCTGAAAGGTTGGCATCCATGGTGGCCGTTTCCAGGAAAGCAAGAGGGAACTGCCCCCAGACAGGTCCCTCGAGTTCATCCACTTTCAAGAGAAAACCGTCATACAGGAGGGAAGGCCCACCGGCCCTGCTCCAGGGGTGCTGGATCCCTGTCCTATGCTTACCACTAGAAGTCGCAGACGACTCAAGGGAAACTAAGCATAAGGGACCACTTTCGCTGCTCGGGCTCCTGCCAAGCAAGTTAACAACGGCCCACCAGTTGCATCCCTGCCTGGTGTTAAGAAACCGGGACAGTAGTGAGGGACTGGGGCCATGAGACCAGAATGCCCACCTAATTGCTGAAATGGGGGGAATCTAGTTTGAAACTGATCCAGAATCATTCCTATTAATGGAGTCACCACGTTAGGGAACAGCGAGGTGATTGACACCCATCCAAATGACTCCCAATGGCCCACCAGCCGGGTATCCAACTATCCTGACTCAGAGACAGGGAAGTGAGGAAGGGCGTCCGGGTAAACATCGCGCGGACGTCCCTTGGTCTCATCAGAGACATCACCATCGAGAGCACCTGAGTGACACTCTAGGAATTGAAGAGAGGCCAGATAACAAGGCCACAATTTACAATGTTGGAATTCCAACACGAACCTGGAGAGCCTCAGAGATCTGAGGGCACAGGGATGTAAACATAAGCATTGAAGAGTGCCCGGGCGGCAAGACGCCCACTGGGCTCAAGGTGCTGATAGCCACACTCAAGAGTATCCATGCAGGAAACTGCCTGTAATTAGAGAATTGCTGTGAATCCAGAATGGGCCCCTGACCCATCCTTTGGGGGGCTGTGGGAGGTGGTATAGCGGCCCTTGCCTCTGCCTATTACGGGCAATCTGCAAGAGACCTTCAGACCTTGCAGGCCTAACATGGCCTGTACCGGCAACTGAACAGGGGCAGGGACCAGGCGTACCTGGGGTCTGATAAAAAACTGGGGAAGGCAGAGCAGCATACTCTATCCTGTATCTGGAGGGCACAACCTCCTGATCCGTCAGAGTGAGGTGAAATGCCTCCTGATAAGAGCAAGGTTCTGCAGCCATCCCCTCACCCAGCCGGGCGAGGGCGCCCCATCATGCTTGAGGGGGTTTGGTAGAAGATTTGGGCTTAGCCCCGCCGGAGGGGCCAGAGCGTTGCCTGCTGCTCGTGGGGAAGGAGTCTGCCCCAAAAATCCGGAAAGACACCCCTGGTTCCTGTTTAACACTAAGGAAGGGGGGAGGGGGGGTGCTCCTGCCTCGTAGCACCGTCCCGGCACAAGAAAAGGCATGGGAGGCCAGCAGCTCAATGCGCCGGTCCTCAGAATCCCGAAGGGCGCTATAGGCAGGGGTTGTAATAAAGGGGGGTTAGGGACCCCTATGATCGGCGCATCCACCATGGGGGGTGATGACCAGCAATTAACCACCTCAGGGGGAAAAGGGTATTTCCTATCCCAGTCCCCTGGAACCCCTGGAAGTTTACTGGGGCATTTCCATTCTTTGAGGACAAGAGCATGGAAATGAGCCTGCTCTAAAAATTCCAAGCGTGCAGTCGCAGTATGGAAACGCTCCCCTCTAAGCTTGGGGACCTGACCGGGGGGAGAGATAGACAGTGCCTTAAAGACCTTAAGCAACAGGTCGTCAGTGTCACACTGGCCCCAGTATTCCGGGCCAGAATCATCGTGACTCCTCGTCATTTCATCAGAAGAGCTTGAGTCAGAGAACAATTCCCCTTCTTCAGAAGGGGTATAGTCACACGGAGTAGCAAACCCCTCAGTTCTCATAGAAGATACAGAAACATGAGGCGTCAAGTGTCGCTTCTTACCAGGGCGCATGCGCTCTGATAACCTAGCAATAATCTGTTCAGCCGTAGGTAGTCTGGAAGGCCCAGCAGGCTGCAATACCCCACTTGTAGGCGACTCAGCAGGAGAGAGATTTAAGCCTGGGGAGATAGGTGAATTGAAGCTAGGTGTAGCCACTGGCCGACCTGATTGTAGGGCCAGGGCTTGCTCGGCACAGGGTACGCAGACCCGTGCCCTGTCAGCATCAGCATGGAGTTGTCCACACGCTATACACAGTCTTGTCCCGGAGGGACCCCGGTCACATAATTCTGAGATGCTTCCATATGGTGATTAATCAAGGCACAATATGCCAGTAGGGATTTACACTCTAAGTAACCCTGGATGCCCCAAAGACCCGCTATGGAAGTGGGAGAATTTAACAAGGCCCGCTATAATTTAACACCGGGCCGGGAGAAGCCAATGGTGTTCACCAGTCTGAAAGACATAATGGGAATAAAGAGTGTCAGAACCATGCGCAGTAAACACAGATTATGAAAATCGCCTGCTAGGGCACTTACAGACCCAGGGAGGAGGAGGACCGCCACCACACGTGCTTGCGACTAGCATCAAAATGGCGCCAAAGCGAACCTCGAAGGGCGGGCCAGAGCGGCCAGTGACGCGGAGTGCGCCAACCTATGTCCCCGCCCCCCGAAGAACGCGAAGCTCTGAGGTGGATACAAACTGTTATGAGGAGCGAAGTGAATGGGACACTTAGAGGAGATGATTTGCCAATGAAGACGCCGCAGCGTCTGAGGCGACGTTGCCGCTCGGCGCCGCACATCCAGCAAAGGAAGAAGTGCGCGCGGCGGCGGCGACAATTACACAGTAAGAACTAAACAGCGTGGTTCTGACCCCAGGGATACTAGTCCGTGCAGACTAAGGCCACTAAGGTAAAACATACACAAGACCTTGCTACACACACACACCCCCCCCTTTCTTCCCCCCCGGGCTACGGGAGGAATGAGGGAGGATGGTGACCCTTTGTACAGGGCCCACCGCTACACGGGGCATGGGGCAATAGTGCGGGAGGGGCATCCCCTAGAGGCTCACCATCAGCCTAAACCGCCTACCCTTTGGTGGGGGACTGCGGTGGAGCATGGGTCCATAAGCACGCAAGGTGCTGCCTACCTTCACCCGACCAGCGCAGCCCAGGCTGGGAGGCACATCACAAGGAGGACGGGTGGGAATAGTCCAACAGGGCCGCAGGCTAATAGCCCCGCTCACCTGCGAGAGAGTGATACTTCATGTCTTCGCAGTCAGCACTGCAGAGAAATCTGGGGATTTGTGGGAGGTCCCTGGGTATTTGAAGGGCCGGGAGGAGCCTGTTTTTGCATGTCTGCAGTGCACAGCGCCATCTGGCGGAGGATAACCCAAGTGTAAGTATTATATCTGGAGCAGGACGTACTGTATACTAAGAATAGAAAGACTAGCATTTGAAGGGTTCTATGGTCTTTAATACCCCCAAAGCCAAACCCAATTCCTTGACTCTTAATGAAGCACATGGGGACTGCTTCCTATTATGGGACATTTGGAGGATGCTTAGATCACTGCTGGTCTAACAGTAGAAATTAGTGACTGTGCTGTGCTGTGGCAAAACCATGCTCCTCACCTATTATATGCTGCTGCTGCTGCTGTCCATTACAGGTATGTACCATGCTGTGCCTCTACCATAGCAGCAGACAGTGCCCCTCCCTATAAGGGGAGATGAGGGGCCTGCCTTATGACTTGCACCATTAATAGTGGCCCTGACTTATATGCAAGAAAAAGGGGGATGGCCGGGATAAACCCCCCCCCCCCCCAATTGCCTTGGCACACCGATTATCCATCTACATCAGAAAGAAAAGAGGCTGCTATGGAATGTACCCCTTATATCAGTGGCCCTGTTAGAGTCTAACAAGCTAATAGAGGCTTTAGGACTGGCAACTGCCCGGCCCTGTGATAAACTGTTCCGTGAAGGAATTATGGATATCACAGAATGTTATTCATGTGTGTTTACTTGCCCTAATATGTTCTGTAGATGTATTGATACAGATTCCACACATCTTCCTTTTTTATAGACTAGTGAAAACATTCAAATACACCATGTGTACAGTGTCACTCTCCAATGTCAGATTTATGTCATGTAATTGGTGTGCCCTGGAGGGGCCATGGAGTCCTAAAGATTCCAGGGCCATGGCTGTTGGGTTCAGCTCCACTTTAAGGGCGTGTGTAAAATGTGTGCAGTGCCAGAGTGAGGTTAAAGTGGACCAACACCCAGGCGGATCGGCCTGGGAATCTTTCCAATCCCTCCCCGCGGGGCATCCAACATCGGGATGGCCCGCTATGTGAAACCCCCCAGGACACCCAGAAACCTTACCTGGATCCCGATCCGACGGCGCATGCGCGGGCCGCGGACGCATCTCGCGCTTCTCTCTAGCAGGGTGCGTGCCTGCGCCGGCCATTTGTGAATAGCCAGCGCAGGCGCGCTCCCTGTTAGAGGGAAGCTTGAGATGCGGCTGCCAGCATGCTCGGAGCCGCTGTGGTAAGACGTCTCATTGTCGCGCATACCACATCGGCTCCGAGCACGCTGATTGGACGAGCGGCCGTGCATGCGCCGTAGGAGCGGGGTGAGGTGAGTTTTTAGTTGCGCTCTGGGGGAAGTGGACCATGATAGTCAAAATCCTGGGTGTTGGTCGACTTTAAGCACTTTTGTTTGTTACAGCCTTAGAGAGCAAAAATGGCCACCCAGCTGCTATTAAACCCTACCTATATTCTCAGAAGCTGCGTCTCTCTCAGCAACAAACCTGCAATACAAAAAGCACAGTAAGGCAACCAAATGGCTCATCTTCCATCCTCACAGCAGCGCCCTCCTCAGCAATCCAGATCACTAGAGCACCATATGCCAGAATGCCAGCGCTGCATAAGAAGAGGATTTGGGATGGGGGATCACTAGAAGGCAGAGGAGGTGGGGCAAAGCATAGAGATCGGAGAGGGGGAAAGGAGACTAGCGTTTCACTAATGAATTCTTCTAATGGTAGCATCAGCTGTACTCCTGTGATGAAATAATGATTAATAATGTATATCATATCATACTCCTCACTCACTCTCATCCCTCCTTCTCTGGAACAATCACCAACAAGGCCATTATAATCTGCTTTGGCAGTGTGGTATGGCCGCTGCCTCCTGTGTTGGACAAGCGATCCCCCCGCCACCTACACTTGTGCCATGTGTAATCATTACTGTTCATTCTTTTGAGACACCAAACCCACTGCTTCAGGCAGAGGAGATGAAACAAATAAGAGCAATAACCTCCTGATCATGCCGCTGGGTCACATGAGGTGAGTGGAACTAAACATTGCTTGAAATTGCACCCCACCTGCCTACAGCAAACAGGGCACGGAAAGTCATCCGGTACCATTCAACTGGCTGGGAAAGATTGTGCCAGTTACCGGTCAGCCATAACCGGGCAGAGTAGAAGCAAAACACTCTGCCAGGGGGTATTTGTGATTCCAAGCAATTCTCTGGAGGTGTCAAATCTGACATCCCTCTAGGTGCGCCTGGAAACGGAAAGATTCGCTCATGGCAGGGGAGCTCTCCTTTACCATATGATCTGACATTGGAGCCATGACTCTTCTGGACTCATTCAGCCCAAAACCCAGATAGTACTCTATGTATTACTCTTTCTGTTATTAAAGCAAAACATCATTTAATGAAAAGCCCAAACCCTTGAAAAACTATTCCCCAGCATCTAAAAATATAATTTACGTTTTTAGTCACTCACTTTTTATACTTTCCCCCACTGGGCTGCAACTCTGTTCAGGACTCTAGGATAGGGGTGCCACCATCTTGGCTCAGTAGCTTCACATATTGAGGAGAGAAGTCAAAAGTACAGGGGGCAGCTTATAGCTGTGCTTTGCACAGACAGAGAAAAGCTGGGGCCAGGAAAATGACAGCAATCCCACAATGCAGAGCGACACAGTCAGAAGACATTACAAGATTGCATGTGCCGCCATCTTGGATGTTTACAGGCTCATAACATGCAGTAGATGCAGGTAGGATGATTTTTAATGTGAGCAATCTGTATGTACAGGGTGGAGAAAACATATAAGATAGGCTCTAATTCAGGGCAAAGGTCCAGTTTAACTTTTATTATAGTGCTTGGAAAACTCACTAAACAGAAATATACTTTCTTCTTCTACAGTTGTCTGCAATAAATGCAACGGGAACTGATAAACATACAGACTGTGCTTTGAAATGTTCAGCTTTGAGAGGTGTAATATGCATTTTTGAAGTTGATCAGATTAGTCATTTTTAATACATTTTGGTTCTAACTCACCATAGAAATGAATGGTGGAAGGTTGCAGAGAATCCTCCATAGAAATAAGTGGCAGAATGTTTCAGTCTCCCAGACAGAGCACACATGGCCGGACCCTGTCCGCTTTCATTTTCAAAATGTCAACCAGCGGATGTGCGCCCCCACCCACTGGCAACCTACAACACCTCCCCTCAGACAGGCACACACCCCTACAGACATGCACCTACAACATCACATCTCTAAGTGCACCAAGTTAGATCTAAGGCGACCATCTAGTGTCTGAATCAGCCTGGTCTGATCTGATTTGGTGTGCGCTTTGTATCATTTCCATCTGTCATGGCAGTAGGGTTGCAGACATTTGATCAAAGTAATATTTCGATCGATAATGGTGGGTACACAGAACTGTGTTGCAGATTGGACAAGTTTCAATCCGTGACGTTCAAATCCGTGGCACGTGTTGGTCTGATCGATTGAGAAGTCTGGTTCTCTGACCTTATCCCTGGTAGTAGAGCCCAGAGCAATTAACCTTCCAGCTCTGGTGGTGCATCCCTGGAAAACCAATAATACAACGTTTAACCTGTGATGGCTATACATTCAACATTTTAAGCTGAAGATGGTCCTCATTACCAAGGAAGAAGCCACAAAAATTGGGTAAACTCTAAAAAGTTTGGGGGTTGGGCCATGTTTGGGTCCAGTAAAGCTCCAAGCCAAGTTTGGGAATAACCTACCTTTTTTTTTACCTTCTCCTGTGAAACTGCTATATTTTGGTTAACTTAAAATGGACCAAAAGTGGCCCTGTAGTCTATAAGACTCCAAGGCCATCTGATTCCCCTTCCCTCTGGGGCATCCAGTTTTGGGATGCCCTGCTGTGTAAAACCCCCCAGGTTACCTAGTAAACGCATCTTCTCTCCAATCTAACGGCACATGCCTGTTACGGGGTAGCAAAGATGCAGCTGCCAGCGCACGTGGCTCTTCACGGCAAGACTTTTAGCCAAGTTTTAGACGATTTGACGTGAGCACAGCTGATTGGTGGAGAGCCGGTGCATGCGCCGTAGAACTAGGGAAATGTGTTTCCTGGACGACCTGGGGGGGGGTCACACGACGGGGCATCCTGAATCAGGGTGCCTCGGGGGCAAGGACTAAAACCCCAGGATAGTCAAATTCCCGGGTTTTGGTCCACTTTAAAAAGAAAAACAGCTACTGTACCAGCATAATTTATATTCTCAACAAAAGCATTGGCGAGCAATGCCCCAGCAGCAGCCAGGTGTTTGATGGAATAAGGTGAGGGCAGGGGAATAATACATAAGATTATACAGATGTAGCAAATGAGTAACTTGACGCTGATAACCAATGAAAGCCAATGAAGATTTCAAGATAACATGCTGTATCATGTAACATGTTCCATTTCATATATCTGTAGGCAATGGCCAAACATCTACTATTACAGAAAACATAGCGCGTTCAAGCCTCATAAAGCTGCACCATGGGAATCTTAAAAACATGGCTGTTTATTAAGCAGGAGTCTCTTATGCACTGGTAGTGGTTTGGGATTCTTACATTTAAAGAGGAACAAAATGTTTTTATTCCTTTTCCAAGGAATACACTCTGTGTACATTAATGGAAAGCTGAGAATACTTAACTCACTGGGGATCCTATGGGCATGTGCAGACTCTCCTCCAATCAGATTCCTATGCCATGCATATTAATGAGCAGCATTCAAAGCTGAATGGAAGGTGAGCAGCAGACATCCCAGTGCGTACCTGCATCAGCCATAGGCCATAGTCATAGGCCTGGTGCCGGAGCATGCTTGCCACCATGTCAACCCTGGAAAGGTGAGTTTCACTGCAATCCTGGGGGTTTCACACATTGGAGCATACCAAATTGGGATGCCCTACAATGAGAAAGACAACTGGCCCTAGATTCATAAAGCCTTTAGGTTGATGGCTGCTTTTTTTTTGTTCCATATCCAGGTATAAAACAAAAAAAACCAATGCTCACCTTTTATCCTCTGCAGCTCCCCTGTGCAGCGCCGCTATCTTCTGATTAGCTAATACCAGAGAACCAGTGATTCAATGCTGCAGGGTCTACTATGCTGCTTTAGCACACCCCCTCCATTGCAATGAATGGAAGGGAGTGGAAATAGGGTGCCCAGGACGCTGCCAAGAAAGGTTGCAGCCATGGGAGACAGGTTCGCTGGATCTCCTCCCTCTATAAGCATCGGGAGGAACATCCCTGACCCACACAGAGGCGCTGCAGGGGACAAAGGTGAATATAGGCCATTTTTCTTTTATACCTGTGTAGGAACTTAAAGCAGTGAGTGGCACAAGGTCTAGTGAGTTTGCAAATCTCTAGCACAAACAGGATGACAGATAAATTCCACATTTAATGAAAATCTTAAATGTCTCTTGCCACAAATGTAACTGGAAAAAATGAGCCTGTCCAAGGATGTTAGAGACAGAGCGTGTACTGGGCCCTTACTCCTATTTCTATGTACAGGCTGCCTCCTCTATACAAACTGTAATGCTAGTAACTTGTAGCTGCTACAAATGCCTCTAAATGCTGAATTCTCATTTAAAAAAGTAACAAATAATGTAGCAAACAAAGTGGCTTATGTTGAGCATCTGGGCGGACCTTTAATGTGACCACAACAGCAGCATATTGAGTCATATGGTCATAACACCAGCCAGATGAGTTCATACATCATGCAGACCTTTGTACTTACTACATATATCATTATTCAAATTAGCCTGATAGACCTGAAGAACAAGCACCACCAGGGAAAGGTTCAAACAGGGTGAAGGGAGGACAGGTGAGGCTATCACAATCCTAATATAAGGAATAGTCCATTTACCTTACCTGTGCTCCCTCAAAGCTGATCTTGGTCCTGGAGCCCTGGTTCTGGCAGGTGGATGTGGCCTGTGTATTGAAAACCATCCAATGAAATCAATAGATGCCGGCCAGCAGCCAGAACCAGAGCTGAGGGTGGACAAACAGCAATGCGGAGCACCTGTCAGGTGGGTGTTTCAATTGTTTGTGGGTCTGTGTAGAAAGTGCTGAGAAATGGAGGACTAGTGGGTGGGCAGGGGGCGGTTACTTTTACAAACAGGGCCTCAGTGCTGCTTGCTAATCCCTGTCCTACACAGCTCACATGACACCGTATATGCCAGGCAGGGCAGGAAGCACCATTGGAACTATAAGTTGGACTGCACACTGCCTGTTATGGGGTTCATGGAAGGAATTTGTATACTGTCTGTTATGGGGTTATGGGGGGGGGGGATTCAGCACATTGCCTGTTATGGGGTTCTTTGGTTGGGGGGTTCTGCACACACCTGTTATGTGGTTCTTAGGAGGAGAATTTGCACACTGACAGTTATGATGTTCTAGGGGAGGGGGGATTCTGCATACTGCCTATTATGGGGTGATTGGGGGGGATTTGGCATGCTGACTGTTTGAGGGGGGAGATACTGCACACTGTCTGTTATGGGGTTCTTTGGGGAGGATTTTTCACACTGCCTGTTTTGGTGTTCTGGAGGCATTTACCACACTGCCTATTATTAGGTAATTGGGAGGAATATGCATACTGTCTGTTATGGGGTGCTGGGGGGGTATTTAGCTCACTACCTTTTATGGGGTTTTGAGGGGGTATTAAGTACACTGCCTGTTATGAGGTTCTGGGGGAGAGGGGATGCCTGTTATGGGGTGATTGGGGGGGAATTCTGCATGCTTCCTTTTATGGGGTTCTTTGGGGGGGGGGTTGCACACATTGCCCGTTATGGGGTTCAGTGGGGGGGGGGTAAAGTATACTGCCCATTATGAGTTTCTGGGGGAGTTCAGCACACTGTCTGTTATGGGATTCATGGGAGGAATATGTATTTGGTCTGTTATGGGGTTCTGGGGGGGGGGGGGGATTTAGCACACTGCCTGTTATGGGGTGATTGGTAGGGGGGGATTCTGTTATGAGGTGGTGGGGGAGGGGGGATGCCTGTTATGGAGTGATTGGGGGGGATTCTGCATGCTGCCTGTTATGGGGTTCTTTGGGGGGGGAGGACTGCACACATTGCCTGTCATGGGGTTCAGTGGGGGGGGGATTCTTCCCACTGCCCGTTATGGGGTTCAGTGGGGGGGATATGTATACTGCCTGTTATGAGTTTCTGGGGGAGTTCAGCACACTGTCTGTTATGGGATTCATGGGAGGAATATGTATTCGGTCTGTTATGGGGTTCTGGGGGGGGGGGGGATAGCACACTGCCTGTTATGGGGTGATTGGAAGAGGGGGGGGATTCTGCACACTGCCTGTTATGAGGTGGTGGGGGAGGGGGGATGCCTGTTATGGGGTGATTGGGGGGATTCTGCATGCTGCCTGTTATGGGGTTCTTTGGGGGGGAGGACTGCACACATTGCCTGTCATGGGGTTCAGTGGGGGAGATTCTGCACACTGCCCGTTATGGGGTTCAGTGGGGGGGGGATATGTATACTGCCTGTTATGAGTTTCTGGGGGAGTTCAGCACACTATCTGTTATGGGATTCATGGGAGGAATATGTATACGGTCTGTTATGGGGTTCTGGGGGGGGATTTATCACAGTGCCTGTTATGGGGTGATTGGTAGGGGGGGGGGATTCTGCACACTGCCTGTTATGGGGTATTTTGGGGGTTCCAAAGTGATCACTGTATAGGAATATAGGGATAATATAGGGATAGAGACAGAGAGAGATCATAAACAATTACATTGGAGCTTCGGTGGCGTGTGAATTTATATTCAGACATACAGAGTACACCACAACAGATATGTAATTATAATGAAGGGAGGGCCATAGGAAGCACCTGGCCTCTGGTACTTGTGCCTAAAGCTTTTACATATTTCAGGGATTGGTCAATTAGCCAAGTAGCAACATTTGTACCAGGGTAGGGGTCTTAAAATCACAAAGTATTCACCCTCCTACCGCTGTGATAGATCAAGGTCCTATTTTGTTAGTCCTAGTGTAATGTTATTGGGACTTTAGCCTTAATTCTATGTTTCTTGGGACGTTTAATGTTACTTGCCTAACCCCCTTCTTTACGCATTCCCCTTGTATTCACAGCATTTGTGAGCTTCTTTGTGCGATTCATGTTTTTGGCTGCCCACAATGCGTAGATTGTTATTTGAGTTTTTTATTCGCTGTTGCTAACTGTTTTGCTATTTTGTACTGAGGGCCGGTGGCCCAGGTTTTAAAGTTTGTGCACTCCCAGCTTCCTCTCTTGTCGGTTATCCGCCGAGTTAGGAAGCCATTGACTCTGACCCCCTTTGAGGGTCAGCCAATTCACTAGTGTGTACCGGGACCTTCGTATTAGTGTCCCTGCGTTGTTATAGCATCTCCCAGTGGTGTTGAGGATTCCTCGGCCCCAGTGGGAAATCTCATATAGGGAGGTTCTTCTTCCTCCCCTGCATTTGAGTTAAAATGTTGTGTGTAGTTATAATGTTATTTGCTAGTCTTATTCCTCTGTTCTCTCTTCCATTTCCCCTCTTTCTTTCCTCTTGGGTGTCCTTTTTCCTCAAAGCGAGAGTTCTTGAGAGGTCCAATAATGGCGGTTAAACTTGTATCGCTTAATGTGCAGGATCTTAATGCTCCCCAGAAAAGAGTTAAGGCCCTCTGCCAGATGAGAGCCCTGCACGCTGATATTGTCTGCTTCCAAGAGACCCACTTCACTAAGAAGAATACTCCCAAATGCTTAAGCAAGGATTATCCGCTCTTTTACACGGCTTCGGCTGATACCAAGCGGAGTGGTGTCCTTATTGCATTCAAGCGATCCCTTCCTTTCTCTTTGGAGCAGACAATAAAAGACCCCCAAGGTCGGTTCCTCATAGTCCTAGGCATGATTCAGGACCAACCTGTAATAATCGCCACATATTATGCCTCTAATCAGAATCAGAACGCTTTTCTAGAGGAGTTTCTGCGGACCCTGATCCCTTGGTTAAGGGGTTTCTAATAGTTGCTGGTGACTCAAACCTAACTATTCATCCTACCTTGCATAGACAATCTGCTGTCCGTCCCTCCGACAGGCCCAAAGTTAGCTCTTCAGGAAAAGCGTTTTGTGCCCTCCTCAATCAATATCATTTAACTGACGCCTGGAGGGAACTCCACCCCACTAGGAGGGACTACACCCATTACTCCTATCCGCACAAGGTCTTTACCAGAATTGACAATATTTTTTTGCAGCTCCCCTCCTTGCCTCATCTGACCCACTCCTCCATAGTCCCTATTGTCTGGTTGGATCACGACCTGGTCTCGGTAGAATTGTCCTCCTTAACCCAAAGATCCCCCCAAAAGTCCTGGAAGCTCTATGATCCTATGCTATCTGACGAGTCGTTTCTTGAGCGCACGAGCAAAGCGATCGAGGACTTCTACTCAGATAATATAGGGTCAGTGAACTCAGACGCCCTACTCTGGGAAGCCCATAAAACGGTCATCCGCGGTCACTTTATCCAGGAATCTGCCCGGCGTAAGGCCCTTTATAAGAAGCGCCTCCAAACCTTACTGGACGAGTACCACTTAGCCTCCTCTGCCTACAAATCCCATCCAACCAGACGCAATAGAATCTCATTGAATCAGGCCGGCGACCGACTCAACTTGTGCCTTTCTAATGAGGCTGAAGGTCAATTAAACCGGTCGAGGTTTAGGTGGTACCGTCTCAGTAATAAACCGAACACCCCTCTCGCCAGGAGACTTAGGGGTATCACGCTTAAAACTAAACCTCTACGTGTGCGGACTTTGGATGGCACATTGTCTAGCAACCCCGCGAGAGTAGTAGCGACTTTTAGTAAACACCTTGAGGATCTTTACAAATCAAAGACTATAGGGTCGATTCAAAGAAACATGTCAAAGCTTTGATTTTGTTGCCGATCATGGTATTATTTCCGAACGATCGAGCATTCGTATGAACTTGCGAGTGATTCTATAACCTAATGAGTTTCCTATTGTAAAATTCCCGTCCGTTCGTATGTTATCTCCCGACCTTGGGCCAGTCATTTCCAAACGTAAATTTTCGGTTGAGTGATCTGTTGTTGAGACGGCAGCATGTTATTTTTCCCTTTTTCCATCGTCCACCTCTTCGTATTTCTTGCGTTTCCCGATGGTTTTTCCTGCTTTTTAACCTCTAACACTCGTGCGCTCGTAAATGTGGAAGATCTTGCGCATGCGCAATACAAGCTACACTCAACTAATGTGGCCCATATCGTACACTACCTAGCTCAACCAAACTACTTTGCGACATTCTTACACGTACCTTTATTAACCCTAAAACTTACCCAAACCCCTTAGCGCTTGCATCCTTCTTCATTTGGACGCCCATAAAACTTACCCAAACCCCTTAGCGCTTGCATCCTTCTTCATGTTGACGACCCTAAAACTTACCCAAACCCCTTAGCGCTTGCATCCTTCTTCATTTGAACGCCCATAAAACTTACCCAAACCCCTTAGCGCTTGCATCCTTCTTCATTTGGACGCCCATAAAACTTACCCAAACCCCTTAGCGCTTGCATCCTTCTTCATTTGGACGCCCATAAAACTTACCCAAACCCCTTAGCGCTTGCATCCTTCTTCATTTGGACGCCCATAAAACTTACCCAAACCCCTTAGCGCTTGCATCCTTCTTCATGTTGACGACCCTAAAACTTACCCAAACCCCTTAGCGCTTGCATCCTTCTTCATTTGGAAGCCCATCAAACTTACCCAAACCCCTTAGCGCTTGCATCCTTCTTCATTTCTCGGACCCTAAAACTTACCCAAACCCCTTAGCGCTTGCATCCTTCTTCATGTTGACGACCCTAAAACTTACCCAAACCCCTTAGCGCTTGCATCCTTCTTCATTTGGACGCCCATAAAACTTACCCAAACCCCTTAGCGCTTGCATCCTTCTTCATTTGGACGCCCATAAAACTTACCCAAACCCCTTAGCGCTTGCATCCTTCTTCATTTGGACGCCCATAAAACTTACCCAAACCCCTTAGCGCTTGCATCCTTCTTCATGTTGACGACCCTAAAACTTACCCAAACCCCTTAGCGCTTGCATCCTTCTTCATTTCTCGTTCCCTAAAACTTACCCAAACCACATAATGTACATATGTCTATATGTTTAGAAGCATGTATTTTCGTGTTTGTGTAAATGTCTTTTTTGGCACATATTAGAAATGACACATTTCTAAAGCCTTAAAATATAATTTATTTGTATAACTTTTTTTTTTTTTTTGGCTTTGTTTTTGTTAAAACATTTTAAAATTTTTTGTTTTTTTCTGGTTGTTTTTTAAAAACTATAAAACTTTTTTGCATTAAAAAACATTAAAAACTATTTTACAAAATTAGCCAGGACCAAGGGCACTAATCCTCCTCCTCTTCTTCTTCTGTTGGCCCCAACGTCGCCTGTATGGCCAGCAGCTCGGCCACCAACTCCTTGATCCTTTTTTTTTTTCCAGCCAAGGTTTTGGGGATCATCCCTGTAAGCAATAGAGAAATAAACATAGATAGTAGTACCATACCGGTTTGTATGCTGGGAATAGATTTTGGGTTAATCAAATACATGTAAATGCATGACATATGTCATTCTTCCAAGGGATAAAGTAAATGCATTTCCCACAGGTAAGTATTGAAACTCCTTAAACCGGACCTTCAACATTATTTAATGAAAATCCCAAACTCTTTCCAAATGATTCTGCACCAGATAAAAGTACATTTTGGTGGATTTTTTATTACTGCGCCGCCATCTGGACTCAGAAGCATAACACTTAATGAGGAGAGGAGAGTGGGATAAAGTACAGGGGAGTAGGTTACAGTTGTGCTTTGGTAATACAGAGCATAGCTGGGTTCAGGGAAAGGTCAGCAGTCCCACAATGCATGGCAGCACCTTACTTTTTAAAATCTGTATGCCATGCTGCCTGTAAATATGGCGCATTCCATATGCCGCCATCTTGGATGTTTAAAGGCTCCTAACATGCAGTAGATGCCGGTAGCCTGTTTTGGAATGTTCGCAATCTGTATGTACAGTGTGTGGGATAATTGTTAGCTAGGCTCTTAATACGAGTTAGGGTCCGCTTTAAGCTAACGAAGTGCCCACATGAAAGTGTTAACTATACATTGGCTAGGCCTTTAGTTATGTGTGTGTTATTAGCTAAAAACACATAAATATGAATTATGGCATGGCTACTTACTTTGTTGGTGGCCGACAGATGGCTGGTTGGGGCCAACAGGATGCCCTTGGTCCTGGCTATGCTGTGAAGAAGTCCCTGTAGAAACATGTGACATTTGGTTAGTAGTTGTATAGAGTCACTATTCCCAACATATCTGGCTCCCAGTCTGGCTGACATCACTCACCTTCGCCAGGATCAACTTCCAGCATCTCTGCTGCCTCCTCCTCCACTATCTCACCCGCTCCCGAAGCTTCTACAAATACATAATAAAGGAGCACTTAGTTTTTGGCCTTGCATGTATATCTTTGTGCCTATACATGAAGAGTGACATACCAGAGCCTTCCCCATGCCTGGCCGGGCATGACTCCACGCCCACGCGGTTGGGCCCCTCCTCTGTGGTAAGGTCCAGGGGCTGGTCTGAGGAGGCCACAGAGGAGGGGTAGGTCCGTCGCCCGGGAGATCCACCACCTTCACTCACAGATGCAGAATCATGCAGCACTGGTCGGCCTGTACGCCTCCGGGTGCGGCGAATTCTGAAATCCATTTCCAACACTAACAAAGAAAAGTCATTATAAATAAAGGCATAACTTATACATTTTGAAAATATACCATGCAATCGCTTTGTACTTACTTGGGAAATGGATCCCAAAAAACCTCCGCACCCGGGGCATGTGCAGACGTTTCAGGTCCGACCAATGCTGCATTATCTGGGTGTGAGTGAAGGTGGTGCTAGTCACACGGTGGATTTCCGCGATGATCTCCCGGGCGATGTCCCTTTTTTCGCACACATTGGGCGCGAAGTCATACCGGCGCTGAAGCATGATCTGAAAAACATAATGGACACAGAGCTTTTACTTTTACACACAGAGCCATATGTGTTGCATCACAAGTTGCGAATGTCATGTCATTAACACACACATTTAAGAGTGGCAGCCATTTTTGGGGAGTGCCTTAAAGCGGACGTTCACTATGATTCAGAGTCTGGTCTTATGTTATATGTTTCACACACCATGTACATACAGCTAGCCAACATTACTAATCAGGCCACCTGCATCTATGGCATGTTAGGATGGTTTGAACATCCAAGATGTCGGCTTATGCTTAGGCTTTTGGCCCACGTGTGTGGCTTGCCGTTGTGTTTGGAGGTCTTAGGCAAACAGTGGTCCGCAAACATCCGCATCAAGGTCCGAGACAGGCCAGGTTTGACAGCTAGCCACGCTACTCCACAGGTTCATTAACTGGTGCTAAGCCAGAGCAATTGCCCTAATTAGGACATCAGCATAGAGAGGTTAAAACGTGGCCAGGCTCGGCCCTTGAGGATGAAGTGTGAGGAGCCTGTTCTTAAACATTAAGATCCCCAAAACTAGGTCCAAACGCATCATTTACATTTAGTACATCAGTCCGTATTAGCTTAAAAGGCAGAGAAAGGCACTTACCAGCATGAGGATCTCTTCCTGTTGACGGGTGAAGATAGTGGGCGCCATGTTTATGCTTCTTCAAGGCAGCAGATAAGTCAAACCCCAGCGGTTTCCTGGTTCCGCACGAACGTACGTCCGTAAGATCGCGTAGTCGTGCGCATAGGCGTCAGACGCTGTGCGCCTTATTTAAAGGTCCCTGCACCCCAACCTAATTTCTCTTTGTCTTTTGAACGAAAATGGCTCCAAAAAAGACCCCGGCAAAACGCTCCAAGGCAAGCCAGGCCGCTGAGGGACCCAAAACCAGGTCCCAACAAGGAGCAAAGAAGGGTCGGCCAAGCAAGGTAATTAGCAGCTCGGCACCACCAAGGGACACTGTACCCGCAAGCTCCCAAAAAAGGGCCACAAAGGCATGTGCCCCTGCGGCCCCCAAAAAAACTAAAAGGAGCCGCAGCCCATCCAGGCGCCGAACCCCTGCACGGGCAAGCACCAGGGCCCGCAGCCCAGCCAGCCGCAGAGCGCAAGCACGGGCAAGCCCAAGAAGCCCCAGCCCATCCCGGCGCCGAACCCCTGCACGGGCAAGCCCCAGGGCCCGCAGCCCAGCCAGCCGCCGAACGCCTGCACGGGCCAGCACAAGAAGCCCCAGCCCATCCAGGCGCCAAACCCCTGCACGGGCAAGCACCAGGGCCCGCAGCCCAGCCAGCCGCCGAACGCCTGCACGGGCCAGCACAAGAAGCCCCAGCCCATCCCGGCGCCGAACCCCTGCACGGGCAAGCACCAGGGCCCGCAGCCCATCCCGGCGCCGAACACCTGCACAGGCAAGCACCAGGGCCCGCAGCCCAGCCAGCCGGCGAACGCCTGCACGGGCCAGCCCAAGAAGCCCCAGCCCATCCCGGTGCCGAACACCTGCACGGGCAAGCACCAGGGCCCGCAGCCCATCCCGGCGCCGAACCCCTGCACGGGCAAGCACCAGGGCCCGCAGCCCTTCCTGGGACAGAAGTCCACGCCCAGGGCCAAGCAGGGCACTTAGCCCCCCAAGAGGGCCAAGAAAGGCCATCTTGCAACCGCATTTGGTTGCAACATCTACACCTGGAAGTTCTGTGGCCAGCCACGCAAGAACACCCAGCCCCTTGCCCAGTCCAGCCCAGTCATTGGGAAGCCAACAATCTAGGCATTCCCCAACCCATCACGAGTCCATAATGTCCCCACATGTGTCTGCACACATGGAGGAGCCCCAAACCCAAACAGCTGGCCGCACATTGCGTCGCGGACAGTTGTGTGGCCGTTTCTCCCATAGCCAAAATATGGCATTGGCTAGTGGCCTAACATTAGTCTATGATGAGCTATATGGGAGCAAATCCAAATTCACAACCAAGCAGCGAAAAATGGAAATGTTGGAAGAACTCAAACGCCAAGTAAATGCAGCAGGGGAAGAGAAGAAAGATGTGGGCCAAATCCAACGGAAAATCTCGGATCTTAAATATGCTGTACGCCAAAAAGAAATCAAAAGGCATAATTATAGGTAAATAAATGATCAAGGAAAATGTCAGTGTTAGAATGTATGCTAATTTTCAAGTTTTAAGATCCTACTTTTATTTTACAGCATGAAAACTGGAGGGGGCTATCCCACAAAATTGGAGTTCACACCTGCTGAGGAAATGGTGCTGGGCCTTCTCCATCCATTCGCGGTCGGTGGCCACGCAGCCCTAAGGGACACAGACTCACCGACCCGTACAGAAGGTGAGTAACCTTCATATGCATGTTTCCCTTGTGGGTTGCTTAATTAACTTTAGAAAGGTAACAGTTGACGCTATGCCCCTCTGCTGTGGCTTGTTTTGGGTAGCGCTAATGTGCATGGTTTGGTCATATTTGTGTACATTTTGGCCAAACAGATTTGGGCCGATACATTAGTTTAATTCTTCATGAGCAAAAATTTTGCTGGTAAGCAGGATTTAAATTAAGCCAAGTCATAAATGTAGCCTCAAACACAATACACACATCAATAGGGATGTGTGGGACATTGGGTGTGTGAGTTGTGATTGACGCCAAAGATGGAAAGAAGAGGCCAAAACAGATCTGAACTAAAGAATGTTAGGGCAACTCAATTTGTGGCCAATGCTAGTTGGATGCTGACTGTGTCCACTTCCTAACTTGGAACTGAGGTCACTTAGCAGTTAAAGCAATCCATTGCACAGATCTCCAACTGAGGGTAATGCAATAATTTTGCACGTTGCTGTAGAAATATTTAATATTAGCCAATGTATTTGTTTTACTTTGCTAAAGCAAACATTGCTTGCGTGTGTGTTAACCTGGTTTCCCTTGTCTCTTCTTTAGCCCAGCATCAGACCACAGCAAGTGTGGACTCCCCCCCCCCGGTTTGAATATGCCTTTGACTTCTGTACAGCATCGGAGTCCAGATCCGAGTTTTCTGGTAAGTTTCTTGTGTTTATTAACTGAAACAAAGTGAAGAAGCATGTTTTAAAATGTTTGGGATTAAATGAAGAACCCAAACTTATTTGTTGTTCTTTTTCTGCCCCTATAGACACACACAATCATGGAAGAGATCCAGGACATGGAGGAAGATGGAACCATGCTGAGCCCATCCGAAGACCTCCCCCTGGGTCAGAATCTGCAAATGTCCCAAAATGTATCTCTGTCAATTCCGCAGCAGCAGAGTGAACCCGCATCCATTGAGCATGCAGATGGAGCACAGCATGCTGAGACTGAGGCTACAGTCCCCAGGCTTCCCTCTGCTGTTGAGGAATTGCAAAGTATGCCTGTTGCTGGTGAGGGCCCAAGACCACGAGGCAGGGCCCACCCAAGAGCCAGGGTAATTGTGCGGCGCACTCCCTTGCGCCGCACAATTACCCTGGGGAGGCAGAATGCCCTGGTTGATGTATGGCACGAGGAGAGGAGAGCATTTGAGGCACGCCATCAACATCTGCATGAGGCAAGGCATGCCCAGATGGACACCCTCAATGCTACCTTACAGGCCATGCTGAGTGAGCTTCGGACCCACAACAGCAACATGGTCAATGCAACTAATGCAAGCCAGGCATCCATGGGTGAATTGCTCAATATGCAGCGAAACATTTTGGAGCAGTTGCAGATTACCAATGCAACCCTCGCCCAGGGTAGCTCCCAGCCACATGGCCCTCCACCCGGGTTTTTGGGGTATCCACCTTATTAAGGCAACCTCTCCTTGATTGTGTGCCACATCTTTTAGAATTCCCCCCACTGTATTTACTTGGCGTTTGAGTTTTGCCAACATACTATTTGGGTTTGAGCTGCAGGTTGGGTTAAGGATTTGCTCACATATAGCTCATTATATTTGGGAGTTAGGCCAGTAGCCAATGCCATATTGGAATGGTGAGTGTAGGTGGCATTTAACATGGCCCACTTATGGCTTTACATTTATTTGGGGTTTGGGGACTCCTCCGGTTTGCAGACATGTTTGGGTGACATTATGGCCAGGCCAAATTAGCCATGGCCACAGGCACTATTAATGACTGGACTGGGATGGGCATGGGACTGGCTGTCCTTGTTTTGGTGTGCCACAGAGTTCCAGGTGTAGATGGTTTTATTTTTTTAAGGATACAAACCCGGTATTGATTTGTTTATAACCACAATTGAATGCTGACTGTGTAATTTGTTGTGAACCATTTTGATATGCTTTTTGTCATCAGACTAAAAGAATTATTTTCTAAAATTCTACAAACTTGTTTGGTTTGATTACTAATAACATTGTACCCCACCTTTGACTAAAACAAACACAGTATACGTTAACATGGTTTACAAGGTGAATTAAAAGCAAAGGAAACATTAGGAACCACAGTACAACTATTTCAAGGCATACAAATGAACATTTAATGGCACACAATTGACAACAAAGGCAACCAAAAAACAAAAAGCCAACAAATAATGTTATTTAGGAAAAATGCTGCACAATCAAATTGGCACGCACAGATTGGCCAGATTCACTGGTTGTGCCCACATAATTCTCTGCTTCCTCTTCAATGGGTGTAGAGGGCAGAACATCAACATATCGGGGGACACGTTCTTGGAGGGCAAAATTATGCAGAACTGCACACGCCATTATAATGTCAATAACCTTCTTAGTGTCATATTGAAGGGCGCCCCCGGTATTGTCCAAACACCTAAAACGTGTCTTCAAAAGGCCAAAGGCCCTCTCGACCACAGCCCTGGTTTTGCGGTGCGCACGGTTGTAGGCCTCTTGAGCAGCATCCTGGGGCCGCAACACAGGCGTCATGAGCCAAGGAAGCAGAGGGTAACCTGAGTCCCCTTAAGAAGAGAAAGAGAAAAGACAATTAAGCAATGAAAGTCTGAAAAATAAGCTAATTTAATTTCCAAAAAAAAACCATTAAAAGCCAAAACAACAGGGCACATTAGCCAAATAATTAGGGGAAGAGATGTGGTTAAAATAAACATAATATGCTTAAAGTCCACAAAGACTGGTAACACATCTGCTAGGTCAAGGGTGCTATTAAATATGGGTATATTTAAGGGCTCAGAAATGTGTCAATTAGGATGCTGCTGAGGGGACACCCACAAACAACAATAAACACGAGTATGTCAGTTACAGAATAATATTGTGGGAAACCGCTTGTTTGTTTGGCCAAGAATAATGAAAGATGTTGCAACAGTTGCCAAATGTGGGCTCATATCTCAAGCAAACGTTCAAGATAAAAAACAAATATTATTAAAGTGGACCGTCAGCCAGTTTGGATGGTCCCGGAAATCTATAATATTCCCTGACGATCACCTCCCTCACCGTGGGACATCCGAGATCGGGATGTCCCGCGATGAGGGCCCCCCCCCCCAAACCCACCAAAAAACACATTATCTGCGGCGACAGCGGGCGCCGCCGCCTCCCGCGTGCACCTCTAGGCGTGCGCGCGGCCGCGCCGCCCGTTTGCGCACTGTCAGAGGGACGCGCGCGGGAGGCGGCGGAGGACGCGCTGTGTTGTCCGCCGCTGTCACCCGCTTGTGTCCAGGAAAAGTCAAAGAAAAGAGCAAGTGCCAAAAATGAAACCCACTTACCAAGCAGCCATGCACCAGAAAATTCACCAGCCTCAAATCGCCGATACAATCCAGATCGCCTAAGAATATAGGAATCGTGAGAAGACCCAGGGTAGCCGGCAAGGACACTCAAAAAACGCATGTCAGGCCCAACCACTGCCTGGACATTAAGGGAGTGTCCCATTTTCCGATTCCTAAAGAGAAAACATTAAAAAAAAGGGTCAACACATAAGGGCACAACCCATTTGGCATCAAAAACTGGCCTGCACACAAATGACAGATCTAAATTGTACGGCCAAACAAACCACAAAAATAAAGAGGAATGAAACACTATTGTCATCAGTAATAGGAGGCAAACTTGAACCGAGACTAAAAAATATAAGGGGATCAATCCACATAGGGATTACTATGAGAAGGGAAGATTGCACAGAGGGATATGTAAGCTAATGGAATAAGAAACATATGGATGAATAATCAGAGGGAATATTACACATTGGAATCAATAATAGGATGGTTTATGCTAAACAACTGTTAAACTAAAAAAGCGCCCCAAATATCTACCTGTATATGTACTCGTCGGCTGCACGAGGAACGAGGGCCACATGTGTACAATCAATTGCACCAATTACATTGGGCATGTCGGCAATATTAAAAAAACCAAGCTTAATGGCGTTTCTGGCTACCATATCATCAGGGAAATAAATATATTTCTGAGTTATGGCAGCCATGCCTTCCAAAAATTTGGATAGTGCGCGGCTCAGCGTAGGCTGGGAAAACCCCACAGAGAGGGCACCCAGCCTCTGGAACGAGCCGTTCGCCAAAAATTGCAGGCAGCCAAGCATCTTGGTCATACCTGAAATTGCTTGCCCCTTCCTTGTGGTGCGGGCTAACCATGGCCGCAGCTCACTATATAATTTATGGAGGGAAGCGCGATTAAGCCTGGTCAGCTCGAACAGCTCAATGTCATTCATGCCATCGATGTGCATGCGACGACGCACAGGCAATCTGCCCTCAGACATCCGGATCAAATCGATGCCAAAAAGCATTAGAGCTTGATGTTCCTCGAACTCACTCCTATCCATGCTACTCCCGAGGCCAAAAAGCTGCCGGATAAGAGTTCGGGAATCAACCCTTAAATGTGCCTAGAAACACTTGCCAATCAGCTCTCTGAATTGATCGCAAGCCCATGTCATTAACGGGAAAATTAGGACTGATCGCCAAAAATACGATTTGGACGGGAAATATACAATAACTAACGGAAATAATACAACTGACGGACGAGGATCGAAAGAGCATATACGTCTAGGCCCGAACGTTCGTGCGAATACGAAATGGCCAAAAAAAAGGGAAAAAATGACTAACACCCACCCAAACTTCCGATTCCCGATCCGAAATTAATTAACTTTTGCATTTAGAATCGACCCTTATGTTAGATGTGCACTTTGCTGAGAACCTACTAGGACAGCTCCAGCTACCTTCCCTCCTCCTTGAGGCTAAGAATTCACTGGACCAGCCAGTCGAGCTCTCCGAAGTCCAGGAAGCCATCAACTCTCTAAAGATAGGGAAACAACTGGGACCGGATGGATTTACTGCCCTCTATTATAAAAAATTCTCCCATGTACTCTCCCCGTGTCTAGTTCAGACATTCAATTCCCTCAGTAAAGGTGACTCATGGAGCACAGACGCACTCACTGCATGATCCCTAAACCTAATGTTGACCCCACTCTCTGGTCCAACCATAGGCCCATCTCTCTATTAAACATAGATGTTAAGCTCTTAGCAAAGGTCCTTGCGACGCGTCTCAACAGGTTCGTTGCTTCTTTAATTTCTAAAGAGCAAGCAGGATTTATCCCCCAGCGCCAAGTGGGGGACAATATCCACAGGGCAATCAACCTGATCCACCATGCCAGGAAGGAGGGGCGCCAGGCCATGCTATTAACTTTGGATGTCCGTAAGGCTTTTGATACAGTTGCCTGGGACTACCTTCAATTTATATTAAAAAAGTGGGGCCTGGGTTCCTCCTTTATTGCATGGATTGCCTCATTATACTCTAATCCGGGGGCATTAGTTAGATACTCAGGATATTCATCTAATCGATTTAATCTGGGCAGGGGCACCAGGCAGGGCTGTCCCCTTTCCCCTCTACTATTTGCTCTCTCCATAGAGCCCCTTTCTATGCTGATACAGACTAACGCCAACATTACCGGAATAAGAATAGGGGCCTATGATCACAAGATTTCTTTATTTGCCGATGATATTCTGATGCTGGTATCCAACCCTATCACATCCCTCCCTAATCTGTTCCGCACCCTGGATGATTTTTCTAAGATATCTGGCCTACAAATCAACACCTCAAAGTCCCAAGCTCTTAATATCTCTCTCCCAGAAAGGACGCTGGCCGCGCTCAAATCCTCCTTTGATTTTTCTTGGCAGGAGCGCCACATCAAATATTTAGGCGTCCGTTTAACAGCCAACTATGATTCCCTCTTTGCTGCTAACAACCCTGCTATGGCTAAGGATCTTCGCACCTTGTTGTCCTCCTGGGCTAGGCTTCATCTTTTTTGGCTTGGTAGGATAACGGCTGTGAAAATGACCTGGCTCCCTAAAATGCTTTATTTTTTTCGTGTTTTACCTATTCCAGTCCCGGCCCCATTTATTAAAGGCCTCCTTAAATTAGTTTATTTGGGGGAAACAAAAACCGCGAGTAAATCGCGCTACACTGTACAGGCCTAAACAACAGGGAGGCTTAGGTGTTCCTAACATTTTGCGCTACTATTCGGCGTGCCAGATTGCTCAAATGTCTGCCGTTCATGCGGGGGTGAGTAAGCCGTTGTGGGTGGACATCGAGCAGGTTGGCTGTTCTCCGGTAGATATCGCAAACTTGTTGTGGCTGCCCCCGACGGCTTACAAAGCTATTGAAAACCCAGTCTTGAGCCACTCCCTCAGAATTTGGAAGGAAAATAGAGTGAAAGGGAACCTCTTCTCGCCCCAGTCTCCCCTGCTCTCAATATTGGGCAATCCTGAGTTCCTTACGGCCTTTCGGGAACCGGTGGCCTTCTCCTGGTGGAAGGCACAAAACTTAATAAGGGTCAAAGACTTCGCCACATATAGGGGTCTACCGGCCTTCTCTGAGCTTCAATCCCTTAGGGGAATTCCAAATAGGGAATTCCTTCACTTTTCGCAAATTACTCATTATGTAGGCACTAAAATCCCAAAGGGGTTTGTACTAAGGCTCTCTTCACCCTTTGAGATCATTTGTGAATTGCAACCTCTTGGAAAAGGGATGGTGGCTGTGGTTTATAGGCTATTGTGTGAGGAGGAGGGGGCACCCCTTCCGTCCTACACGGCCAGATGGGCAGCTGAACTCGGTGTTGATCTTTCGGCCGAGGAATGGCGAGCATCGTGGAAGAACTAATTTACTAAGTTCTTGCACACAGGTGCCCAGGAGGTTAACACTGAGATCCTTCTCCGTTGGTATCTGGTCCCAGAAAGAATCCATAGATTCTGTCCAGCTTACCCACCGGAATGTTTTAGAGACTGTCGTAACCCAGGAACTTATATCCACATCTGGTGGGATTGTAGGGTAGTCAGTCAGTTCTGGGCCAAGGTCTTTTACATTATAAATTAGGCTACGGGCCTGCATCTGACTCCCTCACCTCAACTGGCCCTTCTCAATCTTAAACCCCCTGACTGCTCCAGAACACAATTTGAACTTATTAGGCATATTCTCACAGCTGCTAAACTGACTATAGCACGATCATGGAAGACTAGGTCCATCTCTAGTGGTAGTCTGATACCCCGCATTAATGAGGTAATGTTCTTTGAAAAGATGGCTGCCTCAATGCAGGGAGATCTTACCCCCTTCCTGGCTACTTGGGAGGGTTGGATCGCCCATTTTCATTCACAAAAATTGGACCGCTACCTCCTTACAATATAACCTCTAGTTATTTTCAACGCGAGTAGGTCGGAGCTGGGACACCCGCCTCTCCTCTCTCTCTTCCCTCCCCAGTCTCTTCCCCTATTCTAACCCTCTTTCTTTTTCCTTTCCTCCCGCCCTGTAATCTCTGATCTTTGTATGAAGATATTATAAAGATAATAGCGTTGTGTTCAGGTATACATTCAGATGGATGTCTATTTTTGTATCACAAGATGTATTATGTAGCAAATTGATGTATCTTCTGTATAACTTCAATAAAAATATTGTTGAAAAAAAAAATCACAAAGTATTAATCCCTTTATTAAGCAACTCAGACTATCGACATTCCAGGAAATGAATGTACCATCTGCCATTCTAAATAACCTGGATTAAATAAACACACCAGCCCTGGAAATGATAAAATACAGACAAAACAATAAAAGGTGAAGATTTGAAGATAAAGAATGGACAGATCATGGCTACCTCACCAGCTAGAACATTACATTATATATTAAAAAGGCTAAACATTATACAAAAAGACATACAGTGGTTTAATATGGACCTTTACCTGCATGTATGAAAAGACCACTTGCCTCTAGCAGTGCTTCACCAAAATAAGATGACTTTTAGGATCCATAGGAGGGTTTGTTAGGGTCTCTTTAAACCCCTGGTTCCCAACTTGTGGCTTGCAACCTGCCAGGAATGAATGTGTTGGCAAGTAGACAAGCATGCCAGCTGCAGGCAAGTCAATGGGTAGGCCAACATATCTGCCCATTTTGGAGATAGAAGATCAGCATCTATGGGAGTAAATATTTTATGGGGTTCATGCCGAATACGTTTCAAGACCATCTCCCGATGATAAATGTGGCTTCCATGGTAAGAAAGGTAGACCCCTACTTTAAAGAGGAACGTTAGAGGCCGTGGAGTCTGAAAGACTGAAATGGGATGGCCCGCTGTGTAAAACCCCCCAGAAGCCCTGTTTCACTCACCTTGTCCTGGAGCCCTTGCTGTGTCTATTGCGCGGCCATGCAGAAACCCGTGCCCAGCCTTTCTGACTGGTCGGTGTGGGCATGTGACTGCTAGGAGGTAAGCGGGGGATGTGGTTGGCGGTGCACTCGGGCCGCTCAACTAATTGGTGCGCTTGTTCTCGCCCGAGTCTGCGGTCTGGGAGTGATAGGAAGGTGAGTGAATGGGGTGACCTGGGGGGATACACACAGTGGGGCATCCCAATTTGGAATGTCCCCACTGAGAGGAACAACACCCTGAAAAGTGAAAATCGGGTGTATTGTTCCTCTTCAAACAAAGCAATAATGAATGACTTAAACAAGTCTTAACAGGAGGTAAAGTATAGGTAATGTCACTTTAACCCCCAAAAATGATTGTTATGTCTGCAAAATAGACCCAGAGGCATTAAAGGGTGTGGACCATATTCTGCTTTATTTGTAATGTTCTCTTAAATACCACAAGCTAATTGCTAGAATTAGAAATACTGCTGAATAAAGATCTGATTGGATTCATTTATGTGTGTAAATAGGAGATTCTGCTAAGTTAAGCAGAAGTGCAGTGCCAAACACATCATACAGAATGCCCAGAAGATACACATCGGTTCTCAAAGGCCAGACGTCATGTGACAATTTAGATTAACAGTAGTAACATTTGCTAGTTATTAAATGTTGTTTATCAAAGCAACTAATACATTTCATGTTGAAGCAGACCTACACCCTTCATGAGATATCTGTCCCAGGGAGGGTGAGGCTTTTTAGGGCTCCATCCTCTACAATTGAGCAATAGTCGCCTTTTCCAGACAAGGGGAGAGCAGAAACATATCCTGGAAAACATGACTATTGCTCACTGTGGGCCAGAGAGAGTTTAAGTGCAGAGACAGGCTTACCCTGTATACAGTGGAAGTCAGCTTTAAATGAGCTGGTAAATACAATTGGAAAGAATGTTATTTATATGCATTGACAACATTTGAACGGTTATAAATAGTGACCTAGTGCAATCTTCTGATACTTACATATTATTGGGCACTAGTACTATTTATTCTAACCTATGAATACAAAGTTACATGGGTGGCTAGGCATCATAGAAGCCAGTGTGGGCACGTGTCAATAAGTCCTCATCAGATGTGCATACAGTACTATAATATCACATTTATTTACAGGTTACCGTACAAGTCTCACTTCCGATATAGCCCCATCTGTTTCGAACCTTATGCTGATGAGGGTCAATGCACACCATTGGCTATGTCCCAGTCTGCTTTGCCAAAATGTAGAGCTGAAAGGGGCAGATATGGAACTGGGCACAGGGAGCCACCTTCAAAGAGGCTACCATCAAGCCTAGCACCTTCATACACCATTGCAACAGGTTCTGCAAAAGCCCAGTTTGGTGACTTTACTGTCCCAGGGGTGGGATTTAGTGGGTTTCCACAGGTTCCTGAGATCCACTAGTTAAAACTGAAGGTGGATCTGAGAATCCTCTTGAACAGAGACACATATATAGAAAGATTAGGAATTAGGAAGATGGATAAATAGAAAGATATATATAAAATGTTCAGTGACTTGCTCCACAAGGTTTCCTTGTGAAACAAGGTATAGGGGAACCTGTTGTTAAAAAAATGTAATCCCACCTCTGCCCTTAACCCTGACTCTGAGCAGAAAGAAATCCCTTGCCAAGACAAATAGAGTAGTCTACCTTGGGAACCTCACCCAAAGGTTTTAAGGACTGTGGGGAAAGGATGACATGCCCAGGCTTTGGGAATCATAGATCCCTCATATTTTTTTTCCCCTTTCATGCACAGACATTGCTGAAAACAACTGCTTTGGAACTTCAAGGGCATAATCAACTTGTGGTGAGGAATACTTAACCATTCCCTAATCAAATGAAAACGATTAGCTATGAATTCTGTCCGCTCCTCCTCTCCTGAATGTGGGTGGGGGGGGGGGGGGGGGGCAGCAGACTCGTTCGTATCAACTGTTTTGGCAACCCAACCAACATTTTTCTTGGCAGGGGCCAGGGCTTGACCTAAAAGCAGATTGTTCAGGAATAAGGTCTGCCTTTTGTGATGGGGGCTTAGGCAAGCCTGGGCCGCATGAGCTGTAAAGAATAGATTTCCAAAACCCTACATAAAAAGTTGGCGTCTCCTGAGACTGTTTAGCCAAACCATGAATGATTGGAAAGCCTATGCCGGACCCTGCCCTAGAAGGTGAGATCATTGTTTCTTCTAGTAAAGAAAGGTTTACAACATTGGCAAGCAGATGTAGTAGACCTCCTCCCTAAGGTAGGGTTGGTGAATTCCAGGTTGGAGCTGGACATGATATTCAAATAGGAGAGTGTACAGGCAAACACTGGCCTTTAGCAACCTCCTATTAAAAGAGATTTTAAGGAAGAAGGGCGGGTCAGCGAGGAGAGCTAAGGTGCTAAAACAGAGCAGAAGAAGGAGCAAGAGAGAAAAAATCTCACTCAGATACATGGTTATTCCTCAGTGGAGCTCAATCTGGGGTTGTTGATGTGTCACATGGTTCCAACAGCACAATCTGAAAGTAAAAGTGGCTAGTTGCTGCCAACAGGCACAGTGCCCACCTCTGATATAACTGAGTATCCTCTGCTGGAGGGAGAGTCTATGAGGAGGAGGGTGAGCTTTCTTCAGTGCCCCATATTACAACCAAACATAAATCAATATTTTGTTCACTGGCTATTTATATATAAACCAGTAAAATTAAAAGTATAAAAAAGGGGTTTGGGTAAATTTTAAAAAAATTATAAAAAGGCATTGGTCTTTGAGAAACAGAGGCCAGCTTTATTCTGTAAAAATCACTCTATAAAACAACGTAATCCCATGAGAACAAAAAGAAAAAAAAAATCACGTGCAATTAAACACAAGTAAATTATATGTTTTTTTTTTTCCACGAAAGCCATTCAAGACCAAATAACTTCACCATCTCCAACTTATCTGGTAGCTTGAAGGATAAAACAACATACACAAGGTTCCGGTACATTAAATTCAAAGTATCTCATAGCAGTGAAAAAATTCACAAGATCAGTATTTATGTAGTAGCTTAATATTAACAAGTAATGGCAGAAAATTGTATAAGCATGCAGTCATGTCTCTTACTTGTTAAAGCCACAAACCACAGCATTAGCAGATGTAATAAGCTGAGCAGCAGCATTCACTGTCAGGCAGCAGCTACAAAAGCAAAGCTACAGCTCATGCAAAATCGGGTATTGGAACCCAAGGTGCATAGTATTGTCTGAGGGTAAATCACTAGTAAAAACTCACCATGAAAATGGGACTCATTTAAAGGGTCTGGCTAGGCCTATTGTCCCATGCAGCTGTCCTACTTCAGACCTATGAAACTTAGCGGGTATAAATGAAGTTCCGCAGCATGTATTCACCGACAACCTTGGCATTTATAAACAGCAACATTTACAGTGAAGAGGGGCTGTGTCAAGGCGAGACACACCTCCTCCATTGCAAGAGTGCATACTCCAGACACAGAACAAACAGGAGGGCACCCGTTCATTCCATATGTCGCATGGGCCTGCACACCACTGGACTCAATCTTGTGACCTGGTAAGTTTTGTACTGCCAGAGTAGGACATACAGCTGAAAAGTGTAATTTTCCTTGAAAGACACTTTAATGCTTTCATGTGCTATATCTATTTATTAGGATTGACTGGAGGATGAAAGCACCAGCAAAATGTAAATCCACACTACACATTTATGTCAGTCTGGCTTTTATATATAGCAAGGACTGATAAATTCTTGCTGAGTGGCGGCATGTTTTGCTTGCGGGCTGATACTAATCACCAGGTTAGAAATCTTGGGATCACAAAGTATTAGTTCTTTTATTCAGCAACTCAGAATTTGGACATTCCAGGAAATGAATGTACCATCTGCCATTCTGAATAACCTGCACTAAATAAACACACCAGCCCTGGAAATAAAGCACAGACAAAACAATATATTTAGAAAAAAAATATGGATGTTATCTACTGCTTTTTTGCCACTTATAAAGCCTGTTATTAAAGGTTTTATATTTAAAGCACATACTATTTTGCCTGGAGTTCACCTCTAGACTTGAGTAATGGCTTAGAGACCTGTATATATTGCCTTTTTGACAATTTTATACCTCTTTTCTAACTCACCACATTACAAGAGGCAAGACTAGCATGTGAGATTATCTATGGCAGGTTAACAGGATAATGTAGGTTTTACTGTATTACTTGCTGCTGAATATTTAGTCAGCAAGGAAGCTCCAGTTACCTTTGAACCCAGTTGAGAGGTTTCCCCCTGGTAGGACTAGGCAGCCACACCATTTCAGATAATGAATGGCTGCTTTATTGTATAATGAAGTAGTGAGAAGGTAGAGGACCAATCTGCTATTCAGGGACCCTTCCAACAGGAAGGCCGACATCTTCAAAAGAGAGCTTGAAGTAACAAAGGACCAGTACTCCAAAATTGATTCCGAAGATCAGAAGAATATATTCAATCTATAACAGCAATTGGTAAATGTTTCAGGGGTACACATGCCCCCTTAATCAGGTCTGTATGTCACCTTCAGAAGAGCCACACCCTCACCATACATATCAGGCACAGAGGAAACAGCTTTTAGTTTTTAGCAAGCAGTAACACAGAAGCAGAGGTGTCCTTCTGTTAGGCAGTCAGCTACTTTTCCGCATTAAAGTCCCATAATCTGATCTGATGCAGAAGCCAGTAGCCCAACAGGGAGCCTAGGAAAAAAAAAAAAGCTATTTTGGCTGAGGCCGAACCCCTTGGCCGTCCTAAGGAAAAAGTAATTTACGGGGAGTTCTAAAATTTTATTTTACTTATAGGCCAGCAGGGGGTCTGGTGTCTTATATTTATTAGTGATGGGACATCCTAAAGCAGTACGAGAGAAAAAGGGAGGGCAATAATGAAAAGCAAGGCCCATCCATGGAACATGTTCCCTGTGTGCCTCATTCCTCTCAAACAGTTGAAGAAGCCTTTTAATTTCTGATAATGTAATTTCATAATTTATATGAAAACTCTAAGTTATGAAAGACCAGTCTCTTCTCGCAGAGAACACGCAAAGTCCAACCCACACCAAAAAAAAAACAAAACAACCCACACCAAGAGGGGGCTAGGGAAATAGAAGAAAATACAATTCTGTGATTACTCACCTGTAGAATTGGTATTATACGTATACAGCACGTCCTGCTCCAGAGATAATACCTTACTTTTGGGTTATACATCCACAAGATGGCGCTGGACTGCAGAGACAGCAAAAAGATGGCTCCTCCCGGCCCCTTATATTCCAGGGACCTCCCACAAATTCCCCAGCATTGACAAGCAGTTAGCAAGAGGCCGGGAGAATAACAAACATAATCAAACAATTTTAACCATGATAACAACCACCAAACAGAGGCACTAAGAATAATGATAACAAGGGCGGGGTGGAGCAGGACGTGCTGTATACATATAATACCAATTCTACAGGTGAGTAATCACAGAATTGTATTATTCTAAGTATACAGCACGTCCTGCTCCAAAGATAATTCCTTTCGTTTGGGACATCCAATAGCAGTGTCCGCAAGGTAGGGTGGGATCCCCAAAAGCAGATTAAACCACTGCCGCCTGCAGAACTTTGCGGCCAAAAGCAGCATCAGCTGAGGCCCAAACATCAACCTTGTAAAACTTAGAAAAAGTATGAACAGAAGACCAAGTAGCGGCCTTGCAAACTTGTTCAACAGAAGCCTGGTGCTGAAAAGCCCAAGAGGCACCAATAGGACGAGTGGAATGAGCAGTAAGGCGGAAGAGAGGATTCTTCCCTTTAGCAGAATAGGCCTGAATCACAGCCTGATGGATCCACTTGCTGATGGTAGACTTAGCTGGAGCCAGACCCTTCTTAGGACCAGAAGGGACCACAAAAAGAGCATCAGTCTTCCTGAAGGGCTCAGTAGCCACCAAATAGAACTTCAGGTTCCTGACCACATCCAAGGAATGTAGAGCCCTCGCTTTAGGGTTACTAGGATTAGGGCACAGAGAAGGCAGAATAATGTCCTGATTGAGATGAAAAGCAGACACAACCTTTGGCAGAAAATCTGGTTTAAAGCAAAACACCACCTTGTCCTGGTGTCTCTCAAAGTAAGGGGGCTTGATGGAAAGCACCGCCAACTCAGAAACACGCCTAACAGAAGTGATAGCCACCAAAAAGACTACCTTAGGCGTAAGAATGGACAAAGCAACATCATGCACAGGCTCAAAAGGAGACCCCTGCAAGGCAGATAGGACCAAGTTCAAGTCCCAGACTGGTAACATAGGCTTACGTGGGGGGCGCACGTGAGTAACCCTCTGGAAAAAAATCTTGACCAGATGATGCTGAGCAAAAGATCTCTGAAAGAAAACAGCCAAGGTAGACACACGACCTTTCAGAGTGCTGAGTTGAAGCCCCAGATCCAAACCATGTTGGAGAAATTCCAGAATCCTAGGAATAGAAAACACACGACAGGGAAGAGATTTAGTCTCACACCAGTCAATGTAGGTACGCCAAACCCTATAGTAGATGGAAGAAGAGGACCTTTTCCTAGCCCTGATCATGGTGTTAACAACAGAGGCAGGCAGCCCCTTTTTCATTAAGATGGAGGTTTCAGCAGCCAGGCCGTTAAAGCCAGCGTTTGTAAATTGGGATGGCGTAGCCGCCCCTGAGTGAGCAGGTCTCGATCCTTGGGCAGGGCGTACTGATCTACCGCCAG
Source organism: Gastrophryne carolinensis (assembly GCA_027917425.1). NCBI lineage: Eukaryota > Metazoa > Chordata > Amphibia > Anura > Microhylidae > Gastrophryne > Gastrophryne carolinensis. The sequence continues at coordinate 473,205,672 of CM051234.1, read as the reverse complement.
CTGCACGATGTCTGCGAACCACACTCTTCTTGGCCAACGGGGGGCCACCAGGATTGCTGGCACCCCTTCCTGAGCTATCTTTCGCAGAACCCTGCCCAACAGGGGAAACGGGGGAAAGACATACAGTAGCTGAAAGCCCTGCCAGGGCATTGTCAGAGCATCCATGGCTAAGGCCAGAGGGTCCCGGGACAGAGATACAAAGACTGGAAGCTTGTGATTGTGAGGAGACTCAAACAGATCCACATCTGGCTGACCCCAACGGTGACACAGAGAGCGAAACACCCTGTTGCTGAGGGACCATTCCCCCAGGTGAGAAGTCCCCCTGCTCAGAGAGTCTGCCTCCAGATTCTCCACCCCCGGAATGTACACAGCTGAGATGCAGGGAACATTGTCCTCTGCCCAGGACAGGATTAGAGACACTTCCTTGAGGGCCCCCTTGCTCCGAGTCCCTCCCTGATGATTGATGTAGGCAACCGCCGTCTGGTTGTCCGAGTGTACCTGAACAACCCGACCCGAAGGTGCGGGGTCAAGCGGGCTAGAACCAACCTGATCGCCCTCAGTTCCAGAACGTTGATAGGGGTGTGGGCCTCCTGAAGGCCCCACTGCCCCTGGAATGTTAGGGATCTCCAGAAGCCCCCCCAACCTGTCAGACTGGCATCCGTGGTGACTGTCTCCCAGCAAGGGGCCAGAAAGGATCTGCTCACCAACAGGTTCCTTGAGTCCAGTCACCACGAAAGGGACCGCCTGGCTAGGGGGGACAGAACCAAAACCTGATCCAGGGACACAGGGACCCTGTCCCATACAGACAAGAGGTGGAGTTGAAGAGGCCTCATGTGAAACTGAGCATAAGGAACCGCCTCGAAGCAGGACACCATCAGGCCCACCAGCTGCATTCCCTGCCTGATGGAAGGATGAGGGCAGGACAGAAGGAGCTGAGCTTGCGCTTGCAGACTGTCCACCTTCTGCTGAGGAAGAAAGATCCTGGCCCGAGCTGTATCCAGATTCATGTCCAGAAATGGCTTCACCAAAGAGGGAGACAGGGAAGATTTGGAGTGGTTTATCACCCAGCCGAATGACTCCAGTGTGGTCACCACCCGCTGAGTATCCAGCCCTGCCTGTTGGCAGGATGGAGAAGTGATAAGAATGTCGTCCAAATAGGGAAGAGTTCGAATGCCCTGAGCTCTCAGCAGAGCCATAATGCCCGCCAGCACCTTGGTGAATACCCTGGGAGCCGAAGTGAGACCGAAGGGCAGTGCCACGAACTGGTAATGCTGATCCTCCAGAGCGAACCTGAGGAATCTCTGATGACCTGGAAAGACTGGAATATGGAGGTTAGCATTCTTGATATCCACAAAGGTCATGAAGTCCCCTGGGCGTAGTGAACTTACAGCTGAGCGCAGAGTCTCCATGCGAAACCTCCTGGGTCTGACAAAATTGTTGAGAAGCTTTAAGTCCAGGATGGGTCTGACAGACCCATCTCTTTTGGGAACAGAGAAAATACCATTTTGTGAGTACTCACCTGTAAAATGGGTATTACGAGTATGTCACACACCCCGCTTCCAACATCCATGACACTTTGGAAACCGGCCTGTAGAGGGCGATCTTGCAGAGATGACATGGAAAAAAGGAGCCCCTCCTGGTCCATAAGTACCTGGGACCTCCCACTATTCCCCAGTCTTTTAAAAAAGCAGTGAGAAACCAGAAAGAGCAAATTATATAAGAAACACCATATAAAGGACCCCAGAGCAAAAAAGGGCGGGGGAAGAGGGGTGTGTGACATACTCGTAATAACCATTTTACAGGTGAGTACTCACAAAATGGTATTATTCCTAGTATGTCACACACCTCGCTTCCAACATCCATAACACTTGGGACATCCAAAAGCAGTGTCAATAATGGGTGGGGACCCAAGAAGAAAAATAAGGCATAACTTAAATTACTGCAGCTTGCAGAACTTTGCGGCCAAAAGCAGCATCCGCTGAGGCCTGCACATCAACCTTGTAAAACTTAGAAAAAGTATGCACCGAAGACCAAGTAACAGCCTTACAAACCTGCTCAACAGAAGCCTGGTGCTGAAAAGCCATAGTAACACAGAAAAGGGGGAACCTTCCCCTTTGCAGAATAGGCCCCAACAATGGCCTAACGTATCCATTTACTAGTGGAAGACTTGGCGGGCGCCAAACCCTTCCTAGGCCCAGAGGGCACAACAAAAAAGGCATCCGTCTTACGGAAAGCAGAAGTAGTCACCAAATAATACTTAACACAACGAACAAAGAATGCAAAACCCTTTCCTTGTTATTACTAGGATTAGGGCAAAGTGAAGGAAGAACTATATCCTGATTAAGGTGGAAGGCAGACACCACCTTAGGAAGGAAATCCGGTTTAAAACGGAAAACCACCTTATCCCGATGCCTTTCAAAATAAGGGGCCTGGATTGACAGGGCCGCCAATTCAGAAACCCGACGGACAGAGGTAATAGCAACCAAAAAAGCAACCTTCTGAGTAAGAATATGAAGAGGAACATCCTGCAACGGCTCAAAAGGAGCAGCCTGCATGGCAGAAAGCACCAAGTTAAGATCCCAAACTGGAAGTAGGGGCTTTCTAGGAGGCCGCACATGCGTGACCCCCTGGAAAAAGGTCTTAACCAAAGGATGAAGAGCAAAAGATCTTTGAAAGAAAATAGCCAAAGCAGAAACCTGCCCCTTCAAAGTACTAATCTGGAAACCCAAATCCAGACCATGTTGCAGAAACTCCAAAATCCTAGGGATAGAAAATACCCTACAAGGCAAGACCCTAGACTCGCACCAATCAATATAGGACCTCCAAGTCCTGTAATAAACAATAGAGGAAGACTTTTTCCTAGCTCTAACAAGAGTCTGAATGACCGCATCAGAAAGACCTTCCTCTTTTAAGATGGAGATTTCAGCAGCCATGCCGTCAAAGCCAGCGTTGGTAAATTGGGGTAACAGAGTTGACCTTGGGTGATGAGATCTGGAAGAAGAGGCAGATGCAACTGATCCTCTGCCAGACTTGTGATGTCTGCGAACCACAGACATCTTGGCCATCTCGGAGCCACCAGGATTGCTGACGCCCCTTCCAGAACTAGCTTGCGCACCACCTTGCTCATCATGGAGAATGGGGGAAACAGATACAGGAACCCCAGATCCTTCCAGGCCAGAGACATGGCATCCACTGCCACTGCCAGAGGATCCTGGGATAGAGACACAAACACTGGAAGTTTGTGGTTGTGACGAGAAGCAAACAGGTCCAACCGTGGAGTCTCCCACTTGTGACAAAGAAACTGAAAGACCTTGGGATTGAGAGACCACTCTCCCTGGCGAGCGCATGCTCTGCTCAGGGAGTCTGCCTCCACATTCTCTATCCCCGGAATGTAAACTGCCGATATGCAGGGCACATTGATGTCTGCCCAGTGGAGGATCAGAGACACTTCCCGGAGGGCACCCCAACTGCGAGTCCCTCCTTGGTGATTGATGTATGCAACCGCTGTTCGGTTGTCTGACTGAATCTGAACCGGCAGACCCCGCAAGAATTGAGTCAATCGTAGTAGGACTAAACGAATGGCCCGAAGCTCCAATACATTGATTGGAGAGTGAGTCTCCTGCGGCCCCCACAAACCCTGGAACCGATGTTCCCTCCAGATGCTTCCCCAGCCCATGAGGCTGGCATCTGTGGTGACCAATTCCCAACAGGGGGTCAGAAATGACTTGCCGCTTCTGAGATTGCTCGAAGTCAGCCACCACTGAAGGGACTGCAGAACGTGGGGAGACAACAAACAAACCTGATTCAAAGACAGCGAGCGCTTGTCCCACTTTGCCAAGAGAAAGAGCTGAAGAGTCCTCATGTGAAACTGTGCAAACGGGCCGCTTCAAATGTGGCCACCATCAGCTCCACTAGCCTCATCCCCAGGCGGATAGGCTGACGAGGATTGGACAATAACAGACAAATTAAATCCTGAGAATCCCTCAGAACAACCTTGGACTGAGGAAGAAATACCCTGGCCTGAAGGGTATCCAGTATCAGACCCAAAAAGGGAATCTCCCTGATGGGGCAAAGAGAAGATTTGGCATGGTTTATCACCCAACCGAATCTCTCTAGCGTCGCCACCACCGTCCTGGTGTCCAATTCCGCCTGATTGAAGGACGGGGCTGTGATGAGAAGGTCGTCCAGGAATGGCACAATGCGAATGCCTTGGACCCTGAGAATAGCCATTACTCCTGCCAACACCTTGGTAAACACTCTTGGGGACGAAGTAAGACCGAATGGAAGGGCCACAAACTGAAAATGCTGGTCTTCTACTGTGAACCTGAGAAATCTCTGGTGAGCGGAACTGATGGGAATGTGCAGATAAGCATCCTTGATGTCTATAGTCTCCCTGACGGAGAGCGTCGACCGTTGAACGCAATGATTCCATGCAGAACTTTCTGAAACGGATAAATAGATTGAGTCGCCTTAGATCTAGAATAGGCCGAACAGAGCCGTCCTTTTTGGGTACCGTAAATAGGTTGGAATAAAAGCCCAGACTCTTTTCCGCTGGAGGCACCAGAAGGATGACATCCATGTTTAAGAGGTTCGCCACTGCCGCCCGGAGCCCTTGCGCAATCACCAGATCCGCGGGCATACGGGACCTGAAAAATCTGGGAGGAGGCCTGAACTCGAATTCCAGCTTGTAACCGGAGGACACAACTTCCAGAATCCATCTGTCCGATACCTCCTTGACCAAAGCCTGGAAGAAGAACTGCAGCCGTCCCCCCCAACCGTAAGGGTGAGGGCGCCTCCTCATTGCTGGGCAGGTTTGGAAGTAGACTTAGACTTGGACCCCCAACTCTGACCTGGACGGCCACATCCTCTACCTCTGTTCCATGCAGTCCCCCTTGGGGCTGAAAAGGCCGACCCTCTACCAGATCTGGCCATCCAGCCGCCCACTGGCGTAACCATATAGACCGCCGAATAGCAACTAGCAAGGCGGAAGGTCTGCTGCACATGGCCAAGGAATCATCCAAAGCAGAAAGTACAAAAGACACAAACAATTCACAACGCTTGAGAGCGACAAACTCATCAGAGGCTGGATCAAGCCCTGAGGTATTCAATAGGTCTCTAATAACAGACCTAATAGCAACTGCCATAAGTGCCGAAGCACCCACAGGCCGCAAGGCCGAGCCAACGCTAGCAAAAGCGTGACAAGCCATTTGATCAATACTTTTGTCTTCCCCATCCTTAAGAGTAGTAGATTCTGGAGAATGTAATATAGAGGAATTGGACAAACTGAGCACAGGAGCATCCACCTCAGGGGGGATGACCAACGCTTAACAGTGTCTGCTGGAAAGGGATATTTCTTATCCCAGTTTAAAGGAACGCCCGGAAGCCGCGCAGGCTTCTCCCATTCCTTAAGAATGATGTCCTCAAAATGCTTTTGATTAGGAAACTCTAAACGAGGCTTGGAAGCCCCAAAGAACTCCCCTTTTTGAGGAGGGACTGCTTCAGGGGGAGCAATTGCCATTACCTCATATAACTGAGCAAGAGCTTTAGGGGTGTCAAACACCTCCCCTTCTCCTAGTTCAGCGTCAATACCCACAAATTGCTGAGCATCAGAAACATCAGATCCCTCAAAAAATTCCCCTTCCTCCAATGGAGAAAGGTCCGACCAATCAAGGCGCTCGTAACTATCAAACTCACTAGCCAAAGCAGCAGGAGTTAAATGTTTTTTCTTAGCTGAGGCCTTCTTGGCCACAGAGCTAGCCATTAATTTTTCAATGTGAGCCAATCTGGCACATACATCATAAAGCGACTCTCCACCCATGACAATATCACTGGGGGTATGGACAAGACAAGGTGGTGTGGGGGAAGAAGCAGGAGCCACTGACCCTGAGGCTTGGGCCCCTGACTGCTGCATCATAACCAATTGAGCACAAGATACACAAAGAAATGCATTATCACCAACAAGGGATGCCCCACAACGTAAACACTGCCGAGTCTGTCCCAAGGGAACTGAAAGCTCAGTATCCTGAGATGCCTCCATATGGTGTCTTTTTTTTTTTTAAATACTTAATTATTTATAGTTGCCAAGTATGTGGGATTTACGCAAAAAGCTACCCGGGATGGCCCTAAATAATCCCAAGTGGGAGGATTTAATAAAAGGACCAGGAGAAACTCCTAATGAAGAGAAAAAGATACAATAATAAACCTTATGCACTTAAAGAGTAAAGAGACCAACAACAAAACATCCCTTTAGCAGGGCTAAAGGGCACTCACAGCCCCAGCGACAGGACAGGCAACCGGACCAGGCGACCAGACCAGGCGAAACCGCGTGCACACAGAGAAGAATGCCGTCCATATGCAGCGCCATCAAGAAGCCCCGCCCACCACGCAGAACTGCAGAGAACGGAGGGCGGGCCAAAGAGAAATGACTGCAGGACACAATAGAACGGGGCCAGGCGCCGCGCGCCAAGCCCTGCCCACATCCAGGTCCGCACGCGGCAAAAAAGAGAGGGAAATTTAAATCCCTCACCAGCAAAGAACCGCAGGTAAGCCAAAAAACGAAAGGAAAATCTAACCAGATCATATCCTCTCTACTTTACTCTTTTAACTATATATTCAAAAGTGCATAGGACAACAACACTCCCTTCCAATAAAGACCCCCCCCCCTCCTTATCACCCCTGCAGGGCCTAGGAGAGCAAAGGGGGAAGGCACAAGGAAGCACCCTAAGGCACAAAGAGTTTTTATAGGGATAGGGCATCCCACGTCGGGGGACACCAACCCGGATACCGCCTACCCCTTATTTGAGGTCTCACGGGGGAGAAGCTCCCATATACACCCAAGGGTGTATCTACCCTTGCCCAAGCCCTTCAGCCAAGGCTGGGAGGCATATCGTAAGCATAACAGTAAAAAATGAGATTGAGGCAGAAATAGAGAAAGGCCGGGAGTTACCCCGGCTACCTGCAGGAAGGAGAGTCATCTTCTGAATGCTTCGCTGACTGCAGAGACGAAAAGACTGGGGAATAGTGGGAGGTCCCAAGTACTTATGGTCCAGGAGGGGCTCCTTTTTCCATGTCATCTCTGCAAGATCGCCCTCTACAGGCTGGTTTCCCAAGTGTCATGGATGTTGGAAGCGGGGTGTTTGACATACTAGGAATAAGGTTGGAATAATAGCCCTTGCCCCTTTCCCTTAAGGGCACTTGGCAGATGACCCCCAGCTCCAGTAGATTCTGCACAGCAAGCAACAGGCCCTGAGCTGACAGGGGGTCTTGAGGCATCCGGGATCTGATGAATCTTGGGGGCGGCCAGGCTGCCAACTCTATCTTGTAACCGGAGGACACTACCTCCTGAATCCACCGGTCTGAGACATGATGCCTCCAGACATGAGCAAAGAGTCGAAGCTGCCCCCCCACCCGGATGGGTGAGGCCGCCCCTTCATGCCTGAGGGGGCTTGGGGGAAGACTTAGACTTGGAACCCCAGGAGGGGCCAGGGCGGCCACGCCCTCTGCCCCTGCCCCAGAAATCTCCCTGGGCCCCTGCAAATGACGCTCCCCTTCCCTTTCTGGACCCACGGTAGGAGGGAAGAAAGGAGCCAGAACCCCGAAAGGGCTGAGACTGTCTCTTGCGCTGGGGTAACCTGCATCCCTTAGCAAACAGGTCCAGGCGATCCCCAAATAGATGCAGTCCTTTAAAGGGGAACCCAGCGAGAGCCTTCTTGGCAGCGTTGTCAGCTGCCCACTGGGGCAGCCAAACCGAGCGGCATATAGCCACCACCAAGGCAGAAGCCCTGCCACACATTCTAATGGTATCATCCAAGGCAGAGAGGACATATGCAACAAATTCCTCACAACGCAGAAGGGCTCTATACTCACTAGCTGCATCATCAGGAGCCCCATCTAAAATACTCTTGAACAGAGTCCTAATAGCCACAGCTGTAATGGCAGAGGCACAAACCGGACGTAACGCGGACCCCACACAGGCAAAGGCATGGGAAGCCAGCTGATCAATGCGCCGGTCCTCACCATCCCTCAGTGTAGTAGAGTCAGGGGAATGCATGACAGAAGTGTTGGACAACCCCAGAATTGGTGCATCCACTTCAGGAGGGGACGACCAACGCTTAACTTCAGCAGTAAAAGCGATACCTCTTATCCCAACTCTTAGGCACCCCAGGGAGCCTGCTCGGTCGCTCCCACTCTTTGAGCACAAGATTATTAAAGTGAGTTTGCTCAGGAAACTCCAAACATGGCTTAGCAGTGTGAAACAACTCCCCCTGCTGCCTAGGAGCTGCGGCAGGAGGAGAGATAGAAAGTACTTCAAAAATGTGAGCCAAAAGCCTGTCAGTATCATCTGGAGCCCATGGGTCAGAGCCAGAATCAGCATAACCCTTAGGCTGCTCATCAGATGATTCTGAATCAGAAAACAACTCCCCCTCTTCCAGGGGGGTATAGCCAGCCAGGTCAAAAAATTCCTCAGCCTCCATAGGAAAAAGGTTAACACCAGGCGCCAGATGCCGGCTCTTAGCAGAGGCCTTACGCGCCGTAGAGCCAGCAATCAGCTTCTCAATGCTAGCCACCCTGGTAGACAAATCAGGCTGAGACACCCCACTGGTATGCACCTCACTGGGATCAGATGTAAGCATGGGGGAGTAGGTAAAGCCACACGGGGCGCAGGCCCAGCCACAGGTAACCCAGATTGCAGCGCAAGCGCCCGCTGGGCACAAGGTACACAAACCCGCACATTGTCATCACTTGTAGGGGACACCCCACACGTCACACACAGCCAGGCTTGTCCCAAAGGAACCCCAAGCACATTATCCTGAGAAGCCTCCATATGGTGATTATCGTGGCCCACCGGCCAATAGGGATTAGCGGCCACCCGGGATGCCCCAATAGCCCGCTAGGGAAGTGGGAGGTAAAGGCAGAATAGGCCTCTAATAGCAAACTAAATAGAGGGGATAGGCCGGGAGAAACCACAATTAAGTTTGACCCGCCTGCAAGAGAAACAGAAAGGTCCCGTAAACGGTATGCATGCAAAATATATATAAAAAATAAGCCAGCCCGCAGGGCCGCGGCCGCGACGCCAGCCATGCAGCACAAGGAGAGCAAAATGGCGCCCGCAGATACCTCGAGGGGCGGGCCGTGGAGACAGTGATGCGGAATGCGCCATCCGCAAGGCCTGCCCCCCGAAGAGCGCGAAAGCGCCCACGTGACCATGTCAGCCAATGATGACGCAGTAGCGCCAACCGCGGAATGCCGTACACATGCGCGTGGCGGAGACGGCGGCATTTTTAAAAGACCAACCAATGCAACCAACACATGTGGCAACACAAAGCCAAAGCATACCACGGAATAAAATCCCAAGGAGTGAAGAATACCCATACACCCCCCCCCCGAGAAATGCCAGGGAGAGCAAGGGAGGGCAGCAGCCAAGCGAACGGGAGCCCACCGATGGACAGGGGGCGAGGGGGGGGGTATCAGGAGGGGCATCCCATAAGGCTCACCATGGGCCTATACCGCCTACCCTTTGGTGGGGGATTGCGGTCGGAGCAGCGCTCCTTAAGCACCTGACAGCGGTGCTGCCTACCGTCACCCGACCAGTGCAGCCAAAGCTGGGAGGCAGAAAAAAAAAGGAACGGGTGGGAATAGTCCTACAGGCCTGCAGGCTAATAGCCCTGCTCACCTGCGAGTAGAGAGAGCTCTTCTTGCCTTCGCAGCGCTGACTGCAGAGAAGAACTGGGGAATTTGTGGGAAGTCCCTGGAATATAAGGGTCCGGGAGGAGCCACTTTTTTGCTGTCTCTGCAGTCCAACGCCATCTTGTGGATGTATAACCCAAATGTAAGGAATTATCTCTGGAGCAGGACATGCTGTATACTTAGAATATATGCAATGTGTCCCTGAACTTGACTACATTTCTGTGAACAGTACAATTCTGTGATTACTCACCTGTAGAATTGTTATGAGGATACAGTACATCCTGCTCCAGATAAGAATCATTACTCTTGGTTATTACTCCGCCAGATGGCGCTGGACTACAGAGACCGCGAAATTGGCTCCTCCTGGCCCCTCCAATACCCGGGACCTCCCACAAATCCCCAGCATTGAAAAGCAGTTAACGAGAAGCCGGGAGAATGATAACAGAACCAACTAATAACTAAAAAACAAAGATAACCATCACCATACAGGGGATCCAAGGATAATGCAAACCAAGGGTGGGGTGGAGCAAGGCGTACTGTATACTCATAATAACAATTCTACAGGTGAGTAATCACAGAATTGTATTATTCTTAGTATACAGTACGTCCTGCTCAGGATAAGAATCATTACTCTTGGGACATCCAATAGCAGTGTCCATAAAGTAGGGTGGGATCCTCAAAGGTAACAACAGACAGGTCAGACCACTGCCGCCTGCAGAACCTTGCGGCCAAAAGCAGCATCAGCTGAGGCCCTAACATCAACCTTGTAAAACTTTGAAAAGGTATGAACAGAAGACCAAGTAGCGGCCTTGCAAACTTGTTCAACAGAAGCCTGGCGCTGAAAAGCACAAGAGGCACCAATAGCACGAGTGGAATGAGCAGTAAGGCGGAAGGGAGGATTCTTCCCCTTAGCAGAGTAGGCCTGAATCACAGCCTGACGGATCCATTTGCTGATAGCAGATTTATCAGGAGCCAAACCCTTCCTAGGACCAGAAGGACCACAAAAAGAGCATCAGTTTTCCTGAAAGGTGCAGTAGCCACCAGATAGTGCTTCAGACACCTAACCACATCCAAAGAATGCAAAACCCTCTCCTTAGCGTCACTAGGATTAGGGCACAAGGAAGGAAGAACAATGTCCTGATTCAGATGAAAGGCAGAAACGACCTTAGGCAGAAAATCTGGCTTGAAGCAAAAAACCACCTTGTCCTGGTGTCTCTCAAAGTAGGGGGGCTGGATGGAAAGCGCCACCAACTCAGAAACACGCCTAACAGAAGTGATAGCCACCAAAAAGACAACCTTGAGAGTAAGAATGGCCAGGGCAGCCTCCTGCACAGGTTCAAAAGGAGCACCCTGCAAGGCAGACAAGACCAAGTTCAAATCCCAAACAGGCAACATAGGCTTACGTGGGGGATGCACATGAGTAACCCCCTGATCAGAGAATGCTGGGCAAAGGACCTCTGGAAGAAAACAGCCAGGGCAGAGACATGACCCTTCAGAGTACTGAGTTGAAGTCCCAGCTCCAACCCATGCTGTAGGAACTCCAGGATCCTGGGAATAGAGAACACGCAACAGGGAAGAGATCTAGACTCACACCAGTCAATGTAGGCACGCCAAACCCTATAGTAAATAGAAGAAGAAGACTTCTTCCTAGCCTTTATCATGGTATCAACAGAGGCAGACAGCCCTTTCTCCATCAAGATGGAGGTTTCAGCAGCCAGGCCGTCAAAGCCAGAGTTTGTAAATTGGGATGGCGTAAATGACCCTGAGTGAGCAGGTCTGGAACCCTGGGCACAGCGTACTGATCTACTGCCAGCTGCACCACGTTTGTCAACCACACTCTTCTTGGCCACCTGGGGGCCACCAGGATTGCTGGCACCCCCTCCTGAGCTATCTTGCGCAGAACCCTGCCCAACAGGGGGAATGGGGGAAAGACATACAGGAGCTGAAAGTCCTGCCATGACATTGCTAGAGCATCTGTGGCCAAGGCCAGAGGATCCTGGGACAGGGAGACAAAGGCCGGGAGCTTGTGATTGTGACGGGACGCAAACAGATCCACATCTGGTTGGCCCCAACGGTGACACAGAGATTGAAACACCCTGTCGCAGAGGGACCATTCTCCCAGGCGAGAGGTCCCCCTGCTCAGAGAGTCTGCCTGCAGATTCTCCAACCCCGGAATGTACACAGCTGATATGCAGGGAACATTGTCCTCCGCCCAGGCCAGGATCAGAGACACTTCCTTGAGGGCCCCCTTGCTCCAGGTTCCTCCCTGATGATTGATGTAGGCAACCGCCGTCTGGTTGTCCGACCGTACCTGAACAGGCCGGCCCCGAAGGTGTTGCCCTCATCCTTATCGCCCTCAGTTCCAGAATGTTGATAGGTGTGTGGGCCTCCTGAGGGCCCCACCGCCCTTGGAACTGTATGGACTTCCAGAAGCCCCCCCCAACCTGTCAGACTGGCATCCGTAGTGACCGTCTCCCAGCAGGGGGCCAGAAAGGATCTGCCCACCAAGGAGGGAGACAGGGAAGACTTGGGTTGATCACCCAGCCAAATGACTCCAGAGTGGACACTACTAGCTGAGTATCCAGCTCTGCCTGTTGGAGGGACTGAGAAGTGATGAGAATGTCATCCAAATAGGGCAGCACGCGAATGCCCTGATACCTGAGCAGAGACATCACTCCTGCCAGCATCTTGGTGAACACTCTGGGAGCTGAAGTGAGACCGAAGGGCAATGACACAAATTGGTAGTGCTGATCCTCCAGAGCAAACCTGAGGAATCTTTGGAAAATCTGGAAGAACAGGAATATGAAGATAAGCATCCTTGATGTCCACAGAGGTCATGAAGTCCCCTGGACGCAGGGAACTGATGGCAGAGCGCAAAGTTTCCATGCGAAAGCGCCTGACAAATTTGTTGAGGATCTTCAAGTCCAGGATGGGCCTGACTGACCCATCTCTTTTGGGCACGGTGAAAAGGTTGGAATAGAAACCCTTGCACCTTTCTCATAAGGGGACCTGACAGATGACCCCCAGCTCCAGAAGGCTTTGCACCGCCAGAACTAGAGCCTGAGCTGACATAGGGTCCTGAGACATCCGGGATCTGATGAATCTGGGGGGCAGCCAGGCAGCAAACTATCTTGTAACCGGAGGACACTACCTCCAGAATCCACCGGTCTGAGGCATGAAGCCTCCAGACGTGAGCAAAATGCTGAAGCCATCCCCCCACCCGGATGGGTGAGGGCGCCCCTTCATGCCTGAGGGGGCTTGGGAGAAGACTTAGACTTGGAGCCCCAGGATGAGCCAGGGCGTCCACGTCCTCTGCCCCTACCCCAGAAATCTCCTCGGCCCCAGTAAAGGAGATCCCCCTCCCCTGTCTGGATCCACGGTAGGGGGAAGAAAAGGAGCCTTGGCCCCGAAAGGGCCGAGACAGCCCCCTGCGCTGGGGTAACCTGCCTCCCTTAGCAAACAGGTCCAGGCGGTCCCCAAACAGGCGTAGTCCTTTGAAGGGAAAACCAGTGAGAGCCTTCTTGGCAGCGTTGTCAGCTGCCCACTGGCACAGCCAAACTGAGCGGCGTATACCCACCACTAGGGCAGATGCTCTGCCACACATCCTAATGGTATCATCCAAGGCAGAGAGGACATAAGTTACAAAAACCTCACAACGAGAAAGAGCATTAAACTCTTCACTAGACACATCATCATGAGCCACATCTAGGACACTTCTAAGCAGGGTCCTAATAGCCACCGCTGTAATAGCAGAGGCACAAACCGGGTGCAGCGCCGTCCCCACACAGGCAAAGGCGTGGGACGCCAGCTGATCAATACGCCGGTCCTCACCATCCCGCACCGTAGTAGAGTCAGGGGTCCGGGGCATCCACCTCCGGAGGGGATGACCAACGCTTCACCACATCAGCAGGAAAGGAATACCTCTTATCCTAACTGTTAGGGACTCCGGGGAGCCTGCTAGGATGCTCGAGGTTATTAAAATGGGCCTGCTCAGGAAACTCTAAACGTGGCTTAGCAGTATGAAACAATTTTCCCTGCTGCCTAGGGGCCGCAACCAGGGAAGAGAGAGGCGGAACTTCAAAAATCTGAGTCAACAGCCTATCAGTATCATCTGGGGTCAGAGCCAGAATCATCATGACCCCTGGGCCTCTCATCAGATGACTCAGAGTCAGAGAACAACTCCCCTTCTTCCAAGGGGGTATAATCGGACAGTTCAAAGAACTCTTCAGCCTCCATAGGGAAAAACGCCATTCTGTACTCACCTGTAGAATTGTTTTTTCTGGGAATCCATTCCAGACACTCCTTACACTTGGGATTACCTCCTTGCCGATTGGATGTGACTGCAAGACAAAAAAGCCGTGGCCCCTCCCAGCCCCATGAGTAGCAGCTGCCTCCTAACCTAGATCAGTTACTTAAAAAGCAGTAAAACATAAAACAGAGGCAGGCCGGGAGGCCCTATATAGGAGTCCATGTTACTTCACACCGAACTCTGTCAGAATACTCTAAAAAAAAAAAAAAATAAACGAGTAAATAAAGCTCTCTTTTTTTTTCCATGCCAATGAAATAAATGGACTAAACACCATCAAAGAAACATCAAAAGATAGATTATGACCCAAAAACGGTTGGGCCGGAGTGTCTGGAATGGATTCCCAGAAAAAACAATTCTACAGGTGAGTACTCACAGAATTGCGTTTTTTCTATCTATTCCAGACACTCCTTACACTTGGGATCTCCAAAAGCAGTGCCATCTATGGGCGGGATCCCCAGCGCAGAACAGCAGGTAGTTTATTTCACTACTGCCTGAAGAATCTTTCGACCAACAACAGCATCAGCTGAGGCTCTAACATCCACCTTGTAAAACTTGGTGAATGCATGAACCGAAGACCAGGTGGCAGCTTTGCAAACCTGTTCCACCGAAGCCTGATGCTGAAAGGCCCAGGAAGCACCAATGGCCCTAGTAGAATGGGCCGTGATCCGAAAAGGGGGTTCCTTCCCCTTGGCCGAGTAGGCTCTTTCTACTGCCTGCCTAATCCACTTACTGACAGTGGCTTTAGCTGGCGGAAGCCCCTTTCTCGGCCCTTCCGATATAACAAAAAGAAAATCCGTCTTGCGGAAGGAATCTATAGCTGCCATGTAATATCTTACGGCTCGGACTACATCTAAAGAATGAAGCGCCCTTTCCTTAGCATTAGCCGATACAGGGCATAAAGAAGGTAGAATTACCTCTTGATTAAGGTGAAAGGGAGAAACGTCCTTAGGTAAAAAATCAGGTTTAAACCGAAAAACTACCTTGTCTCTGTGTAACTCAAAATGAGGAGGCTTCATACATAAGGCGGCTAACTCAGAAACACGCTGCACCGAGGTGATTGCCACCCAAAATATCACCTTAAGCGTCAAAATGCTCAATGGAGCGTCAATCATAGGTTCAAAAGGAGCACCCTGGAGAGCCGATAATACCAGATTCAAGTCTATTTTCACACCGGTAAAATCGGACATGAGTGACTCCCTGAAAGAAAGTTTTAATGAACCTATTGCTAGCGATAGACTTCTGGAAAAAATAGATAAGGCCGATACAGCAACAGGCCCTGAGCTGACAGGGGGTCTTGAGGCATCCGAGATCTGATGAATCTTGGGGGCGGCCAGGCTGCCAACTCTATCTTGTAACCGGAGGACACTACCTCCTGAATCCACCGGTCTGAGACATGACGCCTCCAGACATGAGCAAAGAGTCGAAGCTGCCCCCCCACCCGGATGGGTGAGGCCGCCCCTTCATGCCTGAGGGGGCTTGGGGGAAGACTTAGACTTGGAACCCCAGGAGGGGCCAGGGCGGCCACGCCCTCTGCCCCTGCCCCAGAAATCTCCCTGGGCCCCTGCAAATGACGCTCCCCTTCCCTTTCTGGACCCACGGTAGGAGGGAAGAAAGGAGCCAGAACCCCGAAAGGGCTGAGACTGTCTCTTGAGCTGGGGTAACCTGCATCCCTTAGCAAACAGGTCCAGGCGATCCCCAAATAGATGCAGTCCTTTAAAGGGGAACCCAGCGAGAGCCTTCTTGGCAGCGTTGTCAGCTGCCCACTGGGGCAGCCAAACCGAGCGGCATATAGCCACCACCAAGGCAGAAGCACCTGCCACACACTCTAATGGTATCATCCAAGGCAGAGAGGACATATGCAACAAATTCCTCACAACGCAGAAGGGCTCTATACTCACTAGCTGCATCATCAGGAGCCCCATCTAAAATACTCTTGAGCAGAGTCCTAATAGCCACAGCTGTAATGGCAGAGGCACAAACCGGACGCAACGCGGACCCCACACAGGCAAAGGCATGGGAAGCCAGCTGATCAATGCGCCGGTCCTCACCATCCCTCAGTGTAGTAGAGTCAGGGGAATGCATGACAGAAGTGTTGGACAACCCCAGAATTGGTGCATCCACTTCAGGAGGGGACGACCAACGCTTAACTTCAGCAGTAAAAGCGATACCTCTTATCCCAACTCTTAGGCACCCCAGGGAGCCTGCTCGGTCGCTCCCACTCTTTGAGCACAAGATTATTAAAGTGAGTTTGCTCAGGAAACTCCAAACATGGCTTAGCAGTGTGAAACAACTCCCCCTGCTGCCTAGGAGCTGCGGCAGGAGGAGAGATAGAAAGTACTTCAAAAATGTGAGCCAAAAGCCTGTCAGTATCATCTGGAGCCCATGGGTCAGAGCCAGAATCAGCATAACCCTTAGGCTGCTCATCAGATGATTCTGAATCAGAAAACGGGATGCCCCAATAGCCCGCTAGGGAAGTGGGAGGTAAAGGCAGAATAGGCCTCTAATAGCAAACTAAATAGAGGGGATAGGCCGGGAGAAACCACAATTAAGTTTGACCCGCCTGCAAGACAAACAGAAAGGTCCCGTAAACGGTATGCATGCAAAATTTATATAAAAAATAAGCCAGCCCGCAGGGCCGCGGCCGCGACGCCAGCCATGCAGCACAAGGAGAGCAAAATGGCGCCCGCAGATACCTCGAGGGGCGGGCCGTGGAGACAGTGATGCGGAATGCGCCATCCGCAAGGCCTGCCCCCCCGAAGAGCGCGAAGGCGCCCACGTGACCATGTCAGCCAATGATGACGCAGTAGCGCCAACCGCGGAATGCCGTACACATGCGCGTGGCGGAGACGGCGGCATTTTTAAAAGACCAACCAATGCAACCAACACATGTGGCAACACAAAGCCAAAGCATACCACGGAATAAAATCCCAAGGAGTGAAGAATACCCATACACCCCCCCCCCGAGAAATGCCAGCGAGAGCAAGGGAGGGCAGCAGCCAAGCGAACGGGAGCCCACCGATGGACAGGGGGCGAGGGGGGGTATCAGGAGGGGCATCCCATAAGGCTCACCATGGGCCTATACCGCCTACCCTTTGGTGGGGGATTGCGGTCGGAGCAGCGCTCCTTAAGCACCTGACAGCGGTGCTGCCTACCATCACCCGACCAGTGCAGCCAAAGCTGGGAGGCAGAAAAAAAAAGGAACGGGTGGGAATAGTCCTACAGGCCTGCAGGCTAATAGCCCTGCTCACCTGCGAGTAGAGAGAGCTCTTCTTGCCTTCGCAGCGCTGACTGCAGAGAAGAACTGGGGAATTTGTGGGAAGTCCCTGGAATATAAGGGTCCGGGAGGAGCCACTTTTTTGCTGTCTCTGCAGTCCAACGCCATCTTGTGGATGTATAACCCAAATGTAAGGAATTATCTCTGGAGCAGGACATGCTGTATACTTAGAATATATGCAATGTGTCCCTGAACTTGACTACATTTCTGTGAACAGTACAATTCTGTGATTACTCACCTGTAGAATTGTTATGAGGATACAGTACATCCTGCTCCAGATAAGAATCATTACTCTTGGTTATTACTCCGCCAGATGGCGCTGGACTACAGAGACCGCGAAATTGGCTCCTCCTGGCCCCTCCAATACCAGGGACCTCCCACAAATCCCCAGCATTGAAAAGCAGTTAACGAGAAGCCGGGAGAATGATAACAGAACCAACTAATAACTAAAAAACAAAGATAACCATCACCATACAGGGGATCCAAGGATAATGCAAACCAAGGGTGGGGTGGAGCAGGACGTACTGTATACTCATAATAACAATTCTACAGGTGAGTAATCACAGAATTGTATTATTCTTAGTATACAGTACGTCCTGCTCAGGATAAGAATCATTACTCTTGGGACATCCAATAGCAGTGTCCATAAAGTAGGGTGGGATCCTCAAAGGTAACAACAGACAGGTCAGACCACTGCCGCCTGCAGAACCTTGTGGCCAAAAGCAGCATCAGCTGAGGCCCTAACATCAACCTTGTAAAACTTTGAAAAGGTATGAACAGAAGACCAAGTAGCGGCCTTGCAAACTTGTTCAACAGAAGCCTGGCGCTGAAAAGCACAAGAGGCACCAATAGCACGAGTGGAATGAGCAGTAAGGCGGAAGGGAGGATTCTTCCCCTTAGCAGAGTAGGCCTGAATCACAGCCTGACGGATCCATTTGCTGATAGCAGATTTAGCAGGAGCCAAACCCTTCCTAGGACCAGAAGGACCACAAAAAGAGCATCAGTTTTCCTGAAAGGTGCAGTAGCCACCAGATAGTGCTTCAGACACCTAACCACATCCAAAGAATGCAAAACCCTCTCCTTAGCGTCACTAGGATTAGGGCACAAGGAAGGAAGAACAATGTCCTGATTCAGATGAAAGGCAGAAACGACCTTAGGCAGAAAATCTGGCTTGAAGCAAAAAACCACCTTGTCCTGGTGTCTCTCAAAGTAGGGGGGCTGGATGGAAAGCGGCACCAACTCAGAAACACGCCTAACAGAAGTGATAGCCACCAAAAAGACAACCTTGAGAGTAAGAATGGCCAGGGCAGCCTCCTGCACAGGTTCAAAAGGAGCACCCTGCAAGGCAGACAAGACCAAGTTCAAATCCCAAACAGGCAACATAGGCTTACGTGGGGGATGCACATGAGTAACCCCCTGATCAGAGAATGCTGGGCAAAGGACCTCTGGAAGAAAACAGCCAGGGCAGAGACATGACCCTTCAGAGTACTGAGTTGAAGTCCCAGCTCCAACCCATGCTGTAGGAACTCCAGGATCCTGGGAATAGAGAACACGCAACAGGGAAGAGATCTAGACTCACACCAGTCAATGTAGGCACGCCAAACCCTATAGTAAATAGAAGAAGAAGACTTCTTCCTAGCTTTTATCATGGTATCAACAGAGGCAGACAGCCCTTTCTCCATCAAGATGGAGGTTTCAGCAGCCAGGCCGTCAAAGCCAGAGTTTGTAAATTGGGATGGCGTAAATGACCCTGAGTGAGCAGGTCTGGAACCCTGGGCACAGCGTACTGATCTACTGCCAGCTGCACCACGTTTGTCAACCACACTCTTCTTGGCCACCTGGGGGCCACCAGGATTGCTGGCACCCCCTCCTGAGCTATCTTGCGCAGAACCCTGCCCAACAGGGGGAATGGGGGAAAGACATACAGGAGCTGAAAGTCCTGCCATGACATTGCTAGAGCATCTGTGGCCAAGGCCAGAGGATCCTGGGACAGGGAGACAAAGGCCGGGAGCTTGTGATTGTGATGGGACGCAAACAGATCCACATCTGGTTGGCCCCAACGGTGACACAGAGATTGAAACACCCTGTCGCAGAGGGACCATTCTCCCAGGCGAGAGGTCCCCCTGCTCAGAGAGTCTGCCTGCAGATTCTCCACCCCCGGAATGTACACAGCTGATATGCAGGGAACATTGTCCTCCGCCCAGGCCAGGATCAGAGACACTTCCTTGAGGGCCCCCTTGCTCCAGGTTCCTCCCTGATGATTGATGTCCGACCGTACCTGAACAGGCCGGCCCCGAAGGTGTTGCCCTCATCCTTATCGCCCTCAGTTCCAGAATGTTGATAGGTGTGTGGGCCTCCTGAGGGCCCCACCGCCCTTGGAACTGTATGGACTTCCAGAAGCCCCCCCCAACCTGTCAGACTGGCATCCGTAGTGACCATCTCCCAGCAGGGGGCCAGAAAGGATCTGCCCACCAAGGAGGGAGACAGGGAAGACTTGGGTTGATCACCCAGCCAAATGACTCCAGAGTGTACACTACTAGCTGAGTATCCAGCTCTGCCTGTTGGAGGGACTGAGAAGTGATGAGAATGTCATCCAAATAGGGCAGCACGCGAATGCCCTGATACCTGAGCAGAGACATCACTCCTGCCAGCATCTTGGTGAACACTCTGGGAGCTGAAGTGAGACCGAAGGGCAATGACACAAATTGGTAGTGCTGATCCTCCAGAGCAAACCTGAGGAATCTTTGGAAAATCTGGAAGAACAGGAATATGAAGATAAGCATCCTTGATGTCCACAGAGGTCATGAAGTCCCCTGGACGCAGGGAACTGATGGCAGAGCGCAAAGTTTCCATGCGAAAGCGCCTGACAAATTTGTTGAGGATCTTCAAGTCCAGGATGGGCCTGACTGACCCATCTCTTTTGGGCACGGTGAGAAGGTTGGAATAGAAACCCTTGCACCTTTCTCATAAGGGGACCTGACAGATGACCCCCAGCTCCAGAAGGCTTTGCACCGCCAGAACTAGAGCCTGAGCTGACATAGGGTCCTGAGACATCCGGGATCTGATGAATCTGGGGGGCAGCCAGGCAGCAAACTATCTTGTAACCGGAGGACACTACCTCCAGAATCCACCGGTCTGAGGCATGAAGCCTCCAGACGTGAGCAAAATGCTGAAGCCATCCCCCCACCCGGATGGGTGAGGGCGCCCCTTCATGCCTGAGGGGGCTTGGGAGAAGACTTAGACTTGGAGCCCCAGGATGAGCCAGGGCGTCCACGTCCTCTGCCCCTACCCCAGAAATCTCCTCGGCCCCAGTAAAGGAGATCCCCCTCCCCTGTCTGGATCCACGGTAGGGGGAAGAAAAGGAGCCTTGGCCCCGAAAGGGCCGAGACAGCCCCCTGCGCTGGGGTAACCTGCCTCCCTTAGCAAACAGGTCCAGGCGGTCCCCAAACAGGCGTAGTCCTTTGAAGGGAAAACCAGTGAGAGCCTTCTTGGCAGCGTTGTCAGCTGCCCACTGGCACAGCCAAACTGAGCGGCGTATAGCCACCACTAGGGCAGATGCTCTGCCACACATCCTAATGGTATCATCCAAGGCAGAGAGGACATAAGTTACAAAAACCTCACAACGAGAAAGAGCATTAAACTCTTCACTAGACACATCATCATGAGCCACATCTAGGACACTTCTAAGCAGGGTCCTAATAGCCACCGCTGTAATAGCAGAGGCACAAACCGGGTGCAGCGCCGTCCCCACACAGGCAAAGGCGTGGGACGCCAGCTGATCAATACGCCGGTCCTCACCATCCCGCACCCGTAGTAGAGTCAGGGGTCCGGGGCATCCACCTCCGGAGGGGATGACCAACGCTTCACCACATCAGCAGGAAAGGAATACCTCTTATCCTAACTGTTAGGGACTCCGGGGAGCCTGCTAGGATGCTCGAGGTTATTAAAATGGGCCTGCTCAGGAAACTCTAAACGTGGCTTAGCAGTATGAAACAATTTTCCCTGCTGCCTAGGGGCCGCAACCAGGGAAGAGAGAGGCGGAACTTCAAAAATCTGAGTCAACAGCCTATCAGTATCATCTGGGGTCAGAGCCAGAATCATCATGACCCCTGGGCCTCTCATCAGATGACTCAGAGTCAGAGAACAACTCCCCTTCTTCCAAGGGGGTATAATCGGACAGTTCAAAGAACTCTTCAGCCTCCATAGGGAAAAACGCCATTCTGTACTCACCTGTAGAATTGTTTTTTCTGGGAATCCATTCCAGACACTCCTTACACTTGGGATTACCTCCTTGCCGATTGGATGTGACTGCAAGACAAAAAAGCCGTGGCCCCTCCCAGCCCCATGAGTAGCAGCTGCCTCCTAACCTAGATCAGTTACTTAAAAAGCAGTAAAACATAAAACAGAGGCAGGCCGGGAGGCCCTATATAGGAGTCCATGTTACTTCACACCGAACTCTGTCAGAATACTCTAAAAAAAAAAAAAAATAAACGAGTAAATAAAGCTCTCTTTTTTTTTCCATGCCAATGAAATAAATGGACTAAACACCATCAAAGAAACATCAAAAGATAGATTATGACCCAAAAACGGTTGGGCCGGAGTGTCTGGAATGGATTCCCAGAAAAAACAATTCTACAGGTGAGTACTCACAGAATTGCGTTTTTTCTATCTATTCCAGACACTCCTTACACTTGGGATCTCCAAAAGCAGTGCCATCTATGGGCGGGATCCCCAGCGCAGAACAGCAGGTAGTTTATTTCACTACTGCCTGAAGAATCTTTCGACCAACAACAGCATCAGCTGAGGCTCTAACATCCACCTTGTAAAACTTGGTGAATGCATGAACCGAAGACCAGGTGGCAGCTTTGCAAACCTGTTCCACCGAAGCCTGATGCTGAAAGGCCCAGGAAGCACCAATGGCCCTAGTAGAATGGGCCGTGATCCGAAAAGGGGGTTCCTTCCCCTTGGCCGAGTAGGCTCTTTCTACTGCCTGCCTAATCCACTTACTGACAGTGGCTTTAGCTGGCGGAAGCCCCTTTCTCGGCCCTTCCGATATAACAAAAAGAAAATCCGTCTTGCGGAAGGAATCTGTAGCTGCCATGTAATATCTTACGGCTCGGACTACATCTAAAGAATGAAGCGCCCTTTCCTTAGCATTAGCCGATACAGGGCATAAAGAAGGTAGAATTACCTCTTGATTAAGGTGAAAGGGAGAAACGTCCTTAGGTAAAAAATCAGGTTTAAACCGAAAAACTACCTTGTCTCTGTGTAACTCAAAATGAGGAGGCTTCATACATAAGGCGGCTAACTCAGAAACACGCTGCACCGAGGTGATTGCCACCCAAAATATCACCTTAAGCGTCAAAATGCTCAATGGAGCGTCAATCATAGGTTCAAAAGGAGCACCCTGGAGAGCCGATAATACCAGATTCAAGTCTATTTTCACACCGGTAAAATCGGACATGAGTGACTCCCTGAAAGAAAGTTTTAATGAACCTATTGCTAGCGATAGACTTCTGGAAAAAATAGATAAGGCCGATACAGCAACAGGCCCTGAGCTGACAGGGGGTCTTGAGGCATCCGGGATCTGATGAATCTTGGGGGCGGCCAGGCTGCCAACTCTATCTTGTAACCGGAGGACACTACCTCCTGAATCCACCGGTCTGAGACATGACGCCTCCAGACATGAGCAAAGAGTCGAAGCTGCCCCCCCACCCGGATGGGTGAGGCCGCCCCTTCATGCCTGAGGGGGCTTGGGGGAAGACTTAGACTTGGAACCCCAGGAGGGGCCAGGGCAGCCACGCCCTCTGCCCCTGCCCCAGAAATCTCCCTGGGCCCCTGCAAATGACGCTCCCCTTCCCTTTCTGGACCCACGGTAGGAGGGAAGAAAGGAGCCAGAACCCCGAAAGGGCTGAGACTGTCTCTTGCGCTGGGGTAACCTGCATCCCTTAGCAAACAGGTCCAGGCGATCCCCAAATAGATGCAGTCCTTTAAAGGGGAACCCAGCGAGAGCCTTCTTGGCAGCGTTGTCAGCTGCCCACTGGGGCAGCCAAACCGAGCGGCATATAGCCACCACCAAGGCAGAAGCCCTGCCACACATTCTAATGGTATCATCCAAGGCAGAGAGGACATATGCAACAAATTCCTCACAACGCAGAAGGGCTCTATACTCACTAGCTGCATCATCAGGAGCCCCATCTAAAATACTCTTGAGCAGAGTCCTAATAGCCACAGCTGTAATGGCAGAGGCACAAACCGGACGCAACGCGGACCCCACACAGGCAAAGGCATGGGAAGCCAACTGATCAATGCGCCGGTCCTCACCATCCCTCAGTGTAGTAGAGTCAGGGGAATGCATGACAGAAGTGTTGGACAACCCCAGAATTGGTGCATCCACTTCAGGAGGGGACGACCAACGCTTAACAACTTCAGCAGTAAAAGCGATACCTCTTATCCCAACTCTTAGGCACCCCAGGGAGCCTGCTCGGTCGCTCCCACTCTTTGAGCACAAGATTATTAAAGTGAGTTTGCTCAGGAAACTCCAAACATGGCTTAGCAGTGTGAAACAACTCCCCCTGCTGCCTAGGAGCTGCGGCAGGAGGAGAGATAGAAAGTACTTCAAAAATGTGAGCCAAAAGCCTGTCAGTATCATCTGGAGCCCATGGGTCAGAGCCAGAATCAGCATAACCCTTAGGCTGCTCATCAGATGATTCTGAATCAGAAAACAACTCCCCCTCTTCCAGGGGGGTATAGCCAGCCAGGTCAAAAAATTCCTCAGCCTCCATAGGAAAAAGGTTAACACCAGGCGCCAGATGCCGGCTCTTAGCAGAGGCCTTACGCGCCGTAGAGCCAGCAATCAGCTTCTCAATGCTAGCCACCCTGGTAGACAAATCAGGCTGAGACACCCCACTGGTATGCACCTCACTGGGATCAGATGTAAGCATGGGGGAGTAGGTAAAGCCACACGGGGCGCAGGCCCAGCCACAGGTAACCCAGATTGCAGCGCAAGCGCCCGCTGGGCACAAGGTACACAAACCCGCACATTGTCATCACTTGTAGGGGACACCCCACACGTCACACACAGCCAGGCTTGTCCCAAAGGAACCCCAAGCACATTATCCTGAGAAGCCTCCATATGGTGATTATCGTGGCCCACCGGCCAATAGGGATTAGCGGCCACCCGGGATGCCCCAATAGCCCGCTAGGGAAGTGGGAGGTAAAGGCAGAATAGGCCTCTAATAGCAAACTAAATAGAGGGGATAGGCCGGGAGAAACCACAATTAAGTTTGACCCGCCTGCAAGACAAACAGAAAGGTCCCGTAAACGGTATGCATGCAAAATATATATAAAAAATAAGCCAGCCCGCAGGGCCGCGGCCGCGACGCCAGCCATGCAGCACAAGGAGAGCAAAATGGCGCCCGCAGATACCTCGAGGGGCGGGCCGTGGAGACAGTGATGCGGAATGCGCCATCCGCAAGGCCTGCCCCCCCGAAGAGCGCGAAGGCGCCCACGTGACCATGTCAGCCAATGATGATGCAGTAGCGCCAACCGCGGAATGCCGTACACATGCGCGTGGCGGAGACGGCGGCATTTTTAAAAGACCAACCAATGCAACCAACACATGTGGCAACACAAAGCCAAAGCATACCACGGAATAAAATCCCAAGGAGTGAAGAATACCCATACACCCCCCCCCCCCCCCCGGAAAAAGGCCAGGGAGAGCAAGGGAGGGCAGCAGCCAAGTGAACGGGAGCCCACCGATGGACAGGGGGCGAGGGGGGGGTATCAGGAGGGGCATCCCATAAGGCTCACCATGGGCCTATACCGCCTACCCTTTGGTGGGGGATTGCGGTCGGAGCAGCGCTCCTTAAGCACCTGACAGCGGTGCTGCCTACCGTCACCCGACCAGTGCAGCCAAAGCTGGGAGGCAGAAAAAAAAAGGAACGGGTGGGAATAGTCCTACAGGCCTGCAGGCTAATAGCCCTGCTAATAGCCCTGCGAGTAGAGAGAGCTCTTCTTGCCTTCGCAGCGCTGACTGCAGAGAAGAACTGGGGAATTTGTGGGAAGTCCCTGGAATATAAGGGTCCGGGAGGAGCCACTTTTTTGCTGTCTCTGCAGTCCAACGCCATCTTGTGGATGTATAACCCAAATGTAAGGAATTATCTCTGGAGCAGGACATGCTGTATACTTAGAATATATGCAATGTGTCCCTGAACTTGACTACATTTCTGTGAACAGTACAATTCTGTGATTACTCACCTGTAGAATTGTTATGAGGATACAGTACATCCTGCTCCAGATAAGAATCTTTACTCTTGGTTATTACTCCGCCAGATGGCGCTGGACTACAGAGACCGCGAAATTGGCTCCTCCTGGCCCCTCCAATACCCGGGACCTCCCACAAATCCCCAGCATTGAAAAGCAGTTAACGAGAAGCCGGGAGAATGATAACAGAACCAACTAATAACTAAAAAACAAAGATAACCATCACCATACAGGGGATCCAAGGATAATGCAAACCAAGGGTGGGGTGGAGTAGGACGTACTGTATACTCATAATAACAATTCTACAGGTGAGTAATCACAGAATTGTATTATTCTTAGTATACAGTACGTCCTGCTCAGGATAAGAATCATTACTCTTGGGACATCCAATAGCAGTGTCCATAAAGTAGGGTGGGATCCTCAAAGGTAACAACAGACAGGTCAGACCACTGCCGCCTGCAGAACCTTGCGGCCAAAAGCAGCATCAGCTGAGGCCCTAACATCAACCTTGTAAAACTTTGAAAAGGTATGAACAGAAGACCAAGTAGCGGCCTTGCAAACTTGTTCAACAGAAGCCTGGCGCTGAAAAGCACAAGAGGCACCAATAGCACGAGTGGAATGAGCAGTAAGGCGGAAGGGAGGATTCTTCCCCTTAGCAGAGTAGGCCTCAATCACAGCCTGACGGATCCATTTGCTGATAGCAGATTTAGCAGGAGCCAAACCCTTCCTAGGACCAGAAGGACCACAAAAAGAGCATCAGTTTTCCTGAAAGGTGCAGTAGCCACCAGATAGTGCTTCAGACACCTAACCACATCCAAAGAATGCAAAACCCTCTCCTTAGCGTCACTAGGATTAGGGCACAAGGAAGGAAGAACAATGTCCTGATTCAGATGAAAGGCAGAAACGACCTTAGGCAGAAAATCTGGCTTGAAGCAAAAAACCACCTTGTCCTGGTGTCTCTCAAAGTAGGGGGGCTGGATGGAAAGCGCCACCAACTCAGAAACACGCCTAACAGAAGTGATAGCCACCAAAAAGACAACCTTGAGAGTAAGAATGGCCAGGGCAGCTTCCTGCACAGGTTCAAAAGGAGCACCCTGCAAGGCAGACAAGACCAAGTTCAAATCCCAAACAGGCAACATAGGCTTACGTGGGGGATGCACATGAGTAACCCCCTGATCAGAGAATGCTGGGCAACGGACCTCTGGAAGAAAACAGCCAGGGCAGAGACATGACCCTTCAGAGTACTGAGTTGAAGTCCCAACTTGAAATCCATGCTGTAGGAACTCCAGGATCCTGGGAATAGAGAACACGCAACAGGGAAGAGATCTAGACTCACACCAGTCAATGTAGGCACGCCAAACCCTATAGTAAATAGAAGAAGAAGACTTCTTCCTAGCCTTTATCATGGTATCAACAGAGGCAGACAGCCCTTTCTCCATCAAGATGGAGGTTTCAGCAGCCAGGCCGTCAAAGCCAGAGTTTGTAAATTGGGATGGCGTAAATGACCCTGAGTGAGCAGGTCTGGAACCCTGGGCACAGCGTACTGATCTACTGCCAGCTGCACCACGTTTGTCAACCACACTCTTCTTGGCCACCTGGGGGCCACCAGGATTGCTGGCACCCCCTCCTGAGCTATCTTGCGCAGAACCCTGCCCAACAGGGGGAATGGGGGAAAGACATACAGGAGCTGAAAGTCCTGCCATGACATTGCTAGAGCATCTGTGGCCAAGGCCAGAGGATCCTGGGACAGGGAGACAAAGGCCGGGAGCTTGTGATTGTGACGGGACGCAAACAGATCCACATCTGGTTGGCCCCAACGGTGACACAGAGATTGAAACACCCTGTCGCAGAGGGACCATTCTCCCAGGCGAGAGGTCCCCCTGCTCAGAGAGTCTGCCTGCAGATTCTCCACCCCCGGAATGTACACAGCTGATATGCAGGGAACATTGTCCTCCGCCCAGGCCAGGATCAGAGACACTTCCTTGAGGGCCCCCTTGCTCCAGGTTCCTCCCTGATGATTGATGTAGGCAACCGCCGTCTGGTTGTCCGACCGTACCTGAACAGGCCGGCCCCGAAGGTGTTGCCCTCATCCTTATCGCCCTCAGTTCCAGAATGCTGATAGGTGTGTGGGCCTCCTGAGGGCCCCACCGCCCTTGGAACTGTATGGACTTCCAGAAGCCCCCCCCAACCTGTCAGACTGGCATCCGTAGTGATCGTCTCCCAGCAGGGGGCCAGAAAGGATCTGCCCACCAAGGAGGGAGACAGGGAAGACTTGGGTTGATCACCCAGCCAAATGACTCCAGAGTGGACACTACTAGCTGAGTATCCAGCTCTGCCTGTTGGAGGGACTGAGAAGTGATGAGAATGTCATCCAAATAGGGCAGCACGCGAATGCCCTGATACCTGAGCAGAGACATCACTCCTGCCAGCATCTTGGTGAACACTCTGGGAGCTGAAGTGAGACCGAAGGGCAATGACACAAATTGGTAGTGCTGATCCTCCAGAGCAAACCTGAGGAATCTTTGGAAAATCTGGAAGAACAGGAATATGAAGATAAGCATCCTTGATGTCCACAGAGGTCATGAAGTCCCCTGGACGCAGGGAACTGATGGCAGAGCGCAAAGTTTCCATGCGAAAGCGCCTGACAAATTTGTTGAGGATCTTCAAGTCCAGGATGGGCCTGACTGACCCATCTCTTTTGGGCACGGTGAAAAGGTTGGAATAGAAACCCTTGCACCTTTCTCATAAGGGGACCTGACAGATGACCCCCAGCTCCAGAAGGCTTTGCACCGCCAGAACTAGAGCCTGAGCTGACATAGGGTCCTGAGACATCCGGGATCTGATGAATCTGGGGGGCAGCCAGGCAGCAAACTATCTTGT
Organism: Gastrophryne carolinensis; assembly: GCA_027917425.1. Taxonomy (NCBI): domain Eukaryota; kingdom Metazoa; phylum Chordata; class Amphibia; order Anura; family Microhylidae; genus Gastrophryne; species Gastrophryne carolinensis. Next base: position 473,177,257 of record CM051234.1, on the reverse strand, counting down.
AACCGGAGGACACTACTTCCAGAATCCACCGGTCTGAGGCATGAAGCCTCCAGACGTGAGCAAAATGCTGAAGCCATCCCCCCACCCGGATGGCTGAGGGCGCCCCTTCATGCCTGAGGGGGCTTGGGAGAAGACTTAGACTTGGAGCCCCAGGATGAGCCAGGGCGTCCACGTCCTCTGCCCCTACCCCAGAAATCTCCTCGGGCCCCAGTAAAGGAGATCCCCCTCCCCTGTCTGGATCCACGGTAGGGGGAAGAAAAGGAGCCTTGGCCCCGAAAGGGCCGAGACAGCCCCCTGCGCTGGGGTAACCTGCCTCCCTTAGCAAACAGGTCCAGGCGGTCCCCAAACAGGCGTAGTCCTTTGAAGGGAAAACCAGTGAGAGCCTTCTTGGCAGCGTTGTCAGCTGCCCACTGGCACAGCCAAACTGAGCGGCGTATACCCACCACTAGGGCAGATGCTCTGCCACACATCCTAATGGTATCATCCAAGGCAGAGAGGACATAAGTTACAAAAACCTCACAACGAGAAAGAGCATTAAACTCTTCACTAGACACATCATCATGAGCCACATCTAGGACACTTCTAAGCAGGGTCCTAATAGCCACCGCTGTAATAGCAGAGGCACAAACCGGGTGCAGCGCCGTCCCCACACAGGCAAAGGCGTGGGACGCCAGCTGATCAATACGCCGGTCCTCACCATCCCGCACCGTAGTAGAGTCAGGGGTCCGGGGCATCCACCTCCGGAGGGGATGACCAACGCTTCACCACATCAGCAGGAAAGGAATACCTCTTATCCTAACTGTTAGGGACTCCGGGGAGCCTGCTAGGATGCTCGAGGTTATTAAAATAGGCCTGCTCAGGAAACTCTAAACGTGGCTTAGCAGTATGAAACAATTCCCCTGCTGCCTAGGGGCCGCAACCAGGGAAGAGAGAGGCGGAACTTCAAAAATCTGAGTCAACAGCCTATCAGTATCATCTGGGGTCAGAGCCAGAATCATCATGACCCCTGGGCCTCTCATCAGATGACTCAGAGTCAGAGAACAACTCCCCTTCTTCCAAGGGGGTATAATCGGACAGTTCAAAGAACTCTTCAGCCTCCATAGGGAAAAACGCAATTCTGTACTCACCTGTAGAATTGTTTTTTCTGGGAATCCATTCCAGACACTCCTTACACTTGGGATTACCTCCTTGCCGATTGGATGTGACTGCAAGACAAAAAAGCCGTGGCCCCTCCCGGCCCCATGAGTAGCAGCTGCCTCCTAACCTAGATCAGTTACTTAAAAAGCAGTAAAACATAAAACAGAGGCAGGCCGGGAGGCCCTATATAGGAGTCCATGTTACTTCACACCGAACTCTGTCAGAATACTCTAAAAAAAATAAAAATAAACGAGTAAATAAAGCTCTCTTTTTTTTTCCATGCCAATGAAATAAATGGACTAAACACCATCAAAGAAACATCAAAAGATAGATTATGACCCAAAAACGGTTGGGCCGGAGTGTCTGGAATGGATTCCCAGAAAAAACAATTCTACAGGTGAGTACTCACAGAATTGCGTTTTTTCTATCTATTCCAGACACTCCTTACACTTGGGATCTCCAAAAGCAGTGCCATCTATGGGCGGGATCCCCAGCGCAGAACAGCAGGTAGTTTATTTCACTACTGCCTGAAGAATCTTTCGACCAACAACAGCATCAGCTGAGGCTCTAACATCCACCTTGTAAAACTTGGTGAATGCATGAACCGAAGACCAGGTGGCAGCTTTGCAAACCTGTTCCACCGAAGCCTGATGCTGAAAGGCCCAGGAAGCACCAATGGCCCTAGTAGAATGGGCCGTGATCCGAAAAGGGGGTTCCTTCCCCTTGGCCGAGTAGGCTCTTTCTACTGCCTGCCTAATCCACTTACTGACAGTGGCTTTAGCTGGCGGAAGCCCCTTTCTCGGCCCTTCCGATATAACAAAAACAAAATCCGTCTTGCGGAAGGAATCTGTAGCTGCCATGTAATATCTTACGGCTCGGACTACATCTAAAGAATGAAGCGCCCTTTCCTTAGCATTAGCCGATACAGGGCATAAAGAAGGTAGAATTACCTCTTGATTAAGGTGAAAGGGAGAAACGTCCTTAGGTAAAAAATCAGGTTTAAACCGAAAAACTACCTTGTCTCTGTGTAACTCAAAATGAGGAGGCTTCATACATAAGGCAGCTAACTCAGAAACACGCTGCACCGAGGTGATTGCCACCCAAAATATCACCTTAAGCGTCAAAATGCTCAATGGAGCGTCAATCATAGGTTCAAAAGGAGCACCCTGGAGAGCCGATAATACCAGATTCAAGTCTATTTTCACACCGGTAAAATCGGACATGAGTGACTCCCTGAAAGAAAGTTTTAATGAACCTATTGCTAGCGATAGATTTCTGGAAAAAATAGATAAGGCCGATACATGCCCTTTTAGGGTGCCTAATTGTAGGCCCATTTCTAAGGCATTTTGTAAAAATTCTAGAATTCTAGAAATCGAATACTTTCTACATGAAAATTTCCTAGCCTCACACCAGGATATGAACGCCCGCCAGACCCTGTAATAAATCATGGAAGACGACTTCTTCCGGGCCTGAATCATGGTATGAATAACCTTAGCCGATAAACCTTTCTCTGTTAAGATCGAGGTCTCAATAGCCAGGCCGACAAAACCAGCATCTGTAAATTCGGGTGCCGAAGCGCTCCCTGTGTGAGAAGGTCTGGATCGACTGGCAGGCACCAATGATCTACCGACATCCTTGCTATGTCTGAAAACCAACTTCTCCTTGGCCAGCGAGGAACCACCAGAATGGTTGGTACCCCCTCCTGAGCTATCTTTCTTAGTACCTGGCTCAGGAGCGGGGGGAAAACGTACAGGAGCTTGAACCTTGCCCAAGAGGTTGACAGGGAGTCCGTTGCTATGGCCAGAGGGTCCCTTGACAGGGACATGAATTTCGTCCGCTTGTGATTGTGTCTGGATGCAAAAGGATCCACCTCTGGACACCCTCAGCGAAGGCACTGGGCTTGAAAGATCTTCTGACTGAGGGACCATACTCCCCGACGCAGTACCTTCCTGCTCAAAGCGCTGGCCTCCTGGTTTTCTACCCCCAGGATGCAGGGAACATTCTCCTCTGCCCAAGCCAGAATCCGGCTTACTACCTCTAAAATACTCTTGCTCCGAGTACCCCCCTGATGATTGAAATAGGCTACCGCCATCTGATTGACTGGACCTGGACAGCCTGTCCCCTTAAACTGGGGGTCAGATACTGAAGCACTTGCCGGATTGCTCTTAATTCCAATATATTATGGGAAGCCGATTCTCCTTTGGACCCCATTATGCCTGGATCTTCTGGGCTTGCCAGATGCCCCCCCCCCAGCCTGTAAGACTGGCATCCGTTGCAACGATCGGCCACTGCGGTGTCAGAAAGGACCTGCCTATCGATAGGTGCAGAGGGTCCAACCACCACAGCCGAAATTGCCTGGCCGAGGGAGTCAGAACAAAGACTTGATCCAGCGACTGCAGGGCTCGATCCCAGCTTGCCAACAGATTCAACTGAAGAGGCCTCATGTGAAACTGGGCAAAAGGCACAGCCTCGAAGCAGGCCACCATAAGGCCTACTAGTTTCATCCCTAGCCGAATGGTCGGCTGGCCAGTAAGGACTCTATTTGATTCCGAATTAGCAGAGCCTTCTGCTCTGGTAGAAACACCTTGACCTGAACTGTGTCCAGCGTCATTCCCAAGAAATTTCTTACTGGCGCCGGAATGATATGGAACACCAGATAATTGATCACCCAGCCGAACTCTTCCAGAGTTGATAGGACCGTCTGCGTATCCTTCATGATCTGCTGAGGATACCTGGCTGAAAGTAAGAGATCATCCAAATATGGGATGATGCATATCCCCTGGCTTCTGAAAATGGCCATGAGACCTGCCAAGACCTTGGCAAATACTCTTGGAGCCGAGGATATCCTGAATGGAAGTGCTGGCCTTCCAGGGCAAACCTCAAGAATCTCTGATGCCCTAGAAAAATCGGAACATGAAGACACGCGTCCCTTATGTCTACTGTAGTCATAAGATCTCTGGGCTGAATCGATGTTACTGCTGACCTCAGTCTCCATGCAGAAATGTTTCACCCGGATATACCGTATTTTTCACCCTATAAGACGCACCTAGGATTTGGGGGAAGAAAATAAGAAAAAAAAATTTTAAACCAAAAACGCACGATTACAGACAGTGTGGCATTACCCTATCCAATTCCCATAGGCAGTGTGGGATGCCCCCATCCCATTCCCCGTATATGCATTGTGGCATCCCCCCCTCCCATTCCCCATATACCCATTGGCTGTGTGGCATCCCCCTCTCCCCCCATTAGTATAGGCTGTGTGGCATCCCTCTCCCCACATTCCCATAGGCCGTGTGGCATCCACCTCTCCCCCCATTCCCATAGGCTGTGTGGCATCCCCCTCTCCCCATTCCCATAGGCTGTGTGGCATCCCCCATTCCCATAGGCTGTGTGACATCCCCCTCCCCCCAGGCTGTGTGGCATACCCCTCCCCCCATTCCCAAAGGCTGTGTGGCATCCCCCTCCCCCCATTCCCATAGGCTGTGTGGCATACCCCTCCCCCCATTCCCAAAGGCTGTGTGGCATCCCCATCCCCCCATTCCCATAGGCTGTGTGGCACCCCCTCCCCCCATTCCCATAGGCTGTGTGGCATCCCCCATTCCCATAGGCTGTGTGACATCCCCCTCCCCCCATTCCCATAGGCTGTGTGGCATACCCCTCCCCCCATTCCCAAAGGCTGTGTGGCATCCCCCCATTCCCATAGGCTGTGTGGCATACCCCTCCCCCCATTCCCAAAGGCTGTGTGGCATCCCCCCATTCCCATAGGCTGTGTGGCATACCCCTCCCCCCATTCCCAAAGGCTGTGTGGCATCCCCATCCCCCCATTCCCATAGGCTGTGTGGCATCCCCATCCCCCCATTCCCAAAGGCTGTGTGGCATCCCCCCATTCCCATAGGCTGTGTGGCATCCCCCTCCCCCCATTCCCATAGGCTGTGTGGCATACCCCTCCCCCCATTCCCAAAGGCTGTGTGGCATCCCCCCATTCCCATAGGCTGTGTGGCATCCCCCATTCCATAGGCTGTGTGACATCCCCCTCCCCCCATTCCCATAGGCTGTGTGGCATACCCCTCCCCCCATTCCCAAAGGCTGTGTGGCATCCCCCCATTCCCATAGGCTGTGTGGCATACCCCTCCCCCCAATTCCCAAAGGCTGTGTGGCATCCCCATCCCCCCATTCCCATAGGCTGTGTGGCATCCCCATCCCCCCATTCCCATAGGCTGTGTGGCATCCCCATCCCCCCATTCCCATAGGCTGTGTGGCATCCCCCTCTCCCCATTCCCATAGGCTGTGTGGCATCCCCATCCCCCCATTCCCATAGGCTGTGTGGCATCCCCCTCTCCCCATTCCCATAGGCTGTGTGGCATCCCCATCCCCCCCATTCCCATAGACTGTGTGGCATCCCCCTCTCCCCATTCCCATAGGCTGTGTGGCATCCCCATCCCCCCATTCCCATAGGCTGTGTGGCATCCCCCTCTCCCCATTCCCATAGGCTGTGTGGCATCCCCATTCCCATAGGCTGTGGCATACCCCTCCCCCCATTCCCAAAGGCTGTGTGGCATCCCCATAGGCTGTTTGGCATACCCCTCCCCCCATTCCCAAAGGCTGTGTGGCATCCCCCTCCCCCCATTCCCATAGGCTGTGTGGCATCCCCCTCCCCCCATTCCCAAAGGCTGCGTGGCATACCCCTCCCCCCATTCCCAAAGGCTGTGTGGCACCTCTCCTCCCATTAGAATAGGCTGTGTGGCCCTTCTCCCCCCCTCCCCCCATTAGTATAGGCTGTGTGGCCCCTCTCCCCCCATTAGAATAGGCTGTGTGGCCCCTCTCCTCCCATTCCCACCCCCCTCCCCCATTAGTATAGGCAGGCGCCATATGAAAAAAAAAAAAAAGTTAAACTCACCTGTCCGCTGACACCGCTGCGCTGAGCGTCCGGCTCCGTGAATGGGGTGGGCGTGGCCTGCGCCGCAGCGCTGACGCAGGCCACGCCCACCCCATTCACGAGCTGGCTCTGTCCTGGCCCCGCCGCTGCGATCGCTGTCTTTTCAGGCAGCGATGACAGCGGCGGGGCCAGAGACAGAGCCCCTGCCGCTCCTCCATCTGCTTCTCCACATGCGAGCACGAAGGTCCGGGCAGCGGGTGGGCGTGGCCTGCGCCGGTGCAGGCCACGCCTACCCACTGCCGGGACCTTCGTGCTCGCGTGTGCTCTGAGCCCGGCAGCAGATGACGGGTGAGTTTGTTTTTTTTTTTTTATTTTATTTTTTTTTTACATTCGCCCGATAAGGCGCACTGACATTTTTCCCCCACTTTTGGGGAAAAATAAGTGGGTCTTATAGGGCGAAAAATACGGTACTTGTTAAGACCCTTTAAGTCTAAAATGGGAAGAATCGACCCGTCCTTTTTGGGAATTGTAAACCGGTTGGAATAAAATCCCTGACCTTCCTGAAAGGGTACCTGACAAATTACCCCTTCTAGAAGTAGATGCTGCACAGAGGCTCTCAGGGCATCTGCTTTTAGCTGGTTCCGGGATGCCCCTGACCGAAGGAACCTTGCGGGCGGTCTGGCTGCAAACTCGATCTTGTAGCCTGATGACACCACCTCTTGGATTCAAAGATCCGCCACGTGGCGTCTCCAGATAGGAGCAAAATGCAAGAGCAGTCCCCCATCCGCTCGGGGGGGCCGCTAGGATTCCGAGGCGGCCGGGAGGGAAGGCAGCGCGCAAGCCGGAGACGAGAAGAAAGGCAGCGGGCGGGGCCAGCGGCCGGGTGGAGGGGAAGGCAGTGGGCGGGGTCCGAGACCATGTTGTAAGGCAGTGGGCGGGGCTGTCGGCCAGGATGGAAGGCAGCGGGCGGGGCCGGCAGTCCGGGAGGAAAGACAGCAGGTGGGTGATGTATGGAGGAGCGGCCGGCTCAGCTGTCTGCTTCGATCGCAGGAGGCTGAGCGGCGCTCAATTAAGTTCTGCAGTGCACTGCTTAATATCCTCCGGGCAGCAACAAGCAGGACTATGCATTAGTTTGGCCCTGCATAGTTCTGTTTGCAGCTGCCCAGCGGATATAAAACAGTGCATGAAGCAGGACGTTTATGAGTGTGCGTCGCTCAGCCTCCTGGGATAGTTGCAGATGACTGAGCGTGCCTTTTAACGCCAGTCAGCTTCTGCCTGGGGCATCCTGAATCAGGATGCCCCCACTGTGTGAAACCCCCCCCCCCCCCCGGGCACCTGTAAAAACCCACCGTTTCCCTGCTTCAACTCTTTTTTCTTAGCTCTGTCCCATCCCATCTCTGTTCCCAGCTTTGTCCCATGACTCCCATCCCATCTCTCTATTATCCCAGCTCTGTCCCGTCCCATCTCTCTATTATCCCAGCTCTGTCCCGTCCCATCTCTCTATTATCCCAGCTCTGTCCCGTCCCATCTCTCTATTATCCCAGCTCTGTCCCGTCCCATCTCTCTATTATCCCAGCTCTGTCCCGTCCCATCTCTCTATTATCCCAGCTCTGTCCCGTCCCATCTCTCTATTATCCCAGCTCCCATTTCTCTATTATCCCAGCTCTGTCCCGTCCCATCTCTCTATTATCCCAGCTCTGTCCCGTCCCATCTCTCTATTGTCCCAGCTCTGTCCCGTCCCATCTCTCTATTGTCCCAGCTCTGTCCCGTCCCATCTCTCTATTGTCCCAGCTCTGTCCTGTCCCGTCCCATCTCTCTATTGTCCCAGCTCTGTCCCGTCCCATCTCTCTATTGTCCCAGCTCTGCTAACATGCTCAGGTTGTTTATTTGGTGTGTGGAAGGTGGGAGTAGTCTTATACGGCGAGTATATAACAAATTCTATATTTTGAGTGGAAATGTTGGAGGGTCGTCTTATACGCCGGCAAATAATGATCATAATAACGATAATAATACCGACGTCCACTCACCACCGCAGCTCTTCACTTTACAGCCTATACAAGAAAAAAAGTATGACTCACACATAATATATAAGCAAAAAGGCCAAGAAGCTGCATAAATATATAAAAACAGTGGGACCAGCCCGCAATCCATAAGCCCCTAAGCTTACTCCTCTTGGGTCTCTTAGAAGGCCAGTGACCTAAACCACATTGGCTGCCGCCGCAGCCACGCTCTGCAAAGGCTGCACACAAAAAACCCCTAGGCTCCAAGAAGAAGTATGGGATTAAGGGACCCAGCGGCCTGGCCCGAGATGGCTGCCGCAGCCCTCTGCGGCCGCTATCCCCACACCCAGAGCCCTTAAGCTCAACATGATCAAAATCCAGCAAACGGCCTGCCCAGCGGTGGCAGGTGCTGTCGCCGCCGCAACGCAAACACAATAGCAGCCTCATGTCAGCCAGGCTGCTGTACAATAACTTGAACGGTGCAGGGGAGCCTGAACAAAACCTCCCTCCAGCCCGGAGAGAGACACACTGAAGTAACACGGCCTCGTGGTTCCGTGTTACGCTCCGCCCCTGCGTGATGTCAGCCACGCCCCTTAAAGGCATACCAACATTTTGTCTTTTTTTTTTTTTTAATTTTTTTTTGAAAAACAAAAACCTACCTAACTTGGAAGGAGGACGGGTTGAAACTAATAAAATAAAAAATGTTCCTCAGCAGGTACACCAGAGAGAAACCTGCGGCTGTCTTAGTTTTCAAAAAGCCTGCAGCCCAGAGCATATACATTCTGTAAACACCCCAAGACCCCGGCGCTTCCACCTTACCTTCACGAACCCCAGAACAGCCAGAAGCTGTGGGAGGCACAATTGGGTCTGGGGGAATCCGTGGGAATAAGGATATGCAGGAAGCCGACAGGGTGCAATCCCCCGCTTGCTGCCAATCCTTGAGAGCGAACAACCTTCACAATCACTTGCAACTGCAAGAAAGAAAACTGATCTAGGTTAGGAGGCAGCTGCTACTTATGGGGCCGGGAGGGGCCATGCCTTTTTTGTTTTGCAGTCACATCCAATTGGCAAGGAGGTAATCCCAAGTGTAAGGAGTGTCTGGAATGGATTGGAAGAAAAAGAATGACATCAGGCATCAAGTGCAGCTTTTTAGCAGAGGCCTTATGCGCCATGGTATTAGCAAGCAACTTCTCAACACTAGCCAGTCTAGCAGACACATCAGGCTGAGAATCCCCACTGGTATGCAACTCAATGGGAGTCAAATTCAATCTTGGGGGAGTAGGTGAAGCCATACGTGCCGCCCCAGCCGCTGGTAAACCAGGCTGCAGCGCAATCACCTGCCGGGCACAAGTAATACAGACCCGCACATTGTCAGCACTAGTAGGGGACACCCCACAAGCTTCACACAGCCGGGCTTGTCCCGAAGGAACCCCGAGCACATTATCCCGAGACGCCTCCATATGGTGATTATAGCGGCACAATAGGCCGATAGGGATTCACGCTATAACAGCAACCGGGGATGCCCCAATAGCCCGCTAGGGAAGTGGGAGTAATTAGCACACTAGGCCTCACAAAGTTTAGTGACTAAAAGAGGGGTAGGACCGGGAGAAACCAATGGAGTTCGACCCGCCTGAAAGACACAAGCAAAGAGGACCCCATAAGCGACATGTATAATGACATAGGGTAAATAAAACCAGCTGCGAGGGCACTCACGGACCGCGGTAGGTAGATGCCATCCACGAAGCAGACGGAATCCAGAGAAAAAATGGCGCCCCCCCCCCCCCGAAGAGCGCGAAGCAGCACACATGACAAGCAGCCAATGAAGGAGCATCAGCGCCTGAGGTAATGCCGCCACCGACCGCGGAACGCAGTGGAAGCGCTGGCGCGGGGCGGCATATTCAACTGCAACCAGTGCAACCAAGTCAGTGCAGAGACTGAACAAAGTCAACAAGCACACCATCCAAGTGAAGCACCAACGCATAATACCGTCCCCCCCCCCCCCCCCGAAGAGCTACAAGGGCAGCGGCCACTTAATGTAGGGCCCACCTATAGACAGGGGCAAGGGGCAAAGTGCGGGAAGGCCATCCCATAGAGGCTCACCACATGCCTATAACGCCTACCCTTTGGTGGGGGACTGCTGTGGAGCAGCGCTCCTAAGCACCTGACAGCGGTGCTGCCTACCATCACCCGGACCAGCGCAGCCAAGGTTGGGAGGCACAGTAATAATGGAACGGGTGGGAATAGTCCTACAGGGCCACAGGCTAATAGCCCCGCTCACCTGCAAGAGAGCCATCTTCTTGTCCTTCACAGTCCAGACTGCAGAGAAATTCTGGGGATTTGTGGGAGGTCCCGGGTATTTGAGGGGCAGGAAGGAGCCAATTTTGCGGTCTCTGCAGTCCAGCGCCATCTGGTGGAGTAATACCCAAGAGTAATGATTCTTATCTGGAGCAGGACGTACTGTATACTAAGAATAGAAAGTCACCGGCATCCACTCATTGGATCATGCCTACCTACGCCATCACTATAGTTAAGATGGGGGTGAGAGTACACGGTTATTTATTATTAACTAAAACAGTTCAGCATTTATATTTTACATATTGGGATATATAAGAGGTAATGACCTCTTACCTTATATCCACTAGTGTTGGTCCCTCAATTTGTAGCAGGGGTTGCAAAAAGACCAGCACACCAGCAGTTTGATCTTGAAGATCAAATTTATTATTCCAAAAGATGATTACATTGTCATAGTCATACTCCAGGACAAATAGAATCAACCTCCAGAAGAAGGAATAACCCTTCAGTAACTATCCACATAGACAGGAGGTCCGTTCAAACCTCCATTCTTTGGGTATCCTGATTTGAGATGGCCTTGAAGTTAAAAGAAAGCCTGAAACTGGGCAAAATAACTTGGCAGGTCAGGACTCCTGTGCCACTTGCACTTGACTACGGTGGTTAGCCAACAGGCATTCATGCCTGCCCGGTGATCTACATTTGGAACTTTATTGGTTGTCAGTGGACCAGGTTGACCCCAGTGAGTTGTAGATACTAGGTTTCCTTTCAACTGACAGCGCATCCCTCGTCACAAAGCAGTGGGGGTGTGAGCAGACCACCAGACATTTTTGTTTTAAATGGTTGGTTAAATAAGTTACAAGTAACTAGTATTACATACAAAATAATTGGTAATTCTTTTGGGAATGCCTTAGTGTATGAATCTCAGTCTGCCTTCAAGGGTTGGGAAATATTTTTCAAATCAAGCATAGGACCAGCATGGATATTTTTATTTTGTCTGCCATCTCATAGCTTGTAAATCAATAGAAGAAAACATTTAAACAGTGCAAAGCAGCTGTACCCCCATTCAAACAACTGAAAAAATACAATTCTGTGAAATACTCACCTGTAGAATTGGTATTATATGCATACAGCACGTCCTGCTCCAGATGTAGTAATTACATGTGGGTAATGCTGCGCCTGAGGAGCTGTTCACTGCAGACATGTAGAAAACAGGCTCCTCCCGGCCCTACATATACCGAGGGACCTCCCACAAATCCCCAGCATTGAAAAGCAGTGAAAGGAGAAGCCAGGAGAAACCAACCACCCAAAAACTGGCAATAATAGTAATAACAACAATCACCAAACAGGGGATCCAGAACAACGTGAAACCAGGGTGGGTTGGAGCAGGACGTGCTGTATGCATATAATACCAATTCTACAGGTGAGTATTTCACAGAATTTTATTATTCTAAGCATACCGCACGTCCTGCTCCAGATGTAGTAATTACATGTGGGACATCCAATAGCAGTGTCCGTAAAGTAGGGTGGGATCCCCAACAGAAAAGGCAACAGCAAGCAGTTTAAACTACTGCCGCCTGCAAAACCTTGCAGCCAAACACAGCATCAGCTGAGGCCCTAACATCAACCTTGTAAAACCTAGTAAAGGTATGAACAGAAGACCAAGTAGCGGCCTTGCAAACTTGTTCCACAGAGGCCTGGTGCTGAAAAGCCCAAGTAGCCCCAACAGCTCGAGTAGAATGAGCAGTAAGACGGAAGGGGGGAGACTTCCCCTTAGTAGTATAGGCTTGAACCACAGCCTGACGAATCCATTTACTGATGGTAGACTTGGCGGGAGCCAAACCCTTCCTAGGCCCGTGAGGCACAACGAAGAGAGCATCAGTCTTCCTGAAGGCCTTAGTGATAACTAGGTAATACTTGACGCACCTAACCACGTCCAAGGAATGCAAAACCCTTTCCTTAGGGTTACTAGGATTAGGGCACAAAGAAGGAAGCACAATATCTTGATTCAAATGAAAAGCAGACACCACTTTAGGTAGAAAGTCTGGCTTGAAGCGGAACACCACCTTATCCTGGTGTCTCTCATAGTAGGGAGGCTGAATAGATAAGGCAGCCAACTCAGACACACGCCTAACAGAGGTGATAGCTACTAAGAAGACAACCTTGAGCGTGAGAACAGCGAGAGCAGCCTCCTGAATAGGCTCAAAAAGAGCACCCTGCAGGGCCGATAAAACCAAGTTTAAATCACAAACAGGTACCATAGGCTTGCAAGGGGGACGCACATGAGTGACCCCCTGAAAGAAGGTCTTGATAAGAGGATGCTGGGCAAAGGTCTTCTGAAAGAAGATAGACAGGGCCGAAACCTGGCCCTTCAGAGTACTAAGCTTAAGGCCTAAGTCTAGACCATGTTGTAAAAACTCCAGCACCCTAGAGACTAAAAATTCCCAGCAGGGAAGAGACCTGGACTCACACCAGTCAATGTAAGAACGCCAGACTCTATAATAGATAGCAGAGGAAGTCTTTTTCCTGGCTTGCACCAGAGTAGCCACTACAGATGCAGACAAACCCTTTTCCATCAGGATGGAGGTTTCCCCTGAGTTAGAAGATCTGGCAACTTTGGCAGATCGTACTGATCTACTGCCATTTGAACCACGTCTGCGAACCACACTCTTCTTGGCCACCTTGGGGCCACCAGAATCGCGGGTACCCCTTCCAGAGCAATCTTGCGCAGAACTCTGCCCAGAAGGGGAATTGGTGGAAACACATACAGGAGCCGAAACTCCCTCCAAGACATGGACAGGGCATCCGTGGCCAGAGCCAGAGGATCCTGAGACAGGGATACAAAGCTCGGGAGCTTGTGATTGTGACGGGACGCAAACAGATCCACATCTGGCACACCCCAACGGTGACACAGGGACTGAAATACCCTGTTGCAGAGGGACCATTCCTCCTGACGGGACGACACCCTGCTCAGAGCATCTGCCAGCAGGTTCTCCGCCCCCGGAATGTAGACAGCCGAGATGCATTGGACATTGGCCTCCGCCCATGTTAGAATCAGAGAAACTTCCTGGAGAGCCCCCTTGCTCCGGTTCCCTCCCTGATGGTTGATGTAGGCAACCACCGTTCTGTTGTCTGAGCGTACCTGAACTGCCAGACCCCTCAGGTGATGGGTCAATTGTTCCAGCACCAATCTGACCGCCCTGAGTTCCAAGACATTGATAGGTAGATGGGCCGCCTGAGGGCCACACCTCCCCTGGAAGCGCAGGGACTTCCAGAATCCCCCCCAACCCGACAGACTGGCATCCGTTGTGACCGTCTCCCAGGAGGGAGCCAGGAAGGATCTGCCCCTTGTCAAGTTCCTGTGGTCCAACCACCACGCAAGGGATTGTCTGACCGAGGGGGGAACCACCCATATCCCGTCCAAGGTTCTTGTTCCAAACTGACAGAAAGTGAAGCTGTAGGATTCTCAAATGAAACAGGGCAAAGGGCACCGCCTCGAAGCTTGCCACCATCGAGCCCACCAACTGCATTCCCTGCCGGATGGAGGGATGAGGGCTCGAAAGCAGGGACATCGCCTGCGTTGTCAGAGCTTCCACCTTCTGCTGAGGAAGGAATATCCTTGACTGAACTGTATCCAGAATCATCCCCAGGAATAGGGTCACTGAGGAGGGGGACAGAGAGGACTTGGGGTAATTGATCACCAAGCCGAATGACTCCAGGGTGGACACTACTGACTGAGTGTCCAGCTCTGCCTGCCGCAGAGACCGAGATGTGATGAGTATGTCGTCCAGGTAGGGCAACACGCGTATGCCCTTTAGTCTTAACAGGGACATCACCCCTGCCAGCACCTTGGTGAACACCCTGGGAGCCGACCTGAGGCCGAATGGCAGGGCCACAAACTGGTAATGCTGATCCAGCAGCGCAAATCTGAGAAACCTTTGGTGTCCTGGAAACACCGGAACGTGCAGGTAAGCATCCTTGATGTCCACAGACGTCATGAAGTCCCCTGGGCGCAGCGAGGCGATAGCCAAGAGCAAAGTTTCCATACGAAAGTGCTTGTTTCTGACAAATCTGTTGAGGATTTTTAAATCCAGAATGGGTCTGACTGACCCGTCCTTTTTGGGTACCGTGAAAAGGTTGGAATAGAATCCCCTGCCCCTGTCTCTTAAGGGGACCTTGCAAATGACCCCTAGATCCAGAAGGTCTTGCACAGCCGTGCTGATACAGGGTCTTGAGGGATCCGAGACCCAACGAACCTGGTAGGGGGCCGTACAGCAAATTCTATCTTGTAACCGGAGGACACTACCTCCTGAATCCACAGGTCTGAGACGTGTCGACTCCAGACATGTTTGAAGTGCTGTAGACATCCCCCCACCCTGACGGGCGAGGGCGCCCCTTCATGCTTGAGGGGTCTTGGGAGGGGCCTTGGGCTTGGCCCCCAGGAGGCACCGGGACGGCTTCCCTTATTCTTGTTCCAGGGCTCTGACCGAGACCCAGCGAAGGACACTCCTCTGCCTTGCTTAGCCCCCCGGTAGGGGGTCGATAGGGAGCTTGGGCCACGAAAGAGCCAAATCTGACGCTTGCGCTGGGGTAACTTGCCCTTGGCAAAGATATCTAACCTTTCTCCAAACAGGCGCAATCCCTTAAATGGAAGCCCCGTAAGGGCATTCTTGGCGGCGTTATCAGCAGCCCACTGGCGCAACCAGACCGCTCGTTGTATAGCTACCACCAGAGCAGAAGCCCTAGCACTCAACTTAATAGCATCGTCCGATGCAGATAGGATATAGTTCACAAAAGTTTCACAGGTGGCCAGAGCATTGGCAGCATCAGAGGGCAAGTCATCCGCCCCTTCAAGAGCAGTCTTAACCACGGTCCTGAGCGCCACCGCCGTGATGGCTAAGGCGCACACTGGGCGGAGCGACGCTCCCCCAAATGCAAAGGCATGAAATGCCAGTTGGTCAACACGCCGATCCTCCGAATCCCGCAGCGTAGTAGTGTCGGGGGAGTGCATAATAGAGGTGTTGGACAGGCTTAGGATTGGGGCATCAACCTCTGGTGGTGATGTCCAACACTTGACCAGGTCAGCAGGAAAGGGATATTTCTTATCCACACTTTTAGGGACCCCATGAAGTTTGCTGGGGTGTTCCCATTCTTTCAGCACGAGGCTATTAAAATGGGTTTGTTCGGGAAACTCCAACCGCGCTCTAGCAGTGTGGAAAAGATCCCCCCTTTGCCGGGGAGCCGCGGCAGGGGGAGAGAGGGACAATACGTCAAAGATCTGGGTCAACAGTCTATCCATGTCGTCCGAGGACCAATGATCAGAACCAGAATCTTCCTGTCCCCTGGACTCGTCATCGTATGACCCTGAGTCAGAGAGCAATTCCCCTTCATCTGAGGGGGAATGAGCGTAGGAAAGAAGTAAATCATCAGATTCTATAGGAAATATAGTAGATTCAGGATTCAAATGTCGCCTCTTGGCGGTGGCCTTGCGCGCAAAGGAGCCAGCAATTAAGTTTTCCACACTAGCCAGCCTAGTGGCCAAATCGGAATGAGAATCCCCACTGGTATTGGGGGTAGGCTCAGACTTGGGGGAGTAGGTGAAGTGAGGCGAGGTGCGGGCCCAGCCTCAGAAGAGGTGGGAAGACCGGCTAGCGCCTGCTGTGCACGAGGGACGCAGACCCGTGCATGGTCACCGCTGCTAGGTAAGCTACACACAGACGGGCTTGTCCCGAAGGAACCCCGTTCACAATATCCTGAGATGCTTCCATATGGTGATTATGTGCAATATGCCAGTAGGGATTGACGCTATAAAGCAACCCTGGACCCGCTGGGAAGTGGGAGTGATTTTTTAGAAGTCAGGGCCGGGCGTTACGCTGGGCCGGGAGAAGCCACCGAAGCTCACGGTCTGAAAGACACAAAGGGAAGAGGGATGTCAGAGCCAAGCGAGGAGAAGCGAAAGCTAAAGAAAGGTCGCCTGTGAGGGCACTTACAGAACAGCGAGGGGAGGACAGTCTTCACCATGCGCACGTGAAAGGAATGGCGCCAGCGAACCTCGAAGGGCGGGTCAGAGCTGAACATGACGCGGAACGCGCCACATCAGACCACGCCCCCCCCCCCGAAGAGCGCGAAGCTCGGAGCGTGTAACCAATAGAAAAACGAGTAGTTAGAAACTGAGCCCCTACCGAGTGAATCACCTCAGGGACTGACATGACAGGAAAGAAAAGAGAATTAACCCGTAGCGTCCGCGATCGGAGCCGCCGTACGCGCCGAGTAAACTACATTAAGGGCGCTGCGGCTAAGGTTAAGATAAGTGTTGAAAAGCGGCTCTGACACCCAGTAATCGTCAAGGGCTTCAACTCACAGTGTAATGGGGCAATGTTAAGCCGTCTGCACACACAACCCCCCCCCCCTCTTTTCCCCCCAATAGCGGGGGAAACTAGGAAGGAAGGTGACCCAATACTCGGGCTTCACCGCTACACGGGGTATGGGGCGCTGATGCGGGAGGGGCATCCTCTGAAGGCTCACCATTAGCCTTAACCGCCTACCCTATGGTGGGGGATTGCGGTGGAGTCTAGCTCCGTAAGCACCTAAGGTGCTGCCTACCTTTACCCGACCGACGCAGCCCAGGCTGGGAGGCATATTCTTTCATAAAGAGGACGGGTGGAAATAGTCCCGCAGGGCCTCGGGCTGTAAAGCCTGCAAGAGCGTGATACTTCATGTCTTCGCAGTGAGCACTGCAGAGAAATCTGGGGATTTGTGGGAGGTCCCTCGGTATATGTAGGGCCGGGAGGAGCCTGTTTTCTACATGTCTGCAGTGAACAGCGCCTCAGGCGGAGGATTACCCACATGTAATTACTACATCTGGAGCAGGACGTGTTGTATGCTTAGAATAAAAGAGTGTCAACTGCTCACCAATAAGTTGGAGTTTCTTGTTGCTAGGGGGTACTTGACATAAAAAGGTTGAGAACCACTGCTTCAGATCCACATACAGATACATCAGCAATGTTAGAACTGCCTGCATGAAGATCCATAAATATGACCGGTTCTAGGCATTGGGGCATATACAAGCTTCTAGAGCGATTTATTCTCTTTAATTAAAAGAAGCCTACAAGCACCAGAGGTTTCTCTATCTGAGAAACCTGTTGTACTCAAGCCTGAGACTGGCATTGTAATGACTGATCTCAAAGACAGATGGTGAAGCGATGTGGCTGGGAAAATCCTTTTCTTCCATTCTTCCACTTTCAACACTAGATACATCTTGATGTCTTTACTGCTGTTTTTCTGGTAATTCTTTATATAGCCAAGTCATGGTATTGCCTGCTGTTGTGGTACAGGATGATTTAACATGACATCAGTTAGTACCCAAGACCCAAATCTAAGATACATCATACAGTAAACATTTCCACAGGGAGCTTGTAAATTAGTTTGGACTATTGGGCTCTAATCACCTGTTTAAATGGCAGAAGGTAACTGGTCACATGGTTAAAGTATTGAGAAGATAACAGAACGAGCAGAATGTAAAAGATCACAAAGCCCACATAAAGAGAGCAGAGTGACCACTATTATACTGTACCAACGTACTGCCCCTTCCTCAAGGTGGGACCCTGCTTTGAGGAAGGGGCCAGAGGCCTCGAAATGTTGGTACAGTGCAATAGTGGTTGCCCTGCTCTCTCTCTGTGGCTTTTGTGATCTTTTTTCATTTTGCTTGTTATGTGTATATGTTATACTGCATATAAATATATATGATACTGTTTTTTTTGTGTATGGATGTTATATCCTTGGTAAAAGGGTCCGTGTCTTGGGCGTCACATTTGGGTCCTGACACTGTGCTATCTGTGGTCCATATCCATATGAAGAGTTCTATTCTGAGCATGGGTCGACTATTCTTTATGTATACTGTATACAACTGCATGCTTGTATCCCTAACTGCATTTACAGAAATACTCCCTATTAAAGTGGACCAAAACCCAGGATGTTGACTATCCTGGGTTGTCGTCCTTTACCCCGGGACATCGGGGTGCCCTGCCATGTGAAGCCCCTCCCCAGATTGACAAGCGCAACTCACTTCTTCCCGGTCCTACGGCACATGTGCGGGCACTCGTCCAATCAGTGCGCTCTGAGCCGCTGATGTCACGCCGTCTAAGCCGGCCCTCTAAGGCCAGCAGCTCTGAGCACGGAGGCTGCATCCCCTGCTTCCTTCTAACAGGGAGTGTGCCCGTGCCGGCCATTCACAAATGGCTGGCGCAGGCACACACCCTGCTAGAGGGATATCGAGGAAGAATGGTAAGTGAACAGGGTGACCTGGGGGGTTTCACACAGCGGGGCATCCTGATTTTGGATGCCCCGGGGGGAGGGAATTGATCAGCTAATCGCGCTGGGTTTTGGTCCACTTTAAGCCCAATTAAGTGAGCATTATAGCTGTAGATAAGTATCTTTTTACCATTTTACCTTAGTCCCTAGTTACATTTGATGATCTATTTTGTATAAGGCGACTGGTATAATTCACTTTTTTCTATAAGAGGTAAAAACACTTCTGGGCTTCCCGCCATTCTGAAGACAGTCTTATTATTGTATCCTTTTTTCTTGCGTCATGAACAATGAATACGGTGTAAATAGAATGTCAGTATGTTTTTTAATATTTTTTTTGTGTTACTGATCTAATACACTTTAAAGTATTTCAAAAAGATATCATTTGGTGTGCGCTTCTTCATTACTATTTGAAGTTGGTTGGTTTTGGGGATCCATTGAAGCTGCATCCTCTGATTCAATTTTTGATAGCCTAACCTATGAGGTTGTATTTAACAGCTAGAAATTCATGGTACCATGCTGGAGCATGAATGTCTGCGATATTTGACGTTTCCCTGCCATCAGAGCTTCCTAAGCAGGTTTTCCCTTCTGGCTCCCTTTGGTCTAAGCTATGTGTGACTGGTCCTAGAAAGGCCTATTTAAAGTGGACCAACACCCAGGATTTTGACTATCCTGGGTATTGGTCCACTTCCCCGGGGCACCCCAATCGGGGGTGCCCCGCTGTGTGAACCCCTCCAGAAAGCCCCAAAAAAACGTACCTCACCGCCGACGGACAAGCTGATTGACAGCGACGGACAAGCAGCTTGCCCGTCGGCGCCTCCCGCGCGTCACTCTTGACGTGTGCGCGCCCGCGCTGGCCATTCAGAGACGGCCGGCGCGGGCGCGCGCACGTCTAGAGGAGCGCGAGTGAGGCGGCGGAAGCAGGGGCTGGAGAGGTAAGGTTTTTCGGGGGTTTTGGGGGTTTACACCCCGCGGGACATCCCGATCTCGGATGTCCCGCGGTGTGTGAGGTGATCGGCCCGGGAATCTTATAGATTCCCGGGCCGATCACCTCAGGGTGTTGGTCCACTTTAAGTGGAGACCCTATCAAGCTTGTGTTTACCAATCTGCTTAGGAACCTGTCCTTCTGTGAGAGAAGAAAGAAGTGAGCCCTGTACACATAGTACACTGCTGCTGTGGCCACTGCTGAGGTCAAGGGAGCTCACTCTACCTCACACATGAACAGCAGCAACGTTCTGTGTGTACAAGGTTCACTTCTCTCGTCTTGTAGCTCGTGGTGCATAGCTGCCAATAACAATATATTGCAAACAGTGAAAACTTCTTCCGTTAAAGACACAATTGCAAACATAAGTGGAAATACTAGATCAGTTCAGCAGCTTGCCAATTTAGGCGCACAAAGAAAAGGACTCTCCTTTTAAAATAACAATAACTAAACATAGTATTTTTCAGGACACTTAAGCCAAATTGAAAACACTGTGGACCTCCAGTACGCAGACCCAAACTATTAGTTATGAGACTTGTAGAGGATGCAACAAACCGTTTTTTTTTTGGCTGGTTTAAGTTGTTCAAAGCAGCTAAATGCTTTTGAGTATTTTTTTTTTCAATCAATCCACATTCCATTGAACTTCAAAAGTCAGCATCAAAAGAAAAGTACAACATAGAAACAGAATAATCTGTACAGTTTATTAGATATAACTTCTGTCAGGGTTTTAAAATGATACAAGAGAGGTCATGCAATAATGTTGTGCACTTGCTGCTAAAAAAAAAGAAAAAGTTACCTAGTTGGAATGTGCATTATATATCAAGTCAAAGCTTGCAAGGTTTCACACTGTCTACCTAAGACTGAGGAGAGAAGCCTTGTCAGAAACACCCGAACTAGGTTCTTAGGAGTAGCAAACAGTCATATTTAATAGAGGGTATGGTATGGAGAAATGACCTGCTTCTACAACCACTAAAATACAGTTACAAGTGTTACCAACTGGGCATCTAACTATTCCAATCCTGTATCGCAATCCATTCAGATTAGCCTGCTCCCCACTCTGTATTGGTCTGACATGCACAAATTCTGTTGCAACACGCAAAATACTGACAGTGGCTTGCCTGTTATGTATAATAGGCCTCTTTTCCCTTTAAGAAAGAAACTTCAACATGAGACAGGTATGCCCGCATAGTTCTCACTACTGTACAGATTGCCCTTACGGGGCTGTCAGCGCCTCTAGCAAAACGCTTTTATGTAGATAATTCTTAGTGATATTAACTGTTGCAGTACAGAAAAGGTGAAAAGTACCTCTTACTGTTACATAAACTAAAGCGTTCATTGACACAAAAGGCACTAGCTGGTTTAACTGCAATAACTTACTAATGGCAAGCACCCTTAACAGTGTTTTGCAATTGGCTGTGCGAAGGCACTTTATAGTCCTGGTAACAAATGTGAAGCTCTGTACCGACTGAAAAAAAAAAACACCTAATCCGTTCGTACCTTGGACGCATTTCCGGAACCCATTTTTTAATTCCAATTGTTTAAAAATGCACAACTCCGTCAACTTTAGAAGGCAGTTAAGACAGCCCTTTGGTAGGATTGTTTGTTTAAGAAAACCCAGTGATATTCCAGCAGGGCACTGCAAAAACACACAGCTGGCAGCTACACTTATATGGTCCTGTGTGTAACAGATGGAAAAAAATTAAAACATCTAATCACAAGCACAGACCACTCTGCACTTATGCTTGGATATTAATATCAAAAGTGAATATAAAAATACACATAAACACGTTACATGGTTATCAAAGAAACAAGCAAAAATAGAAAAAGGGGAAGAAAAAACCCGGGGCCATCTGCACAACATTTGGGGCCAAGCTTTCCATCTCTTGCAGTAAGTTTGCTGCTGCTTCGGGAACCTGTTCAAAGAGAAGATAAAACCAGATAAGTGAAAACAGGTATTTGCTGTAGTTCAGACTGAGGCTGTTTGAAAATATTTCAGGGAACCTAATTTAAAGACTGTAAAACGTCCAAGCTACAGTTATGTTTTATTTTCCAAAGAGAAGGCAGAAAATACACTCCTAAACATTTTCCTGCAAATTTGCTGTACATGTTTCTTACTATACAACAGATATCATTTATCATTTAAATGACTGGACTCTTCCCTAAAATAAAAGGCCCCCAATTAAAATGTAAATGAACATGTTTATAAATTGTGAGGCGTATATGAGATCGTTTAGTCATCCCTGCAGCTGCATTCTGCTCAGACTATTCTACCTCTGTGACCTGCACAGCTGCCTGTCAGGCATTTTAGGGTTAAACTTCCCAGCTGTGCAAGAAACAGAGACAAACACACTTGTGTCTGTATTCTGCTTATGGGTTTATCACAAACTACACAATTGACTTCAAAAACCTGGCAACCGCACAGCTAGGAGTACAGTCAGAAAGTAGCTCTGAGGTCTGTGGACTATTAGTCACTATAGAGGAGCTCACAGTATGCATAGCTTACATACCCGGCCTAATCCCCATATGGTTCTGCGACCAAATGTGCAGCCTCTGATCCATCATGCTTAAGCCAATATTTGGTTTGAATTTGTAACATAAATCAGAAGACATGGAAACAAGGTATACAAATACTTGGAATCCAGTGCATGTGTTTTCCCTAGGCCATCATTCCATGCAGTGCATCGTTTCAGAACTTGAGCTGAACTGTTTGAGTATAAGCTTCACCCAAACCTGATCCAGAAACAGTAGAAATCCCAATACAAACATTTTACTCACTCAATAGCTTTATCATATTTTTATATCATGCAGTTATGAGGTTAATCATCTCCATCTGCCCTGGCTTTGTGAATGCTCTGATCTGGGAATGGAGATCGCATGGTGTCATCTGCTAGGTTTACTTTGTACAAAGATGGAGCCCAGATGTCGAAGGCAATTCCTAATCCCTACGCAGAAAAACATACTTCCAGATTTCAGGATGAAAGCACTACAATAATAAAACGTAGAGATGGACCGATTCACTATACAAGAGTCTCTTGCCACACATGACAAACACTGGCACAGACTCATGGAACCATCAAACTAAGAATAGGTTAACTATCAATGTTCGAATATTTTTTATTGGCAGATGTACAAACCACCATCAACGTTTACTGTTTGTGCAAACCAACCCTACATCCTTAAATCAATTAAGTAATGTAGAAATGTCTGTGCCAGAGATGTGCAGTATGAATGACAGCAGACAGTGTCCCTCCCATCACATCGTTCTCTCTGAGCAATCTATATCCCTAACGCACTGTTCATTCAGATTTTTGTGTACTCACTGTAAAATCCACCTTTTATACATGCCCTAAATTCTAAAAGACAACAGGGCCTGCTGATCAAGTCCCCCCTGCGGTGTCCCAAATTGGGATGCCTTTCTTTTCTGCATTCCCATTCAAGGTTAGTGGACTCCAACCCCGGCCTCTGTTCTGAAAAGGGCTGTATGCCGTACATTAATAAGTATACATATTTCCATGTATATTTTTTTCAGCTTTCTGTGTTTTAAGCAGAATGAACACCGGGACTTTCACTATCCTGAGTTTGGTTTCTTGCCCTGGGAGCCTCCAGACTTGGGATGAAACCCCACAGTTCGCCTGTTAAAACAAACCTTTCCCCATCCCATGGTGGATGAACGGACTCTTGCCCAATAAACGTTGTTTGCTTGGCAAGCAGCTCTGTTCGCACACAGAGCTTGGCAATAGGGAGCCAGGGTAACCGCAACCCTGGGCGCCCAGTCTATCTGAATGGCTATACATGGGAGCGCACCTCAGACCGGAGTTGCGGAGGATGCGGTTGCAGCTATTTAGCAAGGAAAAAATACAATTCTGTGATTACTCACCTGTAGAATTGGTATTGTACGTATGCAGCAGGTCCTGTTCCAGAAGATATTCCTTACTCTTGGGTAATACATCCAGTAGGTGATGCTGGACTGCAGAGACAGAAAAGTGGCTCCTCCCGGGCCCATATATACCAGGGACCTCCCACAAATTCCCCAGTATTGAGAGCAGTTAAAATGAAGCTGGGAGAACTATAACCATAAAAAATTTAACATAAGAACAATCACCATAAAGAGGTAACTAAAAATAATGATAACAAGGGTGGGGTGGAACTGTATACGTATAATACCAATTCTACAGGTGAGTAACCACAGAATTGTATTATTATAAGTATACAGCATGTCCTGTTCCAGAAGATATTCCTTACTCTTGGGACATCCAATAGCAGTGTCTGTAAGGTAGGGTGGGATCCCCAAAAGTGAAAGCAGACAGTTTAAACCACTGCCGCCTGCAGAACTTTGCGACCAAAAGCAGCATCAGCTGAAGCCTTAACATCAACCTTGTAAAAAGTATGAACAGAAAACCAAGTGGCGGCCTTGCAAACTTGTTCAACAGAAGCTTGGTTCTGAAAAGCCCAAGCTGCACCAATAGCACAAGTAGAATGAGCAGTAAGGCGGAAGGGAGGCTCCTTCCCCTTAGCAGAGTAGGCCTGTATCACAGCCTGACGAATCCACTTGCTGATAGTGGACTTAGCCGGAGCCAGACCCTCCTTAGGTCCAGATGGGAGCACAAAAAGAGCATCAGTCTTCCTGAAGGATTCAGTAGCCACCAAATAGAACTTCAGAGTCCTGACCACATCCAAAGAGTGTAAAACCCTCTCCTTAGAATTACTAGGATTAGGACACAGAGAAGGCAAAACAATGTCCTGATGAGATGAAAAGCAGAAACAACCTTAGGCAGAAAATCTGGCTTAAAACGAAACACCACCTTGTCCTGGTGTCTCTCAAATTAAGGAGGTTTGATGGAAAGCACCGCCAACTCAGAAACTTGCCTAACAGAAGTGATAGCCACCAAAAAGACTACCTTAAGTGTAAGAATGGACAAAGGGGCCCCCTGCAAGGGCTCGAAGGGAGACCCCTGCAGGGCAGATAAGACCAAGTTCAAGTCCCAGACTGGTAACATAGGCTTACGTGGGAGACGCACGTGAGTAACCCCCAGGAAGAAGGTCTTGACCAAGGGATGCTGAGCAAAGGATCTTTGGAAAAAAATGGCCAAGGCAGAAACATGACCTTTCAGAGTACTGAGCTGAAGACCCAGATCCAAACCATGTTGCAGAAACTCCAGAATCCTAGGAATAGAAAACACACGACAGGGAAGCGAGTTAGACTCGCACCAGTCAATGTAAGTACGCCAAACCCTATAGTAGATAGAAGAAGAGGACCTTTTCCTAGCCCTGATCATGGTATTAACAACCGAGGCAGGCAGCCCCTTTTCCATCAAGATGGAGGTTTCAGCAGCCAGGCCGTCAAAGCCAGCGTTTGTAAATTGGGGTGGCGTAGGTGCCCCTGAGCGAGCAGATCTGGAACCCGGGGCAGGGCGTACTGATCTACTGCCAGCTGCATGATGTCTGCGAACCACACTCTTCTTGGCCAACAGGGGGCCATCAGTATGGCTGGCACCCTTTCCTGAGCTATCTTGCGCAGCACCCTGCCCAGCAGGGGAAACGGGGGAAACACATACAGGAGCTGAAAACTCGTCCAAGACATTGCCAAGGCATCCATGGCCAAGGTCAGAGGATTCTGGGACAGAGAGACAAAGACTGGAAGCTTGTGATTGTGACGGGACGCAAACAGATCCACATCCGGCCGACCCCAGCGGTGGCACAGGGAGCGAAACACCCTGCTGCTGAGGGAGGTCCCCCTGGTCAGAGAGTCTGCCTCCAGATTCTCCACCTCCGGAATGTACACAGCTGAGATGCAGGGAACATTCTCCTCCACCCAGGACAGTATCAGGGACCTTTCCTTGAGGGCCCTCTTGCTCCGGGTCCCTCCCTGATGATTGATGTAGGCAACTGCCGCCCGGTTGTCCGAGCGGACCTGAACAGCCCGACCCAGCAGGTGTGGGGTTAAGTGGGCGAGAACCAACCTGATCGCCCTCAACTCCATAATGTTGATAGGGGTATGGGCCTCCTGAGGGCCCCACTGACCCTGGAATTTCAGGGATTTCCAAAAGCCCCCCAACCTGTCAGACTGGCATCCGTGGTGACAGTCTCCCAGCAAGGGGCCAGAAAGGATCTGCCCCCCCCGAAGGTTCTTTGAGTCCAGCCACCACGACAGAGACCGCTTGGCCAGAGGAGACAGGACAAACACCTGATCCAAGGACACGGGGTCCCGATCCCATACTGACAAGAGGTGAAGCAGAAGAGGCCTCATGTGGAACTGAGCATATGGAACCGCCTCGAAGCAGGACACCATCAGGCCCACCAGCTTCATTCCTTGCCTGATGGACGGATGAGGACAAGACAGAAGGATCTGCGCTTGCTCTTGAAGACTCTCCACCTTCTGCTGAGGAAGAAGGATCTTGACCTGAGATGAATCCAGAATCATGCCCAGAAAGGACTTCACCATGGAAGGAGACAGGGAAGATTTGGGGTGGTTGATCACCCAGCTGAATGACTCCAGTGTGGACACCACCCGCTGAGTACCCAGAGTACCCAGCTCTGTCTGTTGGAAGGACTGAGAAGCGATAAGCATGTTGTCCAAGTAGGGAAGAATGCGAATTCCCTGAGATCTAAGCAGAGCCATCACTCCTGCCAGCACCTTGGTTAATACCCTGGGAGCCGAGGTGAGACCGAATGGCAAGCCCACAAATTGGTAGCTGATCCTCCAGAGCGAACCTGAGGAATCTCTGATGACCTGGAAAAATAGGTATGTGAAGGTAAGCATACTTGATGTCTACAGAGGTCATGAAATCCCCTGGGTGTAGGGAATTCACAGCGGAGTGCAGAGTCTCCATGCGAAAGTGTCTGAATCTGACAAATTTGTTGAGGCGCTTTAAATCCAGGATGGGTCTGATGGACCCGTCCTTTTTGGGAACAATGAAAAGATTGGTATAATAGGCTTTGCTCCTTTGCTTCAAGGGCACCCGGCAGATGACTCCCAATTCCAGAAGGCCTTGGACAGCAAGGGACAGACCCTGAGCTGACAGGGGGTTTTGAGCTAACCGGAATTTGATGAATCTTGGGGGCGGCTAGGCTGCAAACTCATGTAACCGGAGGACACTACCTCCTGAATCCACCGGTCTGAGACATGATGCCTCCAGACATGAGCCAAGAGCCGAAGCCGTCCCCCCACCCAGAGGGGTGAGGACACCCCTTCATGCCTGAGGGGGCTTGGGGGAGGACTTAGGCTTGGGACCCCAGGAGGGGCCAGGGCTGCCACGTCCTCTGACCCTGCCACAAAACTCTCCGCGGGCTCCAGCAAAGGAAGCTCCCCGTCCAATTCTGGAGCCACGGAAGGAAGGAAGAAAGGCACCTGAACCCCGAAAGGACCGGGGCTGCCTTCTACGCTGAGGTAACTTGCCTCCCTTAGCAAACAAGTCTAGGCGTTCACCAAAGAGGCGCAGCCCCTTGAAGGGAAAACCAGTGAGAGCCTTCTTAGCAGCGTTGTCAGCTGCCCACTTGCGCAGCCAGACCGAGCAGCGTATCGCCACCAACAAGGCAGATGCCCTGCCACACATTCTAATGGTATCATCCAAGGCAGAGAGAACATATGCAACAAACTCCTCACAATGCAGAAGAGCTCTATACTCTTCACTACCTGCATCATCAGGGGCCCCATCTAAGAGACCCCTGAGCAGGCTTTTAATAGCAACAGCCGTAATGGCAGAGGCACAAACCGGACGCAACGTGGTCCCCACACAAGCAAAGGCATGGCAAGCCAGCTGATCTATGCGCCTGTCCTCCCCATCCCTCAGGGCAGTAGAGTCAGGGGAATGCATGACGGATGTGTTGGACAACCCCAGAACTGGTGCATCTACCTCGGGAGGACATGACCATCGTTTAACCATCTCAGGGGGAAAGGGATACCTCTTATCCCAACTCTTTGGCACCCCGGGAAGCCGGCTAGGCCGTTCCCACTCTTTGATCACCAGATTATTAAAGTGAGTTTGTTCAGGAAACTCCAAGCGTGGTTTAACAGTATGAAACAGCTCCCCCTGTTGCCGCGGAGCCACGGCAGGAGGAGAGATACAGAGTACTTCAAAAATGTGAGCTAAAGGCCTGTCAGTATCATCTGAAGCCTAGGGGTCAGACCCAGAATCGGCACTATAAACCTTAGGCTGATCCTCAGATGATTCTGAATCAGAAAATAATTCCCCCTCTTCCAGGGGGGTATAACCGGTAATGTCAAAAAATTCCTCAGCCTCCATAGGAAAGAGTAACACCAGGTGATAAATGCCGCTTCTTAGCAGAAGCCTTACGCGGGCCAGAGCCAGCAATATGTCTCTCAAAGCTGGCCACCCGTGCAGCCAAATCAGGTTGAGACTCCCCACTGGTATGCACCTCACTAGGAGTCAGATGTAAGCGTGGGGGGGTAGGCGAAGCCAGAGGGGGCGCAGGCCCAGCCACCGGTAACCCAGATTGCAGCGCATCTGCTGGGCGCAGGGTACACACACCCTGAAATCGTCACTTATAGGGGATACCCCACACGCCACACACAGCCGGGCTTGTCCCGAAGGAACCCCAAGCACATTATCCTGAGAAGCCTCCATATGGTGATTATTGTGGCACAACCGGCCAATTGGGATTGACGCTAATAAAGCTACCCGGGATGCCCCAATAGCCCGCTATGGAAGTGGGAGACAATGGATCACAAAAGCCCTCCAAGAAGGAGTTAACGCTAATTAAAGGGGATAGGGCCAGGAGAAACCACAAAAAAGTTTGACCCGCCTGCAAGACATAAAACAAAGATCCCGTAAGCATAATACAATGAAGGTACAAGGAAAAGCCAG
Source organism: Gastrophryne carolinensis (assembly GCA_027917425.1). Lineage (NCBI taxonomy): Eukaryota > Metazoa > Chordata > Amphibia > Anura > Microhylidae > Gastrophryne > Gastrophryne carolinensis. The sequence continues at coordinate 473,148,841 of CM051234.1, read as the reverse complement.
CCCGCAGGGCCACTTACGGACTGTGATAGGGAGACGCCAGACACGCAGCACAGGAGCCCCAAAATGGCGGCTGCATATACCTCAAGGGGCGGGCCGCGGAGAAGTGATGCGGAAAACGTCATCCGCAAGGCCGGCCTCCGAAGAGCATGAAAACGCGCACCCGTGACAAGGCCAGCCAATGACAGAGCAGCAGCGCCTGAGGCGATGCCGCCATCCGCGGAGCGAAGTTCAAGCGCGCAGTGGCGATAATAAAAAACCCAGAATCACAACATGGATATACAAAGTTAACACATACACCAACCCCCCCCCCCCCCCCCCCCCAAGATCTACCCAGGGAGAGCAAAGGGGAAGCAGCAGCTGGCCTAGGAGGAGCCTAACTGAGGGGACAGGGGGCGAACGGCCGCGGGAGGGACATCCCATAAGGCTCACCACGGGCCTATACCGCCTACCCTTTGGTGGGGGACTGCGGTTGGAGCAGCGCTCCTTAGCACCTGACAGAGGTGCTGCCTATTACCCGACTAGCGCAGCCTAAGCTGGGAGGCAGTGAAAAGGAACGGGTGGGAATAGTCCTACAGGGCCACAGGCTAATAAGCCCTGCTCACCTGCGAGTAGAAATAGCCATCTTCTAGTCATCGCAGCCCAGACTGCAGAGAAGAACTGGGGAATTTGTGGGAGGTCCCTGGTATATATGGGGCCGGGAGGAGCCACTTTTCTGTCTCTGCAGTCCAGTGCCATCTACTGGATGAATTACCCAAGAGTAAGGAATATCTCCTGGAACAGGACATGCTGTATACTTAGAATAGGTGGGTTTTGTCGTGATCCAGGACCTGCCCAATTATTCAAAGCATAATTTTTTTTTCAGTCAGTTTAATTTATTTTGCTGAGATTTTATATATTTATTGAGTTACCTGGTGGTCTCATTACAGAAGCCGCACCTCACACACAGAGCTGTTACTATCATGTACAGTGCCTGCCTGTGATAAAACCTCCACCAAGTTCACTACAGCTGTTGCTAGGAGACCAGTTGGCTAAATGTTGCGGCTGTCTGTTATCACCTTCAATGAATAAAACCCAGCAGATCCCCCCCATTCAGCAAATGGATTGAGTCATTTTCATTTTACAATTGAAAAGTAAGGCATACTCCCCCCCCCCCCCCTTTGTATTGGCACATTATTTATACACGTTAGAAGCTATTGTGTGGCTATGTAATTATTTATCTTTCTTAATGCAAATTTTCACGATAGCGCTCATTTAAAGGTTAAATTAAACATCTTTAGAAAAAAAAAACCTTTGTGCCCTTTCACAGGCCTGGTAACTAAGTGCATACAAAAACAAGTCCTCTTCTTCCTACTCTGGGAAAGACCTTATATGTCAGCAACGGTTCCACACTATTTATAACTTCACTTTCATTAGCTAGCTTTAATGCATTCACCACTGCTAGGTGATGGTTAACAGGCTGGAATTTTACTACTACAAATATTCTAAAGTTTCCATGCAGAGCAGGGGAATGTTCAAGCAGTATAAAAAAAGCAATTCTGTGAGAACTCACCTGTAGAATTGTTTTTGTTCTTGCATGGCATGGCCCGCTTCGGTATTCATAACAGTTGGTTATTCCGTTACAAGGTGGCGCAATGGTACTGCAGAAAAGCAGTGGCTTGTCCCAGCTCCCTATAAAAACGGGCTTAACCATAGAGTTCCCTAGCGTACACAAGCAGTGAGACAAGAAGCCGGGAGAGAATAAGTAAAAAATGTGAAAAAGGTAAAAGACCCCAATTGACTTGAAACAATCACCATAAGAGGCAACCAAGAACAACCATAACAAGGGTGGGGCAAAGCGGGCCGTGCCATGCAAGAACAAAAACAATTCTACAGGTGAGTACTCACAGAATTGCATTTTTCTTTATTGCATGGCACGGCCCGCTTCGGTATTCATAAAAGTTGGGACATCTAAAAGCAGTGTCCAGAGTAGGGTGGGATCCCCAAAGAGTAACGGCCAGTAGTTCAAGTCACTACTGCCTGAAGCACCTTGCGGCCAAAAGCAGCATCCGCTGAGGCCTTAACATCAACCTTGTAAAACTAGAAAAAGTATTAACAGAAGACCAAGTAGCGGCCTTGCAAACGTGTTCAACAGAAGCTTGGTGCTGAAAAGCCCAAGAGGCACCAATAGCACGAGTAGAATGAACAGTAATCCTAAAGGGAGGTTACTTTCCCATAGCAGAATAGGCTTGAACCACCGCCTGACGGATCCACTTGCTGATAGTGGATTTAGCCGGAGGCAAACCCTTTCTAGGTCCAGAAGTGAGAACAAAAAAGAGCATCAGACTTCCTGAAAGGCTCAGTGGCGACCAAATAAAACTTCAGAGCCCTGACCACATCTAGGGAATGCAAAGTCCGCTCCTTGGAATTAGGAGGATTAGGACACAATGAAGGCAAGACAATGTCCTGATTAAGATGAAAGGCAGACACAACCTTTGGCAGGAAGTCCGGCTTGAGCCGAAACACCGCCTTATCCTGATGCCTCTCAAAATAAGGAGGTTTGATGGAACGTGCCGCTAGTTCAGAAACTCGCCTTACAGAAGTGATAGCCAGCAGAAAGGCTACCTTAAGGGTCAGAAAAGACAAGGTACCATCACGGATAGGCTCAAAGGGAGGCCCTTGCAGGGCAGACAACCCCAGATTCAAATCCCAGACTGGTAGCAAAGGCTTACGGGGTGGACGCACATGAGAAACACCCTGAAAAAAGGTTTTAACCAACCGGTGATTGGCAAAAGATCTTTGAATTGGCAGAGCTGAAACATTTTTTTAGGGTCTTTTAGGGTACTAAGTTGAAGGCCCTGATCCAAACCATGTTGCAAGAATTCCAGAATCCTGGGAATAGAAAACACCCGACAGGGAAGAGACTTGGACTCACACCAGGCAATGTAAGCATTTAGGCTCAGAAGGACAAAACCAACCGAGCAGGACCAAGCCAAAGGGCACCTAAACCCGTGGTAGCAATCAGATCCGGTACATAAGGATGGAGAAACCTATAAGCCCCAAGGGACATAATCCCTACCAGGGACAAGAGACAGACCAGGAATCTCCAACACCTGATGAGGGATACAGATCCCTTTCGCTCAGAGTAATCAAGACAACAGCCCAGAGACCGGAGGGTCTGGACTAAAGGAGAATAAAAACACTGCCTGGACCCAATTCGGCGTAAGGCGGAACACCCTCACCTCATGGTGTACAGATATTATATATATATATATATATATATATATATATATATATATATATATATATTTATATATAATGACTAGGACTGCTAACAGAGCCATCCTTTATGGCACACTTCTGACTGAAGCAACCGCCCCAGAAGAGCGATATGAGGGAAGGAACAGTTCAGACAAGAACCTGAATAAGACCCAAGGGAACCCTTAGCAGGGCATCCGGATAAGTAACCCCCCCCCCCAAAAGGGAGCATAGAATTCCCTGGGGAATGCACCTGAGCAACCCCTGAGGAATGCGCAGCACAGAAGATTGACTAGACTTCTGCAGCAGGTGAACAGGGCGAGCCCTGAAACCTTCAGAGCACTGAGTTGGGGAGCCAATTTTAACCGTGCTATAATAATTCTAGGACCCAGGGATAGGGAACATCCCGCAAGAGAGAGAGCTAGTCCAAGCAAAGCAGACTAGAACAACATACTCCAACATAGCCGGCAGAAAAAGGAGAAGAAGAGGAGGGAGCTAGGCCTAGCCCTCCAATAGAGAAAAGACACCCAGGGATACCCATCTCCAATAGGGTGAAAAGCAAACCGACCAATCGCCTAAAAGGCCTGTAGGTAGGGGCGATGTAGTAAGGAGCTTGAATAGGCAGAACAGCCCTTCTTGATAGGGCATACAGTACGACTGTCTTCAGCAGAGAATCTGCGAACCACGCCCCGCTGGGCCACCCAGGGCCCCCAGCATAACGGCATAATGGAAGAAGTTAAGACATATAGAATATAATGTCCTGACAGAAGCAATACTAGGCACTCATGACCAAGGCCAGAGAGTTCTGGGACAATAACCCAGGACAGAGTCCCTGTAATAGCAAAGGCCCCCACAGGGCCACACCAGTAGGGACTCAGTGAGACACTAGTATAGAACCTCCTGCCACGTTAGGGCAGCCAGCAAGCTAATACCAATGAAGTGCAAGGAATGTAAACCCCCACTTAGATCAGAACCAGAACCTTCATGAAGGTTCAACCTGTTCCGAGACTTTCACAGATAAAAAAGGGACGAGCCACTGTCCTCAGACTGACCGAGGGTCCCCAAAAAGGACAAGTCCTGAAGAGGAGTAGTCCAGCAAATTAGAGCCCACCAAAGGCTCAATGTGTCAACCGAAACCCATATGAAGATGGATCCCCTAAGGGGCCCCCCTTAGGAACCACGGGGGATATCAGAAGAAATAAGACCCCCCCAGTCAACCTGCAAGACATGGTACCCATGATGACCATCTACAGGGAGAGGCGAGAAGGAAGGAATGGTCCCAGACATCTTCCTTGAATTTACAACCTCAAAAGGAACCCCCGTAACAAGGGGGAGCGTACTGAACCTAGTTCCAGGGGTGCTGGAACCCTGTCCAGGATAAGTAACCTAAGGTGACTCAGGGCCCAAGGGCTTCTGAGAATAATGGACAGCATCTGGGCCGCCAGCAACAGGCCCACCAGCTGCAAGGTGAAGGTAGTGTGACATCAAAGAGGGCAAGACCCTTTCCATAATAAGTCCACATATAGCAGAAGGGAGGTTCTAACATGAACCAATCTAAATGCCACCCCGTAGGGAGATACCGAAACGGGGGACACTAAGTAAGTGATGTGCCTGAGCACCAATCCACAGGACTCCCAAAGGAGCCACAAGTCAATAACCAACCCGGCCTGATGCAAAATAGGAAGCAAAGAAGGACCATAAAGTAGAACCTAGCGGGGACGCCACACGGGCACGTCCAAGACACCACTCCCATACTCGCCTTAGTGAGTCGTCTGGGAGCAGGAGAGGAACCAAAAACAATACCCCAATGCACAGAGTTGGACCTTCAACACTGGCTGGAAGTGGCCTAGGTGTCCTGAAGGTACAGGGGACTAAAAGGGATTATAAACCCTCACATGCATCAAGAGGTCCACTGGACAAGAGCGCCTGCGGCCCAACAGGTAGATACCATGTAGGAACTGCCTGTGAAGGTATAAATGCTAGGCCCAGAATGCCAACCCGGGTCAGACTGTTTCATCCCGGAGGGGAAAGGTAATGTGGATGCAATCACAGGTCAAGGGCCAACCTGTAAGAGAGCCCAGACCCTACACGCCAAACTCGGCCTGCCTCAATTCCCGAAGGGAAAACAGGGACTAGAAGAACCCTGACAACCTTAGAAAAAGGACCACCCAGCAGACTCCATTCTGCATCTGGGGGGACTACCTCCTGTAACAACCAGAAAGAAGCATGGCGCCCTGCGATAGGAGCCCGGTGCTGCGGCAGTCCCCTCGCGCAACAAGGCAAGGGCGTCCCTTCATGCTTGCGCGGTTTCGCCAGATTTGGACTTCGCCCTGCCGGAGGTCCCAGGGCGTTGCCTGCCCCCCCCCCCGGGGCGGGTCTCTACTCCAAAAAATTGGAAGCACACTTCTGGTTCGCGCTTGACACTAACTTAGGGAGGGGGAGGGGTGTCCCTGCCCCTGGGAGGCCGAGACGGCCTTCTGCTCGAGGGTGCCTTACCCCTTTTGTCCAACCGGGCTCCAAATAAGCGTCGTCCTCTAAAAGGAAGGCCAGTAAGAGCCCTTTTAGTATCGTCAGCCTCCCACTGTCGCAGCCAAACAGGCGGCGAATAGCCACCACAAGAACCGAGATTCTAGCGCACATTTTAACAGTGTCATCCATCGCTGAGAGAGTAAACTCACAAAAACATCACAATCAGACAGTGCCTAAAAGACCTCCCAAGGGAGATCCTCCGGCTGGTGGTCAAGTATCTTCCTAAGAAGGGTCCTGGCGGCCACCGCAGTGACGGCCGCGGCACAGACCGGGCGCAGAGCCGTCCCTGCACACGAAAAGGCGTGGGAAGCCAGTCTGTCAATGCGCCGGTCCTCAGCATCCCGAAGGGTATGATGAGTAGAGGCTGTCATGAAGGGAGGGTTAGCAACCCCAATAATAGGTGCATCCACCTCGGGAGGGACTGACAAGCAGCCAACCACATCAGGGGGAAAAGGGTACTTCCAATCCCAGACCCCCGGAACTTCTGAGAGTTCACAAGGTGATTCCCATTCCTTAGATATAAGAGCCTGGAATGATCCTGCTCCAGAAATTCCAAGCGCGGCGTCGCCGTGTGGAAACTCTCCCTCTTGGGCTTGGGAGACTCTCCCGGAGGAGAGATGGATAGTACTTCAAAGATCTTTATAAGTAATTCATCAGTGTCACACAGGCCCCAGGAACCAGGGCCAGAATTATCACGGCTCCAAGGTATCTCGTCTGAGGAACTGGAACCTGAGAACAGTTCACCTTCATCAGAGGGATCAAGGACCTGCATAGCAGCAGACTCTTCAGTTTCAGTGGGAAACATAGAACCAGGAAGCGTCAGGGACCGCTTCTTTCCAGCGCCCAAACGCTCCGCCAAACCAGGCATCACCTGCTCAGCCGTAGGTAGCCTGCGCGTCACGACTTGCTGGTCATCCCCGCTCGAGTGCGACTCATCAGGAGCGAGATTTGAACACGGGGAGACAGGTGTATTGAAGCAAGGTGCAGCCACTAGTAAACCTGATTGCAGGGCCAGTGCTAGTTCAGCACACGGTCCGCAGACCCGTGCTCTGTCAGCATCAGCATGGGGTGGTCCCCACGCAGTACACAGCCGGTCTTGTCCCCGCGGGACCCCGGACACATAATTTTGAGATGCCTCCATATGGTGATTATTAAAGCAATATGCCAGCAGGGATTTATGCTGTAAGCAACCCTGGATGCCCCAAGACCCGCTAGGAATGTGGGAGAATTTAAATGTGAACCCGTTTAAGATATATATCAGGCCGGGGGATGCCACCGGAATCTTAGCGTCTGAAAGACATAAGGAGAAGAATGGGTGTCAGAGCCATGCGCAGCTGGAAAAACATATGAAAGGAGTCACCTGCAAGGGCACTTACAGACCAAGGGAGGAGGGGAACCGCCACCGCGCGCGCGCGAAGATCAGCAAAATGGCGCCCAGCGAACCTCGAAGGGCGGGCTCGATGCTCGGCCGTGACGCGGAGCGCGCCAATTCAAGTCCCCACCCACTCCGAAGAGCGCGAAGCTCTGAGGTAACGGCAAAACAAGGATACAATCACACGCTTAAGGATTCGTAGGAAAACCGTTACATCTAGTAAGGAAAAGGCGCCACAGCATCTAGACAACGCAGCAAACTGTGTATAAGACGTACGGAGGCAGCCGAAAACCTAATAACGAACAAGCAGCGCAGCTCTGACATTTCAATGTTAATGAAGGGCAGAAATAAGGCCATAAGCGTGACATACTGGTACACTGGGACCGCCACACACATACCCCCCCCCTTTCTTTTACCCCTAACTAGATGGGGAAATGAGGGAGGATGGCGACCCTTTACACAGGGTCCAGCACTACCCGGGGTATGGGGCAATAATGCGGGAGGGGCAGCCACAAGAGGCTCACCATCAGCCTAAACTGCCTACCCTATGGTGGGGGATTGCGTGGAAACTAGCTCCGTAAGCACTCTAGGTGCTGCCTACCTTCACCCGACCAACGCAGCCCAGGCTGGGAGGCATATTCTTCACAAAGAGGACGGGTGGAAATAGTCCCGCAGGGCCTCGGGCTGTAAAGCCCCGCTCGCCTGCGAGAGCGTGATACTTCATGTCTTCACAGTTCCAGCACTGCAGAGAAATCTGGGGATTTGTGGGAGGTCCTTCGGTATATGTAGGGCCGGGAGGAGCTTGTTTTCTACATGTCTGCAGTGCACGGCGCCTGAGGCGGGGGATTACCCACATGTTATGACTATATCTGGAGCAGGACGTGCTGTATGCTTAGAATAGAGGACCAAAACCCTGGAGTCTATGAGACAATGCATATTTGCTCCCCTCGGGACGCCCCCAGGTTGTCCGAAAACTCACCTTCTTTCCTGGTCCAACGACACATGCGTAAGCAGCGCCCGCACCCCGCTATACCTTTAGCAGGGAACGTGTCCGCTCCAGGTATTCGTGAGTGGCAGGCGTGGCCATGCTTACTGTTAAATGGTAGCGGGGGTTTCAGCCACCAGAGTGCTCGGTATCGCTCGCTCCTGGACGAAGGGGCGTGAGCAGATCCGAGCTCGCTGACTGGACAAGAGGATGCACATGTGCCGTAGGACCAGAAGAGGGTGAGTGAGATCGGGCAACCTGGGGGGAATTTCATACAGCGGGGCATAGACCAAAACCCTGGGTTTTTGGTCCACTTTAAAGCTAAAATATAAAAAACCCTCCTTAATTCTGGTTATGCCTCCATTACAAAGAAAAATGAAAGTGTATTTAATCTGGTCTTTTAGCCCATTGCACATACTGTATACAGGATGTACAGGATAACACAGTAACCTAAAGAAAAGCAATAATGTAATCAATGATACATTGCTAATAAAGGGAACATGCAACCAAAACTGCAGGAAATTGTTTTGTCACCAAGTTAAAAAAAAAATTTTGTGAATACTCACCTGTAAAATGGGTATTACAAGTATGTCACACACCCCGCTTCAGATAGTCATTACACTTGGGTTATACCGACCTGTAGAGGGCGATCTTGCAGAGATGTCATGAAAGAAAGGGAGCCCCTCCCGGTCCATAAATACCTGGTACCTCCAGGTCCATAAATACCTGGTACCTCCCACTCATTCCCCAGTATTAAGACAGCAGTAAAGGGACCAGGAAGAGCCAAAATAACCAGTAACAGTAAAAAAGGTTCACCATAGAAAGAATCCAGGGCGGGGTGAAGTGGGGTGTGTGACATAGGAATAATACCCATTTTACAGGCGAGTATTCACAAAATGGTATTATTCTAAGTATGTCACACACCCCGCTTCAAATAGTCATTACACTTGGGACATCCAATAGCAGTGTCCATAAAGGGCGGGGATCCAAAACAAGGCAACAATGCACAAGCTTAAACCACTGCAGCTTGCAGAACTTTGTGGCCAAAAACAGCATCCGCTGAGGCCCGCACATCAACCTTGTAAAACTTGGAAAAAGAGTGAACGGAAGACCAAGTAGCAGCCTTACAAACTTTCTCAACAGAGGGCTGATGCTGGAAAGCCCAGGACGCCCCAACGGCACGAGTAGAATGAGCAGTAACATGAAAAGGGGGAACCTTCCCCTTGGCAGAATAGGCCCCAACAATGGCCTGGCGAATCCATTTACTAATGGAAGACTTGGCGGGAGCCAAACCTTTCCTAGGCCCGGAGGGCACCACAAAAAGGGCATCAATCCTACGAAAAGAAGTAGCCACCATATAGTACTTCACATGGCAAACCACATCCAGAGAATGCAAAACCCTCTCCTTGTCATTGCTGGGCTTAGGACACAAGGAGGGTAGAACAATGTCCTGATTAAGATGGAAAGCAGAAACCACCTTAGGAAGGAAATATGGCTTGAAGCGGAAAACAACCTTGTCCTGATGCCTCTCACAGTAAGGAGCCTTAATGGACAAAGCCGCCAACTCCGATACACGCCGAACGGAAGTGATGGCAACCAGAAACGCAACCTTCTGAGTAAGCGTAGAAAGAGCAATATCCTGCAAAGGTTCAAAAGGAGGACCCTGAAGGGCAGAAAGAACCAAATTCAAATCCCAAACTGGGAGCAAAGGCTTCCTAGGAGGCCGCACATGAGTATCCCCCTGGAAAAAGGTCTTAATCAGAGGATGAAGAGCAAAAGACTTTTGAAAGAAAACCGCCAGGGCAGAGACATGCCCTTTCAGCGTACTAAGCTGCAAACCCAGGTCCAGATCATGTTGCAGAAATTCCAAAACCCTAGGGATAGTAAACACCCTGCAAGGCAAGGCCCGGACCTCACACCAATCAATATAAGACCTCCAAATCCTATAGTAGATGGCAGAGGAAGACATCTTTCTAGCCCTAACCAGAGTCTGAATGACAGCATCAGAAAGACCTTCCTCCTTCAAGATGGAGGTTTCAGCAGCCACGCCGTCAAAGCCAGCGTTGGTAAATTGGGGTAGAGCAGTGGACCCTGAGTGAGCAGATCCGGCAGAAGGGGCAGATCTAACTGATCCGCCGCCAACTTTACCACGTCTGCGAACCAAACCTGTCTTGGCCATCTTGGAGCCACCAGGATTGCTGACGCGCCCTCTAGGGCCAGCTTGCGCACCACTTTGCCCACCATGGGAAACTGAGGGAACAGGTAAAGAAACCCCAAATCCCTCCAGTTCAGAGACAGCGGATCCCGCGAGAGAGACACAAATGCCGGAAGCTTGTGATTGTTACAAGAGGCAAGGAGTCCCCCACCGGTGGCAAAGCGACCGAAACACCTTGGGGCTGAGCGACCATTCCCCCCGGCGAGATGAGCACCTGCTCAGGGAGTCCGCCTCCGTGTTCTCCACTCCCGGAATGTACACCGCCGAGATGCATGGGACATTGCTCTCTGCCCAAGCTAGGACCAAAGACACTTCCCTGAGGGCACGCCTGCTGCGAGTCCCTCCCTGGTGATTGATGTAAGCAACCACCGCCCAATTGTCCGACCGAACTTGAACCGGTAAGCCCTGTAACTGATGAGTCAAGTGAGCCAGAACCAGCCTGATGGCTCTCAGCTCCAGAACACTGATGGGATTGTGAGCCTCCTGAGGCCCCCACAGTCCCTGAAACTGAAGATCCTTCCAAAATCCCCCCCAACCTGACAGGCTAGCATCCGTGGTTACCGTCTCCCAACGAGGGGTCAGGAAGGATCTGCCCCTCATCAGATTGCTCGGTTCCAGCCACCACCGAAGGGAACGCCGAACCCGGGGGGACATCAGGAAAGACTGATCCAATGACAGGTTTGAAGGTTTCTCAAGGGATACTATCCTGGAGCACCTTGGGGAAAATGACCTTATTACTCCATATCAGCATGGATTTATGAGGAATCGCTCCTGCCAGACAAGCCTAATCAGCTTTTATGAGGAGGTAAGTTCAAGATTGGATCAGGGGGAGTCATTGGATATCATATATCTTGACTTTTCTAAAGCATTTGATACTGTGCCACATAAAAGGCTGGTACAAAAGATGAGAATGCATGGACTGGGGGAAAATACAACTCTGTGAAGTACTCACCTGTAGAGTTGGTATTATACGCATACAGCACGTCCTGCTCCAGTAGTAGTAATAACGCGTGGGTAGTCCTCCGCCGCCGTGCACTGCAGACATGTAGAAAACAAGCTCCTCCCGGCCCTTCATATACCGAGGGACCTGCCACAAATCCCCAGCATTGAAAAGCAGTGAGAAATAGAGACCAGGAGAAAGCAACCACCCAAAACTGGCAAAACTATCAAAGATAACGATCACCAACAAGGGGATCCAGAACAAGGTGAAACAGGGTGGGGTGGAACAGGACGTGCTGTATGCGTATAATACCAACTCTACAGGTGAGTACTTCACAGAGTTGTATTATTCTAAGCATACAGCACGTCCTGCTCCAGTAGTAGTAATAACATGTGGGACATCCAATAGCAGTGTCCATAAAGAAGGGTGGGATCCCCAACAGAGGGCAGCAGCAAGCAGTCTAAACCACTGCCGCCTGCAGAACCTTGCGGCCAAACACAGCGTCAGCTGAGGCCCGAACATCAACCTTGTAAAACTTAGTAAAGGTATGTACAGAAGACTTGCAAACTTGTTCAACAGAGGCCTGGTGCTGAAAACCCCAAGAATCCCCAACAGCTCTAGTAGAGTGAGCAGTAAGACGAAAGGGGGGAGTCTTCCCCTTGGCAGTGTAGGCTTGAACAACAGCCTGACGAATCCATTTACTGATGGTAGACTTGGCGGGAGCCAAACCCTTCCTAGGCCCATGAGGCACAACGAAGAGAGCATCCGTCTTCCTAAAGGCCTGTGTGGTAACCAAGTAAGACTTGACACACCTGACCACATCCAAGGAATGCAAAACCCTTTCCTTAGTGTTACTAGGATTAGGGCACAAGGAAGGAAGTACAATATCTTGATTCAAATGAAATGCAGACACAACCTTGTCCCGGCGTCCCTCAAAGTAGGGAGGCTGAATAGACAAAGCAGCCAACTCAGACACACGTCTGACCGAAGTAATGGCTACCAGGAAGACAACCTTGATCGTGAGCACAGCATGGATAGGCTCAAAAGGAGCCCCCTGTAGGGCCGACAACACCAAGTTCAGGTCCCAAACAGGAACAATAGGTTTCCGAGAGGGGCGCACATGAGTGACCCCCTGAAAGAAGGTCTTGATAAGCGAGTGATGGGCAAAGGTCTTCTGAAAGAAGATGGACAGGGCCGAAACCTGGCCCTTCAAGGTACTGAGCTTGAGACCTAAGTCTACGCCAGTACCCTGGATACTAAGAATTCCCGGCAGGGAAGAGACCTGGATTCACACCAGTCAATGTAAGCCCGCCACACTCTATAGTAGATGGCAGCAGAAGTCTTCTTCCTGGCTTGGACCATGGTAGCCACCACAGATGCCGACAAACCTTTTTCCCTCAAGATGGCGGTTACAATAGCCAGGCCGTCAAAGCCAGCGTTAGTAAATTGGGATGGCGTAGAGACGCACTGATCTACCACCATTTGAACCACGTCCGCGAACCACACTCTTCTTGGCCACCTTGGGGCCACCAGAATCGCGGGTACCCCTTCCAGAGCGATCTTGCGCAGCACTCTGCCCAGAAGGGGAATTGGTTGAAACACATACAGGAGCCGAAACGCCTTCCAAGACATTGACAGGGCATCCGCGGCCAGAGCCAGAGGATCCTGAGACAGGGATACAAAGCTCGGGAGCTTGTGATTGTGACGTGACGCAAAGAGATCCACGTCTGGCACACCCCAACGGTGACAAAGTGACTGAAACACCCTGTCGCAGAGGGACCATTCCCCCTGACGGGACGACCCCCTGCTCAGAGCATCTGCCAGCAGATTCTCCGTCCCCGGAATGTAGACAGCCGATATGCATTGTACAAGCGCCCTTGCTCCGGGTTCCTCCCTGATGATTGATGTAGGCTACGGCCGTCCTGTTGTCTGAGCGCACCTGAACCGCCAGACCCTTCAGGTGCTGAGTCAATCGTTCCAGCACCAACCTGATCGCCCTGAGTTCCAGGACATTGATAGGAAGATGGGCCTCCTGAGGGCCCCACCTCCCCTGGAAGCGCAGGGACTTCCAGAAACCCCCCCAGCCTGAAAGACTTGCATCCGCCGTGACCGTCTCCCAGGAGGGAGCCAGGAAGGATCTGCCCCTTGTCAAATTCCTGTGGTCCAACCACGCAAGGGATTGTCTGACCGAGGGGGGGATCACCCAGCTGTCATCCAGAGAAGCTGGGTCCTTGTTCCATACTGACAGAAGGTGAAGCTGCAGAGTTCTCAGATGAAACTGGGCAAAGGGCACCGCCTCGAAGCTTGCCACCATCGAGCCCACCAACTGCATTCCCTGCCGGATGGAGGGATGAGGGTTCGCGAGCAGGGATCTCGCCTGGGTTGTCAGAGCTTCCACCTTCTGCGGAGGAAGGAATATCCTTGACTGAACCGAGTCCAGAATCATCCACAGAAACGGGGTCACTGAGGAGGGGGACAGAGAGGACTTTGGATAATTGATCACCCTGCCGAAGGACTCCAGGGTGGATACCACCAACCGAGTGTCCAGCTCTGCCTGCCGCAGAGACTGAGAGGTGATGAGAATATTGTCCAGGTATGGCAACACGCGTATGCCCTGTAGTCTTAAGAGAGACATCACCCCTGCCAGCACCTTGGTGAAGACCCTGGGGGCCGACGTGAGGCCGAAAGGGAGGGCCACGAACTGATAGTGCTGATCCAACGGCGCAAATCTGAGGAACCTTTGGTGCAGGTAAGTGTCCTTGATGTCCACAGATGTCATGAAGTCCCCTGGACGCAGCGAGGCAACGGCCGAGCGCAGAGTTGCCATACGAAAATGCCTGCTTCTGACAAACTTGTTTAGGATTTTCAAATCCAGAATGGGTCTGACTGACCCGTCCTTTTTGGGCACCGTGAACAGGTTGGAATAAAACCCCGTGCCCCTGTCTCTTGAGGGGACCTCGCAGATGACCCCGAGCTCCAGAAGGTCCTGCACCGCCAGCATCAAGACCCGAGCTGAGGCAGGATCCTGCGGGATCCGAGACCCGACGAACCTGGTAGGGGGCAGCACCGCAAATTCTATCTTGTAACCGGAGGAGACTACCTCCTGAATCCACCGGTCTGGGACGAGGCGTCTCCAGACATGCTCGAAGTGCTGTAGACGTCCCCCCACCCTGACGGGCGAGGGCGCCCCTTCATGCTTGGGGGGGCTTTGGGCTTGGACCCCCAGGAGGAGCCTGGACGGCGTCCTCTGTTCTTGTTCCAGGGTTCTGAGCGCGACCCAGAGAAGGACACCCCTCTACCTTGCTTGGTCCCCCGGTAGGGGGTAGAATGGGAGTAGGGAGTAGAATGGGAGCTCTGACGCTTGCGCTGGGGCAGCTTGCCCCCCTTGGCAAAGATATCTAATCTTTCTCCAAACAGGCGCAGTCCTTTGAACGGAAGCCCCGTAAGGGCCTTCTTGGCGACATTGTCAGCAGCCCACTGGCGTAGCCAGACCGCACGGCGTTTGGCTACCACCAGAGCAGAGGATTTAGCACTCAACTTAATAGCATCGTCCGATGCAGATAGGATATAATTCACAAAGGTCTCACAGGTGGCCAGAGCATTGGCGGTATCAGAGGGCAAGTCATCCGCCCCTTCCAGAGCAGTCTTAACCACAGTCCTGAGCGCCACCGCGATGGCAAAGGCGCAAACCAGCCGGAGCGACACTCCGCCGAATGCAAAGGCGTGACAAGCCAATTGATCAACTCGCCGATCCTCTAGATCCCGCAGCGTAGTAGTGTCAGGGGAGTGCATAATAGAGGTATTGGACAGACTCAGAATCGGGGCATCGACCTCGGGCGGCGATGTCCAGCACTTAACCAGATCGGCAGGAAATGGATACTTCTTATCCACAGCCTTGGGAATCCCCTGAAGTTTACTGGGATGTTCCCATTCTTTCAGCACTAGGTTATTAAAGTGAGTCTGTTCGGGAAACTCCAACCGCACCCTAGCGGTATGAAACAGATCGCCCCGCTGCCGAGGTGCCGCGGGAGGGGGAGAGAGGGATAAAACATCAAAGATCTGAGACAACAGTCTGTCAATGTCATCCTGGGACCAAGGATCAGAGCCAGACGACTCCTGACTCCTGGGCTCGTCCTCGTAGGATCCTGAGTCAGATAGCAGTTCCCCTTCCTCTGATAGGGACTGAGTATAGGAAAGCAGCAAATCATCAGATTCTACAGGGAGAATAGTAGCTTCAGGGTTCAAATGACGCTTCTTGGCAGTGGCCTTGCGCGCCATGGAGCCAGCAATAAAGCTTTCCACACCGGCCAATCTAGAGGCCAAATCAGCATGAGAATCCCCACTAGAATTGGGGGTTATGCACAAGCTAGGGGGAGTAGGGGAAATAAGGCGAGGTGCGGGCCTAGCCTCGGAAGAGGTGGGGAGACCGGCTAGCGCCTGTTGAGCACAAGGTACGCAGACCCGTGACTTGTCACTGCTGCTAGGTGAAACCCCACAAGCTGCACACAGACGGACTTGTCCCCGGGGGACCCCGTTCGCGATATCCTGGGATGCCTCCATATGGTGATTATTAACTTCAATGTGCCAGTAGGGATTGACGCTTTAAGCAACCCTGGATGCCCCTATAACCCGCTGGGAAGTGGGAGTAAAATCTGCCACCGATGACCGCTGTCTGAAAGACACAAGGGGAAAACACGGATGTCAGAGCCGAGCGCGAGGAAACAGCTAGAAAAAGGGGTCGCCCACGAGGGCACTAACAGTCTGCGAGGGGAGGACCGTCTTCACCACGCGCATGCGAGAAGGAAATGGCCCCCAGCGAACCTCGAAGGGCGGGCAATAGCGGTCGATGACGCGCAACGCACCAGGCCGAACCACGCCTCCCCCCCGGAGCGTGCGAAGCTAGAAGGCGTGCAGCCAATCAGAAGAGAATGTAGCTACGTCAGCATCCCTTCAGAGCAGAGGTCTGACGAAGAGGGCAAGGGAGATTGAAAAACGCTGTGGCTTCCCCAAAACGTGCTGCTGTGCGCGCATAAGGCACAGTAAAACGCTGCGGTCATTTTTAATACTAAGCAAGTGAAGCGCGCTCTGACACCCAGTAGCGGTAGGAGTCTAAAGTGTACTTAGGGCAAGGAGTAGGCCATCAACACACAGCCCCCCCCCCTCTTTTTTCCCCCACTAACGGGGGAATCTGGGAAGGAAGGTGACCCAATAGAGGGTTCACCGTTAGATGGGGCATGGGGGCAACTAGTGCGGGAGGGGCATCCTCTGAAGGCTCACCATTCGCCTTTAACCGCCTTCCCTATGCAGGGGGATTGCGGTGGAGACTAGCTCCGTAAGCACACTAGGTGCTGCCTACCTTCACCCGACCAACGCAGCCCAGGCTGGGAGGCATATTCTTAACAAGAAGGACGGGTGGAAATAGTCCCGCAGGGCCCCGGGCTGTCAAGCCCCGCTCGCCTGCGAGAGCGTGATACTTCATGTCTTCGCAGTTCCAGCACTGCAGAGAATTCTGGGGATTTGTGGGAGGTCCCTCTGTATATGAAGGGCCGGGAGGAGCTTGTTTTCTACATGTCTGCAGTGCACGGCGCCGGAGGACTACCCACATGTTATTACTACTACTGAAGCAGGACGTGCTGTATGCTTAGAATAACGTGTGCAGATGGGTGGCAAATTGGCTTAATGATCGGAAGCAGAGGGTGGTTATCAATGGTACACACTCAGATTGGGTCACTGTTACTAGTGGAGTACCACAAGGGTCAGTTCTGGGACCAATTCTCTTCAATATATATATAAATGACATTGGGTATGGATTAAACAGTAAAGTCTCAATCTTTGCAGATGATACTAAGCTGAGTAAAGTAATTAAAACAAAATAGGACAGCAGGCAGCTACAAACAGATTTAGATAAATTGGAAGCATGGGCAGTTAAATGGCAAATTAAGTTTAACACAGATAAATGTAAGTTTATGCACATGGGAAGGAGAAATCTGTGTCATGATTACACATTAAATAAAGAAACACTTGGTAAAACAACAATGGAAAAGGACCTAGGGGTTTTAGTTGTCAATAAGCTCAACTGTAGTAATCAATGCCAGGCAGCTGCTGCCAAGGCAAATAGGATCATGGGGTGCATCAGGAGGGGCATAGGTGCTCATGACCAGAGCATCATTTTACCCCTGTACAAGTCACTGGTCAGACCCCATATGGAATACTGTGTACAGTTCTGGGCACCTGTGCTTAAGAAGGGCATATCAGAACTGGAGCACGTTCAAAGAAGGGAAACAAAGTTAATAAAAGGAGTGCGGGGGCTAGAGTACACGGAAAGATAGTCCAAGTTAGGCTTATTTAGTTAGAAAAAAGACGATTGAGGGGTGATCTAATAACTATGTACAAATATATTCGGGGTCAATACAAAGATCTGTCCCACAATCTATTTATACCCCGGAGTGTAACCATAACCCGGGGGCATCCACTAAGGTTAGAGGAAAGGTGCTTTCTCCACCAACATAGGAGGGGATTCTTCTCTGTAAGAGCAGTGAGACTATGGAACTCGCTGCCAGAGGAGGTAGTAATGATGGATACAGTAAAAACGTTCAAAAGTGGCCTTGATGCCTTCCTGGCATGTAATAACATTTCCAGCTATGGCTACTAGACCACTGGAAGGAATTAAACAAGCTGAACTGGATGGACTAAAGTCTTTATTCAGCCTTACATACTATGTTACTATGTTACAGCGGGGACTCGTCCCAGGCCGCCAAGAGATGGAGCGTCCTTGTGTGAAACTGGGCAAAGGGAACCGCCTCGAACGAAGCCACCATCAATCCCACCAGTCGCATCCCCAGCCGGATGGACGGGCGAGGGATGGATAGGAGAAGCTGAGTCAATTCCTGAATCAAAAGAACCTTGGGCCAGGGGAGGAACACCCTGGACTGAGAAGTATCCAGAGACATTCCCAAGAACGCCACCACCCTGAACGGAGAGAGGCAGGACTTGGGCTAGTTGATCACCCAGCCGAATCTCTCCAGGGTGGCTACCACAGTCCTGGTATCTAGCTCCACCTGGCTGAGAGAGGATGCCATAATAAGATCGTCCAGATAAGGCACGATGCGGATTCCCTGGGCTCTGAGGAGGGCCATCACCCCCACTAGCACCTTGGTGAAAACCCTTGGAGCCGAGGTAAGGCCAAAAGGGCCACAAACTGAAAATGCCGATCTTCCACCACAAACCTGAGAAATCTCTGATGCGCCGAGAAGATTGGAACATGCAGATAAGCATCCTTGATATCTATGGACGTCATGAAGTCCTCCTGCCGAAGTGAATTTATGGCAGAGTTTCCATGCGGAACTTCCTGGGAAGGATAAACCTGTTGAGAAACTTCAGATCCAGGATGGGACGAACGGATCCATCCTTCTTGGGCACCGTAAACAGATTGGAATAGTATCCCAGGCCCCGGTCCGAGGGAGGCACCGGGCAGATGACAGCCATGTCCAGGAGATCTTTTACTGCCGCCTGGAGCCCCTGCACAGCCAGAGGATCCAAGGGCACGCGAGACCTGAAGAATCTGGGAGGCGGCCGGAGCTCGAACTCCAGTTTGTAACCGGAAGACACCACTTCCGGAATCCATCTGTCCGAGACCTCCTGGTCCCAGACCTGGGAGAAGCGTAGCAGCCGTCCCCCTACCCACGAGGGTGAGGGCGCCCCCTCATTGCTGAGCCGGCTTAGCAGCGGCTTTGAGCTTGGAGCCCCAGCTGTGACCTGGACAAGCACGTCCTCTTCCCTTGTTCCAGGAATCACCTCTGGAGGGGAAGACAGCCGATCCCGGTCCAGCTCTGGCCCCACGAAAGGAAGGGGTAAATGAAGCCGCCCCCCCGAAAGGGACGACGTTTCTTCTTTCGCTGAGGTAACCTACCTCCTTTTGCGACCGAATCCAATTTTTCTCCAAAGAGCCGCAAGGGGAGAGCCGTAAGAGACTTTTTGGACACAAAATCAGCCGGCCACTGGCGCAACCAAACCGACCGCCGAATAGCCACCAGCAGGGCCGAAGTTCTACTACACATCACCATGGTGTCATCCAGGGCGGCTAGCACAAATGACAAAAACAATTCGCACCGCTTAAGGGCGGTGAACTCATCACTAGCCGGGTCAAGCCTGGAGGTAGACAACAGGTCCCTGACAACCGACCTAGAAGCCACTATTAAAAGTGCTGAAGCACAAACAGGCCGCAAGGCCGACCCGATACTGGCAAAACCCTGACAAGCCATCTGGTCAATGCGTTTGTCCTCACCGTCCTTGAGAGTAGAACAGTCAGGAGAATGCAAGACAGAGGTGCTAGACAACCCCAAAACAGGGGCGTCCACCTCGGGAGGGGACGACCAGCGCTTCACCGCATCCACCGGAAAAGGATATTTCTTATCCCAACCCGGAGGGACACCCGGAAGCCGAGTAGGCCTCTACCATTCCTTAAGAATAATGCAGTCGAAATGCTTTTGATTAGGGAATTCTAAGCGCGGCTAAGCCTCCTCAAAGAACTCCCCCTTCTGCAAAAGACTCACTTCAGGAGGAGAGATTGCCAGAACCTCAAACATATGAGCCAGGACCTTAGGGGTATCCACAGAATCCCCCTGACCCCGCTCGGCATCAGCGCCAACAAATTGCTGATCGTCAGAACTATCCGACTCCTCCAAAAGCTCCCCTTCCTCTAGCGGGGGGTAATCAGACCAGTCCAGTGAATCAAACTCCTCAAGATCAGAAGCCTGCGTGGCTGGGGACAAGTGCTTTCCCTTAGCTGGGGCCTTTCTGGCCACAGCGCTAGAAAATAATTTTTCAAGATTGGACGATCTGGCACACACCTCAGATTGCGACTCCCCACTCATGACATCACATGGGGTACGGGTCAGGCGGGGAGGGGTAGGAGAAGGGGCCGGCGGCGCAGAACCAGACGCATGGGATCCGGACTGCCGCGTAATAGTCTGCTGCGCACATGGTATGTAAAGGAAAACATCATCCCCTGTAAGGGATGCCCCAAACACTGCCGGGGTTGCCCCGAGGGGAGCCCGAGCCCGGTATCCTGGGAAGCCTCCACATGGTGATTTTATTGGTAGTCGCAATACCCAAGGGAATTACGCGATATAAGCGACCCGGGATGCCCCTTCTGTGTCCCGAGTGGGAGGATTTATGGGGAGCTCCTAAATTAAACCAGGGACCCTTAGGACCGGGAGGACCCTTTAGGATCCAACAAGGGTCCACCTGGAAGACAGAATACAGGGCTATTCAGCACCTCAATCATGCCCAAGCACATAAAGCAGACATACTGATATGCAATAACATAAAAAATATAGATATATAAATATATATGCATGTCATGAAAGTAATGAGGCCCCAAGGGCCACTCACGGACGAAGATGGCGTCCGTCCTGCCAGAGGCGAAGAACACGAGAAGCAGAGGGAGAAGAAGGGCAGGCCGGCGCGGTTCGCGTGACGCGCCCGGCCCCGCCCCCCCTGACAACAACGCCGCTCCCGGCCAGTGGCCAGGCTCCACAGCGGCGCCAGGAGCACGGGCCGTAGGCGATCGCGCCGAGCGCCCGACCCTGCCCCCCTACCAACCGCACCCGAGGGGAAGAAGCTCCCCCACCGAACCTGCCACAACGGCCAGCGCCGCAGCACAGCCAGCACCACTGACATAAAAATGCACCCAAGTGGATCACACACACACACACACCAAAAAGTACAGCTGTGACAAACACTCGATAAAGACGATTACACTAAGGGAGAAGCCCCCCCCCCCCTCTAAGGAGCAAGGGTAATCCGGGAGAGGGGGAATCCACGCTGGAAGGTGGAAGGGCAAGGGACGGGTCATCCCGAACCGAGATCACCAACCCGGCAAACCGCCTACCCCTTAGTATGGGGTTTCACGGTGGGGCGTAGCTCCTAAGCACCATTAGGTGCCGTCTACCCTTGCCCGGACCAGCAGCCTAGGCTGGGAGGCAAGGTGAAATACGAAGAAAGGGGTCCAGGCAGAAATAGACTAACAAGCGGGCCGGGAGTTACCCCGGCTACCTGCAAGGAGGAGACATCCATCTTCTGACTTGCTCGCCGTCTGCAGAGATGAAAGACTGGGGAATGAGTGGGAGGTACCAGGTATTTATGGACCGGGAGGGGCTCCCTTTTTTTCATGACATCTCTGCAAGATCGCCCTCTACAGGTCGGTATAACCCAAGTGTAATGACTATCTGAAGCGGGGTGTGTTACATAATTAGAATATAAAATATATGCATTTCAACTGTGAATTTTGTTGTTTGTTCAGAAAAGTAAAATGTATGTAAGAAAGCAAACTACTCCCTCACATTCATTACGATAAAAATATGCACCTTTCAACTCATAACTTAAAATGACCACACCCTGTGCACTAGTCAGTTGCATTCAGTGACAACACATCTAAAAAAAACAGGAAAAGTAGGACTAGGTGTGTCAAGCATATCATGGGCAGCTCAGTATCTTCTCCCTTGCCGGTGTTCTGGTTTCCTCTCACAACCCAGATACCAGCAGCTCTTTACGAGTACAGGAGGGAGGGCTATAAAATGCAGAGAGGGGGAACCAACCACCTGATAGGCAAGACTATAACAAAGAAAAGTTTACAGTAACTACACCAAATCTTTTTAGCACTGCATACAAAACATAGGAAACAAAGCTTTGGAACAGGACAAACCAGCTTGCTACCAGAACGCATATGTCCGTTTTTGAATTATAGATCTGTCAAAATGACAGGTTTATATGGAGCCAACCATGCAAGTAAAATATGTGAGTGTGGCTAAGGGGAAGAAGCGTGGCTGAGGTTACTTACGTTACGCTTCAGGAGAACCCCAGGACCACCTAGAATTAAAAAAAAAAAAAAAAAAAAAAAAAAAAAATGGGTGCCCCAGTTGATAGAAGACGCTGTTATTTGTCTGAGTAGTTCCAGTCACAAAAAATTCTGGGGACAAAAATCAACCCAGGGTTTAAGTGGCTTTGGCCAGCACATGTTCATCTCATGAGCTGCTTAGCCTCTTGTTTCCAGTGTGCTCTTCAGCTAGTGAATTAGTGCATACATCAGGTCTATAGCATTGCACAGGCAGATAATGGGCATGGATGGCTAGGACCATTCAAACATTAATATGGTAAGAACGGAATGTGCCAGGGAATGCTACCCCTCCCCCCAGAATTGGTGCAGCAGCGACACCCAGCTCAGCTGGACCCTAAAATAAAGCAGTGGGCCCACTGAGAATACTTCTTATGGCCTATCTAAGGAAAAAGTACTGGATGCTTGTAAGGCAGGTACTGTAAAACAGTCAAGGTAGTGTGTGCTGAGCACACTAATATAGGGGATTTCCCACAACATTTTGGAGGTCACTTCACCAGACAGGCTTGTGCAGGATAAGTTGCAGATGAAGTGAAAGGCATGATGTACAGTTTGCACCAATTAATCAGATTCCGATTACAGTAGTTGCTGAAATCCAAATTAGAAAAGCATTGAGGGAATTAGAAGTCTTTTCTATTTTTGTCTTGGAATGTGCGCTGGAGAGACAAGGTCACAGAGGAGAATATGACTAAAACAATGATGTAAGCGCAATGAAAACGTTTAATCCGCCATTCCTGGACCCAAAGTGGGCCATGCACTTTACATCAACATCACCAGCTTATACAGGCATGGTAGCACTGGTCTTTCCATTATTTTTATAAGTGATATTGGTGATGTATTAGGTCTGACTCAATTGCCCAAGTTTAGAAATGTAATCCAAAAGGTAGGAGGAGGATGTGTGACCATTCGCTTGTGCCAAACCTTAGTGAATCACAGTGGTCAGTGAAGTTTGGCCAAGCAGAGACTTCTGGCATGACCTATGGGCATGAATTCACTTACAGCTCATTAAGAAAACTGTCACAATGGTATTTTTACTGATGCATTAAAGTGGACCATCACCCTCGGGTGATCGGCCCGGGAATCTATAAGATTCCCGGGCCGATCACCTCCCTCCCCGCGGGACATCCGAGATCGGGATGTCCCGCAGGGTGAAACCCCCCAAAACCCCCAAACCCCCTTACCTTAGCTTCGGCGGCGGCCGGCCGCCGCCTCCCTTGCGCCCGCGCCGCCCGTCTGTGAATGGCCGGCACCATTTTGTGAGTACTCAACTGAAAAATGGATTCCCCCGCTTCACTTCTTAAATATTCATCCATTATTGGGTTAATCCACCGCAGGTGACGTAGTGCAGAGAGGAAGTCTTGTAACGAGCCCCCTTCCGGCCTATATATATACCTGGTACCTCCCCTCAATCACCAGTATATTTAAAAAGCAGAAAGACAGGGTACCAGTATTCCACCGATAACCTCCAAAATCAATTTTGATATAAATAAAAAAGGGCTTCACCATATAAATGCTTCGGTAATACCGAAAAGGGCGGGTGTGAAGCGGGGTGTGTGGCACACCAACAATATCCATTTTTCAGGTGAGTACTCACAAAATGGTATTATTCTTGGTGTGCCACACACCCCGCTTCACTTCTTAAATATTCATCCATTATTGGGACATCCAAAAGCAGTGTCCACAAGGGAAGGGCATCTCAAGGCCAGGTGAAGCATAACTTAAATGACTGCAGTCTGCAGAACTTTGCGGCCAAAAACAGCATCCGCTGAGGCCCGCACATCAACTTTGTAAAACTTAGAAAAAGTGTGAACAGAAGACCAGGTGGCGGCCTTACAAACCTGTTTAACAGAAGCTTGGTGCTGAAAAGCCCAAGACGCCCCAACAGCGCGAGTGGAATGAGCAGTAATACGAAAAGGGGGAACTCTTCCCTTAGCCGAATAGGCCGCAGTAACGGCCTTACGTATCCACTTGCTAATGGCAGATTTGGCTGGTGCCAAACCCTTCTTAGGCCCATGGGGCACAACAAAAAAGGAATCCGTCCTACGGAAAGGAGACGTGATAATCAAGTAGTACTTAACACAGCGTACTACATCCAAACAATGCAAAACCCTCTCTTTGTCATTCTTAGGATTAGGACACAAGGAGGGAAGAACAATATCTTGGTTCAAATGAAAAGCAGAAACAACCTTAGGAAGAAAGTCTGGCTTGAACCGAAAGACCACTTTATCCTGATGCCTCTCGAAGTAAGGCGCCTGGATAGTTAAGGCCGCCAATTCTGAGACACGCCGGACAGAAGTGATCGCTACCAAGAAGACAATCTTCTGAGTCAGGGTAGACAAAGCAATATCTTGCAAAGGCTCAAAAGGAGGAGCCTGAAGAGCCGAAAGAACCAAATTCAAATCCCAAACAGGGAGTAATGGTTTCCTGGGAGGCCGCACATGCGTAACCCCCTGGAAAAAAGTTTTAACTAAAGGCTTAAGCGCAACACGCTTCTGAAAAAAGACAGATAAGGCAGAGACCTGCCCTTTCAACGTACTTAGCTGGAGACCAGAGTCCAGCCCTGATTGTAAAAACTCCAGAATCCTGGGGACCGAAAGGACCCTACAAGGAAAAGATCTTATCTCGCACCAAGTGATATAGGCTTTCCAAGTCCTATAGTAGGTGATGGAAGAAGACCTTCTTCCGGGCACTGATCAAAGTCTTAATGACTGAATCAGAAAGACCCTCCTCCATCAGGATGGAGGTTTCAGCAGCCAGGCCATCAAAACCAGCGCTGGTAAATTGAGGTAACACAATCGAACCTGAGTGCGCAGACCGGACCGAAGAGGCAGAACGAACTGGTCCACTGCCAGCCGAGCGATGTCTGCGAACCTCACTCGCCTTGGCCACCTTAGGGCCACGAGAACGGCGCACACCTTATCCAGAGCCAAATTCTGAAGAACCCTGCCCAGCATGGGCATCGGGGGAAACAGGTATAGAAATCCCAGAACTCAACAGTTCAGGGACATGGTGTCCACTGCCAGAGCCAGAGGATCCCGGGAGAGTGACACGAAGTTCGGGAGCCTGTGATAGTGATGAGGGGCCAACAGGTCCACCTCCGGGGTCTCCCATTGGAGACACAATAAGCGAACCACCCAAGGATGGAGAGCTTATTCTTCCGGACGGGGAGAGCCTTTGCTCAACCGGTCCGCTACCTGTTCCCTCACCTCTGGAATGTAAACCGCCGAGAGACAGGGAACATGGAACACTGCCCAGGTCCGGATCAGGGACACTTCTCTGAGAGTACTCAGACTGGGCGTCCTTCCCTGAAGACCGACGTAAGCAACTGCTGATCGATTGTCTGAACACATCTGGACCAGAAGGCCCAGAACGTACTGAGTCAGGAGAGCAAACACCTGACAAATGGTTCTTGGATTCAGAATACTGATGGGTAAGTGGGGCCTCCACTGCCCCTGAAACCGCAGCTCCTTCCAGAATCTGCCCCATCCCGACAGACTGGTGTCCGTGTTGACACCTTTCCAAAGGGGGGTCAGGAAAGACCTGCCCTATACAAGATTGGTCGAGACCAATCACCACAGGAGGGACTGCCGTACACGGGAGGACAACTGGAAGGACTGATCCAACGACTGAGGTTGCTGGTCCTAATACGCTAACAGAAATAGCTGAAGCGTTCTCGTGTGAATTTGGGCAAAAGAAAGACACACTCCGTCTTGATGAGAGTTCAGGCCGGGATGAACCGACCCATGAACGGACCGTGAAGGAGGGTGAGACTCGAATTTCAGGTCGTAACCGGGCGACACTACCTCCTGGATCCATCTGCCTGGAACCACTTGGTTCCATTGGTAGAAATGTCGCAATAGTGCCCCCCACCCACACGGGTGAGGACAGCCCCTCATTGCTGAGTGAGCTTATCAGCAGGATTTGGGCTTGATGCCCCAGGACTGAGTGGGCCGGCCACGGCCCCTCCCCCGAGTCCAACCTGCGCCACAGGTAGCGGGAAAGGAAGCACCCCTGCCCGCTCTGAATCCTCGAAAGGAAGGCCTACCGGAACTTGCCCCCCCTGAAGGGGCCACGGGGCCTTTTGCATTGTGGCATCTTACCACCCTTTGCGACAGAATCAATTTTCTCCTCGAACAGACGCAACCCCAAAAAGGGGAGAGCTGTGAGCACCTTTTTGGAAGCCGTGTCCACTGACCACTGATGCAGCCATACTGACCTGCGAATAGCCACCAGCATAGCTGCTGCCCTGCTACTCATAGTCAGCGCATCGTCCTGAGCAGCCAGGACATAAGCCACAAAAGATTCACACTGCTAAAGCGCAGTAAACTGTTTGCA
Organism: Gastrophryne carolinensis; assembly: GCA_027917425.1. NCBI lineage: Eukaryota > Metazoa > Chordata > Amphibia > Anura > Microhylidae > Gastrophryne > Gastrophryne carolinensis. The sequence goes on along the minus strand of CM051234.1, from coordinate 473,122,337 downwards.
AGCGGGATTAAGATCCTCATATAGCCCCTGAATTAAGGACTTAATTGCCAATAGCAGAAGGGCTGAAGCACATACCGGGTGCAACGCTGACCCGGAATAGATAAAACCATGTCGAGCGTATTGGTCAATCCGACGATCTTCCCCATCTTTAGGGACAGTGGTCTCAGCAGATTGTACTATAGTCGAGCTGGAGAGCCCTAGTACAGGGGTATCGACGTCAGGAGGGACAGACCAAAGGCTTCACCAATTCTGGTGGAAAAGGATAACGCTTTTCCCAACTGGAAGGAATTCCAGATAACCGCGTGGGATGTTCCCATTCTTTAAGAACCACCCTCTCAAAGTGGTGTTGTCTGGGAAAAACCAAACGCGGCTGAGGTTCTTTAAACAACTGATCCTTTGGCGGGGCGGCCGCCTCAGGCGTATCTAAACTCAAAATTTTAAACATTTGAGCCAGAATGGAGGGGGTGTCAAAAACAACCCCCTCTGACCAATCGCCAATCTCATCAGCACAAGCTGACCTGTCGGCTCATCTGACTCCGACGGGAATTCATCCTCGTCCAGGGATCCATCGGACCATTCCACAGGTTCACAAAACTGGTCCTGTGGAGCCGAAGGTACCGGAGCCAGGTGCCTTCGTTTTGCAGCGGGCTTAAACGCTGCTTTAACGGGCATTACTTTCCGGGGGCTGGGCTGTGCTGCCGCCTCGGAATGCGACTCCCGACTTTTGACAGTGTCATGCGGGGTCCGGAATAGGGAGGGAGAGGTAGGAGATGATGAAGGATGCGATGGCCCCGCAGCCGAAGCAACGGACTGGCGCGCAATAGTCTGTTTTGCACAAGGGATGCAAATAAAGATATCATCAGCTGGGAGTGGAACCCCACAACCTACGCACCCCCCAAACGGCTCAGCAGAACAGTTTCCGGATTTTACGGAAGCCTCCATATGGTGATTTATGGTATTCGCAATAATGGGACTTTTAAGGCATAAGCCGACCCGGGATGCCCCCTTTATTAGTAAAGTCCCGGAAGGGAGGATTTTTATAAATTTATTTATTTTTTTTTTTTTTAAGTTTAGGTCCCCTTTAATAGAAACTATATATATATATATATATATATATATATATATATATATATTTATATATAGTCTATGTATATAAACATTCAAGCAATCCCAATAATTAGCCAGGCACATAGAGCCGGAGGGCCAGCATAAGCAGGGATCCCAGGATCTGCAAGGCAAAGAAACAACCATCAGATCCTTCACATGTGTATAACATATAAGTATGGCACCAAGTGCCCTTAAATGACGCCCCCTTAATAACAGTGACTTCTCACTGTATTGTTAGAAAGTATTCCCCATTTAACGGCCCCAACCAACGGGAGGGGCCGCTTACCTGGACAGCAATCAGCCGGTAAGCCTGCAGCCAGCAGCCATGAGCAGGCATGAAGACAAAGTGCGGCCGTGCGCCCACGTGACTTCCTGTGTTTTGAAGGAAGCAAGGACGCTGGGCCCGCTGCAGATGCCGCATGACGTCGGCGCCGCGCCCCCGGCGCCGCGTCAGCGGGATCCGCCCCCCCCCACGCCGATCTGCTGGAAACACTTACAGCTGGCCACAGCACGTGCGCCCAGGCGGCGGAGGGGGGAGGGTAAAAACCGCATGGTGCTGTACAATGCTACATGAATGCCAGGCGAGGAGAGGGGGGAGGGGGTAGGGGGCCACAAAGCAACAAACTGCCAGAGAAGTGGCCAGCCTTTACCCAGCGCAACCTGCCCTTAAAGCAGACCCAAAAATATACACATGCTACAGTGAATGTATAAACATGACACATATGTTAACATGCAGTGATACAAGTGAAACACACATACTAAAAGCACACCCTCACACCCCCCCCCATAGTGAAGGGAGAAGGGACCGTAACGGGAGAGTAAGGGGCTACGGGGACCCTCGGGACAGGGGCATCCCATTTCCGGATCACTATGCCGGTTAGCCGCATTGCCCCACGCATGAGGTCGAGCGGTAGGAGATAAGCTCCTAGGCACTTAAAGTGCCATCTACCATTTGCCCGGTGAGCAGCCTAGGCTGGGAGGCTTCCATTTCACCATAAAGGTATACAAACTCAAACCGGGCAGGAATAGACCAAAAGGGGGGTGGCGGTGTAAGCAGGAGACTTCCATCTTCTGACTTGTTAGCAAGCAGAGAGAAAAAATACTGGTGATTGAGGGGAGGTACCAGGTATATATAGGCCGGAAGGGGGCTCGTTACAAGACTTCCTCTCTGCACTACGTCACCTGCGGTGGATTAACCCAATAATGGGTGAATATTTAAGAAGTGAAGCGGGGTGTGTGGCACACCAAGAATAGCTTGCTTTCATGGATCCTCCCTAAGACCCCAAATTAGAATGTGCCAGAGGGGATGGGACGCCCCATTTACCTGCTTACACATGCTGCTCATTGCTCACCAGCAGCGTTGGTATAAGAAGCTGGGCCAGCAGGCGGGTGTGGGCTGTGTGCACTGGTTCCTATTGAGATCTGAAAGCTAAACCAGGATGTACCAGACGGCATTAGACTCCCCACTTACCTGCATTCCATGCTGCTTATTGCTTACCAGCAACGCTGGTATATAAAGCCGAGTGGGCAGACGGGTGTGGCCTGGGTACACTGGTTCCTATTGAGAACTATAAGGTAACTCTGTACACAGATGTGGCCATAGAGCTCAATGGAAGCACTGTGCACAGGCCATTGGCCCAACTACTTATACAGACACTGCAGGGTGAGCGATCAGTGCCATGCAAGCGTGCGTCAAGTTTGTTCAGAGTTTCGTGCCCTTCTGGCACATTCTGGCCTGAAGTGAACTTTAAGCACCCTGCTTTGTTTTTGCAGATGCAGCAGTTGTAATACATAGCCCACATGGCCTCTGATATGGGAGCGAGGGAAGAACCCTCCCATCAAAGCCTGCTGAAGGCTTGTTTTAAACATTGCTAACATAGCTGAGGCGTCTTACCTTAACAGAGCTTTCACTCGTCCCCAGGGGGCTTCATCTTCATCTGAGCCTGCATTTGGGCAATCATCTCCTGCATTCTGCGCAGCTGCACAAAAACAAAAATAGAATCATCTAGCATTAGACGTCAGAAGCAACAAGAAAAGCTTTTCTTTATGATGTACAAAAAAAAAAAAAAAAACATAACAGTTTTACAGACAGTACAACAAAACCACATACAGTACAACATTTGGACACGGACACAATTTTTTATTTTTTTTTTACCTGTTTACTGTAACGTATTTAAGTTATAGTACTATAATGGACATGGACATAACATCCAGACTTTCAGATTTCATACACGTTAAAATTGGATAAAGGGTTTAGGAGTTTCAGCTGCTTAAAATGTGCCACCCGTTGTTTTGTTCAAAATGTAACCTAACTAATGTAAGCTGACTGTATCTAAGGTAAACATGTAAAACTTATTAGAATATGTTATTCATAAAAATGCAAACTTCTAACCCGGTAACAGGCCATAGGTCACACTGAAGGGCCCATCCTTCCCTAGAACCACTAAGGGTTGAAAATGCATCTAGAACTACCTCTAATTGGGAGTGTGTAAATTACAGCCCATCCATAGTTATAAGAAGAAAAGGCAAGCACCACCTTTCTATGGGAAATCTTCCTATTCAAAACTAACCAGGTGGAGTACCATCTTTAAAACAGACTTATACATTAGAGGAAGGCTGGTTGTATGGGACAGGCTTCCTTTAAAGCTCCTGCCTCTCCTGGTACTGGATCTCCATGTACTGTATAAATGGAGAACATTGAGGTTTGTGATTCAAATCGATCAATGTATTGGCCAGCAGCTGCTTTAAAGGCTAATTTCACTATCAATGACATTTGAAAAAGTTTCCATTGTTGTGTGGCAAAATGTTGTCATCAATGTGCTGAGCTTATCTGTTATTTTTCTAATTTTCTATTTGTTTGCAGTTCTGTGTTATAAAAGAAAACAGTTTTCCATAGCAACAGTGTGTTTACTTGAGTTATGTACACCAAGGTGGTGATTTTGAGTACGTATCAGACTTCCTCACTCTAGCTTGCTTATGTTTTCTAAGGCATGGGCCACTGGTTTAACCCATTCTGCTGAAATTCAACTTCTTCAGTTTGGGACGATCAGCCTTGAGTCCAGTAGCAAGGATTAATGACGAGGTTCTCTGCTGGAGAGGTTATTAGGCTGCTTTGACTTAGCCGAAGCTGCTAAAGAGTTCACTTGTTGCATTGGAGAAGAATTGTGGGAATTGTAGTCCATGTTTTTTACTCAAGGCCATGAAAACCACTCCCAGTGCAAAGCAGAGCCCCAAAAATGTGAGAATCACAGAAACTGCATGCTGATAAGTAAATCACAGGTCTGGGGGGCACAATTCTAACACAAATGTTTATTTTACATTCCAAATTGGAAAACAATAAGGCAGAGCACCAACCATGGCAAAAATTGAGTTTTCCTTTAAGAATGAAGCTAAATACAACAATACAGAAACTTGTTGTGTTTCTACGTGCAAGACAAGGGTTGCCCCCAAGGGGTGGAGGGTCCAGGGGCCTGTCCCTTTCCCCTGCTGCTAAAGCTAGTGGAGCACAGCACCACTGCTGCTGCCTTTCGTGCAACTCTTGAGCACAGCACAGGCCACTTGTTGCTGGGTTTAGTGAAAGGGGGACAAGAGCTGCAAGCTCGTAGAGCTTAGGACACATTTCAGTAGCAGAAGGAGGCAGCCATGGTTCAGGAGGTATGGAGAGTGGATGCCTGGCCACAAAGTGTTCAGCAGCCACAGGAGTTACCAGAAAGTCATTTACAGTCTAATGTTCACTACTTTAGCAATGCAAAAGCCCCATCTGTGGCACACCCCTACCATTCATACCCAGTTAAAATTCCTAGGTTCTCCATTGTATAAAGTCCCAGTATGTGTGCTTCCTTTTGGGTGTCACGGAGGTGGTTAATGGTTATTATTATTACAGAGATAACTGCTGTGGCAAAAAAAGTGCCCCCTTACAAGAAAACTTCCAACAAAGCGGTCATGTGAATTGCAGAGGTCTACGTTACTTGACTACACTTTGAAAATGAAATTACAGAATTTATTTTAATTTTGCCCCCCAGATCTGAAGGCTAATCTTTATAACATTTTTTGTCTGAATGGAGTTTAGCATAAGGCTTAAAGCCTTGCAAATTTGTTAACATGAAAGAGGCGAGAAATACTTAAACGTTTGGAAAATGTTATTTTTCTAGAAACTCGTGTGTGTGTGTGTGTGTGTGTGTGTGTGTGTGTGTGTGTGTGTGTGTGTGTGTGTGTGTGTAATATACATAATTGCTTATAAATCCCCAATCCAAAACACAGGTGCAGCATAGGTCTGACTTCTGGTACCATATTTTTCATGCCAGACCCCGAGCAGGAAAAAAAAAAAGGAAATGTATTAAAGGCGTCTTTGTCTCGTTTTACAGTTTTTGGAACATTTTACTCCCTCCAAATCCTTACTTTTATCCAAGTCTGGCTGCCACTTTCCCTGGTTCTAACAAGCCAGTTAATAAGAAGTCAGTTTCCATTAGGTGGGCAGAAACAGGAAATCCGCCTACCTATTAACAGGTTAAGGTGCCAGGAAAAGCAAGATTTAAATGTTCAGTTTCAATGGTTCAAACCTGAAGAAAATAATACAACTTGCGTGCAAATAAAATAATTGTATATGTAATAGGAAGCTGCTAACAAGAGGAGTAATGTAACGGACCTGACACACATACAACCATACACACAGTAATATTGCCGATTGCAGCTGGATTCTGAGCAACATAAATGCAAGCCTTAACATTGCATGTGTGCACCAGCATGCTCCCCCGCAGACGCATACTCTTTAAACGCATATGCATGCCGCCCCCCCAGCAAACATGAACTCCCAAACATACATGCATGCACTCCCAAACACACGTGCACATGCTCTCTGTAGACTTACACACAAGCGCACCTCCGCAGACTCACATGTGTGCACTCCCAAACACAAATGCGGTCCATCCAGACGCAGGCATGTGCGCCCATGCAGACCCAGACTCCCACGCGCAAATGCGCACACCTTCAGATGTACATGTGCATACTCCCAAAAGCCATGTGACAGATTGTCTGCGGGGACGCATGCATTTGGGAGGGTGCACATATGCTTCTGCAGGGCCTCTTACGTGTGGGAGTGCCCACATGTCTGGGGGTGCTTGTGTAGGAACAAGGAGCATGGGAAGGAGTACAACCAGGGTGTCTGAAGCAGACCCCATCCATTATGCCGATTACTATGCGGCATCACAGCTCCAAGGGCAACACCCACTTACTTTGAAAGGGAAATCGTGTGGTGAAAATACAATTCTGTGATTACTTACCTGTAGAATTGGTATTATGAGTATACAGCACATCCTGCTCCAGAGATAATTCCTTACGTTTGGGTTATACATCCACAAGATGGCGCTGGACTGCAGAGACAGCAAAAAAGTGGCTCCTCCCGGCCCCTTATATTCCAGGGACCTCCCACAAAATCCCCAGTATTGACAATCAGTTAGCAAGAGGCCGGGAGAATAACACCCATAATCAAACAAATTTAACCATGATAACAACCACCATACAGAGGCACTAAGAATAATGATAACAAGGGCGGGGTGGAGCAGGACGTGCTGTATACGTATAATACCAATTCTACAGGTGAGTAATCACAGAATTGTATTATTCTAAGTATACAGCACGTCCTGCTCCAGAGATAATTCCTTACGTTTGGGACATCCAATAGCAGTGTCCGTAAAGTAGGGTGGGACCCCAAAAGCAACAACATGCAGATTAAACCACTGCCGCCTGCAGAACTTTGCAGCCAAAAGCAGCATCAGCTGAGGCCCTAACATCAACCTTGTAAAACTTAGAAAAAGTATTGACAGAAGACCAAGTAGTGGCCTTGCAAACTTGTTCAACAGAAGCCTGGTGCTGAAAGGCCCAAGAGGCACCAATAGCACGAGTGGAATGAGCAGTAAGGCGGAAGGGAGGATCCCTCCCTTTAGCAGAATAGGCCTGAATCACAGCCTGACGGATCCACTTGCTGATGGTAGATTTAGCTGGAGCCAGACCCTTCTTAGGACCAGAAGGGACCACAAAAAGAGCATCAGTCTTCCTGAAGGGCTCAGTAGCCACCAAACAGAACTTCAGGTTCCTCACAACATCCAAGGAATGTAGAACCCACTCCTTAGGGTTACTAGGATTAGGGCACAGATAAGGCAGAACAATGTCCTGATTGAGATGAAAAGCAGACACAACCTTTGGCAGAAAATCGGGTTTAAAGCGAAACACCATCTTGTCCTGGTGTCTCTCAAAGTAAGGGGACTTGATGGAAAGTGCCGCCAACTCAGAAACACGCCTAATAGAAGTGATAGCCACCAAAAAGACTACCTTAAGCGTAAGAATGGACAAAGCAACCTCATGCACAGGCTCAAACGGAGGCCCCTGCAAGGCAGATAGGACCAAGTTCAAGTCCCAGACTGGTAACATAGGCTTACGTGGGGGACGCACATGAGTAACCCCCTGGAAAAAAGTCTTGATCAGATGATGCTGAGCAAAAGATCGCTGAAAGAAAACAGCCAAGGCAGACACATGACCTTTCAGAGTGCTGAGTTGAAGCCCCAGATCCAAACCATGTTGTAGAAATTCCAGAATCCTAGGAGTAGAAAACACACGACAGGGAAGAGACTTAGCCTCACACCAGTCAATGTAGGTACGCCAAACCCTATAGTAGATGGAAGAGGAGGACCTTTTCCTAGCCCTGATCATGGTGTTAACAACAGAGGCAGGCAGCCCCTTTTCCATTAAGATGGAGGTTTCAGCAGCCAGGCCGTTAAAGCCAGCGTTTGTAAATTGGGGTAGCGTAGCCGCCCCTGAGTGAGTAGATCTGAATCCCTGGGCAGGTCGTACTGATCTACCGCCAGCTGTACTATGTCTGCGAACCACACTCTTCTTGGCCAACAGGGGGCCCCCAGGATTGCTGGCACCCCTTCCTGAGCTATCTTTCGCAGAACCCTGCCCAACCGGGGAAACAGGGGAAAGACATACAGAAGCTGAAAACGCTGCCAGGGCATTGTCAGAGCATCCAAGGCCAGAGGGTCCTGGGACAGAGACACAAAGACTGGAAGCTTGTGATTGTGACGGGACGCAAACAGATCCACATCTGGCGGACCCCAACGGTGACACAGAGAGCGAAAAACACTGACACTGAGGGACCATTCCCCCAGGCAAGAAGTCCCCCTGCTCAAAGAGTCTGCCTCCAGATTCTCCACCCCCGGAATGTACAGAGCTGAGATGCAGGGAACATTGTCCTCTGCCCAGGACAGGATCAGAGACACTTGAGGGCCCCCTTGCTCCGGGTACCTCCCTGATTGATGTAGGCAACCGTCGTCTGGTTGTCCGAGCGTACCTGAACAGCCGGACCCCGATGGTGCGGGGTCAAGCGGGCTAGAACCAATCTGATTGCCCTCAGTTCCAGAACGTTGATAGGGGGTGTGGGCCTCCTGAGGGCCCCACTGCCCCTGGAATGATAGGGATCTCCAGAAGTCCCCCAAACCTGTCAGACTGGCATCTGTGGTGACTGTCTCCCAGCAAGGGGCCAGAAAGGATCTGAACACCAACAGGTTCCTTGAGTCCAGCCACCACAAGAGGGACCACCTGGCTAGGGGGGACAGAACCAACGCCTGATCCAGGGACACAGGGTCCCTGTCCCATACAGACAAGAGGTGGAGTTGAAGAGGCCTCATGTGAAACTGAGCATAGGGAACCGCCTCGAAGCAAGATACCATCAGGCCCACCAGCTGCATTCCCTGCCTGATGGAAGGATGAGGGCAGGAGAGAAGGAGCTGAGCTAGCGCTTGCAGACTGTCCACCTTCTGCTGAGGAAGAAAAATCCTGGCCCGAGTTGTATCCAGATTCATGTCCAGAAAAGGCTTCAAAGAGGGAGACAGGGAAGATTTGGAGTGGTTTATCACCCAGCCGAATGACTCCAGTGTGGTCACCACCCGCTGAGTATCCAGCTCTGCCTGTTGGAAGGACGGAGAAGTGATAAGAATGTCATCCAGATAGGGAAGAATGCGAATGCCCTGAGCGCTCAGCAGAGCCATAATGCCCGCCAGCACCTTGGTGAATACCCTGGGAGCCGAACGAACTGGTAATGCTGATCCTCCAGGGAGAACCTGAGGAATCTCTGATGGCCTGGAAAGACTGGAACATGGAGGTAAGCATCCTTGATGTCCACAGAGGTCATGAAGTCCCCTGGGCATAGTGAGCTTACAGCTGAGCGCAGAGTCTCCATGCGAAAACGCCTGGATCTGACAAACTTGTTGAGAAGCTTTAAGTCCAGGATGGGTCTGACAGACCCATCTCTTTTGGGAACAGTGAAAAGGTTGGAATAATAGCTCTTGTCCCTTTCCCTTAAGGGCACTTGGAAGATGACCCCCAGCTCCAGTAGATTCTGCACAGCAAGCAACAGGTCCTGAGCTGACAGGGGGTCTTGAGGCATCCGGGATCTGATGAATCTTGGGGGCGGCCAGGCTGCCAACTCTATCTTGTAACCGGAGGACACTACCTCCAGAATCCACCGGTCTGAGACATGACGCCTCCTGAAGTGAGCAAAGAGCCGAAGCCGCCCCCCCAACCGGATGGGTGAGGGCGCCCCTTCATGCCTGAGGGGGCTTGGGAGGAAGACTTAGACTTGGGACCCCAGGAGGGGCAAGTGCAACCACATCCTCTGCCCCTGCCCCAGAAATCACCCCGGGCCCCTGCAAATGAAGCTCCCCTTCCCACTCTGGACCCGCAGTAGGAGGGAAGAAAGGAGCCTGAACCCCAAAAGGGCCAGACTGTCTCTTGCGCTGGGGTAATCCCAACTCTTAGGCACCCCAAGGAGCCTGCTCGGACGCTCCCACTCTTTGAGCACAAGATTATTAAAGTGAGTTTGCTCAGGAAACTTCAAACGTGGCTTAGAAGTGTGAAACAACTCCCCCTGCTGCCGAGGAGCCGCGGCAGGAGGAGAAATGGAAAGTACTTAAAAAATGTGAGCCAAAAGCCTGTCAGTATCATCAGAGCCAGAATCAGCATAACACTTAGGCTGCTCATCAGATGATTCTGAATCAGAAAACTCCCCCTCTTCCAGGGGGGTATAGCCGGCTAGGTCAAAGAATTCCTCAGCCTCCATAGGAAAAAGGTTAACGCCAGGAGCCGCCTCTTAGCAGAGGCCTTACGCGCCATGGAGCCAGCAATCAGCTTATCAATGCTAGCCACCCTGGTGGACAAATCAGGCTGAGACTCCCCACTGGTATGCACCTCACTGGGAGTCGGATGTAAGCGTGGGGGAGTGGGCGAAGCCACACGGGGCACAGGCCCAGCCACAGGGAACCCAGATTGCAGCGCAAGCAGCCGCTGGGCACAGGGTACACAAACCCGCACATTGTCATAATTTGTAGGTGTCACCCCCACATGCCACACACAGCCGAGCTTGTCCCGAAGGAACCCCAAGCACATTATCCTGAGAAGCCTCCATATGGTGATTAGCGCAGCCACTGGCCAATAGGGATTTACGCAATAGGCCACCCGGGATGCCCCAATAGCCAGGGAAGTGGGAGGTATAGGCAGAATAGGCCTCTAATAGCAAAACTAAATAGAGGGGATAGGCCGGGAAAAACCACAATTAAGTTTGACCTGCCTGCAAGACAAACAGAAAAAGTCCCGTAAGCGGTATGCATACATAATATATAATATAAAATAGGCCAGCCCGCAGGGGTACTTATGGTCCACGGTAGGTAGACACCAACCACACAGCACGAGGAAAGCTAAATGGCGCCGCAGATACCTCGAGGGGGTGGGCCGCGGAGACAGTGATGCGGAACACGCAATCCGCAAGGCCCACTTCCCCCCCGAAGAGCGCGAAGGCGTCCACGTGACCAATCAGCCAATGATGGCGCAGCAGGGCCTGAGGTAATGTCGCCGCTGACCGCGGAACGCCGTATAAGCACGCGTGGCGGCAATTGTAAAAGCAACAGTGCATACCAAACACACGGAAAACAAGCCAATCATACCACATAATAAAAAATCCAAGGAGTGAAGAATACAGATACACAACACACCCCCCCCCCCCCTCCCGAGAACTGTCAGAGAGAGCGAGGGAGGGCAGCGGCCAACCTAATAGGAGCCTACCGATGGACAGGGGTGAGGGGCATCCCATAAGGCTCATCGTGGGCCTATACCACCTACCCTTTGGTGGGGGATTGCGGTCGGAGCAGCGCTCCTTAAGCACCTGACAATGGTCCTGCCTACCATCACCCGACCAGTGCAGCCAAAGCTGGGAGGCAGAATAAAGAGGAACGGGTGGGAATAGTCCTACAGGGCCGCAGGCTAATAGCCCGCTCACCTGCGAGTAGAGAGAGTCATCGTCTTGCCGACTGCAGAGAAGAACTGGGGGATTTTGTGGGAGGTCCCTGGAATATAAGGGGCAGGGAGGAGCCACATTTTTTGCTGTCTCGGCAGTCCAGCGCCATCTTGTGGATGTATAACCCAAACGTAAGGAATTATCTCTGGAGCAGGACGTACTGTATACCTAATATTTTAAGACCCCATATTTTGACCATTAATTTTTTCAATTTAAAAATGGAAAACAGTTTAGGATAGTGCCAAACATAGCCCCACATAATGATCTAATAATTGCCTACAATATCACTTTAAGCATGTCAGCATTTCCACAGTTCTCTGTCCTTATGGTCTGGAAGAGCTTTCTTTCCCCACCCAACTATACCAACATCATGTCATTGACTACTAGTCTCAGGATGCTAGATTTTCAGTTCCCAGTTAAACTGGCCCCCAGAGAGAGTCTGTTAAATATTTTTTTTAAGGGCAGGGAGCGTAGCTCCCCTGTGATACCAAAATTGTCATGAAATATCAGAATGCATTTTAATTTAAATCCTGTAAAGCTGGGATGGGAAAGCAGGAGCTGCATGGCTGACATGATATATGGATTATTCTGCTGCCCGATCTGTGTGTTCCTAGTGCACGTTCTTATTTAGTTAAGATTCTACCACATGGGGACTAAATAGGTATGCGGCCAATCTCAGGGTTTTCATTTTTTTTTTTTAGGTCGGATTCTTACAAATGTCTGCAGGTAAATCAAAACATCCTGACCAAGCGATTCAGTTGGTGGCAGCTTGCATATTATGTAGCAAATGTATGCTACTATTATTTGGTATTATTTGGATGGAGATGGGAGTCTTTGGTGAAACTGCTATAAAGAGGCAATAGCTGTAAAGGATTAGCTGGTGACAGCACCTACACAGTCTACTTGCAAGGTGTCGGGCCAGGAATTTTCCAGTGCAACAAAAAGTGAAGAGTATTGCAGCCTTCAAACAGCATGTCCACTATGCTCCACCCAACCAGCACCTGACAGCTGGCCAATGGTGGGACACAAGCTGTGTGACGCAAACTGCCTAACAATTCTCCCTCTTATCTGGCTCTTCTAGGGTGAAGAATTGTCCAAGGTGACACAACAGTCTTTAATCAGCTGCTTGCACCCAATGTCCTGTCTTGCAGCCAGCCCCTGCAGCTCCCTCTACACAGTGTATCGATGCTGCATAGGCAGCTCATGTGGTCACTGGAGCGGTTTTGGTCCATTCCCCCGGGGCACTCCGCTATGTGAAACCCCCCAGATCAACTCACCTCACCGCGGTCTGAGCGATGTCTTAGCTCTGCGACTCCGAGCATGCTGGCGGCCGCATCTCGCACTTCCCTGTAACAGGGCCAATGGCACATGCGCGGGCCACGTCCTGCTAAAGGGATAGCAGGGGTTTGCGGGCGCGACCCGCACATGTGCGGTTGGACCGGGATTAAGGTAAGTGTAGTGGGCAACCTGGGGATTTTCACACAGCCGGGCATCTCGATTTTGGATGCCCCACGGGGAGGGAATGGATCAGCCCGGAAATCATATAGATTCCCGGGCCGATCCAGGTGGGTTTTGGTCCACTTTAAGGGTTCTGAAGTGCAGTACAAAAAAAAAGTGTACTATGATGTCCTGCACTACTGTATTTTCACTACAATGCAGTGAAAATCAAAGCGAGAGGAGCACCTATACACAGGAAGGACGTTTATGTTGTCACCTATCCCCAGCCGAGTGCTCCAAAACAGCCTGTGTTTCTTGATGTTGAATAGCAGCCATATGCAAATTCATTCAGTTCCAAGGAAAATGGTCAGATAATGGAAGTTACGTCGTAGTGCTTACAGAGTTATTGCAGTTATTATAACTGATAAGGATGACCCCCCAATGTTGAGCTGTGTGGGGGGGGGGGGGGGCTACTCAATGGTTTTAGTAAAAAAAAAAAAAAAAAAAAAAGAAGAGAAGAGAAGAGAAAAAAAAAAAAAAAGGAACAAAGGAGGTTTTGGTGCACTGGGCTGGGGATAGAAGGGGGCATTTCTGGATATAGGATCAATTTAAGTGAAACGTCACTTTCAATCCAACCCACCCACCAGCCCCAACATTCTAATGCCCCTGCAGTGCCTATCACAGCGTACATGGGGTCTGCTTTTCCATGAATAAAGTCCAAATTAAAAGCTCCTCCCTGTTCCCCATAAAATATAACTTTTACTTCCATATTGGTAAAAGCATAAATCCACAGTGGTCTAATGTCTTTAGACCTCCCCCAAGCAAGCAACATGTTTCAGGGCTCTGGTCCTTTAGTTTTACCTGCTTCTCCATGAGCTTTCCATATGTTTGCTATAAGCCTTTAGGTGGGCGGGGGTGGAATATGAGCCCAGACTAGAGCCCATTAGTCTCTATAGGGGCCCCAGTCTGGTCTCGTACTGCGCAGAACACAAAAGGGACCAGCCAGAGCTCAGAGACAATGTCTTGTATCCTGCAACAGGTAATTTGTGACGACTTGTGCTGGGAGTTGTAAAAAGGTTTTCCCTCTCGCTTTATCCTATTCCTATTTGATCACATATCAGTTTTAGCGGGGCAGACAGAAATCACTGAATCTGTCAGACCCAATGAGAAAAGCAGTAAAATTAGTCACAGAATCACACCTAATAATCCGCACTGTTCATAGGTTGGGCATTACTTAATTATTAAACATTAAGATAATGGGGCAAAGGGCAAAACAAAAGTTATATATGACTAAGAAAGCAACCTGTCAAAACTACTCTGGCATATGGGTCAATGCGTTTATATTCATATTTTAGGCAGGAGACAATCTAGACGAGTCAGGTGGAGTTTAAAGAAAGTTGAAAAAAATCCCCATTAGACTTATAGGTAATGGTATTTCTACAAGTCCTTCAAGACAGCCAGGGAGAGAGAGAGAGGCTCCTCCCCTAAAGAGGAAACACAAACTGGGACAGGTTTAAAGCCCCATCCCTTTCCCCCAGTCCTCAGTATTGGGCAAGAAATTATATTAAACTGAGGGACCAAAGAATACGGGGGGTTGTAAGTCCTGAAGGACTCATAGAAATACTGTTACAGGGATTTTCTCCCATCGGCCTTCAGGGCGGTCACGGAAAGGACAATCAAGAAATTAAGTTTCTAAGGGTGGGTTACCGTCTGTAGTTAATTTCTACCAGGGCTTATTTGTCTAATAACCGGTTTCAACGGTAGTGCTTATGGAAGGTGGGGGGCGTAGGCCTAGCAGTAGCTCAGCAAAAGTCTTCTATGAAAGCTTCTGATCTTTCACTCCAGGAAGTGGAGACTGCTATGGAACAAGCAGAAACATCTATACAGGTGTAGGCCCAGGATCTGGCCTGTATATTCTATAGCTATAGTGGCTTTAAAAGCAGATAGTCGCCTATTCCTTTCTGAATGGGAAACAAACAGGTGATCTGCAATGAAAACTTAAGAGCGTGCTGTAATAAAATAACATTTTCTCTGAAAACCAAGGACAAAAAGGACAGTATAAATAGCTCGTTTGCGAGGAAGAGAATGCTGTTTTAGGCAGAAAAAAATACAACTCTGTGAAGTACTCACCTGTAGAGTTGGTATTATATGCATACAGCACGTCCTGCTCCAGTAATAGTAATAACATGTGGGTAATCCTCCGCCGCCGTGCACTGCAGACATGTAGAAAACAAGCTCCTCCCGGCCCTACATATACCGAGGGACCTCCCACAAATCCCCAGCATTGAAAAGCAGTGAGAAAGAGAGGCCAGGAGAAACAACCACCCAAAACTGGCAATAATATCAAAGATAACAATCACCAAACAGGGGATCCAGAACAAGGTGAAAACAGGGTGGGGTGGAGCAGGACGTGCTGTATGCATATAATACCAACTCTACAGGTGAGTACTTCACAGAGTTGTATTATTCTAAGCATACAGCACGTCCTGCTCCAGTAATAGTAATAACATATGGGACATCCAATAGCAGTGTCCATAAAGAAGGGTGGGATCCCCAACAGAAGG
The DNA here is from genome assembly GCA_027917425.1 of Gastrophryne carolinensis. Classification (NCBI taxonomy): domain Eukaryota; kingdom Metazoa; phylum Chordata; class Amphibia; order Anura; family Microhylidae; genus Gastrophryne; species Gastrophryne carolinensis. The sequence continues at coordinate 473,106,887 of CM051234.1, read as the reverse complement.
CAACAGCAAGCAGTCTAAACTACTGCCGCCTGCAAAACCTTGCGGCCAAACACAGCGTCAGCTGAGGCCCTAACATCAACCTTGTAAAACTTTTTAAAGGTATGAACGGAAGACCAAGTAGCGGCCTTGCAAACTTGCTCCACAGAGGCCTGGTGCTGAAAAGCCTAAGAAGCCCCAACAGCTCTAGTAGAATGAGCAGTAAGACGAAAGGGGGGAGTCTTCCCCTTAGCAGTATAGGCTTGAACCACAGCCTGACGAATCCATTTACTGATGGTAGACTTGGCGGGAGCCAAACCCCTCCTAGGCCCATGAGGCACAACGAAGAGAGCATCAGTCTTCCTAAAGGCCTGAGTGGTAACCAGGTAAGACTTGACACACCTAACCACATCCAAGGAATGCAAAACCCTTTCCTTAGGGTTACTAGGATTAGGGCACAAGGAAGGAAGTAAAATATCTTGATTTAAATGAAATGCAGACACAACCTTAGGCAGGAAGTCTGGCTTGAAGCGAAACACCACCTTATCCCGGTGTCTCTCAAAGTAGGGAGGCTGAATAGACAAAGCAGCCAACTCAGACACACGTCTGACTGAAGTAATGGCTACCAGGAAGACAACCTTGAGCGTGACCACAGCGAGAGCGGCCTCATGAATAGGCTCAAAAGGCGCCCCCTGCAGGGCCGACAACACCAAGTTCGGATCCCAAACAGGAACCATAGGTTTCCGAGGAGGACGCACATGAGTGACCCCCCTGAAAGAAGGTCTTGATAAGAGGGTGCTGGGCAAAGGTCTTCTGAAAGACGATAGACAGGGCCGAAACCTGGCCCTTCAAGGTACTAAGCTTAAGACCTAAGTCTAGATCATGTTGTAAAAACTCCAGCACCTTGGAGACTAAGAATTCCTCGCAGGGAAGAGACCTGGATTCACACCAGTCAATGTAAGCACGCCATACTCTATAATCGATAGCAGCAGAAGTCTTCTTCCTGGCTTGCACCATAGTAGCCACAACAGAAGCAGACAGACCCTTTTCCATTAAGATGGAGGTTTCAATAGCCAAGCCGTCAAAGCCAGAGTTAGTAAATTGGGATGGCGTAGAGACCCCTGAGTTAGAAGATCTGGCAACCTTGGCAGATCGTACTGATCTACTGCCATTTGAACCACGTCTACGAACCACACTCTTCTGGGCCACCAGGATCGCGGGTACCCCTTCCAGAGCGATCTTGCGCAGCACTCTGCCCAGAAGGGGAATTGGTGGAAACACATACAGGAGCCGAAACTCCCTCCAAGACATTGACAGGGCATCCGAGGCCAGAGCCAGAGGATCCTGAGACAGTGATACAAAGCTCGGTAGCTTGTGATTGTGACGTGACGCAAAGAGATCCACATCTGGCACACCCCAACGGTGACACAGAGACTGAAATACCCTGTCGCAGAGGGCCCATTCCCCCTGACGGGACGACCCCCTGCTCAGAGCATCTGCTAGCAGATTCTCCGCCCCCGGAATGTAGACAGCCGAGATGCATTGCACATTGGTCTCTGCCCATGTTAGAATCAGAGACACCTACTGGAGAGCACCCTTGCTCCGGGTTCCTCCCTGATGATTGATGTAGGCAACCGCCGTCCTGTTGTCTGAGCGTACCTGAACCACCAGACCCTTCAGGTGCTGGGTCAATCGTTCCAGCACCAATCTGACCGCCCTGAGTTCCAGGACATTGATAGGAAGATCCTGAGGGCCCCACCTCCCCTGGAAGCGCAGGGACTTCCAGAATCCCCTCCAGCCCGAAAGATTGGCATCCGTCGTGACCGTCTCCCAAGAGGGAGCCAGGAAGGATCTGCCCCTTGTCAAGTTCCTGTGGTCCAACCACCACGCAAGGGATTGTCTGACCGAGGGGGGAACCACCCAGATCTCATCCAAGGACGCTGGGTCCTTGTTCCATACTGACAGAAGGTGAAGCTGCAGGGCTCTCAAATGAAACTCGGCAAAGGGCACCGCCTCGAAGCTTGCCACCATCGAGCCCACCAACTGCATTCCCTGCCGGATGGAGGGGTGAGGGTTCGCGAGCAGGGACCTCGCCTGCGTTGTCAGAGCTTCCACCTTCTGTGGAGGAAGGAATATCCTTGACTGAACCGAGTCCAGAATCATCCCCAGAAACGGGGTCACTGAGGAGGGGGACAGAGAGGACTTTGGGTAATTGATCACCCAGCCGAAAGCCTCCAGCGTTGACACTACCAACCGAGTGTCCAGCTCTGCCTGCTGCAGAGACCGAGAGGTGATGAGTATGTCGTCCAGGTAGGGCAACACGCGTATGCCCTTTAGTCTTAATAGAGACATAACCCCTGCCAGCACCTTGGTGAACACCCTGGGAGCTGACGTAAGGCCGAATGGCAGGGCCACGAACTGATAATGCTGATCCAACAGCGCGAATCTGAGGAACCTTTGGTGCCCTGGGAACACCGGAACGTGCAGGTAAGCGTCCTTGATATCCACAGATGTCAAAGTCCCCTGGACGCAGCGAGGCAATGGCCGAGCGCAGAGTTTCCATACGAAAATGCCTGTTTCGGACAAACTTGTTTAGGATTTTCAAATACAGAATGGGTCTGACTGACCCGTCCTTTTTGAGCACCGTGAACAGGTTGGAATAAAACCCCATGCCCCTGTCTCTTAAGGGGACCTCGCAGATGACCCCAAGCTCCAGAAGGTCCTGCACCGCCAGCATCAAGACTCGAGCTGAGGCAGGGTCCTGTGGGATCCGAGACCCAACGAACCTGGTAGGGGGCAGTACAGCAAATTCTATCTTGTAACCGGAGGACACTACCTCCTGAATCCACCGGTCTGGGACAAGGCGTCTCCAGACATGCTCGAAGTGCTGTAGACGTCCCCCCACCCTGACGGGCGAGGGCGCCCCTTCATGCTTGGGGGGGCTTTGGGCTTGGGCCCCCAGGAGGAGCCAGGACGGCGTCCTCTGTTCTTGTTCCAGGACTCTGCGCGAGACCCAGCGAAGGACACCCCTCTACCCTGCTTGGCCCCACGGTAGGGGGTCGAATGGGAGCTTGGGCCACGAAAGGGCCGAATCTGACGCTTGCGCTGGGGCAACTTGCCACCCTTGGCAAATATATCTAACCTTTCTCCAAACAGGCGCAGCCCTTTGAATGGAAGCCCCGTAAGGGCCTTCTTGGCGACGTTGTCAGCAGCCCACAGGCGCAACCAGATCGCGCGGCGTATGGCCACCTCCAGAGCAGAAGATCTAGCGCTCAGCTTAATGGCATCGTCCGATGCAGATAGGATATAATTCACAAAGGTCTCACAGGTGGCCAGAGCGTTGACGACCTCGGAGGGCAAGTCATCCGCCCCTTCCAGGCTAGTCTTAACCACCGTCCTGAGCGCCACCGCCGTGATGGCTAAGGCGCAGGCCAGGCGGAGCGACGCTCCCCCAAAAGCAAAGGCATGACATGCCAACTGATCAACTCGCCGATCCTCTAAGTCCCGCAGCGTAGTAGTGTCAGGGGAGTGCATAGTAGAGGTGTTGGACAGACTCAGAATTGGGGCATCGACCTCGGGCGGCGATGTCCAACACTTAACCGGATCGGCAGGAAATGGATACTTCTGATCCACAGCTTTAGGAATCCCCTGGAATTTGCTGGGATGTTCCCATTCTTTCAGCACTAGGCTATTAAAATGAATTTGTTCGGGAAACTCCAACCGCATCCTAGCGGTATGAAACAGATCACCCCTTTGCTGAGGGGCCGCGAGAGGTGGAGAGAGGGATAACACATCAAAGATCTGAGACAGCAGTCTTTCAATGTCGTCCTGGGACCAATGATCAGAACCAGACTCCTCCTCGTAGGATCCTGAGAGCAGTTCCCCTTCCTCTGATGGGGACTGAGCATAGGAAAGCAGTAAATCATCAGATTCTACAGGGAGAATAGTAGCTTCAGGATTCAAATGACGCCTCTTGGCAGTAGCCTTGCGCACCAAGGAGCCGGCGATGAAGCTTTCCACACTAGCCAATCTAGAGGCCAAATCAGCGTGAGAATCCCCACTAGTATTGGGGGTTAGGCTCAAGCTTGGGGGAGTAGGGGAAGTAAGGCGAGGTGCGGGCACGGCCTCGGAAGAGGTGGGGAGGCCAGCTAGCGCCTGTTGGGCACAAGGGACGCAGACCCGTGCATTGTGACCGCTGCTAGGTACAACCCCACAAGCTGCACACAGACGGGCTTGTCCCGGGGGGACCCCGTTCACAATATCCTGGGATGCCTCCATATGGTGATTATTAAATTCAATATGCCAGTACGGATTGATGCTATAAAGCAACCCTGGATGCCCCAATAACCCGCTGGGAAGTGGGAGTAATTTCTGAAAAAAATGGCCTGGACCGGGCGCTACGTCGGGCAGGGAGAAGCCACCGAGGACCGCTGTCTGAAAGACACAAGGGGAACAGGGATGTCAGAGCCAAGCGCGAAGAAGCAAGCTAGGGAAAAGATCGCCCATGAGGGCACTTACAGGTCTGCGAGGGGAGGACCGTCTTCACCACGCGCATGCGAGAAGGAAATGGCGCCCAGCGAACCTCAAAGGGCGGGCCAGAGTGGGCGATGACACGAAACGCGCCAGACTGAGCCAGGCCCCCCCCCCCCCCCCGGAGAGCGCGAAGCTAGAAGGCGTGCAGCCAATCAGGAGAGAATAGTAGATACATCAGCATCGCTTCAGAGAAGAAGTCTGACAGAGTGAGTAAGGAGATTGAAAAATGCCGTAGCTTCCCCGAACAGTGCTACCGTATGCGCCATGGAGAACAGTAGAACGCTGCGGTTAGTTGAAAATACAACTCTGAAGTACTCACCTGTAGAGTTGGTATTATATGCAGACAGCACGTCCTGCTCCAGACATACATTACCTTACATGTGGGTATATCTCCGCCTTCAGTGCCGTGCACTGCAGAACATGAAGAAAACAAGCTCCTCCCGGCCCTACATATACCGAGGGACCTCCCACAAATCCCCAGCATTGACAAGCAGTGAGAGAAGAAGCCAGGAGGAAAACAACCACCCAGAGACTGGCAACAATATCCAAGATAATAATCACCACACAGGGGATCCAGAACAAGGTGAATCAGGGTGGGGTGGAGCAGGACGTGCTGTCTGCATATAATACCAACTCTACAGGTGAGTACTTCACAGAGTTGTATTATTCTAAGCAGACAGCACGTCCTGCTCCAGACATAGTCCTTACATGTGGGACATCCAATAGCAGTGTCCATAAGTAGGGTGGGATCCCCATGAAAAAAGGCACAGACAACCATAAAAGTGCTGTCACCTAAACCATGCTACCAAGAGCAACGAGAGCAATGCTCTAACCACAGCCTTTGAATTCTTGTAAAGGCAGAACTGAACACAAGCAGTGGACTAGCCAGCTTGCTCAACAGAACCTAGTGCTGAAAGGCCCAAGCCAAGCACAAGTAGTAAGAGAGCAAAAACCAAGAGAGAAGAAGAATCTTCCCCTAACGAGTAGGCCAGAGTAACAGCCTAACCATGCTACTGGAAAAAAAGGGCAGCCATGGCAACCTTAGAGTTCTCCCCATCTGGGAATATGAACCCAGGTCTCAGGCGAGACCAGCAGGAATACTGAAAAACAACTATAACGAGGCTCAGCAAGAGCCGAGGCGTTTACTTTAGGCTCAGAAGGACAAAACCAACCGAGCAGGACCAATCCAAAGGGCACCTACACCCGTGTTAGAAATCAGATCCGGTACATAAGGATGGAGAAACCTATAAGCCCCAAGGGGCATAATCCCTACCAGGGACAAGAGAAGACCAGGAATCTCCAACACCTGATGAGGGATACAGATCCCTTTTGCTCAGAGTAAGCCAGACAATAGCCCAGAGACCGTAGGGTCTGGACTAAAGGAGAATAAGAACACCGCCTGGACCCAATTCGGCGTAAGGCGGAACACCCTCACCCCATGGTGTACATATATATATATATATATATATATATATATAATGACTAGGACCGCTAACAGATCCATCCTTTATGGCACATTTCTGACTGAAGCAACCGCCCCAGAAGAGCGATATGAGGGAAGGAACAGTTCAGACAAGAACCTGAATAAGACCCAAGGGAACCCTAGCAGGGCATCCGGATAAGTAACCCCCCAAAAAGGGAGCATAGAATTCCCTGGGGAATGCAGCTGAGCAACCCCTGAGGAATGCGCAACACAGAAGATTGAACTAGACTTCTGCAGTAGGTAAACAGGGCGAGCCCTGAAACCTTCAGAGCACTGAGTTGGGGAGCCAACTTCAACCATGCTATAATAATTCTAGGACCCAGGGATAGGGAACATCCCGCAGGAAAGAGAACTAGTCCAAGCAAAGCAGACTAGAACAGCATACTCCAACATAGCCGGCAGAAAAGGGAGAAGAAGAGGAGGGAGCTAGGCCTAGCCCTCCAATAGAGAAAAGACACCCAGAGATACCCATCTCCAATAGGGTGAAAAGCCAACCGACCAATCGCCTAAAAGGCCTGTAAGTAAGGGCGACGTAGTAGGGAGCCTGAATAGGCAGAACAGCCCTCTTGAGAGGTCATACAGTACGACTGTCTTCAGCAGGAAATCTGAGAACCACGCCCCGCTCGGCCACCCAGGGCCCCCAGCATAACGGTTCTCCCTTTCTACTGCAATCTTATGCAGAACCCCGCCACACCAGTAGGGACACAGTGAGATACTAGAGTAGAACCTCCTGCCACGTTAGGGCAGCCAGCCAAACTAATACCAATGAAGTGCAAGGGATGTAAACCCCCACTTAGAGCCGAACCGGAACCTTCTTAAAGGGTCAACCTGTTCCGAGACCTTCACAGATAAAAAGGGACAAGCCACTGTCCTCAGACTGACCGAGAGTCCCCAAAAAAGACAAGTCCTGAAGAGGAGTAGTCCAGCAAATTAGAGCCCACCAAAGGCTCAATGTGTCAACCAAAAAAAAAACGTATGAAGATGGATCCCCTAAGGGGACCCCTTTAGGAACCACGGGGGATTTCAGAAGAAATAAGACCCCCCAGTCCACCTGCAAGACTTGGTACCCAAGATGACCATCTACAGGGAGAAGAGAGAAGGAAGGAATGGTCCCAGACATCTTCCTTGAATTTACAACCTCAAAAGGAACCCCCGTAGGGGGGAGCGTACTGACCTAGTTCCAGGGGTGCTGGAACCCTGTCCAGGATAAGTTACCTAAGGTGGCTCAGGGCCCAAGGGCTCCTGAGAATAAGGGACAGCATCTGGGCCACCACCAACAGGCCCCCCAGCTGCAAGGTAAAGGAAGTGTGACATCAAAGAGGGCAAGGCCCTTTCCATAACAAGTCCACATTTAGCAGAAGGAAGGTTCTAACATGAACCAATCTAAAAGCCACCCCGTAGGGGGATACCGAACCGGGGAACACTAAGTAAGTGATGTGCCTGAGCACCAATCCACAGGACTCCGAAAGGAGCCACAGGTCAATAGCCAACACGGCCTGATGCAAAAAATAGGAAGCAAAGAAGGACAATAAAGTAGAACTTAGCGCGGACGCCACACGGGCACGTCCAAGACACCACTCCCATACTCGCCTTGGTGAGTCATCTGGGAGCAGGAGAGGAACCAAAAACAATACCCCAAAGCGCAGAGTTGGACCTTCAACACTGGCTGGAAGTGGCCTAGGTGTCCTGAAGGCACAGGGGACTAAAAAGGGATTATAAATCCTCACATGCATCAAGAGGTCTACTGGACCAGAGCGCCTGCGGCCCAACAGGTAGATACCATGCACAAACTGCCTGTGAAGGTATAAATGCTAGGCCCAGAATGCCAACTTGGGTCAGACTGCTTCATCCGGGAGGGGAAGGGTAATGTGGATGCCATCACAGGTCAAGGGCCAGCCTGCAAGAGAGGCCAGACCCTACACGCCAAACTCGGCCTGCCTCAACTCCCGAAGGGAAAACAGGGACTAGAAGAACCCTGATAACCTTAGAAAAAGGACCGCCCAGCAGACTCCATTCTGCATCCGGGGGGACTACCTCCTGTAACAACCTGAAAGAAGCATGGCGCCATACGATAGGAGCCCAGTGCTGCGGCAGTCCACTCGCCCAACAAGGCGAGGGCGTCCCTTCACGCTTGTGCGGTTTCGGCAGATTTGGACTTCGCACAGCCGGAGGACCCAGGGCGTTGCCTGCCCCAAAGGGGCGGGTCTCCACTCCAAAAAAGTTGGAAGCACACTTCTGGTTCGCGCTTGACACTAACTTAAGGAGGGGGAGGGGAGTCCCTGCCCCTGGGAGGCCGAGACGGTCTTCTGCTCGAGGGTGCCTTACTCCTTTTTTCCAAAAGGTCCAACCGGGCCCCAATAAGCGTCGTCTCTAAAGGGAAGGCCAGTAAGAGCCTTTTTAGTATCATTGTCAGCCCCCTACTGTCGCAGCCAAGCAGGCGGCGAATAGCCACCACAAGAACCGAGGTTCTAGCACACATTTTAACAGTGTCATCCATCGCTGAGAGAATAAACTCACAAAAACATCACAATCAGACAGTGCCTTAAAGACCTCCCAAGGGAGACCCTCCGGTTGGTGGTCAAGTATCTTCCTAAGAAGGGTCCTGGCGGTCACCGCAGTGACGGCCGCGGCACAGACCGGGCGCAGAGCCGTCCCTGCACACGAAAAGGCGTGGGAAGCCAGACTGTCAATGCGCCGGTCCTCAGCATCCCGAAGGGTACGATGAGTAGAGGCTGTCATGAAGGGAGGGTTAGCAACCCCAATAATAGGTGCATCCACCTCGGGAGGGACTGACTAGCAGCCAACCACATCAGTGGGAAAAGGGTACTTCCAATCCCAGACCCCCGGAACTCCTGTAAGTTCACAAGGTAATTCCCATTCCTTAGATATAAGAGCCTGGAATGATCCAGCTCCAGAAATTCCAAGGGCGGCGTCGCCGTGTGGAAACTCTCCCTCTTGGGCTTGGGAGACTCTCCCGGAGGAGAGATGGACAGTACTCCAAAGATCTTTATAAGTAATTAATCAGTGTCACACCGGCCCCAGGAACCAGGGCTAGAATTATCACGGGTCCAAGGTATCTCATCTGAGGAACCGGAACCTGAGAACAGTCCACCTTCATCAGAAGGATCAAAGACCTGCATAGCAGCAGACTCTTCAGTTTCATTGGGAAACATAGAACCAGGAAGCGTCAGGGACCGCTTCTTTCCAGCGCCCGAGCGCTCCGCCAACCAGGCATCACCTGCTCAGCCGTAGGTAGCCTGCGCGGCACCACCTGCTGGTCATGCCCGCTCAAGTGCGACTCATCAGGAGTGAGATTTAAACAAGGGGAGACAGGTGTATTGAAGCAAGGTGCAGCCACTGGTAAACCTGATCGCAGGGCCAGTGCTTGTTCAGCACACGGTCCGCAGACCCGTGCTCTGTCAGCGTCAGCGTGGGGTGGTCACGCAGGACACAGCCCGTCTTGTCCCCGCGGGACCCCGGACACATAATTCTGAGATGCCTCCATATGGTGATTATCAAAGCAATATGCAGCAGGGATTTATGCTATAAGCGACCCTGGATGCCCCAAGACCCGCTAGGAATGTGGAAGAATATAAAAGTGAACCCGTTTAAGATATATATCAGGCCGGGGGATGCCACCGGAATCTTAGCGTCTGAAAGACATAAGGAGAAGAATGGGTGTCAGAGCCATGCGCAGCTGGAAAAACATATGAAAGGAGTCACCCGCGAGGGCACTTACAGACCAAGGGAGGAGGGAAACCGCCTACACACGCGCGCACGAAGATCAGCAAAATGGCGCCCAGCGAACCTCGAAGGACGGGCTTGATGCTCGGCCGTGACGTGGAGCGCGCCAATTCAAGTCCCCGCCCACTCCGAAGAGCGCGCAGCTCTGAGGTAACGGCAAAGCAAGGATACAATCACACGCTTAAGGATTTGTAGAAAAAACGTTACGTCTAGTAAGGAAAAGGCGCCACAGCATCTAGACAACGCAGCAACTGTGCACAAGACATACGGCGGTAGCCGAAAACCAAATAAAGAGCAAGCAGCGCGGCTCTGACATTTCAATGTTAATGAAGGGCAGAAATAAGGCAATAAGCGTGATATACTGGTACACAGGGACGACCACCACACACATACCCCCCCCCCCTTTCTTTTCCCACTAACTGGTTGGGGAAATGAGGGAGGATGGCGACCCTTACACAGGGTCCAGCACTACCCGGGGTACAGGGCAATAATGCGGGAGGGGCATCCACTAGAGGCTCACCATCAGCCTGAACCGCCTACCCTATGGTGGGGGATTGCGGTGGAGCATGGCTCCATTAAGCACACGAGGTGCTGCCTACCTTCACCCGACCAATGCAGCCCAGGCTGGGAGGCATATTCTTCACAGAGAGGACGGGTGGAAATAGTCTCGCAGGGCCTCGGGCTGTAAAGCCCCACTCGCCTGCGAGAGCGTGATACTTCATGTCTTCGCAGTTCCAGCACTGCAGAGAATTCTGGGGATTTGTGGGAGGTCCCTCGGTATATGTAGGGCCGGGAGGAGCTTGTTTTCTTCATGTTCTGCAGTGCACGGTGCTGAAGGCGGAGGTATACCCACATGTAAGGACTATGTCTGGAGCAGGACGTGCTGTCTGCTTAGAATAAACTACAAAGTGAAACGCGCTCTGACACTCGGTAGCGGTAAAGCCATCTATAGTGTAATAAAGGCAAGGGTAGGCCATCTAACACACAACCCCCCCTCTCTTTTTCCCCCTTCTAACGGGGAAATTTGGAGAGGAAGGTGACCCGAGTAGAGGGTTCACCGCTAGATGGGACATGGGGGCACTGGTGCGGGAGGGGCATCCACTGAAGGCTCACCATTCGCCTTAACCGCCTGCCCTATGGAGGGGGATTGCGGGGGAGACTAGCTCCGTAAGCACACTAGCTCCGTAAGCACACTAGGTGCTGCCTACCTTCACCCGACCAACGCAGCCCAGGCTTTGAGGCTTTAATTCACAAAGAGGACGGGTGGAAATAGTCCCGCAGGGCCTCGGGCTGTCAAGCCCCGCTCGCCTGAAAGAGCGTGATACTTCATGTCTTCGCAGTTCCAGCACTGCAGAGAAATCTGGGGATTTGTGGGAGGTCCCTCGGTATATGTAGGGCCGGGAGGAGCTTGTTTTCTACATGTCTGCAGTGCACGGCGCCGGAGGCGGAGGATTACCCACATGTTATTACTATTACTGGAGCAGGACGTGCTGTATGCTTAGAATAGGGGATCTGGACTTAAGAAATAACTTATTTCAGGAGGTAGGGATCTAAGAACAGGACTGTAATTGCCAAACGTCCTAATGATGAGGCGACCCAAACCAGAAACTAGATTCTAGTGTTAAAATGTTATCTGAAGTTGAGGGCCCTTTAGGAACTAACAATAAATCCCAGGAAGGACAATCTACAAGTGTCCAGGATCTTTTGGGATTGACAAGTTCAGACCCTTGACTAACAAGACCGATAAGTCTGAAGCCTAACTCGAATCCCTTATTCAGGAATCCAAGGAACGGCAACATAGAATTTCTATTTGTAGTTGTCTTCCTGCTTATCGGAAATGCATATGCCAGCTTCAGAAAGACTACTGAGGTGGTACCACCCTGGTGATTCAGATGTCACTTATTGGCTTGGTAATCAAAGTGGCTCAGTGAGTGAACAACTTGTAGTTTAATGATTCAATGATTCTGCTTAAAGTGGACCGTCACCCATGGGTGATCGGCCCGGGAATCTATAAGATTCCCGGGCCGATCACCCCCCTCACCGCGGGGTGAGGTGAGTTTGGGGGTTTCTGGGGGGTTTTACACAGCGGGGCACCCCTAATCGGGGTGCCCCCCTGAAGTGGACCAAAACCCAGGATAGTCAAAATCCTGGGTGTTGGTCCACTCTAACTATGCCCCTGGATGTGGCGAGCGTCAGATGTGCTCCCTCGTCCAAGCACTGGAATCTGTTGCAATACCTGGGACCTATTGTCTCCAATGACTGCCTTGGGGTACTAGGGAATCTAACCACCACTTCAGGCTTACCCTGACCGCTTGAGAAAGCAGTGGTGTTCCCCAATGGGAATGATCCCATGTCTCTAGGGAAAAAGGCTTATAACTGCCAGTAGTGAAGTTACAGCCAGGTAATCTCCGGGATGTTATAGGTCATAGCCTCAGGGCCAGGGATGCAACTATAGGGGGTGCAGAGGTTGCAGCTGCACTGGGACCCATAAGGTCAGGGGCCCCACGATTGTTTCTCTGCCTTATTTCTTATATTTGTGATCTCATTCACATACAGAAAAAAGAGCATAATTTTTTATTTCTCCAATTTAGCTGACAAGTAAAAGGTTACTGTATAAGCAATGATGTGGGAGGGGGGGCATTTAATGCTGCCACTGAGGCCCCTTCACCTTAAGTTAAGCCCTTGCCCAGGAACATCAAGTTTCATGCCGTTAAGTCTTCTGTTTAGTTATAGCTCAGAGGTCTGCACTCTCTCGATAGAACCAAGTTCCTAAGTGAGAGAGATTGATTTTCTTGCAAGATCTCGCCTCTGTATTGGCTAATGACCGGAGGTCATCTAGGTAAGACATGATCGAAAATCCTCTTGACAGCCCATCGCCCTGGTCAGAATCTTCTTAAAGATCCGGGGGGGGGGGGGGGGGGGGGGGTCAGAGGTAGGTGGTCTCCCATCCAAGTACCGGCCGGGTACGACCCTGCTTAGCTTGCGAGATCAGGTGTAGTCATGGTCGTATGGCTATAGGCTGCAAAAGGCACATGTATGTATGTATGTATATGCTCCCACAAACATACATGCTCTCTAAGATTATAATCAATTGGAAGGTTCCCCTGCTTTTAGTGGGGATTGCACTCCTTTGGACAACTGGCCCAAAAGCGGTGATGGTATTGCTAGGAGTCCTTCAGGACAGCCATGGATTCTGCTGGGACCAGACCTGGCTGTCTGAGCGGGTGGATTACAAATTGTGCTTTGTCTGCGATATCCATTTCTTATTTGGTTATCCTCGAGGATCTAGAGTGTGTAGCTTCTAATTCAAAACCAAACATAGGGTTCAATTAGAAAAGGAACCCCTCCTACATACTTCTGCATTAATTCAACTCTGCAGATAAGGGGATTGCAATCTTGTGTACCAGAAGCTAAGGGGTTGCTGCAGCATTCTCACCTGGAGAGGTTATGACTGCTGTGTGATTTAGCAAAGCTACTGACGAGTTCACCTGTTCCAGTGGAAGGTCAGGAAAGCCACACCCACCTTAGGAACACAGACACACAGAAATATAGAAACTTGGACACAGCATGCTCCCCCTTCAAAATTCTCTACTTTAGTGGAGCAGGGAGATTCGGCATGCCCTGGGAGAAGCCAGCAGCCGGCCTTGGAAGATTTTATATAACAGGTCACCCTCTGGTGGGTTTTGTTCTGCTTTAAGAAGCTAAGACGTGCCAGGTTTCCATTTCTTTGCTATAAAATGCAGCTCTGTTCACTGGCTCCTAATACACAGAGGGTCCCTTTTCTCCAGTGTTCAGAAAAGCTGGTAGGAGTGTTGCTTCGTCTTATTGTCATGTTAGCTGATTTTAGTTGCTAAGGAGACAGTTACTCCTGAATATGTTGGATTTTTAAGAGAAACTCTTGGCATACTGAGTCACAGTAGAGGGCATGCTTGCAGTGGCACAATGGTTGGTAACATACTGTGTGTTACTCCCATCACACAGGACAACATCCCTGGCATTTCTGACACTGCACCGCTTTGAAAATCGTGCAGATAAATGTATCTCCTCTTTGCCCCTTCTTTTTATTGAATGCAAGTATCTCAAAGTAACAAATATTTGAAAGGTAGAAATGTTGTCAACAGTGTTTATATAAGTAAAAATTAACAGTCAAAACACCATGCAGCGGTTATTATGGTATGATACTCCTAATATTGTAAAAGCGAAGGTGAATCTCGTTGCCCCTTTTCAAACATAACATGTGGTAAGGTATTTTAATGGTTACTAAATCACTAGATAGGCCTGGAAAATGCTTAACTGAACTTCTAAAAGACATCATTGTACATAAAATGCCATTCTTATTATCGGCTATTAGTGAGCCAGAGCCTAATCGCTGGTGACAGAAGCCAGGTTCTGACCGCAAATTCACAATTCCAGAGCCATTCACAGCAAGACAGATCATGTGTCTGTCTGGAGAAGCACAGAGAGGAGTATCTAAGGAGGCCTTTGAGAAATAGGGAGGAGTCTCAGCCTAACAGGATGTTCCCACGATGTTTGCTGCTGTGCAGTTTAAAAATACCTTGGACCTAGACAATGACATTGAGAGAAGGATGGCGTAAATTCTCAGCCAAAAACAACACGCTGGGATTCCAGGCTAAGAGAGCTGAGCAATAACCAGGGAAAGGAGGACGCTCCAAATGTTCAAATCAAGCACCAATGCTGGATGTTTAAACAAGAGGTTAGCAGGGCCAACAAATCCAGCTGGAAATACATTAAATTAAATTCCACTTCAAGACTCTGAAAAGCAATTCAATTCACTGCTGCCACTGTTCCTCATACCAGTAAACGTATTTCAACCTTTTCTGAGTACCCTTCAATAATGACATTGCATTTCACGTACACCGATTCATTTTTACAAGTCACTCAATTTCCTGCTCAAAATAAAGCAAAGTGCTCATCATTAAATTCCACCCTTTACTGCTTTCAAGTGCTATAGGGAAAGCAGGACATTATAGCTGTAAAGTGAGAAAGCCTCAGTTATACTGGTATCCCATGTGCGGGGAATAAATTAAAATCGTAAAGCTGACCAATCACTGCAGCCAGTGGATCTGGAATCTAAAAGGCTCCACGGCCAGGCCACTAGGTGCCCCTGGGGCATCCTGATTCGGGATGCTCCAAAGTGTGACACCCCAGCTTGCAAACCCTTTACCTTTCTACCAGTTCCTCACTACGATTGTGGGCCACGGCTGCATCCCTGCAGTGAAGCGCATTGACCCATAGAAATGGGCAACATGAGGAAGCGCCCGCACTCTGTTGGGAACTGGGGATGCGGCTACTGCCGCTCTCCATTCCTATGCTCAGGGCAAGACAACGGCCTTATGGCGTATGCATGGCTAAAAGCGATGGCTGGACGAGAGTCCACACATGCGCCATGTAAACGGCGGAGGGTTGAGTTAAGTACGCGATCTGGGAGGGTTTCACACAACGGGGCATTCTAAAACGGGATGCCTCATGGACATTTTTTTTAACCCTTAGGTTAGTGCTGTCCCTGTCTAAAAAGAAGGATTAGAGGACTGAACTAGCTACCACGTTATGGCCATATAACAGTGAGCATTACCTGCAACAGAGTGTGAACATACTTTTAAGAACTATATGTTTTAGAATGTTGTGAAGCAAAATTTCACATTGCATACAGCATAAGCAGACTGAACAAATGTCTAAACATCTGCCTAGAAACACTAGAAGTTTTCTCCAGCACACACAGAGAGATGCAGCTTGGTCCAACGTTAATCAATCACTACACCAGAAGATCAATAATACAATCTGCTATTACTAGTAAAACAAATGGATCTAAACATCCCAAATGTTTGGCTGAACAACTAAAGAATTTCATAAGCAAGCTTTAAAAAGAAAAAGAAGATCCAAGATTCCAGAGCAGACACTAAACTCCTGTTTGAACACACACATTGTTATGGACGCTATGTAAAATGTTTTCTTGGAAATATGCAGTCTGCAATAATTAGGCATGGTGACAACACACAATCTAGTAGGGTTTTATTTTGTAGCGCATGCAAGTAAGCACAGCACCCTCTGGTGGAAATATATCATTAAAGCAGATTGATAAAATACAATTCTGTGAAATACTCACCTGTAGAATTGGTATTATACGTATACAGTACGTCCTGCTCCAGATATAATACTTACACGTGGGTAATCCTCCGCCAGATGGCGCTGTGCACTGCAGACATGCAAAAACAGGCTCCTCCAGGCCCTTCATATACCCAGGGACCTCCCACAAATCCCCAGCATTGAAAAGCAGTGAGAAAAAGAAGCCGGGAGAAACCAACCACCAAAAAACTGGTAATAATAACAATGATAACAATCACCATACAGGGGATCCAGAATAATGCAAAACCAGGGTGGGGTGGAGCAGGACGTACTCTATACGTATAATACCAATTCTACAGGTGAGTATTTCACAGAATTGTATTATTTTAAGTATACAGTACGTCCTGCTCCAGATATAATACTTACACGTGGGACATCCAATAGCAGTGTCCATAAAAGTAGGGTGGGATCCCCAACAAAAAAGGCACAGCAGACAGTTAAAAGCACTGTCACCTGCAAACCTTGCTACCAAGAGCTACGTGAGCAAAGGCTCCAACGTCAACCTCATAAAAACCTTGGAAAAGGTATAAACAGAAAACAAGTAGCGGTCCAGCAAACTTGTTCAACCAAAGCCTGGTGCTGAAAAGCCCAAAGAAACCAAAGCACCAATAGAATCAGAATAAAGAAAGGAGAAAATGTTTCCCCTTAAAAGAACAGGCCTGAGAAACAGCCTGAGCAGTCCAAACGCTAACAGTAGCCTTGGCAGAAGCCGAAACCTTTCCTAGGACCAGAAGGGACAACCCATCCAAGTAAAGACCAGGCCAAAGGCCTCTTAACCCCTGAAAGCAGATGAGATCAGGCACATATGGATGGAGACGCCCGCAAACCCCAAGGGGCATCAGTCCCCCTAAAGGACAAGAGACAATCCATGAAAAACTTCCAACACCTGTTGAGGGAAGGTAAGCCCCCTTTCTTCAGCGTTACAAGGAATAATGCCCAGAAGAAAGACAATGTCCTGAATACATAAGCATAAGACACCACCTTAGGCAGAAGGACCGGCATAAGGCGGGACACCACCTCATCATGGTGTATATATCAATAAACGAGGGCTAGCTAAACAGAGCCGCCCGCTCAGGCACACGTCTGACTGAAGTAACAGCCCCCAGAGGGACAACTGGAAGGTAAGGACAGACAGCATCCGGAATAGGTCCAAAGAGAACGCCCCGCAAGGCAAACAGATTAAAAAAGCAATCCCAAAGAGGACCATAGAATTACGTGGGGAATGCACATGAGTAATCCCCAAAAGAAAGCTCAACCAAGGAAAAAAGTGAACAAAAGACTTCTATAGGACGGCGGCCAGGGCAGAACCTGAACCTTCAGAGTATCGAAATGGAGAGCCAACTCCAACCCATGCAGCAACAACGCTATAACCCTGGGAACAGAACGCCCAACAGGGAAGACCTAGACTCACACCAACCAATATGGGTATGCCATACCCTGTAATAGACGGAGGAAGAAGAAAAAGCCTTCCAATAGACACAGTCACCGAGAAGATAAGCCTGTCTCCATCAAGCTGGAAGAATCAGCCGTCAGGTCATCTAGACCAGAACCTGTAGATTGGGGTGACATAAAAGGGCCCCGAGTGAGCAGATCAGCACACCTGAAAGCACGTACAGGTCCGCAGTCCTTGCGCAGATCCCCGCCTAGCAGGGTGAATGAAGATAAGACATAAGCATAGAATGTCCAGGCACAACTCAAGTAAGCCTCATGATCAAAGTCAGGAATACTAGGACAGAGAGAGAAGGCCAAGAACTAGTGATTAGTGACGGAACCCCAACCGAACCACACAAGTTGGATCTCAAAGAGACAAAAGGATCAGCATAACCTGTCTCAGAAGGACATTCATAGGAGCGAATACCACTGACATGCAGGGAACATAGTCCTCCGCCCAGATCAGGAATAGATACCCTCCAGGAGGATCATCCTGCTCCGAGTCCCACACAGATAATCAATACAGGTAACCTGTCAGCAGACAGACCAAGAGCCCTCAAGGAGACAGGTCCGGAAGAGGGATAGGCCAACCAGATAGAGCCAACCCGAAGGTTCATTGTTTCAAAAATCAATAGATGTATGGGCCCCCTAAGGGCCCTACCTCGGAACCACAGGGGATTTTAGAAGAAAACTCCTCTCCCTGTCAACCTGATAGATATGGCATCCATCTAAAGGAAAAGCGCAAGGAAGGGATGTCCCCTGACTGGTTCCTTGAGTACAACAGTCTCAGGAGACACCACCTTACCAAGGGGGAAGGTACACAGACCCAGATCGAGGGAAAGCTGTAATCCGACCAGCATCAATGGTATAAGTAGCAGAAAGCCCAAGGGCACTGAATAAAAGTCTGAGCAATCACCAATGGTCCCACCAGCTGCAATCCTGCCTGGTGAAGAGACGGTGACAGCAATGAGGGACAGAGCCCATATAACCAAATTGTCCACTTGAATGTCAAGGAAGACGGTTCTCGCCTGAACCAAATCCAAAATCATCCCTAGAAATAGAAATACCAAATAAGGGGACAAAGAGGAATTGAGGTGATAGAGCACCCAACCAAGGACTCCCAAGAGACACCACCAGCCGAGTAACAAACTCGGCCTGACGTAGAAATTGGGAAGCAAAGACGACTGGGTAGTTCCTCGCGCGGACGCCCCTGGGTCTCAGCAGAGAGACATCACCAGCGCATCATCAGTGCCTTGGCGAGCACTCTGGGAGCAGAAGAGAGGCCAGGTAACAAGGCCACAATCAACAGTGTTGGACCTCCAACACAATCTGTAAGAGCCTCAGTGTCCATAAATACACAGTGGAGATGAAATAAGCATCTTAGATCTTCACAAAGCGGCAAGAAGCCCCGGCGCGTAGGGCGCTGGCGGCCCAACTCAGAGATACCATGAAGAAACTGCCAGTGAACGAAAAATTGCCGAACCTATGGAAAGCCAGAATGGGCCAGACTGCCTCATCCTTTTGGGGGGACTGTGGAAAAAAAGGTAGAAGCAGAAGCCCCTGCCTCTACCTGTTAAGGGCAACCTGCAAGTGGCCCCAGACCCTGCAGGCCGTGCAAGGTCTGCACAAATACCTGGAGAGAGACAGGGACCAAAGGCACCCTGAAAATCACGGGAAGGGACCGCCCAGCAAACTCTGTCCTGCATCCAGAGGAACTACCTCCTGAATCCACCAGAAAGAGACATGACGCCTCCTGATAGATGCAAGATGCTGCGGCCATCCCCTCACCCAAAAGGGCGAGGGTGTCCCATCATGCTTGGGGAGTTTTGGTGAAAGATTTGGACTTAGTCCTGCCGGAGGGGCCAGGGCGTTGTCTGCCAAGCCTGGGACAGGAATCTACACCAAATAGCTGGAAGCACACCCATGGTTCCTGTTTGACACTAACATAGGGGGGAGGAGGGGTGCCCCTGCCCCGAGGAGGCCGAGACAGCCTTCTGCGTAGGGGTGTTTTGCCCTTTTTTCCAAAAAGGTCCAGACGGGCCCCGAATAGGCGTCGCCCTTTAAAGGGAAGCCCAGTAAGAGTCTTTTTTGTAGCATCGTCAAAACCCCACTGTCGCAGCCAGACCAAGCGACATAAAGCTACCACAAGGGCAGAAGTTCTTGCACACATCCAGTGCTAAAAGGATAAACCTTACAAATACATTGCAACTGGAGAGTACGTTAAACACCTCCCAGGGAAGATCCTCATAGGGAGACAAAACCAAGTTCAAGTCCCAACAGGGATCACAGGTTTACGTGGGGGACACACATGAGTGACCCCCTGGAAAAAAAGGTTTTAATCAGGGAATTCCGAGCAAAAGACTTCTGAAAGAAAACAGACAGGGCAGAAACCTGACCCTTCAGAGTACTGAGGAGGAGTCCCGACTCCAACCCATGCTGTAAGAACTCCAGAACCCTGTGGGCTGAAAGCACCCGACAGGGAAGAGACCTAGACTCTCACCAGTCAATGTAGGTACACCATACCCTGTAATAGATAGAAGAAGTTTTCTTTCTAGCCTTCACCATGGTATCAACCACCGAGGCGGACAAGCCTTTCTCCATCAAGATGGAGGTTTCAGTATCCAGGCCGTCAAGGCCAGAGTTTGTAAATTGGGATGGCGTAAGGGGCCCTGAGTGAGCAGATCTGGCACACCCGGCAGAACGTACTGGTCTGCTGGTCTGCTATCTGCACCACGTCTGCGAACCACACTATTCTTGGCCACCTGGGGGCAACCAGAATTGCTGGCACCCCCTCCAGAACAATCTTGCGCAGAACCCTGCACAGCAGGGGGAATGGAGGAAAGACATACAGGAACTGAATGTCCTGCCATGACATTGCTAGAGCATCCGTGGTCAAGGCCATAGGATCCTGGGAAACAAAGGCCGGGAGCATGTGATTGTGACGGGACGCAAACATCCACATCTGGATGGCCCCAACGGTGACACAGAGGGACCATTCTCCCTGGCGAGAGGTCCCCCTGCCCAGAGGGTCTGCCAGCAGATTTTCCACCCCCGGAATATACACCGCTGATATGCAGGGGAAATTGGCCTCCACCCAGGTCAGGATCAGAGACACTTCCTGGAGGGCCCTCTTGCTCCGGGCCCCCCCCCCCCCGATGATTGACGTAGGCAACTGCCGTCTGGTTGTCCGAGCGCCAATGAACAGGCAGGCCCTGAAGATGAGTAGCCAAGCAAGCCAGAACTAACCTGACCGTTCGCAGCTCCAAGACATTGATAGATGTGTGGGGCTCCTAAGGGCCCCACCTCCCCTGGAACCACAGGGACTTCCAGAACCCCCCCCCCCCCAACCTGATAGACTGGCATCCGTGGTGACCATCTCCCAGGAAGAGGCAAGAAAGGATCTGCCCCCCCAACAGGTTCCTTGAGTTCATCCACCACAAGAGGGACCCCCTGACCGGGGGGGGGGGGGAGCACACAGACCCTGTCCAGGGACGCTGGGTCCTTGTCCCATACAGACAAAAGGTGAAGTTGCAGAGGCCTCAAGTGGAACTGAGCATAAGGGACCGCTTCGACGCACGCCACCATCAGGCCCACCAGCTGCATCCCCTGCCTGATGGAGGGATGGGGACAAGCTAGGAGGGACTGAGCCTGTGCAATCAGATTGTCCACCTTCTGCTGAGGAAGGAAGATCCTTGCCTGAACTGTATCCAGGTTCATTCCTAGGAATGGAGTTACCAAGGAAGGGGACAGTGAGGACTTGGGGTGGTTGATCACCCATCCAAATGTCTCCAGAGTGGACACCACCAGCTGAGTATCCAACTCTGCCTGATGTAGAGACTGGGAAGTGATGAGGATGTCGTCCAGATAGGGAAGCACGCGGACGCCCTGACATCTGAGCAGAGACATCACGCCAGCCAGCACCTTGGTGAACACCCTGGGAGCTGAAGTGAGGCCGAAGGGCAAGGCCACAAATTGGTAATGTTGATACATCAGAGCGAACCTGAGGGACTTTAGATGACCTGGGAACACAGGAATATGAAGGTAAGCATCTTTGATGTCCACAGAAGTCATGAAATCCCCTTGGCCCAGGGAACTGATGGCAGAGCACAGAGTCTCCATGCGAAAGCGCCTGCCCCTGAAAAAACTTGTTGAGAATCTTTAAGTCCAGGATGGGCCTAACAGAACCATACTTTTTTTGGGCACTGTGAATAGGTTGGAATAAAAGCCCTTGCCTTTTCTCTTAAAGGCACATGGCAGATGACCCCCAGCTCAGGGAGGGCTTGCACTGCTTGGACTAGCTCCTGAGCTGACACAGGGTCCTGAGGAATCCGGGACCTGATGAATCCTGGAGGGGGATCGGCAGCAAACTCCAACTTGTAACCGGAGGACACAACCTGAATTCACCGGTCTGAGACATGAATCCTGCCGACCTGAATGAAGTGCTGCAGCTGACCCCCCACCTGGATGGGTGAGGGCGCCCCATCATGCCTGAGTGGGCTTGGGAGAGGATTTAGCTTTTGAGACCCCAAGAGGAGCCAGGACGTCCACGTCCTCTGCCTCTACCCCAGAAATCTCCCCGGGCCCCGGGGAAGGATACACCCCTACCCTGTCTTGCATCACGGTAAGGGGAGGGGAAGGAACCCTGACCCCAAAGGGCCGAGGTTACCGCCTGCGCTGGGGTAACCTGCCTCCCTTAGCAAGAAAGGTCCAGGTGGTCTCCAAACAGACGCAGTCCCTTAAAGGGAAAACCAGTGAGGGCCTTCTTGGCAGCATTGTCAGCGACCCACTAGCGCAGCCAAACCGAACGGCGCATAGCCACCACGAGGGCAGAAGTTCTGGCAAACATTCTGATGGTGTCATCCAATGCTGACAGGACAAATTTTACAAAAACATCACAACTATAGAGTGCATTAAAACACCTCACAAGGCAAATCATCAGGGGCACTATCAAGCATATTTCTGATAAGGGTTCTAGTGGCCACAGCAGTAATAGCAAAGGCACAGAACGGGCGCAGCGCCGTCCCCGCACATGTAAAGGCGCGGGAGGCCAGCTGGTCAATGCGCCGGTCCTCAGCATCCCCCAGGGTAGTAGAACCAGGGGAATGCAGACAGAGGTGTTAGATAGTCCTAGGATCGGGGCATCCACCTCGAGGGGGGGGGGGGGGATGACCATCATTTAACCACCTCAGTAGTAAAGGGTTACTTCCTATCCCAAATCTTTGGAGCCCCGGGAAGTTTACTGGGGCGCTCCCATTCCTTGTGCACAAGGTTATGGAAATGTGCCTGCTCTGGAAATTCCAAACGTGATTTCGCTGTATGGAAAAGCTCCCCTTTTTGCCTGGGAGCCTCAACAGGGAGAGAGATAGACAGAACCTCAAGGTCTGGGTCAATAATCTGTCAGTGTCATCCGGGGCCCAGGGGTCAGAGCCAGAATCGTCATGACCCCTTGGTCTCTCATCAGATGAGCCTGAATCAGAAAAGAGCTCCCCTTCATCAGACAGGGTATAGCCACACAGATTCATAAACTCCTCAGTTCCCATAAGGAAAACGGTAATATTAGGCGTCAGGTACCACTTCTTACCAGGGCCCTTACGCTCTAAAGACCTCGCAATAATCTGTTCAACAGTAGCCAGTCAAGAAGACACATCAGGCTGAGAAACCCCACTAGTATGCAACTCAACAGGAGTGAGATTTAAGCTTGGGGGAGTAGGCGAAGTGAAACGAGGTGCAGCCACTGGCAGGCCAGATTGCAATGCAAGCACCTGCTCAGCACAGGGTACACAGACCCATGCCTTGTCAGCGTCAGCACGAGGATGCCACACACGTTACACACAGCCGGTCGTGTCCCAAAGGGACCCTGGTAACCCATCCTGGGATGCCTCCATATGGTGATTATTAGGCACAATATGCCAGTAAGGATTTACGCTATAAGCAACCCTGGATGCCCCAATGACCCGCTAGGGAAGTGGGAGTAATTATACAAGGCCCAACTATCAATTACACCGGGCCGGGAGAAGTCAATGGCTTCACCCGTCTGAAAGACACAGTGGGAAGAAGGTTTGTCAGAACCAAACACACTACAATGAGTATAAAAACGCCCGCGAGGGCACTGAAGGACCACGGTAAGTATAACCGCCACACGCGCGCGCTGACAAAATGGCGCCAACAGTACCTCGAAGGGCGGGCCAGAGCGGGCCGTGACACAGGGCGCGCCAAGCCAGCCCCCCCCCGAAGGGCACGAAGCCCACAGACAAGCAGCCAATGATAACGCAGAAGCGTCTGAGGTAACGCCGGGACACGGAACATCCAAATGAAGGAAAAGACGCGCGCAGTGGCGGCATTTGCAATAGTAAAAAAGACAAGCCAGCGCGGCGGCAGACACCACATATACTAGTCAAAAGACATGACACGAATCACATGCACGAATCACATGCACGCTCACCCCCCCCCCCTCCTCTTTCCCTCCCGAAGGCTACAGGGAGGATGGCGGCCCTCTGTACAGGACCCACCGCTACACGGGGCATGGGGCAATAATGCGGGAGAGGCATCCATAAAGGCTCACCATCAGCCTATACCGCCTACCTTTTGGTGGGGGACTGCGGCGGAGCAGCGCTCCTTAAGCACACATGGTGCTGCCTACCTTCACCCGACCAGCGCAGTCCAGGCTGGGAGGCACATCAAACGAGGAACGGGTGGGAATAGTCCAACAGGGCCGGTTAATAGCCCCGCTCACCTGCGAGAGAGTGATAATTTCATGTCTTCACAGTAAGCACTGCAGAGAAATCTGGGGATTTGCGGGAGGTCCCGGGTATTTGAGGGGCTGGGAGGAGCCTGTTTTGCATGTCTCTGCAGTACAGCGCCATCTGGCGGAGGATAACCCAAGTGTAAGTAATCTATCTGGAGCAGGACGTACTGTATACTAAGAATATATAGAATGCCATACCCTATAGTAGATAAATGGCGAGGACTTCTTCCTAGCCCGAATCATGGTAGTAACAGAGGCAGGCAGCCCCTTCTCCATCAAGATGGAGGCCTCAGCAGCCAGGCCGTCAAAGCCAGCGTTTGTAAATTGGGATGGCGTAGCTGCCCCTGAGTGAGCAGGTCTGGAACTTTGGGCAGGACGTATTGATCTACTGCCAACTGCACAATATCTGCGAACCACACCCTTCTTGGCCAACAGGGGGCCACCAGTATGGTTGGCACACCTTCCTGGGCTATCTTGCGCAGCACCCTGTCCAGCAGAGGAGACGGAGGGAACACATAGAGGAGCCGAAAGCTCTTCCAAGACATAGCTAGTGCATCCATGGCTAAGGCCAGAGGGTCCTGGGACAGAGAGACAAAGACTGGAAGCTTGTGATTGTGACGGGACGCAAACAGATCCACATCCGGCTGACCCCAGCGGTGGCACAGGGAGTGAAAACACCCTGCTGCTGAGGGACCATTCTCCCAAACGAGAAGTCCGCCTTCAGATTTTCCACCCCCGGGATATACACTGCCGAGATGCAGGGAACATTCTCCTCCGCCCATGACAGTATCAGAGACACTTCCTTGAGGGCCCTCTTGCTCCGTGTCCCTCCCCGATGATTGATGTAGGCAACCGCCGTCTGATTGTCTGAGCGGATCTGAACAGCCCGACCCCGAAGGTGTGATGTCTATTGGGCGAGAACCAACCTTACCGCCATCAGTTCCAGAATGATGATAGGAGTATGGGCCTCCTGAGGGCCCCACTGACCCTGGAATTTCAAGGACTTCCAGAATCCCCCCCAACCTGTCAGACTGGCATCTGTGGTGACTGTCTCCCAACAAGGGGACAGAAAGGTTCTGCCCACCAAGAGGTTCCTTGAGTCCAGCCACCACGAGAGGGACCGTATGGCCAGGGGAGACAGAACAAACACCTGATCCAGGGACACAGGGTCCCCATCCCACACTGATAAGAGGTGTAGCTGCAGAGGTCTCATGTGAAACTGAGCATAGGGTACCGTCTCGAAGCAAGACACCATCAGGCCCACCAGTTGCATCCCCTGCCGGATGGAGGGATGAGGACAAGAAAGAAGGAACTGGGCCTGAGCTTGAAGACTCTCCACCTTCTGTTGAGGGAGACAAACCTTGACCTGAGATGTATCCAGAGTCATGACAAGAAAGGACCTCACCAGTGACGAGGACAGAAAAGACTTGGGATGGTTGATCACCCAGCCGAAGGACTCTAGTGTGGACACCACCATCTGGGTATCCAGTTCTGCCTGATGGAAGGATTGAGACGAGATCAGAATGTCGTCCAAATAAGGAAGGATCCGAATGCCCTGAGATCTCAGAGCCATCACACCCGCCAGCACCTTGGTGAACACCCTGGGAACTGAGGCGATACCGAAAGGTAAGGCCACAAATTGGAAGTGCTGATCCTCCAGAGCAAACCTGAGAAATTTCTGATGACCTGGGAAGATTGGTACATGAAGGTAAGCGTCCTTGATGTCTACAGATGTCATGAAGTCGCCCGGGCGCAGAGTAGCGACTGCTGAGCGTAGGGCCTCCATGCGAAAATGCTTGAATCTGACAAACTTGTTGAGGTGCTTTAAATCCAGGATGGGCCTGAGGGACCCATCCTTTTTGAGAACAGTGAATAGATTGGAGTAGAAGCCTCTGCCCCTTTCCCTGAGAGGCACAGGGCTGATGACCCCCAACTCCAAAAGGTTTCGGACCGCAAGCCCTGAGCTGACGGGGTTTTGAGCCATCCGGGATCTGATAAATCTTGGGGGCGGCCAGGCTGCAAACTCTATCTTGTATCCGGAGGAAGGACACCACCTCCTGAATCCATCTGTCTGCTACACGTAGCCTCCAGATGTGAGCAAAGAGCCGAAGCCGTCCCCCCACCCGGATGGGTGAGGGCGCCGCCTCATGCCTGAGGGGGCTTGGGGGGAGGATTTGGGCTTGGGACTCCATGAGAGCCCGGGACGGCCTCGTCCTCTACCCCTGCCCCAATAGTCTCCGTGTGCCCCAGCAAAGGAAACTCCTCGACCAGCCCTGGAAGCGCGGAAGGAGGGGAGAGAAGCACTGGTCCCCCAAAAGGGCCGAGACGGCCTCCTACGTTGAGGCAGCCAACCACCCCTGGCAAATAGGTCCAAGCGTTCACCAAAGAGCCGCAGCCCCTTAAAGGGAAAACCAGCCACCCACTGAAGTAGCCAGACAGAGCGTTTTATAGCCACCAACAGGGCAGAAGCCCTGCCACACATTCTAATGGCATCATCCATGGCAGAAAGGATATATGCAATAAATTCATAGCAAAGTAGGAGAGATCTATAATCTTCATCTCACACGTCATCAGAGGCCCCATCTTAGAGACACTTAAGCAGCCCTTTAATAGCAATAGCCATTATGGCAGAGGCACAAACCGGGCGCAGTGCAGTCCCCACACAGGCAAAAGCATGACAGGACAGCTGGTCCAAGCGCCGGTCCAAGCGCACCATCCCGCAGGGAAGTAGTGTCAGGTGAATGCATGACTGACGTGTTAGACAACCCTAGGACAGGCGCGTCCACCTCCTCCACCTCCACCCGCTTAATCACATCAGCGGGAAAAGGATACCTCCTGTCCCAACTCTTGGGCACCCCAGGTAGCTTACTAGGGCGTTCCCACTCTCTGAGCACCAGATTATTAAAGTGATTCTGCTCAGGGAACTCCAAGCGTTGTTTAACAGAATAGAAAAGCTCACCTTGCTGCTGCGGAGCCACGGCAGGAGGGGAAATACAAAGCACTTCAAAAAAGTGAGTCAATAACCTGTCAGTGTCATCTGAGGACCATGGGTCCAAAGGGAGACCCGGTACCGCCATATAACAGACTGTTCCTCAGAGGATTCTGAATCAGAGAATAATTCCCCCTCCTCGAGGGGGTAAAAGCCAGAAAATGAGTTAAGTCCCTCATCCTCCACAGAAAAGAAGGAAGGAGCGAAAGATAAATGCCGCTTCTTAGCAGAAGCCTTAATCGTGGCTGACCAAGCAATATGCTTTTCAATGCTGGCCACCCGTGAAGCCAAGTCATATTGAGACTCCGCGCTAGTGTGCCCCACACTGGGGGTCAAATGCAAGCGTGGGGGGGTAGGCGAAGCAGAAAGGGGTGCAGCACCGGGAACCGTAGCAGAGGACCCAGGCTGCAGTGCAAGTACATGTTGGGCGCAGGTCAAACACACCCTGACACTGTCACTTACAGGGGATACCCCACACGCAACAACACACAGCTGCTTGTCCCGAAGGAACCCCAAGCACATTGTCCCCGGAAGCCTCCATATGGTGATTTAGATACAGGCGTAACGGCCAGTACAGGGACACAGCTAGCAATAGCCACCCTTTTTGGGATGCCCCCCAAAGCCCGCTAGGGAAGGTGGGAGAATGGTAAGGGGCAGGGCCGGGAGAACCACAGTCAGAGGTGACCCGCCTGCAAGACACAATAAGTACAAAATAAACATCCCCAGTGCATACATAGTAAAGCAATATAAAAACCCCCGTAAGGGACTCACGGACCAATCGGACAGATCGCTCAGAGACCAGAATGCGTCGCAGCACCGCAAGGACAAGGCCACAAAATGGCGCCGGCAGCAGTACCTAGAGGGGCGGACCGCGAGAGTATGACGCACCCCCCCAGAGCGCGAAACTGTGATCACGTGGGACACCGGCGCCATGACAGCAACCAAAAAATACATAGCGCCAACCACCGCGGAGCGCCGTACAATGGTCCGCACAACATCAAAAAAGAACACAAAAATCACAGACCCCCCGGGCGCCCCCTGCCAAGTGGGCCACAACAAGGGGGTCGCGCACAACCTTCTAGAGGGGAGGGGAGACGGGTGAAGGGAACAAGGACCCAAGGTTTGAGGCTGGGGCATCCCAATGAGGCTCACCATAGAAAGCCTGTCGCCGCCTACCCTTTGGTACAGGGTCTTGCGGCCCGGAGCAGAACTCCTTCAGCACCTGACCCTAGTGCTGTCCAACCTTCACCCGAACCGTCAGCCGAGGCTGGGAGGCAGTGGGGTTCAGAACGGGTGGAAATAAGCCTGCAGGGCCCTAGGCTTGAAAAGCCCCACTCCCTGCGCAATAGAGAGCCATCTTCTATCTTCGCAGTCCAGACTGCAGAGAAACACTGGAAATTGGTGGGAGGTACATGGCTATTTACGGGGCCGGAAGTGGGCACAAGCCTTTCTGCAGTCCACTGCGCCACCTTGTGGCGGAATAACCCAAGTGTAAGGAATTTACTGGAACAGGACGTGCTGAATACTTGGAAAAACCCAGGAATCATATCATATATACATCTGAAATGCAGGACCCATCAAACCCTGAAGTATATTTCATATATTTATTGTTTTACACTATCTGAAATGTTACCTTGTACAGTGCCATGAAAGATGATGGTGCTTTATAAGTAAAATAAAAAATAATCTTGATGCATGGTTCACAGATTATGCCAACAGTCCCACCCAGGGGGCAGGCAGATTTAAACTGGACCAACAGCCTTGTACAGTTGGGGAAAAAAAACTCCCTCAAAACTATCTTGTCCCATCTGCATGCATGATACTGAATCACTGTCAGCACTTACATTTGCTCCTGCTGAAACGCTGCATCAAAATTTTCTCCTGGTAGCGGCCTTTAGAAGCTTCCCTTTCCAAGCTGCACTGCTGCCTGGATTCAGCAGACGTAACTCTCAATGTACAGCGGCATGAAACCCAGCACTTCCTCTTTGCAGACAACCTGCAGCTCCATGAGACCCCATTTTATTTGTAAAATTGACCACAGCAAGAGTTACAAAAAGGAAAATGTATTATGTGCAGCAATCTGAATTGAGAGGGATGCATACGAGTCCTGTTTCTTCTAAGGGTGTTGATCGGTTTTAATGGCTCAGAAGGCATGCTAGACTTGCCACAGGATGGCAATATGCTTAATAACAAGGTATTTTACAGTTTATGTACATAGTAGGAACATGGCACTGACAATTGTTTACTTTTAGATCAAGAGTCACCGTGTTTTAAATGCACCTTCACCCCCTGTTCTGAAACAGTCATTTGTAGGGACCTAATTGGTCCCTATAAATAACTGGTATGAAGCGCAGCCTGTACATTAACTGTCATTTAGCACATACTGCTGTGTGGTGTACACTTCCCACGACTCCTGACTGTCACATAAGTACACTAATCTAATACAGGAAACTTGTGCTCTGATAAGGCAGAATAATCACTACTGCAGTAAAGAGGGGCCACACAAAGAACCTGAAAGAAACCATGGTTCTGAACTGAAGAAGGCACTGTATGTCATCTTTAGGGGAACTCTAAGGCATACAAAAGGTTGTTTTAACCACCAGTGCCATTGACAGTCTGGAAAAGTTACACATGTGGACAAAACTGTCAGTAACCTTCTGTTAGAGAAAGAGAAACACACAATGCTCACTGAACTTGACATAAGCCTGTAAGGAAAAATCATTGCTTTTGAATTGTGGTGCAAAAAAACGTTTTCATAAACCGAATAATGAAACTGAAAATGATTCTACCTGCTGTGAAACATTAAAGCGGTCCTTCACCCTGGATAAGAGCCTATCTTCTATGTTTCCCACACCCTGTACATACAGATTGCTTGTATAAAATATCATCCTATCTGCATCTACTGCATGTTTTGAGCCTTTAAACCTCCAAGATGGCGGCTCATGGATCATCAGGCAGCCTGCAAACAGGAAGTGCCTTCTGACTGTGCTGCTCTGCATTCTGGGATTGCTGACCTTTTCCTGACTGCAGCTCTGCTCTGTCTGAGCAAAGCACAGCTATAAACCGCCCCCCTGTACTTTATCCCACTCTCCTTTCGTCAGTAAGTGTGATGCTTCTGAGTCAAGATGGCGGTGCCCGTATCCTAAAGTCCTGAACAGATTTGCAGCCCAGTGGGTGAAAGAATAATAACTGACTAAAAACTTAAAAATACAATTCTGTGATTACTCACCTGTAGAATTGTTATTATGAGTATACAGTACGTCCTGCTCCAGATAAGAATCATTACACTTGGGTATTACTCCGCCAGATGGCACTGGACTGCAGAGAAAGCGAAATTGGCTCCTCCCCACCCCTCAAATACCCGGGACCTCCCACAAATCCCCAGCATTGAAAAGCAGTTAACGAGAGTCCGGGAGAATTAAACAGAACCAACTAGTAACTATAACAATGATAATCACCATACAGGGGATCCAGGATAACCAAGCAAAACCAAGGGTGGGGTGGAGCAGGACGTACTGTATACTCATAATATCAATTCTACAGGTGAGTAATCACAGAATTGTATTACTCTTAGTATACAGTACGTCCTGTTCCAGATAGGAATCATTACACTTGGGACATCCAATAGCAGTGTCCATAAAGTAGGGTGGGATCCCCAAAGGTAACAACAGACAGGTCAGACCACTGCCGCCTGCAGAACCTTGCGGCCAAAAGCAGCATCAGCTGAGGCCCTAACATCAACCTTGTAAAACTTTGAAAAGGTATGAACAGAAGACCAAGTAGCGGCCTTGCAAACTTGTTCAACAGAAGCCTGGTGCTGAAAAGCCCAAGAAGCACCAATAGCATGAGTGGAATGAGCAGTAAGGCGGAAGGGAGGATTCTTCCCCTTAGCAGAATAGGCCTGAATCAAAGCCTGACAGATCCATTTGCTGATAATAGATTTAGCAGGAGCCAGACCCTTCCTAAGACCAGAAGGGACCACAAAAAGAACACCAGTTTTTCTGAATGGAGCAGTAGCCACCAGATAGTACTTCAGACACCTAACCACATCCAAGGAATGCAAGACCCTCTCCTTAGCATTACTAGGATTAGGGCACAAGGAAGGAAGAACAATGTCCTGATTCAGATGAAAGGCAGACACGACTTTAGGCAGAAAATCTGTCTGGAAGCGAAACACCACCTTGTCCTGGTGTCCCTCAAAGTAGGGGGGCTGGATGGAAAGCGCCGCCAACTCAGAAACATGCCTAACAGAGGTGATAGCCACCAAAAAGACAACCTTGAGAGTAAGAATGGCTAGGGCAGCCTCCTGCACAGGTACAAAGGGAGCACCCTACAAGGCAGACAAGACCAACTTCAAATCCCAAACAGGCAACATAGGCTTACGTGGGGGACGCACATGAGTAACCCCCTGGAAAAAAGTCCTGATCAGAGAATGCTGGGCAAAGCTCCAACCCATGCTGCAGGAACTACAGGATCCTGGGAATAGAGAACCCACGACAGGGAAGAGACTTAGACTCACACCAGTCAATGTAGGCACGCCAAACCCTATAGTAAATGGAAGACGACGACATCTTTCTAGCCTTTATCATGGTATCAACAAGAGAGGCAGACAGATGAAGGTTTCAGCAGTCAGGCCGTCAAAGCCAGAGTTTGTAAATTGGGATGGCGTAAGTGACCCTGAGTGAGCAGGTCTGGCACCCTGGGCAGAACCTACTGATCTACTGCCAGTTGCACCATGTCTGCGAACCACACCCTTCTTGGCCACCTGGGGGCCACCAGGATTGCTGGCACCCCCTCCTGAGCTATCTTGCGCAGAACCCTGCCCAACAGGGGGAATGGAGGAAAGACATACAGGAGCTGAAAGTCCTGCCATGACATTGCTAGGGCATCCGTGGCCAAGGCCAGAGGATCCTGGGACAGGGAGACAAAGGCCGGGAGCTTGTGATTATGACGGGACGCAAACAGATCCACATCTGGTTGGCCCCAATGGTGACACAGAGATTGAAACACCCTATTGCAGAGGGACCATTCGCCCAGGCGAGAGGTCCCCCTGCTCAGAGAGTCTGCTTGCAGATTCTCCACAGCTGATATGCAGGAAACATTGTCCTCCGCCCAGGCCAGGATCAGAGACACTTCCTTGAGGGCCCCCTTGCTCCGGGTCCCTCCCTGATGATTGATGTAGGCAACCGCTGTCTGGTTGTCCGAGCGTACCTGAACAGGCCGGCCCCGAAGGTGATGGGTCAAATGAGCCAGAACCAACCTGATCACCCTCAGTTCCAGAACGTTGATAGGTGTGTGGGCCTCCTGAAGGCCCCACCACCCCTGGAACTGCAGGGACTTCCAGAAACCCCCCAACCTGTCAGACTGGCATACGTGATAAGCGTCTCCAGAAAGGATCTGCCCACTAACAGGTTCCTTGAGTCCAGCCACCACGAGAGGGACCACCTGACTAGGGGGGACAGCACAAGGACCTGGTCCAGGGACGCAGGATCCTTGTCCCATAACAACAAGAGGTGGAGTTGCAGAGGCCTCATGTGAAACTGGGCATAAGGGACCGCTTCGAAGCACGGCACCATCAGGCCCACCAGCTGCATTCCCTGACTGATGGAGGGATGAGGGCGAGATAGCAGGAACTGAACCTGCGCTAGCAGACTGTCCACCTTCTGCTGAGGAAGAAAAATCCTTGCCTGAACTGTATCCAGATTCATTCCCAGGAAGGGTGTCGCCAAGGAGGGAGACAGGGAAGATTTGGGATGGTTGATCACCCAGCCAAATGACTCCAGAGTGGACACTACCAGCTGAGTATCCAGCTCTGCCTGTTGGAGGGACTGAGAAGTGATGAGAATGTCGCCCAAGTAGGGCAGCACGCGAATGCCCTGAGACCTGAGCAGGGACATCACCCCTGCCAGCACCTTGGTGAACACTCTGGGAGCTGAAGTGAGACCGAAGGGCAATGCCACAAATTGGTAGTGCTGATCCTCCAGAGCAAACCTGAGGAACCTTTGATGACCTGGAAAAACAGGAATATGAAGGTAAGCATCCTTGATGTCCACAGAGTTCATGAAGTCCCCTGGACGCAGGGAACTGATGGCAGAGCGCAAAGTTGCAATGCGAAAGCGCCTGCACCTGACAAATTTGTTAAGGATTTTCAAGTCCAGGATGGGACTGACTTCCGCCTGCATTGGGGTAACCTGCCTCCCTTAGCAAACAGGTCCAGGCGGTCCCCAAACAGATGAAGTCCTTTGAAGGGAAAACCAGTGAGAGCTTTTTGGCAGCGTTTTCAGCAGCCCACTGGCTCAGCCAAACCAAGCGGCGTATAGCCACCACAAGGGCAGAGGTTCTGCCACACATCCTAATGGTATCATCCAAGGCAGAGAGGACATAAGTCACAAAAACCTCACAACGAGAGAGTGCATTAAACTCCTCACTAGACACATCATCAGGAGCACCATCTAGGACACTCCTAAGCAGGGTCCTAACAGCCACAGCCGTAATGGCCGAGGAACAGACCGGGTGCAACGTCGTCCCCACAGAGGCAAAGGCATGGGACGCCAGCTGATCGATACGCCGGTCCTCACCATCCTGCAGTGTAGTAGAGTCAGGGGAATGCATGACAGAGGTGTTAAGACAACCCTAGGACTGGGGCATCCACCTCTGGAGGGAATAACCAACGCTTTACCACATCAGCAGGAAAGGGATACCTCTTATCCCAACTCTTAGGGACTCCGGGAAGCCTGCTGGGACGCTCCCATTCCTTGAGCACGAGATTATTAAAATGGGCTTGCTCAGGAAACTCTAGACGTGGCTTAGCAGTATGAAACAATTCCCCCTGCTGCCTGGGGGCCGCAGCCGGGGGAGAGATAGACAGTACCTCAAAAATCTGAGCTAACAGCCTATCAGTATCATCTGGGGCCCAGGGGTCAGAGCCAGAATCCTCATGACCCCCGGGCCTCTCATCAGATGACTCCGAAACAGAGAACAACTCCCCTTCTTCCAAGGGGTATAACCAGACAGTTCCAAAAACTCATCAGCCTCCATAGGGAAAAATACCATTTTGTGATTACTCACCTGTAAAATGCGTATTATAAGTATGTCACACACCCCGCTTCCACTATTCATGACATATGGGTTATGGTCCAGTAGAGGGCGAACTTCTGCAGAGATGAAAGCAAAAAAGAAGCCCCTCCTGGTCCATAAATACCTGGGACCTCCCACACATTCCCCAGTATATATGACAGCAGTAAGGGGACCAGGAAGAGCTAATAAAACATTCTTAATCATAAAAGGTTCACCGTATAAAGGATCCAGAATACAAAAGGGCGGGATGAAGCGGGGTGTGTGACATACTTATAATACCCATTTTAAAGGTGAGTAATCACAAAATGGTATTAATCCAAGTATGTCACACACCCCGCTTCCACTATTCATGACATATGGGACATCAAATAGCAGTGTCAGTCATGGGTGGGGATCCAAATACAGCAAAAAAATGCACCAATTTAAACCACTACAGCTTGCAGAACCTTGCGGCCAAAAACAGCATCCGCTGAGGCCCGCACATCAACCTTATAAAACTTGGAAAAGTATGAACGGAAGACCAAGTAGCAGCCTTACAAACTTGTTCAACAGAAGCCTGGTGCTGAAAAGCCCAGTAAGCCCCAACCGCACGAGTAGAATGAGCAGTGATCTTAAAAGGAGGAATCCTCCCCTTAGCAGAATAGGCCCCAACAATGGCCTGGCCTATCCATTTACTAATGGTAGACTTGTCGGGCACCAAACCTTTTCTGGGCCCAGAAGGCACCACGAACAAGGCGTCAGTCTTACGAAAAGGAGAAGTAGCAACCAAATAGTACATCACACAATGAACCACATCCAAAGAGTGCAAAACCCTCTCCTTGTCATTGCTAGGCTTAGGACACAAGGAAGGGAGAACCACATCCTGATTGAGATGAAAGGCAGAAACCACCTTAGGAAGGAAATCTGGTTTAAAGCGAAAAACCACCTTATCCTGGTGTCTCTCAAAGTAAGGGGCCTGAATAGACAGAGCCGCCAACTCAGACACGCCGCACAGAGGTAACAGCCATCAAAAAGGCAACCTTTTGAGTGAGCACAGAAAGATCCACATCCTGCATCGGTTCAAAGGGAGGCCCCTGGAGGGCCGAA
Source organism: Gastrophryne carolinensis (assembly GCA_027917425.1). Classification (NCBI taxonomy): domain Eukaryota; kingdom Metazoa; phylum Chordata; class Amphibia; order Anura; family Microhylidae; genus Gastrophryne; species Gastrophryne carolinensis. Next base: position 473,071,679 of record CM051234.1, on the reverse strand, counting down.
AAAAACTAATTTAGGTACCAAACGGGAACCAACGACTTTCTAGGGGGCTGAACATGAGTGACCCCTTGGAAAAAAGTCTTGACCAGATGATGCAAAGCAAAAGACCTTTGAAAAAAGACAGCCAGGGCAGAAACCTGACCCTTCAAAGTACTGAGCTGGAACCCCAGATCCAGACCGTGTTGTAGAAACTCCAAAATCCTAGGAATCGAAAACACCCTGCAAGGTAAGGCCCTAGCCTCACACCAGGCAATATAGGACCGCCAAGTACTATAGTAAATGGTAGAGGAAGACCTCTTCCTAGCTCTAATCAAGGTTTGAATAACTGCCTCAGACAAACCTTCCTCCCTCAGGACGAAGGTTTCAGCAGCCATGCCGTCAAAGCCAGCGTTTGTAAATTGGGGTGACGTAGTTGACCCTGAGAGATCAGATCCGGAGATAGGGGTAGCCTGTACTGATCTACCGCCAGTCTTACGACGTCTGCGAACCAAACCTGTCTTGGCCACCTAGAGCCAGCTTGCGCACTACCTTGCCTACCATGGAGAACGGGGCAAACAGGTACAGAAACCCCAGATCCCTCCAGGCAAGGGACAAGGCATCCATTGCCAGGGCCAGAGGATCCTGAGACAGAGATACAAAGGTTGGGAGCTTGTGATTGTGCCGAGAGGCAAAGAGATCCACCTCCGGAGTCCCCCACTTGTGACACAGGGCCCGAAACACCCTGTGGTTGAGAGACCATTCCCCTCGGCGAGAGAATCCCCTGCTCAGGGAGTCCGCCTCCGTGTTCTCCACTCCCGGAATGTATACTGCCGAGATGCAAGGAACATTGCTCTCCGCCAATGTCAGAATCAGAGAGACTTCCCTGAGGGCACTCCTGCTGCGAGTCCCTCCTTGGTGATTGATGTAAGCTACCGCAGTACGATTGTCTGCTCGAACTTGAACCGGTAAACCCTGTAGGTGAAGTGTCAGACGCGACAGAACCAAGCGGATAGCTCTGAGCTCCAAGACATTGATGGGGGTGTGAGCCTCCTGAGGACCCCACAACCCCTGGAACTGATGATCTTTCCAGAAACCTCCCCAGCCCGACAGGCTGGCATCTGCGGTAATAGATGGAGTTGTAGCGACCTCATGTGGAATTGAGCAAAGGGGACTGCCTCGAAGGAGGCCACCATCAAACCTACCAGAGTCATCCCTAGCCGAATGGAAGGGCGAGGGGTTGGTCAGGAGAACACGTATCAGATCCTGAACCCTCTGCACCTTTGGCTGAGGTAGGAACACTCTGGCTTGACTGGTATCCAGATTCATGTCCAGAAAGGAAATCTCCCTTGATGGGGAGAGAGAAGACTTGGGGTGGTTGATCACACATCCGAACCTCTCCAGCGTCGTCACCACCATCCTGGTGTCCAGCTCCGCCTGGCAGAGGGAGGAAGCTGTAATGAGCAGGTCGTCCAGATATGGCACAATGCGAATGCCCTCTGCTCTGAGCAGGGCCATAATGCCCGCCAGAACCTTGGTAAACACCCTCGGTGCTGAAATCAGCCCAAACGGGAGGGCCACAAACTGAAAATGCTGATCTCCGACCATAAACCTGAGAAATCTCTGGTGTGCTGGGAAAATTGGTACATGAAGGTAGGCATCCTTGATGTCTATGGACGTCATGAAATCCCCCTGACGAAGGGAACCGATGGCTGAGCGCAGTCTCAATGCGGAACCTCTTGGTTCTGATGAACCTGTTGAGAAGCTTCAAATGCAGAATGGGTCTTATGGAGCCATCCCTTTTGGGAACCGTGAAAAGGTTGGAATAATAGCCCCGGCCTCTCTCTGAAAGAGGCACTGGGCCTATGACCGCCATGTCCAGGAGGTTCTTTACAGCCGACAGGGGCCCTGCGCCGCCCGAGGATCCGAAGGCACTCGGGACCTTAGGAATCTGGGAGGAGGCCGGTACTCGAACTCCAGTTTGTACCCAGACGAGACCACTTCCAATATCCACTTGTCCGTAACCTCCCGGGCCCAGACCTGGAAGAAGAGCCGCAGCAGTCCCCCCCCCCCCCCGTAAGGGTGAGGGCGCCTCCTCATTGCTGAGCTGGCTTGGCAGCGGGCTTGGAACCCCAGGTTGGATGGGCACGTCCTCTACCTCTGTTCCAGGAACCCCCTGTGAAGCCAGAGTAGGCAAGACCTCTGCCCCCTCTGGCGCCGTGAAAGGAAGGACTGAAGGAGCTTGCCCCCGAAAGGAGCGACGCTGCTTCTTACGCTCAGGTAGCTTTTCACCTTTCGCCATAGAATCTAATTTGTCTTCAAACAGCCGCATTCCCAGGAAGGACAGAGCTGTAAGTGATTTCTTTGCCACAATGTCAGCCGCCCACTGGCGCAGCCAGACCGATCGGCGCATGGCCACCAACAGAGCCGAAGTTCTACTACACATGGCAAAAGTGTCGTCCATAGCCGACAAAACAAAATTCATGAACAATTCACACCTCTTAATGGTTGTGAATTCAACGCTGTCTGGGTTGAGCTGGGACCCATTTAACATGTCCCTGATCTCCGACCTGGTAGCCACAGCCACGAGTGCCAATGCACAGACAGGCCGCAAGGCTGAACCCACACTGGCAAAGGCATGGCAAGTCATCTGATCAATGCGCTTGTCCTCGCCATCCTTAAGGGTAGTGGCGTCAGGAGTATGTACAACGAAGGTGTTGGACAGTCCTAAGATGGGCGCATCAACCTCGGGCGGGGAAGACCAGTGCTTCACCGCGTCCACTGGAAAGGGATACTTTCTATCCCATCCCTGAGGAACACCATGAAGGCGACTCGGCTTCTCCCATTCTTTAAGAATCATGCTGTCAAAATGATCCTGATTTGGAAACTTCAAGCAGGGCATAGAGAACCCAAAGAATTCCCCCTTTTTTGGAGGGGCCTCCGCTGGTGGGGAAATACCCAGAACGTCTGAGAGATGGGTCAGGACCCTGTGAGTATCCACAGCATCCCCCAGCGCCTGCCCGGCATCCGAATCAAAGAACTGCAGTTACTCAGCCTCGGATTCCTCAAATAATTCCCCCTCCTCGAGCGGGGAATAATCAGCCCAGTCAGGGGAGTCATAATCATCAAAATCTCAATTACCGGAGTAGCCGGTGACAGATGCCTTTTCTTTGCAGGGGCCTTTCTGCCCACTGAGCTAGAAATAATTTTCTCGAGGTTGGCCAGCCTAGCACATACATCCGAGTGCGACTCCCCACTGATGACAGTGTCACTTGGGGTACGGATGATGCAGGGAGGGGTAGGAGATGAGGTGGGAGGCACGGACCCAGACGCCTGGGATCCCGACTGCCGCGTAATGGCCTGTTGCGCACATGGTATGCAAATTAGTACATTCTCCCCCGTAAGGGGTAACCCACAACCCACACATAGCCAGGATTGCCCCGAAGGGAGCCCAAGCCCGGTATCCTGTGGAGCCTCCATATGGTGATTTTAAGGCAGTCGCAATGACCAGCGGGAATTATGCTGGTAAGCAACCCGGGATGCCCCTTTAAGTCCTGAGTGGGAGGATTTATAAGTGCCCCAAATTACAGCTAGGGACGCTAGGACCGGGAGAACCCCCTTTTAAGCAAGGCACAGGGAGTCCTCCTGAAAGACAAAATATGTGGCCATAAGCACATGCACACACAACAGTGAAATAATGCATGTCATCAGAAACAACAATAGCAGGGAGGCCAGCGCTGCCCCAAGAGGCGACTCATGCATAATGGCCAAGTATAGCAGGAAGAGGGGGGAGCCCAGCAGGGCACTCACCCACCGCAGAAATGGCGTCCTATTCAGCCAGCAGCGCCTGGGAGGGAGAGAGGAAGGGAGAAGAAGGGGCGGGCCGGGGCGGGCCAGCGCGGATCGCGCGCCGCGCCCCCTTCCCTCCGAGTCCTGTAATGCGGTTCCCAGCAATGGGATGGGTCCTCAATGGCGCCAACAGAAGGGGGCGGGACGCGGCAACGCTCGAGTGCCAGGCCCCGCCCCCTCACAGAATCAGCCTGAGGGGAAAAAGCTCCCCAGACTAGAGGCAGAGCGCACAGCGCAAAGTGAATCAAGCGCACAAGCACACTCACACACATATATATATATAAAGTAAAAAATAGAGGAATAATGCCACCCCCCCCCCCACCACCACCGCTGGAGGGTAACAGAGGGGACCCGGAAGGGGGAGAATCCCTCACCAAAAGGGTGTAAGGGAATTAAATGGGGACAGGGCATCCCAAACCGGGATCACCAACCCGGATGTCGCCTACCCCCTTGTATGGGGTCTCACGGGGGAGCATAGCTCCCTAAACACCTATTTAGGTGAAGGCTACCATCACCCAGACCTGCAGCCAATGCTGGGAGGCTAGAAATGGCTTAATGCATAAAGGTCCGGGCAGAAATAGAGCACAACATGGCCGGGTGTAAACCCGGCTTACCTGCAAGGAAGAGCAGCATACATCTTCTGACTTGCTCGCCGTCCTGCAGAGAAGGAACTGGGGAATGTGTGGGAGGTCCCAGGTATTTATGGACCAAGGCATATACCCCCCCCCCCCCGAGAGCTACAAGGGAGAGCGAGGGAGGGCAGCAGCCACTTAACATAGGGCCCACCGATAGACAGGGGCAAGGGGCAATAGGGCGGGAGGGGCATCCCATAGAGGCTCACCATATGCCTATACCGCCTACCCTTTGGTGGGGGATTGCGGTGGAGCAGCGCTCCTAAGCACCTAACAGCGGTGCTGCCTACCATCACCCGGACCAGCGCAGCCAAGGCTGGGAGGCACATTGAGAATGGAACGGGTGGAAATAGTCCTACAGGGCCGCAGGCTAATAGCCCCGCTCACCTGCGAGGAGAGCCATCTTCTTGTCCTTCACAGTCCAGACTGCAGAGAAATTCTGGGGATTTGTGGGAGGTCCCAGGTATTTGAGGGGCCGGGAGGAGCCAATTTCGCTGTCTCTGCAGTCCAACGCCATCTGGCGGAGTAATACCCAAGTGTAATGGTTCTTATCTGGAGCAGGACGTATTGTATACTAAGAATATATATTAACTTTAGATGCTGGGAATAGTTTAAGGTTTTGGGCTTTCTAATAAATCATGGTGAAGGTCCGGTTTAAGTTCTTTTCTTTGTAGCCTTCATTTTGCAACTGTAATGTAGCTGATGAAGCTCCAGTTTTGCCTCATCTGTCCAAATGACATTCTCCCATTATTATTGTTGCTTAGCAATATGCATTGTGGCCAGTTCAATTCCTGCATTTCTAAACCTTGCCTTTAACAGTAGTTTTACGTTATATCCACTTTGAGAGCGGCAGATGGTGCAGTTCTGGCATCACCTTTAATCTCTTTGGGAGACCTTAAAGGAAAGGTCCACTTTGGTGGACATTTCCTCAGACCTCAGATCAGGCAAGTACCAAAAGGACACAAGGTGACCCGCTTATCTTATCACCAGTCCCATGCCATTATGTGAGCACTAGCTGCCCCCCTTTTTAAAGGCTCAGACTAGAGGTCTGAGGCCCTGCAATGGGAAGGAGACAATTTTACAGCCCCCAATCCCCTTCTAGTTCATCAGGGGTTAGTGGATGTTTGAGTGCCCTCTCTTTTTTTTTTTTTTTTTTTTAATAGGAATGGTGATGTGCATAGGGGCTAGATTTCTATTCAATCCATCAGACTGCCTGACACCAGTCTCACTCTCTAGGGGAGGGGGTGAGGGTCAGTCTGGTCCAATCCAGGCTGCGACTGCTCACTCCGCATCATGACATAACCTGAAAACAGTGGCAGGATGCCGCAAAGTAGGGCACGCGTGACAAAATGGAAAACTCCACCCAGAGTTTTGAGATTAGAGGTAACACAACAGGTTCAGGAGCTATGAAATCTAAGGTACATGCTTTAGTCAATAAAATATCTCTACATTACGCTGGCGGGATGGATAAAATAATAAATAAAGGGACCATGTAACATGCAATGTGTTCAATGGGGGTATGAAAATTTCTAGATCCACAATTATAAAAAAGAGAAATTCATGCCTTTTGTGGGTAGAAATATGAACATGTCCGTGGTGAACCTTACAACATTTGTATTTAACCAGAATGGAAAATAAAATTCAGTCAAAGAAACATTATACATATTGGGCTATACATTACTCTCTCTGTAGTTACAATGAATTGTATGCAGGAAACTATTATTGGACTGCATGGGGATAGAGGGGGCTGGATGCCCAATTACCCTGATTAATACCATGATGATATAATATATGAATATATTATAAATTTACTTTTGTCAGTTTCAAAGTTATCTGGGGAACCATAATGCGTTTTTCTTTAACAGAAAGATACCAACAAGTTTGTCCTCGTGTATTTTTATCTCTAAAATCTCTGATCTTATGTATTCTTGGCAAAAGCATTAATTAGCTTCAATTTCTAGGAGGTGGCTGAGTTGGGAAGAGCTTGTCAAGGAGCAGATTTATGAGTGCTGAGCATGCTCTGCTGTGGTCAGAGAAAGCTGTGAGACCAACAGGCTTGCTGTGCTTGCTCACGCTGAGAGCTCCAAGGGACTGAGTAGCTGTAGGACAACTTTTTTGCATGGTAATGTATAGATTGAAATTGAAAAAAGGGCAAACTTTGGAGCCCTGCTATGGCTTCTACCCTGCACTGCAGAAAATGTAGGAGAGGCACATGGGAAAGGCATCAGGTGAGTTGCTTGCTGGCCAATTATTGCTGTTGGGTTTAGATTCCCTTTAACCCTTTAAACGCCAGCCACGTAAAATTTACGTGGCTGCCTCCCCTGCAGTTAACCACCAGCCATGTAAATTTTACGTGCCCGACTTTCCCCACTAATAGCCAGAGGGGCTCCAATCACCCATTGGGGCTCCTCCGGCTGCAGAGGAGTGCCCAAAAAAGGCGGCCCCCCCCCCCCCGTTTCAGCAGCCGCCGGGATTGGCTGCAAAAAAAAAAAAAAAAGACAGTTACTTACCTTTGTGCCCGCCGGCTCTCCTCTTCCATCTTCTGGAAGGGGCATAACAGCCCTCCTCCCTCTGTAGCTTCCGATGGCGTCGCCCCCGGGTTTGTCGGGGCACCTGGCGGTTCAGCTGTCAGATGCCGGTTGGACAGGAGGAGGAGGGAGGTAGGGGATCGCCTGTCTCCCCCCTCCTCTGCCCAGCCATCACCTGCATCTGATCGCCGCGGGACACAGAAGACGAAGATCGGAGGTGAGTAAAGTAAAAAAAAAAATTTTATTTTTTTTTTATAAAAGTTATTTTTCAAAAGTGTGTGTCTGTTTTTTACTTTTAACCCTTTGTGAACTGGTAAGGGGTCCATGTGACCCTTATACCAGTTCACAAGGCTTGGGGGTCTGGCAAGTCACCTGCGGCTAGCGGGTGACTTGCCATTAACCCCTGGCCCCCCAAATTACCTGCCACCCCAAAGCCCAGGGGGGGCAGAAGAGCCGTGGCCCTAGGCTATGACGGCTTGCAGCCGGCAGGGCCAGGGGCCACTAAAGCTGGCCCCTGCACCCTGTTCTACAAGCCCACATAGCTGGTCACAGGCTGGTTACGCTGGGTAGGGGGGACCTCACGCCATTTTTTGGGTTTTAACCCTTAAAAAAAAAAAAAAAATGGGGTCCCTCCCCGGGAGGGGGGACCCTATGTCATTTTTTTTTAATTAACCCTATGTTACCTGTAACCCAGTAGGTATAAAAGGCTTCCAGCAGCAGCAGGAGAGCAGAAGCCTAAGTGATTAGCGTGGGACACAGGGATGGATGGGAGGTAAGTATTAAAAAAAAATACTAAAAAAAAAAATATTTTTTTAAATAAAGTTATTTTTAACATTTTTTTTTTTTACTTTTAACCCTTTGTGAAGTGGTAAGGCATCTATGAGACCCCTATACCTGTTCACAAGGCTCTGGGTCTGGAAAGTCACCTTCGGGTAGTGGGCGACTTGCCATTAACCCCGAGACCCCCCATTACCTGCCTCCCCAAAAGCCCTTAAAATTCCCCCAAGAAATGGTGCCCCCCCCCCCCCCCCCCCCGTGAAGGGGGACCCCACACCAATTTTTTTTTATTTAACCCTTTATTATGTGGATAGTAGTTGTATTTTATTTGTAAATATTATAAAGTGCTCTTTTCAATTTAGGGGATCACCTGGACAGGAACGGGGGGCTACCGATACATAAGTGGTATCATTTAATTGGTAGAAATGGGGCTTTCACATGCAATATGGTTTTCTTTAATAAAATAAATGTTTTTGTTAAAATAAAGGAGACAATTTAAAAATATATATTTTTTTTTAATTTTTTTTACTTATTTACTTAAAAATATATAAAAAAAAGTAGAAAAAAATACAAATAAGACATTTCATGTTAAAGCCTAAACTCTGCCACAAAAAGAAAATATGCCATTTTCCTGCAAAAATCACAGTTAATCACGCAAAATGGTGAAAAATATCCTGTCAGCAGAGGGTGACAAAATCTCAAGTAGGCTGGCAGTTAAAAGGTTACAGGTTCCTACGCATGTTGGGTATTGTTCTGCTCGGGGGACCTTGCGCTTTCAGATTTAGCTTGTTTTTTCTTATTTGCATATTGATATTTTAGGAAAAGGTGTTTTTTTCTTCTGCTTTTTTATAAATTTTTTTGTGAAACCATGTGTAACCCAAGAATTCTTCGAGATATTACTTCCAGAAAGATGAGCCCACTACAACAAGCTGGGTACGCTTAGAAAGCTTAACATGTGTACTTTCAGGGAATATATGGTTTATCAGGGATATTCTAAATGTAAGGGTTGTTTTGGTAGAAAAAGCACAAGGTGCGCACTTTGTCTGCAGAGCTGAAATTTTGAAGTAAAATTACCGTTATGCGCATGCTTTACTTTGGTGTGTTTGGCAACTCTTTCCTTGACAGAACCTATGCATGTTGGGTATTGTTCTGTTTGGGGGATGTTGCTTTTTCAGATTTTCATTTTTTTCTTGTTTGCATATAGTTTTTTTTTTTTAGGAAAATGTGCTTTTTATTCTGCATTTTTTAATTCATTTTTAGGGAAACCCTGTGCAACCAAAGAATACATTGAGGGATTATTTCCAGAAAACTGCACCCATGTCAACAAGCCTGGTACGCCTAGAAAGCCTGAGGTGTATACTTCTAGGGAATATATAGTTTGTCGGGGGTATTTCAAATGTAAAGGGTTGTTTTTCTTGAAAAACTGCAAGATGCACATATTGCATAGCATAGTTGTATTTTATCTGAAAATCTCCTAAAGCATTGTTTCAGTTTCGGGGAGTCTCCTGGGCAGGAAAGGGTGTCTACCTAACCGTCAGAAATTGGGGTTTCACAAGCAATAAGATTTTATTGACAAACTTACATTTTTTATTACAAAAAAACACTACAAATTGTAAAAAATAGTTTTGTTTTTTTTTTTGCGCAATTTTCACCCAAAAATATTGAGAATACACTTAGAAAATGACAAACAAGACATTTCATGTTAAAGCCCGGGCTCTGCTGAAAAAAACAATATATAACTTTCCGGGGAAATCCCTGGAAATCCCTTCAAAAATCACAGTTGAACATGGGGAGCGCAAAATAGTGCAAAATGGTCTGGCAACAAAGGATGACAAAATCTCAAGGTAGGCTGGCGGTTAAAGGGTTAATGGAAAGATTGGCAATAGGTCTAGCATTCACAGAACTAACGATCAGATACAATGTGAATTACCAGTTGTGTTCCTTTTAGAGTAGACATCATTTTAGTCATCATGGAACCAAGCTTATTTAAAATAGCTTCACATTTAGATGTAAGAAGGTTTTAGGAGGTTAAACCGGACCAACACCCATTTAAAAAAAAACATGGGTGTTGGTCCACTTTGGGGGAGTTCCCCCACCTACTGAGTGTTGTAAAGCCCACAAATCTTATCGGACAACTCGCTCCCACTGGGAAATGTAGCCCCAAGGTTGTGCCATGTCACAGCCACCACCCAATCACGGGGCTGCACTTCCCAGAGGGAGCAAGTTGTCAGGTAAGGTTTACAGACTTTACAGCACTCGATCGAGGGGGGGCTAGCACTCCGGTGCCCCCACAGCGGAACAACACCCGTGTTTTGTAAAATGGGTGGTAGTCCGTTTTAAAGGGGAACACTCAATGAGCGTTGTCCCTTTTTAATTAGTAAAAGGGGGCATCTGATTGATGGATTTCCCCGTTACGCATACCTCACTGTAGTAGTCCAATTCCCCTAGCCCCAATACACACCTCTTCGGAGATTGCAAAATAAAGAACCCATGTGACCACCAGCTGTCCAGTGGGGAATCACTGGCTTTTGCCAGTAACATGGTGTAGCAATACAGTGTGGTATCCAGAAGTAGACAAAGAATGGATTTAAGAGGGACAACGCCAATTTCTGAGCATTGTTCCTCTGTACACAGACATTGTTGAAAGATTTAAATTAGACGTTAAGTTGTCCTTTTTTTTGGAAGGTGTTCATTCCATTTAACTTCTGTAACCAGCCAAGCAATATTTTAATGAATTATTTAAAGTAGAACTCCAAGTACCGTTCTCAATTTCAGATATAGAACAGAGACTAAAAAATGAACTGGGTTTCATTTTCATTAAAACGTCTCCATTGCTCTTTATTACTAAACAATGTGGAAGACTTATAAACTCAGCACAGCCTTTTGCAAATGTATTTTATGTGATTGAATAACCTTGTGTACACTCAAGTCTGGTCTCCTGTCCTGCATTGAATCTACCTACCTCAGCCTCTTTCTGTAGTAGAATCATGTCCTTGTCCATCACTTCCTCTTCCACAGGTCTAATACAAGAAAAGAAGTAGAGATTAGCAATAAACTTCAGACATCAAAACAAAGAAATCTCAAGAGTTCACTTACTTGCCAGTACGTTTTAATCTCTCAGAGCGGAAGTTTTCATAGTGCAAATCCTGTGTGACCTCTTGTAGGTCTTGCATATGCGTCCTGTGGAGAGAAAAAACAAGTTCTCAAACTGTGACTTCCGACTACAATTAAAGGAGCAAGGTGATGGCCACCACCATTTGGCCTGGGAAAAAAGGCTTCCTGGCGTGGGGGAACAATGACAGGGACAGATGCACCACTTGAGCTTGATTTAGAAGGATTGACAGAGCTTCTTTGTCAGTATAGCTGCCTAATATTATAATCACAGATAAAAATATGTAGCTGGATATACATTATTTAAACCAAACCTTCCGCAAGATTTAAAAAGATTGAAAAGCCCAAACCATTAAAAACTATTCCCCATTTAAAACTTATATATTTTAAGTTGTTAATCACTTATTATTCATTCCCCCACCGGACTGCAACTCTGTTCAGGACTCTAGGATACAGGCGCCGCCATCTTGACTCAGAAGCATCACATACTGAGGAGAGGAGAGCGGGATAAAGTACAGGGGGGCGGGTTATAGCTTTGCTTAGACAGAGCAGAGCTGGCGTCAGGGAAAGGACAGCAATCCCAGAATGCAGAGCAGCCTAGTCAGAATAAACTCTGGCTCCCTCATGCTTTATGAACAGCCATCTTGGATGTTTCAAAGCTCAGAAAATGCAGTAGTTGCAGGTAGGATGATTCTTAATGTGAGCAATCTGTATGTACAGGGTGTGGGAAACATATAAGATAAGCTCTTATTCAGGGTGAAGGTCCTCTTTAAGAGGGATCTCTAGCTAAAATGCCCAGTCTGGCTGCTGCTCCAAAAATCTGTTGGGAGGAATGCTTCTTAAACCCTTATATGGTTTTATTTTACACCAAAACTCATCAGAAAGAGAACTTAAACCCCCCTCACCAGATACTCACTCCCTTATCTGCTCCCACTCATCTATGTGGTGACGGGCAGACTGCCAGGCACAGCAAGTCCACGGCTGTGTTTAAAGCAGACCAAAACCAAAATCTTTAACTAGCATCCCCTGAATTGCTCCCGATATGAAGGGTACCTTTTGCCGAATTTTACTGCTCCTGCTTCATTCTAATCCCAAATAATGCCATCGGTTTTAGCTGCAAAGCCATGCCTCCTCTATTCATTGCCACTGTTGAGTGTGGCAATGATGTCATTGCCGCACTTATGCAACGACCTATCGCTGCCATCTCACAAAGAGGGACAGCTGAAAAGTCAGTATTCCAGAACAAACGAAATAGCAGAAACATCAGTTTCTAGTTCTACACCCTGTTAAGGGAGTACTGGCAGGTGCTTTGGTCAAATGTATTTCACAAGTTCAGTACATTTTAAATGGGCAGTTGGAGCTAGGAAGATGGCAAGACACACGGGTGGGGGGGGCATTATTCCCCGGGCATGGAATCGGCCAACCCCAAAGCACAGAAACATAATTTTCACCTTATATGAATTAACATATAAAAGTACCTAAGACATCAGTATCAAAATATTTAATTTGTAACGTGCTGCATGTTGCTATAAAATTATTATTAATTAGAATTCTATACAATTTTTCTTTTTTATTGTTAACTAAGCTAAACTTTAGGTATTTAGGCTGTCTAACCGAGCTAATTTGGCAAGAAAGTATTTTGCTTTCAGACCATAAAAGAAAGTGCTTGGGAAATCCAAGAAACTCGCTGCAAGTAAAAAATTACAGAAAAGCAAAAAAAAAAGCAATTCTGTGAGTACTCACCTGTAGAATTGTTTTTGTTCTTGCATGGCACGGCCTGCTTCGGTATTCATAACAGTTGTGTTATTCCGCCACAAGGTGGTGTAGTGGTATTGCAGAAATCTGCGGCATCTCCCGGCGCCCTATAAAAAGGGGGATCAAATCATAAGAGTTCCCAGCGTAGACAAGCAGTGAGACAAGAAGCCGGGAGAGAATAAAGGTAAAAAAATTGTAAAAAGGTAAAAAAAAAACCCAATTAACTTGGAACAATCACCATAAAGAGGCAACCAGGAATAACGATAACAAGGGTGGGTCGAAGCAGGCCGTGCCATGCAAGAACAAAAGCAATTCTACAGGGAGTACTCACAGAATTGCTTTTTTCTTTATTGCATGGCACAGTCCGCTTAGGTATTCATAACAGTTGGGACATCCTAAAGCAGTGTCAAGAGTAGGGTGGGATCCCCAATAAGCAACAGCTGGCAGTTCAAGTTACTACCACCTGAAGCACCTTGCAGCCAAAAGCAGCATCCGCTGAGGCCTTAACATCAACCTTGTAAAACTTGAAAAAAGTATGAACAGAAGACCAAGTAGCGGCCTTGCAAACTTGTTCAACAGAAGCTTGGTGCTAAAAAGCCCAAGAGGCACCAACGAGTGGAATGAGCAGTAATTCTAAAGGGAAGTTCCTTCCCCTTAGCAGAATAGGCTTTAACCACCGCCTGACGGATCTACTTTCTGATAGTGGATTTAGCCGGAGGCAAACCCTTCCTAGGTCCAAAAGTGAGAACAAAAAGAGCATCAGATTTTCTGAAAGGCTCAGTAGCGACCAAATAAAACTTCAGAGCCCTGACCACATCCAGAAAATGCAGTGTCCGCTCCTTGAATTAGCAGGATTAGGACACAATGAAGGCAAGACAATGTCCTGATTGAGATGAAAAGCAGACACTAACTTAGGCAAAAAATCCGGCTTAAGCCGAAACACCACCTTATCCTGATGCCTCTCAAAATAAGGAGGTTTGATTGAAAGCGCCGCCAGCTCAGAAACTCGCCTTACAGAAGTGATAGCCACCAAAAAGGCTACCTTAAAGGTCAGAATGGGCAAAGCAGCCCCACGGATAGGCTCAAAGTGAGGACCCTGCAGAGCAGACAACACCAGATTCAAGTTCAAGACTGGTAGCATAGGCTTACGAGGTGGACGCACATGAGAAACACCCCGGAAAAAAGTTTTAACCAACCGGTGGTTGGCAAAGGATCTTTGGAAAAAAATTGCCAGAGCTGAAACATGGCCCTTGAGTACTCCGTTGAAGGCCAGAATCCAAACCATGTTGCAAAAATTCCAGAACCCTGGGAATGGAAAAAACCAGACAGGAAAGAGACTTGGACTCACACCAGGCAATGTAAGCATGCCAGATCTTGTAATAGATAAAGGACGAGGACTTCTTCCTAGCCTGAATCATAGTATCCACAACAGAGGCAGGCAACCCCTTCTCTGTCAAGATGTAGGTTTCAGCGGCCAAGCCGTTAAAGCCAGCGTTTGTAAATTGGGATGGCGTAGCCGTCCCTGAATGAGAAGATCTGGATCCCTGGGCAAGACGTACTGGTCTACTGCCATCTGCGAACCACACCCTTCTTGGCCAACAGGGGGCCACCAGGATGGCTGACACCCCCTCCTGAGCAATCTTGCGCATGACCCTGCCCAGTAGAGGGAACGGAGGGAAGCCGAAAATCCGTCCAAGGCATTGCCAGTGCATCCGTGGCGAAGGCCAGAGGATCCTGTGACAGAGAGACAAACCTGGGAAGTTTGTGATTGTGACGGGACGCAAACAGGTCCACATCCGGCTGACCCCAGCGGTGACACAGGGAGAGAAACACCTGGTAGTTGAGGGACCATTCCCCCAGGCGAGACGTCCCCCTGCTCAGGGAGGCCGCCACCTGGTTCTCCACCCCCGGAATGTATACCACTGTGATGCAGGAGACATTCTGTTCCGCCCAAGACAGTATCAGAGACACTTCCTTGAAGGCTTGCTTGCTCCGAGTCCGTCCCTGATGGTTGATGTAGGCAACCGCCGTCGGGTTGTCTGAGCAGATCTGAATAGTCCGACCCCGAAGGTGTGTGGTCAGGTGGGACAGAACCAACCTGATTGCCCTCAGTTCCAGGACATTGATGGGAGCATGGGCCTCCTGGGGGCCCCAACGACCCTGGAACTGTAGGGACTTTCAAAACTCCCCCCCAGCCAGTCAGACTGGCATCCGTGGTGATAGTCTCCCAGCACGGGGGCAGGAAGGTCCTGCCCACCAGAAGATTCCTCGAGTCCAGCCACCACGAAAGGGACTGCCTGGCCAGGGGAGACAGAGCAAATTCCTGATCCAGGGACACAGGGTCCCGATCCCAAACTGACAAGAGGTGCAACTGAAGAGGTCTCATGTGAAACTGAGCAAAAGGGGACCGCCTCGAAACCGGACACCATCAGGCCCACCAACTGCATCCCCAGATGAATTGAGGGATGAGGACACAAGAGCAGAGCCCGTGCCTGCTTCTGAAGGCCCTCCACCTTCTGCTGAGGAAGAAACACCTTGACCTGAGAGGTATCCAGAGTCATGCCCAGAAAGGACCTCACCAAGGACGGGGACAGTGAAGACTTGGGAAAATTGATCACCCAGCCGAAGGACCCCAGAGTGGAGGTCACCACCTGAGTGTCCTGTTCGGCCTCATAAAAGGACTGAGCCACAATGAGGATGTCGTCCAGGTAGGGAAGGATGCGAATGCCCCGGGTTCGCAGCAGAGCCATCACTCCCACCAGCACCTTGGTGAACACCTGAGGCGCCGAGGTGATACCAAATGGTAAGGCCACAAACTGGTAATGCTGATCCTCCAGCACGAACCTCAGAAATCTCTGATGACTGGGGAAGATAGGTACATGAAGATAAGCATCCTTGATGTCCACGGTGGTCATGAAGTCGCCCGGGCGAAGGGTACCGACAGCAGAGTGTAGCGAAAATGTTTGAATATGACAATCTTGTTGATGCCCTTCAAGTTCAGGATGGGCCTCAGAGAGCCGTCCTCTTTGGGGACCGTGAAGAGATTGGAATATGACCCCTGAAGAATGACCCCTGACTCCAGCAGGCATTGAACCGCCGAAAGTAACCCTTGAGCTGACGGGGGGTTTTGAGACATCCGGGATCTGATGAATCTTGGGGGCGGCCAGGCTGCAAACTATCTTGTAACAGGAGGACACCACCTTCTGAATCCACAAGTCTGAAACGTGGAGCCTCCAGACGTGAGCAAATAGCCGAAGCCATCCCCCCACCCGGATGGGTGAGGGCGCCCCCTCATGCCTGGGGGGCCTTGGGAGGAGGTTTGGGCTTGGAACCCCAGGAGAGGCCGGGACGTCAGCAGTGACACAGGGAGAGAAACACCTGGTAGTTGAGGGACCATTCCCCCAGGCGAGACGTCCCCCTGCTCAGGGAGGCCGCCACCTGGTTCTCCACCCCCGGAATGTATACCACTGTGATGCAGGAGACATTCTGTTCCGGGGGGCCTTGGGAGGAGGTTTGGGCTTGGAACCCCAGGAGAGACCGGGACGTCCACGGGATCTGCCACGTCCCCAAGACTCTCTGCGGCTACCTGAGAAGAGGGAGCCACGACCTCCTCTGGAAGAACAAAAGGAGGGAAGGGAGATGGAGGACCCCCGAAAAGGTATCCTCAGGGAACCATGATTCCTCCCCGGACGCAGAGGGGGCACAGAGCTGGGAAGCGATGCAGGCAAACCAAGCTGGAGCGCAAGGACACTTTGAGCGCACGGCACGCACACCATGACATCATTGCTGATAGGGGATACCTTGCACATGGAACACAGCCGGGATTGCCCCGAAGGACCCCAAGCACGCTATCCCCAGAAGCCTCCATATGGTGATTAACACAGGCGCAATAGGCCAGCGCTGGGTAAAGGCTAATACAAAAGCCCCAGATATGCAAAAATGGGTGGGGGGATGAGGGGGAGGATGAGTAGAGCCGGGAGAAACCACAACCCACTGGTATCCCGCCTGAAAGACATAAGTAAAAACGACACAAGCATCCCGCAGCACATGCCCAACGAGACCAGTAAGAAAAAAAACCCCAAGGGGGACTCACGGTCCGAGGGCACCGCAGGGTCACCAAGGCACAGACCGCAGGATGAAGCGACACACCGGAGGAAACAGCGCTTCAGCCCAGAAGGGAGAAATCCAGACGCGCAGAGGTACCTCAAGGGGCGGGCCGCGGGGGGACAATGCGATACGCGTCATCCCCCTGCCCCGCCCCACCCCGAAAAGCACGAAAAACGGCACCCACGTGACCCCGATGGCGCCATGACAAAGCAAAAACGCCACAGGTTATAGTGCCCACAGCCGCGGAGCACAGTACAAAGCGGCGCGGCGGGCTACAAACACCAAAAAACACACTGTAAACGCCAAAAACACAACAAACACCACTCGCCGCTATCACCCCCCCCCCCCAACAAAGTCAGAAAGGGGGAGGGGGGAGAGAGAGAAACGAGAAGCCAGCGGCGAGTATCCAGGCCTGGGGGGGGGGGGGGGTCGGGGCCCCTGAAGGAAAAGAAAGGGACATAGTCCCCAAAACACTCACCCCCTCAGAAGCCAGGACAGGAACTCCGCATTCCTAGTAGGCTCACCATAAAGCCTATGGCCGGCTACCCTTTGTGGAACAGGGTCTGCGGCTTGGAGCAGCGCTCTAGGAGCACTTGATCCTAGTGCTCTTCTACCCTCACTCGATCTGTCAGCCAAGGCTGGGAGGCAGAGAGGACCCAGAAATGGGTGGAAATAGACTTGCTGGGCTGCAGGCTTGGTTGCCCCGCTCACCTGCGCAGAGAGAGCCACCTTCTATCTTCGCAGTTTCACTGCAGAGGAAACACTGGGAACTCTATGGTTGATCCCCCTTTTTTTAGGGGTCCGGGAGATGCCACAGCTTTCAGCAGTACCACTGCGCCACCTTGTAGTGGAATAACCCAACTGTTATGAATACCGAAGCAGGCCGCGCCATGCAATAAAGAAAACATGTACATGAATTCCCTTAGAGCTTCATTTATGTTTTTTCAGTAGAGATAAAGAACCACATTTATTCATAACCTGCAGTATTTGGGTACATGTAGCACTACTTAGGCAATGTGACCCACAATCAGTTTGTATCATAAAGATCAGTAGCGCAAAGTAACCAGTAGCGAGCCGAGTGAACACAGCCCGATCATCTGTATGCATACCCTTAAAACGTATGTGCAGCACACCAAATACAAGTGTTAATACTAATGTAAGGAATGCAGCATATGTACAGCTCCTGATGTATACGTTATTTTATTTCTCTCACAAACAAAATAACAACAGGTGCCTGGTCTGATTACACAATTGCATAATTTAATGTAGTGTCACAAATGACACAACCGTAAACTTTACAAAAAAGCAAGTCTGTGAATACTCAGCTGCAGAATTGTTTTTGTTCTTGCATGGCACGGCCCGCTTCGGTATTCATAACAGTTGGGTTATTCCGCCACAAGGTGGCGCAGTGGTACTGCAGAAAAGCTGTGGCTAGTCCCGGCTCCCTATAAAAACGGGCTTAACCATAGAGTTCCCCAGCGTACACAAGCAGTGAAAAAAGTAGCCGGGAGAGAATAAGTAAAAAATGTGAAAAAGGTAAAAAAAAAAAAAAAACCCAATTGACTTGGAACAATCACCATAAAGAGGCAACCAAGAATAATAAGGGTGGGCGGAGTGGGCAGTGCCATGCAAGAACAAAAACAATTCTACAGGTGAGTAATCACAGAATTGCTTTTTCTTTATTGCATGGCACAGCCCGCTTCGGTATTCATAACAGTTGGGACATCCAAAAGCAGTGTCCAGAGTAGGGTGGGATCCCCAAAGAGATCGCCCTCAGTTCCAGGACTTTGATGGAAGCATGGGCCTCTTGTGGGCCCCACCGACCCTGGAACCTCAGGGACTTCCTGAAGCCTCCCCAGCCGGTCAAACTGGCATCCGTGGTGACCGTTTCCCAGCACGGGGGCAGGAAGGACCTGCCCTCCAGAAGGTTCCTTGAGTCCAGCCACCACGAGAGAGACTGTCCGGCCAGGGGAGACAGAACAAATTCCTGATCCAGGGACACAGGGTCCCGATCCCAAACTGCCAAGAGGTGCAACTGAAGAGGTCTCATGTGAAACTGAGCAAAGGGGACTGCCTCGAAGCAGGACACCATCAGGCCCATAAACTGCCTCCCCTGACGGATGGAGGGATGAGGACACAACAGCAGAGCCCGAGCCTGCAGCTGAAGACCCTCCACCTTCTGCTGAGGAAGGAATACCATGACCTGAGAGGTATCCAGAGTCATGCCCAGGAAGGTCCTCACCAATGACGGGGACAGAGACGACTTGGGATAGTTGATCACCCAGCCGAAAGACTCCAGAGTGTATGTCACCATTTGAGTGTCCCCGCTCGGCCTGAGGAAAAGACTCGGCCACAATCAGGATGTCGTCCAGGTAAGGAATGATGCGTATGCCCTGGTTTCTTAGCAGAGCCATCACTCCTGCCAGCACCTAGGTGAACGCCCGAGGTGCTGAGGTGATACCAAAGGGTAGAGCCACAAACTGGTAATGCTGATCCTGCAGCTCGAACCTTAGAAATCTCTGATGACCTGGAAAGATAGGCACATGAAGATAAGCATCTTTGATGTCCACAGTGGTCATGAAGTCGCCCGGGTGAAGGGTACTGACAGCAGAGCGCAGCGTCTCCATACGAAAATGCTTGAATCTGACAAATTTGTTGAGGCCCTTCAGATCCAGAATGGGCCTCAGAGACGTCCTTTTTGGGGACCGTGAAAAGATTGGAATAGTACACCTGACCTCTTTCTTGATGAGGCACCAAACAAATTACTCCGGACTCAGGCAACAGGCAATGAACAGCCAGAAGCAACCCCTGAGAGGACAGGGGGTTTTGAGACATCCGGGATCTGATGAATCTTGGGGGCGGCCAGGCAGCAAACTATCTTGTAACCCGGAGGACACTACCTCCTGAATCCACCGGTCTGAGACATGAAGCCTCCAGACATGAACAAAGAGGTGAAGCCGCCCCCCCACCCGGATGGGTGAGGGGGTCCCTTCATGCCTGAGGGGGCTTGGGAGAGGGATTGGGCTTAGGATTCCAGGAGAGACCGGGACAACTACGGGTTCTGCCACGGCCCCAAGAATCTCTGTGACCACTGGAGAGGAGGGAGCCACGGCCCCCTCTGGGAATGCGAAAGGAAGGGAGGGGGGCAGAGGACCACCGAAAGGGCCGAGACTGCCTCCTACGCTGAGGCAGCCTCCCATCCTTGGCTAGAACATCAAGCCGTTCCCCAAATAGCCGCAGCCCCACAAAGGGGAGGCTAGTGAGGTGAGGTGTGGTGGGAAAGCTGGGTCTAGGTGACAAAGGGAATTGGGCCTAATCCCCAACAATCAAATTGATTCAACTTCGATAGACCAGCAATTTCCAAACCTCCTCCCCTATAAAAAAACTTTAATAACAACTTAACCTTTTTCCCAGAGGAGGGGCGCTTGTTGAACTAGGACAGGTCACCACAGAGTGAGGACCTGCCCTAAAAAGTAGAGGCTAGTGAGAGCTTTCTTAGCCGCAGCATCAGCTGCCCACTGGTGCAACCAGACAGAGCAGCGCATAGCCACCAAGAGCGCAGAGGTCCTTCCACACAGCCGCACAGCATCATCCATAGCAGTAAGGATAAAGGCCACAAAATCAGTGCAAAGTAAGAGAGTCCTATATTTCCCCCCCCCCCCCACACTACCAGCTGTTGTGCCATCAAGGAGACGCTTAAGCAGTTTCTTAAGGGCAATAGCAGTAATGACAGCAGCACATACAGGGCGCAAGCCAGCCCCCACACAGGTAAAAGCATGGCAGGCCACTTGATCCATGCGCCGGTCCTCTCCGTCCCTCAGAGTGGTAGTGTCAGGGGAAGGCATGACCGAAGTATTGGACAAGCCTAGCACGGGAGCGTCCACTTCAGGGGGAAATGACCACCTCTTAACAAGATCAACGGGAAAGGGATACCCTTTATCCAAACCCTTGGGCACCACAGGCACCTTGTTAGGACGTTCCCATTCTTTAAGCACCAAGGTGGTAAAATGTTCCTGCTCAGGAACTCTAGACGCTGTTTACCAGGGCGAAAAAGCTCCCCCTGCTTTCTTTTAGCTACCTCAGGGGCAGCAATGTGCAAAATTTCAAAAATATGTGACAGCATATTATCAGTGTCCTCAGGGTACCAAGATTCCTCTCCGGACGCAGACCCAGGGTCACTATCGCAACCCTCCTGCTGGTTCCCAGAGGAGTCAGAATCCTGGGAGAGCTCTCCCATCTCCAGGGAGTGACAGTCACCAAGCTCATCAATCCCCACATACATCTCAGTAAGGGGAGCAGGCCTGGGGTCCAGGTGTCTCTTCTTGCCAGAAGCCTTCCTAGGAGCATTCCTGGCAAGCTGCTTTTCAATGTTAGCCACCCACAGAGCCAAATCAGAATGCGACTCCCTGCCAACATTCCCCTCACTGGGGCCCAAATGCAGGAGCGGGGGAGTAGGTGAAGCCGAGTGAGGCGCAGAGCTGGAAGCGAAGCAGGCAAACCAGCTTGAAGCGCAAGGACACTTTCAGCACACGGCACATGACACTGTTACTTCGACCACCCGGGATGCCCTCCCACAGGATGCCCCCAGAAGGTAATAAAGGGGGGATGAGGGGGAGAAAAGGAGTGGAGCCGGGAGAAACCACAACCCAATGGTATCCCGCCTGAAAGACATAAGTAAAATCACACATAAGCATCCCGCAGCAAAATATCCCAATCAATTAAAAACCACCCAAGGGGGACTCACTGACCAAAGACACTGCGGGGTCACACAGGCACAGACCGCTGAATAAAGTGACCCGCCGGTGAAAGCGGCGCTGCAGCCGGGTCGGCTCCAGGTTTATGCAGGCCCCTTGCGGTGGGGTATGATATTTCATACATGAGATCATATTAAAACATCTGCTTTGTGGGAGTTAAATCTGGATGTGGATGATTTCAAACTAAGCCGGTTGTCCAGTGGTGCGGGGAAGATATTCAATTATTATTCTATCTGGCTGTCTGTGTTCAAGATGTGCTTTTGGTAAGGATTTGCACATAGGGGTGTTAAGAGCACAGAAGAATAAGAGTACATGCACTTTGGGACGTGGTTGAAGAATCTAGAAAGACTTTAATATTGTTTTTTGCACTTATTTATTGGAAGATTTTTGCACAAATTGGACACTTTTATGAATTGGACACCAATTGTGTTATTTTGAAATAAGCTAGCTCTGTGTATTTTTCGTTTATACTTTATTGGGGTGTGTGACATACTTACAATACCCATTTTACAGGTGAGTAATCACAAAATGGTATTATTCTAAGTATGTCACACACCCCGCTTCAGATAGTCATTACACTTCGGACATCCAATAGCAGTGTGGACAAAGGGCGGGGATCCAAAACAAGGCAATAATGCACAAACTTAAACCACTGCAGCTTGCAGAACTTTGCGGCCAAAAAAAAGCATCCGCTGAGGCCCGCACATCAACCTTGTAAAACTTGGAAAAAGTGTGAACGGAAGACCAAGTAGCAGCCTTACAAACTTACTCAACAGAGGCCTGATGCTGGAAGGCCCAGGACGCCCCAACGACACGAGTAGAATGAACAGTAACACGAAAAGGGGGAACCTTCCCCTTGGCAGAATAGGCCCCAACAATAGCCTGGCGAATCCATTTACTAATGGAAGACTTGGCGGGAGCCAAACCTTTCCTAGCCCTGGAGGGCACCACAAAAAGGGCGTCAGTCCTACGAAAAGAAGAAGTAGCCACCAAATAGTACTTCACACAGCGAACCACATCCAGAGAATGCAAAACCCTCTCCTTGTCATTGCTGGGCTTAGGACACAAGGAGGGTAGAACAATGTCCTGATTAAGATGGAAAGCAGAAACCAACTTAGGAAGGAAATATGGCTTGAAGCGGAAAACAACCTTGTCCTGATGCCTCTCAAAGTAAGGAGCCTTAATGGACAAAGCCGCCAACTCCGATACACGCTGAACGGAAGTGATGGCAACCAGAAACGCAACCTTCTGAGTAAGCGTAGAAAGAGCAATATCCTGCAGAGGTTCAAAAGGAGGACCCTGAAAAGCAGATAGAACCAAATTCAAATCCCAACTGGGAGCAAAGGCTTCCTAGGAGGCCGCACATGTGTAACCCCCTGGAAAAAGGTCTTAACCAGAGGATGAAGAGCAAAAGACTTTTGAAAGAAAACCGCCAGGGCAGAAACATGCCCTTTCAGCGTACTAAGCTGCAAACCCAGGTCCAGACCATGTTGCAGAAATTCCAAAACCCTAGGGATAGAAAACACCCTGCAAGGCAAGGCCCAGACCTCACACCAATCAATATAAGACCTCCAAATCCTATAGTAGATGGCAGAGGAAGACTTCTTTCTAGCCCTAACCAGAGTCTGAATGGCAGCATCAGAAAGACCTTCCTCCTTCAAGATGGAGGTTTCAGCAGCCACGTCGTCAAAGCCAGCGTTGGTAAATTGGGGTAGAGCAGTGGACCCTGAGTGAGCAGATCCGGCAGAAGGGGCAGATCTAACTGATCCGCCGCCAACCTTACCACGTCTGCGAACCAAACCTGTCTTGGCCATCTTGGAGCCACCAGGATTGCTGACGCGCTCTCTAGGGCCAGCTTGCGCACCACTTTGCCCACCATGGGAAACGGAGGGAACAGGTACAGAAACCCCAGATCCCTCCAGTTCAGAGACATGGCATCCGCTGCCAGAGCCAGCGGATCCCGCGAGAGAGACACAAATGCTGGAAGCTTGTGATTGTGACGAGAGGCAAAGAGGTCCACCTCCGGAGTCCCCCACCGGTGGCAAAGCGACCGAAACACCTTGGGGCTGAGCGACCATTTTCCCCGGCGAGATGAGCACCTGCTCAGGGAGTCCGCCTCCGTGTTCTCCACTCCCGGAATGTACACCGCCAAGATGCATGGGACATTGCTCTCTGCCCAAGACAGGATCAAAGACACTTCTCTGAGGGCACGCCTGCTGCGAGTCCCTCCCTGGTGATTGATGTAGGCGACCGCCGTCCGATTGTCCGACCGAACTTGAACCGGTAAGCCCTGTAACTGATGAGTCAAGTGAGCCAGAACCAACCTGATTGCTCTCAGCTCCAGAACATTGATGGGATAGTGAGCCTCCTGAGGCCCCCACAGTCCCTGAAACTGAAGGTCCTTCCAAAATCCCCCCTAACCTGACATGCTGGCATCCGTGGTGACCGTCTCCCAACGAGGAGTCAGGAAGGATCTGCCCCTCATCAGATTGCTCGGTTCCAGCCACCACCGAAGGGAATGCCGAACCCGGGGGGACATCCGAAAAGACTGATCCAATGACAGCGGGGACCCGTCCCAGGCCGCCAAGAGATGGAGCTGGAGCATCCTTGTGTGAAACTGGGCAAAGGGAACCGCCTCGAACGAAGCCACCATCAATCCCACCAGTCGCTTCCCCAGCCGGATGGACGAGGGATGGATAGGAGAAGCTGAGTCAATTCCTGAATCAAAAGAACCTTGGGCCGGGGGAGGAATACCCTGGACTGGGAAGTATCTAGAGACATTCCCAGGAACGCCACCACCGTGGACGGAGAGAGGCAGGACTTAGGATAGTTGATCACCCAGCCGAATCTCTCCAGGGTGACTACCACAGTCCTGGTATCTAGCTCCGCCTGGCCGAGAGAGGATGCCATAATAAGAAGATCGTCCAGATAAGGCACGAAGCGGATTCCCTGGGCTCTGAGGAGGACCATCACCCCCGCTAGCACCTTGGTGAAAACCCTTGGAGCCGAGGTAAGGCCAAACGGAAGGGCCACAAACTGAAAATGCCGATCTTCCACCACGAACCTGAGAAATCTCTGATGCGCCGAGAAGATTGGAACATGCAGATAAGCATCCTTGATGTCTATGGACGTCAAGAAGTCCTCCTGCCGAAGTGAATTTATGGCAGAGCGCAGAGTTTCCATACGGAACTTCCTGGGACGGATAAACCTGTTGAGAAACTTCAGATCCAGGATGGGACGAGCGGAGCCATCTTTCTTGGGCACCGTAAACAGATTGGAATAGTATCCCAGGCCCCGGTCCGAGGGAGGCACCGGGCAGATGACAGCCATGTCCAGGAGATCATTTACTGCCGCCCGGAGCCCCTACGCGGCCAGAGGATCCAAGGGCACGCGAGACCTGAAGAGTCTGGGAGGAGGCAGTTTGTAACCGGAAGACACCACTTCCCGAATCCATCTGTCCGAGACCTCCTGGTCCCAGACATGGGAGAAGCGTAGCAGCCGTCCCCCCACCCACGAGGGTGAGGGCGCCCCCTCATTGCTTAGCAGCGGCTTTGAGCTTGGAGCCCCAGCTGTGACCTGGACGAGCACGTCCTCTTCCCTTGTTCCAGGAATCAGCTCTGGAGGGGAAGACAGCCGATCCCCGTCCAGCTCTGGCCCCACGAAAGGAAGGGGTAAATGAAGCCGCCCCCTGAAAGGGACGACGTTTCTTCTTTCGCTGAGGCAACCTACCTCCTTTTGCGACCGAAGAGCCGCAAGCCCATAAAGGGAAGAGCCGCAAGAGACTTTTTGGACACAAAATCAGCCGCCAACTGGCGCAACCAAACCGACCGCCGAATAGCCACCAGCAGGGCCGAAGTTCTACTACACATCACCATGGTGTCATCCAGGGCGGCTAGCACAAATGACAAAAACTATTCGCACTGCTTAAGGGCGGTGAACTCATCACTAGCCGGGTCAAGCCTGGAGGTAGACAACAGGTCCCTGACAACCAACCTAGAAGCCACTATTAAAAGCGCTGAAGCACAAACAGGCCGCAAGGCCGACCCGACACTGGCAAAACCCTGACAAGCCATCTGGTCAATGCGTTTGTCCTCACCGTCCTTGAGAGTAGAACAGTCAAGAGAATGCAAGACAGAGGTGCTAGACAACCCCAAAACAGGAGAGTCCACCTCGGGAGGGGACGACGAGCGCTTCACCGCATCCACCGGAAAAGGCTATTTCTTATCCGTCCATATAATGCCGTCGAAATGCTTTTGATTAGGGAATTCTAAGCGCGGCTAAGCCTCCTCAAAGAACTCCCCCTTCTGCAAAAGACTCACTTCAGGAGGAGAGATTGCCAGAACCTCAAACATATGAGCCAGGACCTTAGGGGTATCCACAGAATCCCCCTGACCCCGCTCGGCATCAGCGCCAACAAATTGCTGATCGTTAGAACTATCCAACTCCTCAAAAAGCTCCCCTTTCTGTAGCGGGGGGTAATCAGACCAGTCCAGTGAACCAAACTCCTCAAGATCAGAAGCCTGCGTGGCTGGGGACAAGTGCTTTCCCTTAGCCGGGGCCTTTCTGGCCACAGCGCTAGAAAATAATTTTTCAAGATTGGACGATCTGGCACACACCTCAGATTGCGACTCCCCACTCGTGACAACACCACACGGGGTACGGGTCAGGCGGGGAGGGGTAGGAGAAGGGACCGGCGGCGTAGAACCAGATGCCAGGGATCCGGACTGCCACGTAATAGTCTGCTGCGCACATGGTATGCAAAGGAAAACATCATCCCCTGTAAGGGATGCCCCAAACACTGCCGGGGTTGCCCCGAGGGGAGCCCGAGCCCGGTATCCTGGGAAGCCTCCATATGGTGATTTTATTGGTAGTCGCAATACCCCAGGGAATTACGCAATATAAGCGACCCGGGATGCCCCTTCTGTGTCCCGAGTGGGAGGATTTATGGGGAGTTCTAAAATTAACCAGGGACCCTAGGACCGGGAGGACCCTTTAGGATCCGACAAGGGTCCACCTGGAAGACAGAATACAGGGCTATTCAGCACCTCAATCATACCCAAGCATACAAAATGCAGACATACAGATAAGCAATAACATAATATATATATAATAAATATATATATATATATATATATATATATATATACCTCCCCAATCCACCCACTATCACATATGGCACCACTGCTGAATGTATTATCACAAGTAAATGTTTATTTACAAAAATATAATTATAATATATATAATAATATATAATATGTATATTTTTGTAAATAAACATTTATTTGTGATAATACATTCAGCAGTGGTGTCATATGTGATAGTGGGTGGATTGGGAAGGTGTGGGTCTTCCCATCTCTTTGCGTATATATTACTGTTTCACCCCCTTTTGGGCACACTGCACATCAAATAATCCATTATATAGTCCAGTGCGGTCTCACATATTTTTTGTAGATGGCGTCCGTCCTGCCAGAGGCGAGAGACACGAGAAGCAGAGGGAGATGAAGGGCGGGCCCCGCCGCCGAGCCCCCCCCCCCCCCCCAGCTGAGTAATTAAACATGCACTCAGTGAATCACACACACACCACGAGAAATACAGCTGTGACAAACACACAATAAAGACAATTACACTAAGGGAGAAAGGGCAAGCCCCCCCCCCCCCTCTAAGGAGCAAGGGCAATCCGGGAGAGGGGGAATCCACGCTGGAAGGTGGAAGGGCAAGGGACGGGGCATCCCAAACCGGGATCACCAACCCGGCAAAACCACCTACCCCTTAGTATGGGGTCTCACGGTGGAGCGTAGCTCCTTAGCACCATTAGGTGCCGTCTACCCTTGCCCGGACCAGCAGCCTAGGCTGGGAGGCAAGGTGAAATACTAAGAAAGGGTGTCCAGGCAGAAATAGACTAACAAGCGGGCTGGGAGTTACCCCGGCTACCTGCAAGGAGGAGACATCCATCTTCTGACTTGCTCGCCGTCTGCAGAGATGAAAGACTGGGGAATGAGTGGGAGGTACCAGGTATTTATGGACCGGGAGGGGCTCACTTTTTTCATGACATCTCTGCAAGATCGCCCTCTACAGGTCGGTATAACCCAAGTGTAATGACTATCTGAAGCAGGGTGTGTGACATACTTAGAATATAAGTTAAACCGGACCTTCAGCATGATTTCATGAAAAGCCACAATCCTTAAAAAATTATTTACCGGCATCCAAAATGAATATATTCAAGTTTTTAGACACTTACTTACTACTCTTTCCCCCACCGGGCTGCAACTCTGTTCAGGACTCTAGGATACGGGTGCCGCCATCTTGACTCAGAAGCATTACACATACTGAGGAGAGGAGAGCAGGATAAAGTGCAGGGGCAGAGTTATAGCTGTGCTTTGCACAGACAGAGCAGAGCTGGGGTCAGGAAAATGACAACAGTCCCAGAATGCAAAGCGACACAGTCAGAAGAGACTTCCTGTTTGCAGGCTGCCTGATGTCCCATGAATGAATGTTGAATGATTAAAGGCTCATAACATGCAGTAGATGCATGTAGGATGATTTTTAATGTGGGCAATCTGTATGTACAGGGTGTGGGAAACATATAAGAGACTCTTATTCAGAGTGAAGGACCGCTTTAAGTTGAAACTGACCAACACAATACAAGCTAATGACCACTAGGTGTCACTATAGCATAGTGTAGATCCAGGAAGGATTAAAGGGAATTTGTTTTATTTTTTTACTTCTTCAGGAAATTGAACAATTCCTAGAAAGCTGACATTTCACTCATTTACTCCCTCCTGAGGCACATCAGAAATCACAAAAAGAAATTCTGTGGGAAAGATAACAAAATAATAGTATCAAGTTATGCGTAAGAGAGGAAAATCTGTCCTTTGGGTGAAATTCTGCTCGTCAAAAAGAATGAAAGAACTGTCTCTTTGTTGATGTGCCAGAAAAGTGGAAGAAAACATCACCAGCTGTTCACAGACATTATGTCAGGTGATATACAGGGTGATGGCAACTAAATAAACAACCACAAGAGGGACAAAGGTAACTGGTGCACCCTGCTACATGGAAAGCACTGAATCTCATTCCCAAGAGGATACCAGACCTTGGAACTGAAGCCCCGCTAGAGTAACCCTTTTCCTGTGTCCACCAGGCTCACCTTGTGAGCTATCCCGCTATCTCTCTAGCAGGGCAGGTGCCTGTGCAGGCATTTGTGCATGGCCGGCGCAGGCACGATCCCTGTTAAAGGTTAGATCTGGGGGGTTTCACTCAGTGGGGCACCCCCGATCGGGGGGTAGGGACCAAAACCCAGGATAGTCAAAATCCTGGGTTTTGGTCCACTTTAAGTGAAGGCTCTCACCATAAGATGTCAGATTGCTCTTATTTTATGATTTCTCAGTGTTAAATTTATTCTGTGATTTCAGTGTGCAAGCTCTCATGTATCCTGGTCAGAGTATATCTATAGTAATAAGTCAAGCTGCTTTATTTTTCTTGAATACATTTTGCTATTTGTCTGACTAGCTTTCTCAGTTCTTGCTCCCTCTGCTAATAGAACAAAAAACCTGAAACAACATTGTGATCAGTTGTAGGACTAAACTCAGTATCTTTGAAGAAGGCAGAGTGTGAACTGTTGTCAAAGTGCTCCTGTCCCATTTTGTTTTTTTATTGCTTTGGAAATCTTAGAGGTACTGCATGCATCTCGTGAAGTGCCGTGCCTTTTCCAGACCAAATCCTGGGATCACCACTAGGTCTTTTGGTGTTGCGTATGTTTATGTGTACATTGATGTGTACGTTGATGTGTAAGGTAGAACTAGGTTTAAACCAAAAGATACGATAGTTATTCTACCATATATTTCGGTTTAATGCGTTATTTTTTAGTATTGCCCAGCTACTCCTGCTTAGGGAGAACACTGGTTATCACAACTATTCACTGGAATAGAGTTCTTGCTGGTGGTGGCAAAAACATTGCTCTTGTCTTGTGTCCCAATTGGTAAAATTGCCAACTGCAAGCACATAAAAGGACACCGTCTCTATTCACAACACCACCAGGTCCAAAACCATCATACAGTGGAGAAAGTTTAAATGTCTTAACTTGACCAAGCAGAGTCAGAGTGCAGCTTTAGTAAAGTTTGGATTCTCAGGGGCAAACAATTACTCCAGAAGTGTAAAGCAATTGTCCTTGGCATTTAGCTTGATACCTTCAAGGAATGTCCTTTCCACCACCCTTTCCTATTTATTGGGCTCAACCTGCAAGAAATCCCATTTGACAGGACCCTGACGTGGAACCAGGAAGCAAGAAGTTTAGGCCCACTGAAACTTAAAGCAATTGTCCAACCAGAAAAAAAAAGTCTATACTCCATTTTGTCCCAGCAGCTTCTAGGTGTAGAACCAATGACCCCCTACAGCTCCTTCATCCAACAAGGGCATCTTCATACTTGCTGAGGGTGGGGAGCCAGCGATTCTTTTTTCCAGCATGGCAGTGTGCTTGGTGCCTGGTTTTCACCACCAGGTGCCTACTCCATTACTTGCAATCTAAGAGGCATTGATGATGACTGCCCAGCAATGACCTTTGGAATCACTTGTTCTCCCTTATAAATAAATCTAAAGATCGCAGGCCTACGCAGAGCAGCTGCGGGTCCTATAAAAAAAAAAACTTTAAAGACTATTGCATATCGGGTTGTAATTTTGAAGGTGCGAAAGGGGGTATGAGCGAGGGCTGTAAAACATAACATTGACAAAGTTCCATTTGAGGTACTAGAGGGTTGCTGAAAAGAAAAAAAGGTGCCCATCATTTAAATATTTACATAACAAACATTCCTACCTGATAATTTTACAAAAATGTACAATTACCCATCATTAAGTAAGTATGAACTTTAAGCCTTGGCTGCCTCAAACACTATAGCAAACTGTTTCTCTTACATTAAACATGGAAATGAAAAAGCCTCTGGGTTGGCAGAGGTTATCTAAAAGGATAACTCCAGTGAAGTTTGTAATAGCTTGGTTTTACTAACATCACATTCTTGGCTAGTGAGCGTTAGTACTTCTACACAGAAGTAGTTTATTACACACAGAGGGCAAAAACAGACTGTCTGACAGATCCACTTTCCAAAGCGAATGCACGTCAGATCCATATAATACCAAGTTCAATACCCCGTAAGAAAATAGATTATAAATAGCCCAAAAGCTAATACTATCATCACAGAAAAGAGGACTGGAAAAGCAGGAAGGAGACGCAAAAGTTCTGGCCACAAATTAGGCTAAAACTTACTCCTACCTACTTAAGAGTTAGAGTTGCTTTTAAAATCACTGCATAACAGTGTATATTCTGCCCAGCTGTCCCTGGTTTGATGGCTCTCCATGGTGAAAAATACAATTCCGTGATTACTCACCTTGTAGAATTGGTATTATAAGTATGCAGCACATCCTACTCCAGATAGTATTCATAACAGCTGGGATATAGTCCACAAGAGGGCGCTTTACTGCAGAGATTGCAGAGATGGCAAATAGAGGCCCCTCCCGGTCCATATATACCTGGGACCTCCCACTGATTCCCCAGTATAACAAAGCAGTAAGGGAACCAGGAGAAGCCAATAACAAATTCAACCATGTTAACAAGGAACAAATCACCATAAAGAGGATCCAAAAATAAAGTAATCAGGGTGCGATGGAGCAGGACGTGCTGCATACTTATACCAATTCTACAAGGTGAGTAATCACAGAATTGTATTATTCTAAGTATGCAGCACGTCCTGCTCCAGATAGTATTCATAGCAGCTGAGACATCCAATAGCAGTGTCCATAAACGGGTGGGGATCCCTCAAAAAAGGCAACAACGCGCAGTTCAAACCACTGCCGCCTGCAGAACCTTACGGCCAAAAACAGCATCCGCTGAGGCCCGAACATCAACCTTATAAAACTTGGAAAAGGTATGAACAGAAGAAAACGTAGCAGCCTTACAAACTTGTCCAACAGAAGCCTGGCGTTGGAAGGCCCAGGAAGCCCTACCAGCACGGGTAGAATGAGCAGTAACACGGAAAGGAGGATCCTTCCCCCTAGTAGAATAGGCCCTAACAATCGCCTGACGGATCCATTTACTAATAGTAGACTTAGCAGGAGCCAACCCCTTCTTGGGACCCGATGGAACCACAAACAAGGCGTCCGTTTGCCTGAAAGGAGCAGTAGCCACCAGGTAGTACTTCAAATTCCTGACAACATCCAGAGAGTGCAAGGCCCTCTCCTTGGGATTAGCAGGATTAGGGCACAAAGAAGGAAGCACAATGTCCTGAGATGGAAGGCAGAGACAACCTTAGGCAAGAAATCTGGTTTAAATCGGAAAACCACCTTGTCCTGGTGTCTCTCAAAGTAGGGGGCCTGAATCGACAGAGCCGCCAACTCAGAAACACGCCAGACAGAGGTGATAGCCACCAAAAAGGCAACCTTCAGGGTAAGGAGAGACAAGGCACATGCACAGGTTCAAAAGGAGGACCCTGAAGGACAGACAAAAACAAATTCAAATCCCAGACTGGTACCATGGGTTTGCGGGGGGGGGGGGGGGGGGGGGACGCACATGAGTGACCCCCTGGAAGAAGGTCTTGACCAGAGGATGTAGGGCGAAAGACCTCTGGAAGAAAACAGCCAAGCCATATCCAAACCATGTTGCAGGAACTCCAGGATACTAGGAATGGAGAACACACAACAGGGAAAGGCCCTAGACTCACACCAGTCAATGTAGGCCCGCCAGGTCCTATAGTAAATAGTGGAGGAGGACTTCTTCCTAGCGCTGACAAGAGCCTGAACCACTGAATCAGAAAGACCTTCCTCCTTCAGGATGGCGGTTTCAGCAGCCAGGCCGTCAAAGCCAGCGTTTGTAAATTGGGATAACAGAGCCGTCCTTGAGTGAGAAGGTCCGGAACCAAGGGAAGAGCATACTTGATCTACTGCCAGTCGCACGACGTCGGCGAACCACACCTGTCTTGGCCACCTGGGGGCCACCAGAATGGCTGGCACCCGCTGCTGAACCAACTTGCGCAGAACCTTGCTCAGAAGAGGAAACGGAGGGAAGAGGTACAGGAGACCGAGATCCAGAGACAGAGCATCCACCGCCAGAGCCAGAGGATCCTGGGACAGGGAAACAAATGCTGGCAGCTTGTGAATGTGGCGAGAAGAAAACAGATCCACGTCTGGCCTCCCCCACCAGTAACAAAGGGATAAGAAAACCTCGCTGTTGAGGGACCACTCCCCCTGCTCAAGAAATCCGCCTCCAGATTCTCCACTCCCGGAATATAAACTGCTGAGATGCACGGGACATTGTTCTCGGCCCAGGACGAATCAAAGACACCTCCTGGAGGGCACTCTTGCTCAGAGTCCCTCCCTGATGATTAATATAGGCGACCGCCGTCTGATCGGAGCGAACCTGTACCGGCAGACCCTGAAGGTGAGGAGTCAACTGTGCCAGTACCAACCGAACCGCCCTCAGCTCCAGGACGTTGATCGGAGCGTGAGCCTCCTGAGGGCCCCACAGCCCCTGGAATTGGAGGGCTCTCCAGTAGCCCCCCCAACCTGACAGACTGGCATCCGTAGTGACCGTCTCCCAACATGGAGTCAGAAAGGATCTGCCCCCCAGAAGATTCCTCGAGTCCAGCCACCACAGGAGGGACCGCCGAACCAGAGATGAGAGAACAAAGGCCTGATCCAAAGACAGGGGACTCTTGTCACAGACTGAAAGGAGATGGAGCTGAAGGGGTCTCATGTGAAACTGAGCGTAAGGGACTGCTTCGAAGCAGGCCACCATCTGTCCCACCAATTGCATCCCTTGCCTGATGGAAGGACGAGGGCAGTATGGAATGAACCAGAGCTTGAAGAGAATCCACCTTCTGCTGAGGAAGAAAAATCCTGGCCTGAATGGTATCCAGATTCATGCCCAGGAAAGGGGTCACCCTGGACGGGGAGAGGGAGGACTTGGGATAATTGATCACCCATCCGAACGTTTCCAGGGCCGTTACCACCATCTGAGTATTCAACTCCGCCTGCTGGAGAGAATGAGATGTAATGAGAATGTCGTCCAGATAAGAAAGGATGCAAATGCCCCCGGCTCTGAGGATGGCCATCACTCCCACCAGTACCTTGGTGAACACTCTGGGGGCTGATGTGAGACCGAAGGGAAGTGCCACAAATTGGTAGTGCTGGTCCTCCAAGGCAAACCTGAGGAACCGCTGATGCCCTGTTGAGAAGCTTCAAGTCCAGGATGGGCCTGATGGAGCCATCCCTTTTGGGCACTGTGAAAAGATTGGAATAATAACCTTGACCTCTCTCCCCCGGAGGGACCGGACAGATGACCCCCATACCCAATAAGTTCTGTACAGCTTGACATAGACCCTGAGCGGCCAAGGGGTCTAGAGGAACCCGAGAAATCTTGGAGGGGGCCGTGCCGCGAACACTAGCTTGTAGCCGGAGGACACAACCTCCAGAATCCACCTGTCTGAGACCTGTTGTCCCCAGACATGAGCGAAGAGCCGCAGCCATCCCCCTACCTGTAAGGGTGAGGGCGGCCCTTCATGGCCGAGCGGGCTTAAAGTGGACCAACACCCAGGATTTTGACTATCCTGGGTTTTGGTCCACTTCGGCGGGGCACCCCGATCGGGGGTGCCCCGCTGTGTGAAACCCCCCAGAAACCCCAATAAACTCACCTCTCCCCGCTCCCACATGACTGCCCGGTCCAATCCCCGCCAACGTCCAGGCGGGGAACAGGAACGTCCCAAGCGGCTTCCGCCACCACCGCCTCCCTCGCGTCACTTTCGGCGCGCGCGCGCCCGTGCCGGCCATTCACAGACGCCCGGCGCGGGGGCGCGAGGGAGGCGGCGGAAGATAAGGTAGGTGATTTGGGGTGTTTGGGGGGGGTTTCACCCCGCGGGACATCCCGATCTCGGATGTCCCGCGGGGTGGGAGGTGATCGGCCCGGGAATCTTATAGATTTCCGGGCCGATCACCTCTCGTTGTTGGTCCACTTTAATGACAGATTAGGCTTAGATCCCCAGGACGGGCACGGCCTCTACCCTTTCCCCAGAAATCCCCCCTGTGCCCCGCAAAGGGAACCCCCCTCCCTGACCTGGATCCACGAAAAGAGGGGGTAAAGGACCCTGAACCCCGAAAGGGCTGCGGTTCTCTTTTGCGTTGGGGCACCTCCTTTTGCAAAAAGGTCCAACCGGTCACCAAAAAGGCGTAGCCCCTTAAAGGGTAGCCCTGTGAGAGCCTTCTTAGCAGCATTATCAGCTGCCCACAACGAGCCGAGGCCCTGCTGCACATCCTAATGGTGTCATCTAAGGCAGACAGAATATAAGCAATAAACATCTCACATTGTGATAACACACTAGAAGAGTCATCAGGATAGCCTTCTAACAGGCCCTTGACCAGAGTCCTAAGGGCCACAGCAGTAATAGCAGAAGCACAGACCGGGCGCAGGGCCGATCCCGCACAGGCAAAGGCATGGGAAGCCAGCTGGTCAATACGTCGGTCCTCACTATCCTTCAAGGTAGTGGAATCAGGGGAATGCACCACAGAAGTATTAGACAACCCCAAGACCGGAGCATCCACCTCTGGTGGCGTTAACCAACATTTAACCACATCCGGGGGAAAAGGCTACCTTTTATCCCATCTCTTAGGAATACCAGGGAGCCGGCTAGGTCGCTCCCATTCCTTATGAACCAGATTATGGAAATGAGTCTGTTCTGGAAATTCTAAACGTGGCTTTGTAGTACCAAACAATTCCCACTGCTGCCTGGGTGCCGCAGCAGGGAGAGAAATAGAAAGTACTTCAAAGATTTGAGTCAAAAGTCTATGGGTGTCATCAGCATTCCAATGCTCTGAGCCGGCATCAGCGCCAGGGAACTGCTGATCATCAGAGAATTCAGAATCGGAGAATAATTCCCCCTCCTCAAGCGGGGTATCGTCAGACAGATCAGGGAATTCTTCCGTCTCCATAGGGAAGGCAGACGCAGCAGGCGCCAAATGTCGTCTCTTAGCTGGGGCCTTACGGGCCACAGAGCTAGCAATCAACCTCTCAATGTTGGCCAGCCTGGAAGACACATCAGGCTGAGACTCTCCACTAGTGTTAATCTCACTGGGGGTCACTGTAGCGATAACCCTTATCGCCGGAGGGCTTCACCGCCCGAGACGTCCTTTTCCCAATCGTAAGAGGTGCTGCTGGAATTCCAGAGTCGTCCGTGAGGAACCAGGAACAGCCCTTACAAGGGCTAGTGAATTGTAATATAGCGTTTCCCCCAATAAGAGACAGAACTTCGTATTGAGGGTGAAGGTGAAGTGTCTTTATTAGTGCCACTCTAGGCCTTATATACACAAGTCTCCATGCAATGGGACCTCCCCCGTGGACCTCATGACAAATACACAGACCAACTCTGCCGGTGACTCAATCAGCAAAACAATAGGCGTCTGTAATACACTCAATCAGAACAATGCCATTGCCTGTGACGTAATCAATTAACACAAAGGCAGTTTATAATACAATCCAAACTACAATGACCTAATTAAGAAAAGGCCAGTGAATGACCCGGTGGGCAACTGAATAGTGATGACATCCAAAAGACAGAGCGTCTGTCACAATGCCCCCTTTTTGTGGAACACCCGGCAGACCCGGATTGACCCTGTTCGGGTTAACGTGGGGCTGTCCGGACTCTTGTTATGGGCAGAGTTCTGTGTAAGGACAAGTCTGCACATAGTGAGTAACCGGACTAAACATTGACGTGGGCTGTACATAGGAATCGGTCATGGGTGGGGTCCAAACACTGGGATATTGTGGCGTTGGTGAGTTCAGCACCAAAGTCCTTGGTTGGATGTGTGCACAGGTGCTTTGCTTTCTTATAGCTGGTCCAAGTTTCAATCTCTTTCCATGGTAGCTGATCGGAGAATCCACAATCTTCTGCACATCTACATCATCGTAAAAGTAGACAAAACCATAACCCTTAGAAACGCCAGAGGCATCCCTAATAATTTTGACACTCTTTACAGCGCCATACTTTGAAAAAACATCCTTAATTTCAGGCTGATTAATCCGACGGCCAATGCCCCCAACAAAAATAGTGTTTGGCATCTGTTTCCCTTCTGGAAGGACGTAACCTGATGGCTGATCCTCTTCTTGGCTTCTTGTAACAGACATGACGTGATGCAGACGAAACCCCTGGGTCTCCCCGACCAGTGGGCTGGAGTCGGCAGCTCGGGCTGGAGACTGGGTTGTAACAGGGTTGACGCTGGCTGGTCCAGAGGTAGCGTAGGCAGAAGTCATTGGTCCTAGATCATTTCCCAATAGTGCTTCTGCTGGTAAGTTGTCCATAAGTCCCACCTGTACCCTGCCGGATCCAGCGCCCCAGTCAAGATGTACTCGGGCGGTGGGGAGTCGAAACACAGCTCCTCCCGCCACCCTTACTGCAACGGTGTGTCCAGTGCGGTCTTTGTTCTTGACCAAATGAGGTTGAAGCAAGGTAAGTGTGGCTCCGGTGTCGCGTAATCCTTGCGCGGTGCGCCCATTGACTCGTACCTCCTGGCAATGGTGCTGTCGGTTGTCTTGGATGGCCGCTTGTACGGGATCAGCTTCATACAGTACCCCCAGATACTCTTCCGAACTGCTCTCAGCTTCCAAACAGTGTGCCACAGGAGTACGGGAGGTGGAAGGTTGCTTTTGCCCCCACGTGTTTCGGGGAGGCTCTAGGGCGCAATCACTGCGATAATGTCCCCATTGTTTGCAACAATGGCACTGAACTGTGGAGAGGTTCGGTTGCTGCGCTGGCCTATGTGGCCCAGAGTCACGAGTTGGCGCTGAAGCCACAGGTGCTTGAAATTTGATGGGAGGTTGTGGTTTTGGAGCGGACTGTTCTGTCCGGCGAGCATCAGTGTACTCGTCGGCTAGACGAGCAGCCTCAGGTAGCGTTAGAGGCCTCCGGTCACGTACCCACTCTCTTAGCTCTGGTTGCAGGGCATTGAGAAAATGTTCTAGTAAAAACAACTGTAGTACATCCTCAGCGGTCGTGGCTTTGCATCCAGTGACCCAGTGTGATGCTGTACGATGGAGGCGACATGCCCACTCCGTGTAAGAATCCCCTCCCTTCTTTTGGGATTCCCGAAATCGTCGCCTGTAGGCTTCCGGGGTGACAGCGTACCGGGCTAACAAAGCCTCCTTTACCAGATGGTAGTGTGGTAAGTCCGCATCAGGGATGGCCCGAAAAGCATCGGAAGCTTTCCCAGATAGTTTCCCTGATAATATGGTGACCCATTCCTCCGTGGGTACCCGGTGTAAAGCGCACTGCCGTTCAAAATCGGCCAAAAATCCGTCAATCTCGTCGTCACTTTCCTGGAAGGACTTAAATGCTGCAAATGGAATCTTTCTCCCCCCAGTGTAACTGAGGCTGAGAGGCTGCTGGGTTGAAAGTCGCCGATCTTCCCTTCGCTTACTGGCCTCTGCCTCCGCTGCGGCGAAGACTCGGTCGATCAGTTCCTGTGATGGATTCGGGCCATAGACCGACAATCTGTTCCGAACCGCTTGAACAAGAGCAGCGTCTTCATCGATCTCTATATTGGTTTCAGTCCTCACTGCTGCATGATCCATTTCGATCAGCTCGGCTATCAGTTCCCGACGTGGGCGGTTGCTAGCTGACCTTCCCCGGCTCTCGAGTAGATCCTTCAGGGTCAGCCTTTTCAACTTGTCCTACTGACTCTCCATCAGGGTAGCACTCTCTCTGGGTACAAAGGACCATCCGACCGCTTGCCACCAATTGTAGCGATAACCCTTATCGCCGGAGGGCTTCACCGCCCGAGACGTCCTTTTCCCAATCGTAAGAGGTGCTGCTGGAATTCCAGAGTCGTCCGTGAGGAACCAGGAACAGCCCTTACAAGGGCTAGTGAATTGTAATATAGCGTTTCCCCCAATAAGAGACA
Source organism: Gastrophryne carolinensis (assembly GCA_027917425.1). Taxonomy (NCBI): domain Eukaryota; kingdom Metazoa; phylum Chordata; class Amphibia; order Anura; family Microhylidae; genus Gastrophryne; species Gastrophryne carolinensis. Next base: position 473,033,267 of record CM051234.1, on the reverse strand, counting down.
GAACTTCGTATTGAGGGTGAAGGTGAAGTGTCTTTATTAGTGCCACTCTAGGCCTTATATACACAAGTCTCCATGCAATGGGACCTCCCCCGTGGACCTCATGACAAATACACAGACCAACTCTGCCGGTGACGCAATCAGCAAAACAATAGGCGTCTGTAATACACTCAATCAGAACAATGCCATTGCCTGTGACGTAATCAATTAACACAAAGGCAGTTTATAATACAATCCAAACTACAATGACCTAATTAAGAAAAGGCCAGTGAATGACCCGGTGGGCAACTGAATAGTGATGACATCCAAAAGACAGAGCGTCTGTCACAGTCACGATCAACCGAGGGGGCGTGGGAGAAGATATAGTGGGCGCAGGCCCAGACAAGTGCAGCCCAGAGTGCCGTCCAAGCGCCTGCTGGGCGCAGGGTACACAGACCGGCACATCATCGCTTACAGGGGACGCCCCACACACCAAACACAGCCGGGCTTGACCAGATGGGACTCTGATCACAATATCCTGAGAAGCCTCCATATGGTGATTTTTGGTGTCACAATAACCAAAGGGAATTACGCTGTGCAGCTACCCGGGATGCCCCTTAACAGTCTGCTAGGATAGTGGGAGGATTTTATTGTTTTTTAGGCCTCTAATATAATAGCTAGACTAATAGAAGGCACAGGACCGGTAGAAACCTCTAATTGGTTTTCCGCCTGAAAGACATAAAAGACAATACCCGCATTAATTAAACAGGCGTGAAAAGCAATTAAATATAAAAAAGGGAAGGGGCCCGCAAGGGCACTCACAGAACGCCGAAGAGCTTGCAATCGATCCGGCAGGAGAGACAAGATGGTGCTCTGAAGGGGCTGGCCGCATGAGGGACACCGCGGAGCGCGCCCAGCGTTAAGCCACGCCCCCTCCAGGAAGCGCGGGGTTACAGGTTGAAGACAGCCAATCAGCAGCCATCAGGTCTCTGAGTGACGTCGCCGCTGACCACTGACGCTGCAGGGCGCGCGAGTCAGCGGCGGGCAATTCAAAAAATGAAGGGGAGAGGAGCAGAGCCGAGGAGAGTGCCACAGAGACCAAGAAAGGCATCAAAACACACAACAGTTATGTCAAAGACAAAAAACACACTAAAAAGGCACTCACCCCGCCCCCCCCCCCCCCCCCCCCCCCCCCGACGAGCAGTATAATGGGAGAAGGGGGAGTAAGGAGCCCATTAAACATTAATAAATGTAAGGCAGGGCAATAGGGGATGGGGCATCCCAAGTCAGGATCACCAGTAACCTGACAACCGCCTATCCCTTTGGGATTTGCGGTGGAGCAAGCTCCAATGAAGCACCTCTAATAGGTGCTGCCTACCATCACACGACCACGCAGCCAAGGCTGGGAGGCATAATAAAGGTGGAATGGGTGGGAATAGTCCTACAGGGCCCAGGGCTGTAAAGCCCAGCTCACCTGCGAGAAGAGAAGCCATCATCTTGTCCTTCGCAGCCCACTGCAGAGAAGAAACTGGGGAATTAGTGGGAGGTCCCGGGTATATATGGACCTGGAGGGGCCTTTTTGCCATCTCTGCAGTAAAGCGCCCTCTTGTGGACTATATCCCAGCTGTTATGGATACTATCTGGAGCAGGACGTGCTGCATACTTAGAATATCCCAGGTGACCAATCTTTCAGATGCTGAGCCACAAATAAAGCCTAGGGGACCAGAGTAAAATGTTATGTCTACTTCGGTAGACTGCTACCACAATCCAGATTTGGATCCTGATCCAAACAAATGAACCAAAAAATAACTTGAATAAATATTCGGTTACATACAAATGAACTGAATAAATCTCCTGCCAAGCTTGTGGGTTTCTTCTCCAGCTCTTCCATGCAGTGTCGGCATCTTTATACTTACCAATGGCAGGGAGGCAGCGATTCCATCTTCTAGCACCGGCAGCCTCTCATGGAAGCGTCCATGGAGCCTTGTTTACACCCCACAAGCCTACTCCATTCATTGCAAATGCAGACTCAGCATGCATGGCCATGGCACGCTCCCTCAATTGCAATAAATGGAGTAGGAGTTTTAGGAGACAAAGCCATATTGATGGACGCCACCATATCTGCCCAGCGATGGAGGAAGGAATCGCTTGTTCTCCCTCATCAAAAAGTATGAAGATGCCAGTGCTACACAGGGCACAGGGTAGCTGTGTGTAGGCTTTTTTTTATTGGGTGGAAAGGAACATTCCGGTCAAAGGGTTAAATTAGCCTGTTTCTGCTCTTGCCATGCTGAATGTGAAGGGCTGCATCTTTTATTCAGTATGCTTTATATGTCTCCCTTCTGCTGGGTTTCCTCAGCAGCAGAGGATGACTACATGCATTGTTAATGCAACAGTCCCCTCCAAAGAGAATTCATTTTGCGGACTGAGAAAGAAAAGTCAGCAGAAAAGAGCAAGCAGCCTAATGGAACCGTTTGCTTGGAATGTCCCTTTACGTCATTGTTCAACCTGTGGCTCAAAGCCACCTGATGTGTCCTATGACCTGCTGTGGGGAAAGCGGGAGGGTTAAATAAATTGTTTGGGAAGGGGGATGTTATCCATATTTTGAGGTTAGGCAATCAGCAGGTGTATTGGTGGCATATGCCATGGTAGTTGGTGTGAGAGGAACACAAAGGTGGCCAGCTTCCAGGAGGCCACACAAGGTGGAGACAGAACACATGGGCTCAAATAGGTATTGCTCAATGAAAGATAAAGGTCTAGAGAGTTGAGGAAAAGTACCTTCAAAGAAAAAGGCCTAATCCCTCAAGGATTCCTATCTTAAGCCTAAATGGAAAAAGGCATCCCAGTATGGGAGCCTCCTGTTGTGTCCATATTTTATAATGCCATCTTGAATTTGATACTTGAACTTTAACAGCAGTAATCAATCAATAGTTCTGTTTAAAGTATATAATGAATGTACAATTGCAACAGCTGCTCTTTGGCCACCACTGACAGCAGACACATTTAGGCAGATTTGAAGTCAAAGTTTTTCTTACCACTTATTTCTTGGCTTACCGCCATCTGAAATCTTCAACCTGTCACTTATAGTCTAGAGTTTATAATATAGTATAAAGTTTGGAAAGCCAGAGTGAGCTTGGACACTTACACTAGCATAGTGCGAAGTTTTAAGAAGTCATTGTGCTCTGGATTCTCCACTTCTACAACACCCCAAGGATACAGACGCCCACGGATTTTCTTTCCTTTTACCTCTATAAGCTGATTGGATCCAATTACTGCAAAGGGGATGCTGGCCTAAAATACAAATAAAAGGATAACATGTACATAAACGTATCCCACACTAATATATATATATATATATATATATATATATATATATATATATATATATATATATATATATATATATACACATATACACACACACACACACACGCCCCCCAAAATGCTGGAAGTGGCTTTAATGTAAAGTACAGTTCTTGAAGGCATTCCTAAGTGTGGCCATAAGCAGCTGGTGAAACTAGCAGCTTCAGTCAATATTTGTGGAAAATCCACAGGGACCATAGTGAATCTGTGAGCAGATGTGGCTTCAAAGGAACAATGTATAGCTGAAGGATGAGATAGGTGGAAGGCAAAATACTCAGGAAATTGTTCAGGTAGAATTTAACCTCCTCATATAAAAGTAGCCCAGAATCAATAGCTGGAGGCAGAATCCTTAATTCACAAACACAAAAATAAAGAAGTTATGATGATAAGAATTCCCAGCTGATTCTGCATGTTTCAGTATATATAATATACAAAGAATTTTGTAAGAAAAACAGTGCATAAATCTGACATATTGTGCTGCTGTTATTTCAAACCATAGCAATAAAGAAAAGAAGCTCTACCTAGATAGAAAATACAATTCTGTGATCACTCACCTTGTAGAATTGGTATTATAAGTATGCAGCACATCCTGCTTCAGATAGTATTCATAACAGCTGGGATATAGTCCACAAGAGGGCGCTTTACTGCAGAGATGGTAAAAAGAGGCCCCTCCCGGTCCATATATACCCGGGACCTCCCACTAATTCCCCAGTATAACAAAGCAGTAAGGGAACCAGGAGAAGCCTATAACAAATTCAACCATGTTAACAAGGAACAAATCACCATAAAGAGGATCCAAAAATAAAGTAATCAGGGTGGGATGGAGCAGGACGTGCTGCATACTTATACCAATTCTACAAGGTGAGTAATCACAGAATTGTATTATTCTAAGTATGCAGCACGTCCTGCTCCAGATAGTATTCATAACAGCTGGGACATCCAATAGCAGTGTCCATAAACGGGTGGGGATCCCCCAAAAAAGGCAACAACGCGCAGTTCAAACCACTGCCGCCTGCAGAACCTTACGGCCAAAAGCAGCATCCGCTGAGGCCCGAACATCAACCTTGTAAAACTTGGAAAAGGTATGAACAGAAGACCACGTAGCAGCCTTACAAACTTGTCCAACAGAAACCTGGTGTTGGAAGGCCCAGGAAGCCCCAACAGCACGTGTAGAATGAGCAGTAACACGGAAAGGAGGATCCTTCCCCCTAGTAGAATAGGCCCTAACAATGGCCTGACGGATCCATTTACTAATAGTAGACTTAGCAGGAGCCAACCCCTTCTTGGGACCCGACGGAACCACAAACAAGGCGTCCGTTTTCCTGAAAGGAGCAGTAGCCACCAGGTAGTACTTCAAATTCCTGACAACATCCATGGCCAACATGCAAGGCCCTCTCCTTGGGGTTACCAGGATTAGGGCACAAAGAAGGAAGCACAATGTCCTGATTGAGATGGAAGGCAGACACAACCTTAGGCAAGAAATCTGATTTAAATCGGAAAACCACCTTGTCCTGGTGTCTCTCAAAGTAGGGGGCCTGAATTGACAGAGCCGCCAACTCAGAAACACGCCTGACAAAGGTGATAGCAGAGAGGCACAGAACATTGTTCTCGGCCCAGGACAGAATCAAAGACACCTCCTGGAGGGCACTCTTGCTCAGAGTCCCTCCCTGAAGATTGATATAGGGACTGCCGTCTGATTGTCTGAACGAACCTGTACCGGCAGACCCTGAAGGTGAGGAGTCAACTGTGCCAGTACCAACTGAACTGCCCTCAGCTCCAGGACGTTGATCGGAGCGTGAGCCTCCTGAGGGCCCCACAGCCCCTGGAATTGGAGGGCTCTCCAGTAGCCCCCCCAACCTGACAGACTGGCATCCGTAGTGACCGTCTCCCAACATGGAGTCAGAAAGGATTTGCCCCCCCAGAAGATTCCTCGAGTCCAGCCACCACAGGAGGGACCGCCGAACCAGAGATGAGAGAACAAAGGCCTGATCCAAAGACAGGGGACTCTTGTCCCAGACTGAAAGGAGATGGAGCTGAAGGGGTCTCATGTGAAACTGAGCGTAAGACACTGCTTCGAAGCAGGCCACCATCTGTCCCACCAATTGCATCCCTTGCCTGATGGAAGGACGAGGGCAGTATGGAATGAACCAGAGCTTGAAGAGAATCCACCTTCTGCTGAGGAAGAAAAATCCTGGCCTGAATGGTATCCAGAGTCATGCCCAGGAAAGGGGTCACCCTGGACGGGAGAAGGAGGACTTGGGATAATTGATCACCCATCCGAACGTTTCCAGGGCCGTTACCACCATCTGGGTATTCAACTCCGCCTGCTGGAGAGAATGAGATGTAATGAGAATATCATCCAGATAAGGAAGGATGCGAATGCCCCCGGCTCTGAGGATGGCCATCACTCCCGCCAGTACCTTGGTGAACACTCTGGGGGCTGATGTGAGACCGAAGGGAAGTGCCACAAATTGGTAGTGCTGGTCCTCCAGGGCGAACCTGAGGAACCGCTGATGCCCTGGGAAGACTGGCACATGAAGGTAAGCATCCTTGATGTCTATGGAGGTCATAAAGTCCCCCGGGCGCAAGGAGCTGATCGCGGAGCGCAGGGTCTCTATGCGAAAGCGTCTGGTTCTGATGAACCAGTTGAGAAGCTTCAAGTCCAGGATGGGCCTGATGGAGCCATCCCTTTTGGGCACTGTGAAAAGATTGGAATAATAACCTAGACCTCTCTCCCCCGGAGGGAGCGGACAGATGACCCCCATACCCAATAAGTTCTGTACAGCTTGACAGAGGCCCTGAGCGGCCAAGGGGTCTAGAGGAATCCGGGATCTGAGAAATCTTGGAGGGGGCCGTGCCGCGAACTCTAGCTTGTAGCCGGAGGACACAACCTCCAGAATCCACCTGTCTGAGACCTGTTGTCTCCAGACATGAGCGAAGAGCCGCAGCCACCCCCCCACCCGTAAGGGTGATGGCGCCCCTTCATGGCTGAGCGGGCTTAATGACAGATTTGGCCATAGATCCCCAGGATGGATCCAGGATGGGCACGGCCTCTACCCTTGCCCCAGAAATCCCCCCTGTGCCCCGCAAAGGGAACCCCCCTCCCTGACCTGGATACACGAAAAGAGGGGGTAAAGGACCCTGAACCGCAAAGGGCCGCGGTTGTCTTTTGCGTTGGGGCAACCTACCTCCTTTTGCAAAAAGGTCCAACCAGTCACCAAAAAGGCATAGCCCCTTAAAGGGTAGCCCTGTGAGAGCCTTCTTAGCAGCATTATCAGCTGCCCACTGGCGCAGCCAAACCGAGCGGCAAATAGACACAACCAGAGCCGAGGCCCTGCTGCACATCCTAATGGTGTCATCTAAGGCAGACAGAATATAAGCAATAAACATCTCACATTGTGATAAGGCTCTAACTTCGACACTAGAAGAATCATCAGGATAGCCTTCTAACAGGCCCTTGACCAGAGTCCTAAGGGCCACAGCAGTGATAGCAGAAGCACAGACAAAGGCATGGGAAGCCAGCTGGTCAATACGTCGGTCCTCCCTATCCTTCAAGGTAGTAGAATCAGTGGAATGCACCACAGAAGTATTAGACAACCCCAAGACCGGAGCATCCACCTCTGGTGGCGTTGACCAACATTTAACCACATCCGGGGCAAAAGGGTACCTTTTATCCCATCCCTTAGGAATACCAGGGAGCCGGCTAGGACGTTCCCATTCCTTATGAACCAGATTATGGAAATGAGTCAGTTCTGCCTGGGTGCCGCAGCAGGGAGAGAGACGGAAAGTACTTCAAAGATTTGAGTCAAAAGTCTATGGGTGTCATCAGCATTCCAATGCCCTGAGCCGGCATCAGCGCCAGGGAACTGCTGATCATCAGAGAATTCCGAATCTGAGAATAATTCCCCATCCTCAAGCGGGGTACCGCCAGACAAATCAAGGAATTCTTCCGTCTCCATAGGGAAGGCAGACGCAGCAGGCGCCAAATGTCGTCTCTTAGCTGGAGCCTTACGGGCCACAGAGCTAGCAATTAACCTCTCAATGTTGGCCAGCCTGGAAGACACATCAGGCTGAGACTCTCCACTAGTGTTAATCTCACTGGGGGTCACGATCAACCGAGGGGGCGTGGGAGAAGACATGGTGGGCGCAGGCCCAGACAAATGTAGCCCAGAGTGCAGTGCAAGCGTCTGCTGGGCGCAGGGTACACAGACCCGCACATCATCGCTTACAGGGGATGCCCCACACATCACACACAGCCGGGCTTGCCCAGATGGGACCCCGATCACAATACCCTGAGAAGCCTCCATATGATGATTTTTGGTGTCACAATAACCAAAGGGAATTACGCTGTGCAGCTACCCAGGATGCCCCTTAACAGTCCGCTAGGATAGTGGGAGGATTTTATTGTTTTTTTAGGCCTCTAATATAGTAGACAGACTAATAGAAGGCACAGGACTGGGAGAAAGCTCTAATTGGTTTTCCCGCCTGAAAGACATAAAAGACAATACCCGCATTAATTAAACAGGAGCGAAAAGCAATTTAATATAAAAAAAGGGAAGGGGCCCGCAAGGGCACTCACAGACCGCCGAAGAGCTTGCAATCGATCCGGTAGGAGAGACAAGATGGCACTGCAGGGCTCTAAAGGGGCTGGCTGCATGAGGGACACCGCGGAGCGTGCCCAGCGTTAAGCCACGCCCCCTCCAGGAAGCGCAGGGTTACAGGATGGAGACAGCCACCCCACAGCCAATCAGCAGCCATCAGGTCTCTGAGTGACGTCGCCGCTGACCGCTAACGCCGCAGGGCGCGCGAGTCAGCGGCGGGCAATTAAAAAAATGAAGAGGAGAGGAGCAGAACCGAGGAGTGCGCCACATACACCAATAAAGGCATCAGAACACACACTTACACTAAAAAGGCACTCACCCCAAGCCTATATCCCAGCTGTTATGAATACTATCTGGAGCAGGACGTGCTGCGTACTTAGAATAATCCCATTGTAAGTGTTTGGATTGTAGCTCACACAAAAAGGATACTTGCTTGTATAAAAGGTTCCAGCACCCACCAAGGAATAGTTAATATATAGATTTTATTGATGTCCTTTTAAAAATCCATAGTTACAATAGTATCCATGATGACAGTCTGTACTTTGTGGTTATGCTGTAGTGACCTTGTATTCATGACTAAGGTCAATACAACCCACAATGCATAACTGCAATATACAGACCGTCAAATGTAGACAGGATTGTATGGATACAATTGTAACTATGGATATTTAACAGGATGTTGGAGCACTGGAGTCTTTTCCAACTGGAACCTTCAGACTAGAGAAGCCAAGAAACTTGAGATGAGATTAGTCTTTCAGTCAGTCACCTGGATGTCAATTCATTGGTGGAGTGCGATCTAAGGGACTCTGCTTTACTCCTTTCGGTGTGACTTGTGCATAAGTCTAAGTTAGATGCAAGCTACATAAGCTGCAAGTCCATCTCCTGGGAGCCACGTTGTGTTTTAACCACATGAGGTTTTGGCTCTTTGGCCAAAAATGATTTTGCTAGTCAGATGGCGCTGCTCCCTTGTGACTGACAGCAGGGGTGAACACCAAACCCACCAAGAAAGGGTGTGGACAGTACCAGAGCTGACAGCTCACACAAAGAGAAACTGAGGCCTGCAGGTAATAAGGCAAGTCTTACTTTTTGTTAATTGCTCTTACAAGCAAATAAGTCAATAACAGCTTGGTAAAAATGTAAACACTGCTTGGCTGTCGCCACCAATCTCTTCCTGGCCTTTCCAAATTAATTTACCTTTAAAACGCGGGTCTGCTCTTTAAACTCCTCATCTTCATCAGAGTCCGCATCAGGCAGTTGATAGATTCGAATGCCATGTTCAGCAATCTCATCTAGGACCTACAACAGAAATAAATAACACTATTAATGGCCCTTTATGCAACCCCTTCACCAACAGAACCAAAGCAAAACTCAAATGAATTTCCAGCTCTTGAGGCATGGCTGTACTGGTGCCAGCACAAGAGAAGATTCTCAGAAGGAATGACTTAAAGAACAGCTACTCAGGTAGTCGAAAAATGGGAACACTTCACCCCCCCCCCCCAATAACAAATTGGGATATGAGATAGCTAAGGACAAATAAATGTATCTTTTGACAAAACACCCAAACACCCCACCATAGCACTTTTCAAGCAAGAAGGCATTACTGAAAATAATATACCAGACCCATCAGACTCCTGCTGTTGGTGCTGTTTTAGGCTGTGTTACATTTTAATGCATAGATGGCCATTGTATGCTTGCGCACACATAGGAATTCGTCCTCCGCATTTAACCCATCCGTGCAGTGAGTGTACACGTGCCCGGAGCGGTGGGCTGCCCTAATTACGGCGCCCGGGGAGCAGTTGGGGGGCTATGTGCCTTGCTCAAGAGCACTTCAGTCATGTCCCAGGACCGGGATTCGAACCTGCAACCCTCCAGTCACAAGTCCGCTCCCCTTACCTCTAGGCCCCTTACCTCTAAGCACACATGCTGTGTGCTTCTGGCATTCCTAACGATCAGTAGCAGACCCTGTGGCCTGTTGGATGGATGGCTAACCCCATGACCATACTGTTGATCTGCCCTTGGCTAGAAGGCATTAGATAAGCTCACATCCATGATATGACTTTACAGCTCACAGAAAGGCTAGCAATTGCAGCAAAATAAAGGTCAGCTAAGCTTACTAGGTACAAGAAGCACGGATAGCTTTAAGCCAGTCAAATTGTTCTGCCTATACTTTTTTTTTAATCATAACCATACTTAAAGACAAGTCTTGTATGAAATTATATAATGACCTAAAGCAGTGTTCCCTGACTCTCTCCTGGAGAGCCACCAACAGCTCATGGTTTGCAGCTCTCCACACAGATTCACAAGTGAAGTAATTTGTGACCAGACAGCTACATAGCTGCATATGTGAAGATCCACAAAACATGAACCATCGGTGGCTCTCCAGGAGGGTTGGCGAACAATGACCTAAAGACACACAAAAATTACTGGAATGTAAGATACACTACGATTATAATACCTGTGTTAGTCTAACCAAATTGTACCTGCAAGCCAAGACCTACACACAGGGCCAGCCTATATCAAGTGAAATCCCTGTAGCTTCCTAGCTCCACTTTGCCAGACTGCTACACTGAATTGATCAGCTGTACCAATATTTATCCAAAGAAATTATTCTAGACAATATATCAGGCACTCTAGTTCTACTAGTTCAAACATCTACAGCATCCTGTCTGCCCGAAGCCATGCTGGATAGTGCTCAACGAAAAACCATTTTGAGATTGCTGAAGTTCTATGCTAAAAGAATACATATTAATCAATTGGAAACAATCCAATTAGCCATCCTTATCAGCATGTAAGTTTGTGAATGAGAAACTAGTGCTCTTTAATATGACTTGCCTCACCAGAGTGTGTCTACATAAATGTGAACAGATCTGGGAGGCTTCCCCAGGTTGGGGGAGAGGGCTTGAAAAATCCTCCATGTTCTGTAATAAATTCTAGAGGATGTTTTCGTGCTTGGAAAAAATACAATTCTGTGATTACTCACCTGTAGAATTGTTATTATGAGTATACAGTACGTCCTGCTCCAGATAAGAATCATTACACTTGGGTATTACTCCGCCAGATGGCGCTGGACTGCAGAGACCGCGAAATTGGCTCCTCCCGGCCCCTCAAATACCCGGGACCTCCCACAAATCCCCAGCATTGAAAAGCAGTTAACGAGAAGCAGGGAGAAAGAAAACAGAACCAACTAGTAACAATAACAATGATAACAATCACCATACAGGGGATCCAGGATAATGCAAAACCAAGGGTGGGGTGGAGCAGGACGCACTGTATACTCATAATAACAATTCTACAGGTGAGTAATCACAGAATTGTATTATTTTTAGTATACAGTACGTCCTGCTCCAGATAAGAATCATTACACTTGGGACATCCAATAGCGGTGTCCATAAAGTAGGGTGGGATCCCCAAAGGTAACAGCAGACAGGTCATACCACTGCCGCCTGCAGAACCTTGCAGCCAAAAGCAGCATCAGCTGAGGCTTTAACATCAACCTTGTAAAACTTTGAAAAAGTATGAACAGAAGACCAAGTAGCGGCCTTGCAAACTTGTTCAACAGAAGCCTGGTGCTGAAAAGCCCAAGAGGCACCAATAGCACGAGTGGAATGAGCAGTAAGGTGGAAGGGAGGATTCTTCCCTTTAGCAGAGTAGGCCTGAATCACGGCCTGACTGATCCATTTGCTGATAATAGATTTAGCAGGAGCCAAACCCTTCCTGGGACCACAAAAAGGGCATCAGTTTTTCTGAATGGTGCAGTAGCCACCAGATGGTACTTCAGACACCTAACCACATCCAAAGAATGCAAGACCCTCTCCTTAGAGCTACTAGGACTCGTGAACAAGGATGGAAGAACAATGTCCTGATTCAGATGAAAGGCAGACACGACCTTAGGCAGAAAATCTGGCTTGAAGCGAAACACCACCTTGTCCTGGTGTCTCAAAGTAGGGGGGCTGGATGGAAAGCGCCGCCAACTCAGACACACGCCTAACAGAGGTGATAGCCACCAAATAGATAACCTTGAGAGTAAGAATGGCCAGGGCAGCCTCCTGCACAGGTTCAAAGGGAGCACCCTGCAAGGCAGACAAGACCAAGTTCAAATCCCAAACAGGCAACATAGGCTTACGTGGGGGACGCACATGAGTAACCCCCTGAAAAAAAAGTTCTGATCAGAGAATGCTGGGCAAAGGACCTCTGGAAGAAAACAGCCAGGGCAGAGACATGACTCTTCAGAGTACTGAGTTGGAGCCCCAGGATCCTGGGAATAGAGAACAAACGACAGGGAAGAGACTTAGACTCACACCAGTCAATGTAGGCACGTCAAACCCTATAGTAAATGGAAGACGACGACTTCTTCCTAGCCTTTATCATGGTATCAACAACAGAGGCAGACAGCCACTTCTCCATCAAGATGGAGATTTCAGCAGCCAGGCCGTCAAAGCCAGAGTTTGTAAATTGGGATGGCGTAAATGACCCCGAGTGAGCAGGTCTGGCACCCTGGGCAGAGCGTACTGATCTAGTGCCAGCTGCACCACGTCTGTGAACCACACTCTTCTTGGCCACCTGGGGGCCACCAGGATTGCTGGCACCTCCTCCTGAGCTATCTTGCGCAGAACTCTGCCCAGCAGGGGGAATGGAGGAAAGACATAGAGGAGCTGAAATTCCTGCCATGACATTGCTCGGGCATCTGTGGCCAAGGCCAGAGAATCCTGGGACAGGGAGACAAAGGCCGGGAGCTTGTGATTGTGACGGGACGCAAACAGATCCACATCTGGTTGGCCCCAACGGTGACACAGAGATTGAAACACCGTCGCAGAGAGGCCATTCTCCCAGACGAGAGGTCCCCCTGCTCAGGGTCTGCCTGCAGATTCTCCACCCCTGGAATGTACACAGCTGATATGCAGGGAACATTGTCCTCCGCCCAGGCCAGGATCAGAGACACTTCCTTGAAGGCCCGCTTGCTCCGGGTCCCTCCCTGATGATTGATGTAGGAAACCGCCGTCTGGTTGTCCGACCGTACCTGAACAGGCCCGCCCCGAAGTTGCTGGGTCAAGTGAGCCAGAACCAACCTGATCGCCCTCAGTTCCAGAATGTTGATAGGGGTGTGGGCCTCCTGAGGGCCCCACCGCCCTTGGAACTGCAGGGACTTCCAGAAACCCCCCCAACCTGTCAGACTGGCATCCGTGGTGACCATCTCCCAGCAAGGGGCCAGAAAGGATCTGCCCACCAACAGGTTCCTGGAGTCCAGCCACCACGAGAGGGAGCGCCTGACTAGGGGGGACAGCACAAGGACCTGGTCCAGGGACGCAGGATCCTTGTCCCATACTGACAAGAGGTGGAGTTGCAGATGCCTCATGTGAAACTGGGCATAAGAGACCACCTCGAAGCACGACACCATCAGGCCCACCAGCTGCATTCCCTGCCTGATGGAGGGAAGAGGGCAAGATAGCAGGAACTGAACCTGCGCTAGCAGACTGTCCACCTTCTGCTGAGGAAGAAAAATCCTTGCCTAAACTGTATCCAGATTCATTCCCAGGAAGGGTGTCACCAAGGAGGGAGACAGGAAAGATTTGGGATGGTTGATCACCCAGCCAAATGACTCCAGAGTGGACACTACTAGCTGAGTATCCAGCTCTGCCTGTTGGAGGGACTGAGAAGTGATGAGAATGTCATCCAAATAGGGCAGCACGCGAATGCCCTGAGACCTGAGCAGAGACATCCTGGCAGCACCTTGGTGAACACTCTGGGAGCTGAAGTGAGGCTGAAGGGCAATGCCACAAATTGGTAGTGCTGATCCTCCAGAGCGAACCTTAGGAACCTTTCATGACCTGGACGCAGGGAACTGATGGCAGAGCGCAAAGTTTCCATGCGAAAGCGCCTGCACCTGACAAATTTGTTGAGGATCTTCAAGTCCAGGACGGGCCTGACTGACCCATCTCTTTTGGGCACGGTGAAAAGGTTGGAATGGAAACCCTTGCCCCTTTCTCGTAAGGGGACCTGACAGATGACCCCCAGCTCCAGAAGGCTTTGCACCGCCAGCACAAGAGCCTGAGCTGACACAGGGTCCTGAGAGATCCGGGATCTGATGAATCTTGGGGGCGGCCAGGCAGCAAACACTACCTCCTGAATCCACCGGTCTGAGACATGAAGCTTCCAGACGTGAGCAAAATGCTGAAGCCGTCCCCCCACCCGGATGGGTGAGGGTGCCCCTTCATGCCTGAGGGGGCTTGGAAGAAGACTTAGACTTGGAGCCCCAGGATGAGCCAGGGTGTCCACGTCCTCTGCCCCTACCCCAGAAATCTCCTCGGGCCCCGGTAAGGGAGACCCCCCTCCCCTGTCTGGCTCCACGGTAGGGGGAAGAAAAGGAGCCCTGTCCCCGAAAGGGCCGAGACTGCCACCTGCGCTGGGGTAACCTGCCTCCCCTTAGCAAACAGGTCCAGGCGGTCCCCAAACAGGCGTAGTCCTTTGAAGGGAAACCCAGTGGGAGCTTTCTTGGCAGCGTTGTCAGCAGCCCACTGGCGCAGCCAAATCGAGCGGCGTATAGCCACCACAAGGGCAGAGGTTCTGCCACACATCCTAATGGTATCATCCAAGGCAGAGAGGACATAAGTCACAAAAATACAATTCCGTGAAATACTCACTGTATACTATACGTACACTATGTACACTATGTACACTATAATACAAATTCTACAGGTATGTCCTGCTCCAGATAGATTACTTACACTTGGGTTATCCTCCGCCAGATGGCGCTGCACTGCAGAGACATGCAAAACAGGCTCCTCCCGGCCCCTCAAATAACCGGGGACCTCCCACAAATCCCCAGCATTGAAAAGCAGTGAACGAGAAGTCGGGAGAATTTAACCACCCAAAAACTGGTAACTATAAATAACAACAATCACCATACAGGGGATCCAGAATAATGTAAAAAAAAAACAGGGTGGGGTGGAGCAGGACGTACTGTATACTTATAATACCAATTCTACAGGTGAGTATTTCACAGAATTGTATTATTCTTAGTATACAGTACGTCCTGCTCCAGATAGATTACTTACACTTGGGACATCCAATAGTGTCCATAAAGTAGGGTGGGATCCCCAACAAAAGGTAACAGCAGACCGTTTAAAGTGGACCAACACCCAGGGGTGATCGGCCCGGAAATCTATAAGATCGGTGCCCCGCCGAAGTGGACCAAAACCCAGGATAGTCAAAATCCTGGGTGTTGGTCCACTTTAAACCATTGCCGCCTGCAAAACCTTGCGGCCAAAAACAGCATCAGCTGAGGCCCTAACATCAACCTTGTAAAACTTTGAAAAGGTATGAACAGAAGACCAAGTAGCAGCCTTGCAAACTTGTTCAACAGAAGCCTGGTGCTGGAAGGCCCAAGAGGCACCAATAGCACGAGTAGAATGAGCAGTAAGGAGGAAGGGAGGACTCTTCCCCTTAGCAGAATAGGCCTGAATCACAGTCTGACGGATCCATTTGCTGATACTAGACTTGGCAGGAGCCAAACCCTTCCTAGGACCAGAAGGGACCACAAAAAGAGCATCAGTTTTCCTGAAGGACGCAGTGACTACCAGGTAATACTTCAGACACCTGACCACATCCAAGGAATGCAGAACCCTTTCCATAGCGTTGCTAGGATTAGGGCACAATGAAGGAAGAACAATATCTTGATTCAAATGAAAAGCAGACACCACCTTAGGCAGAAAGTCCGGCTTAAAGCGGAACACCACCTTATCCTGGTGTCTCTCAAAGTATGGGGGCTGGATAGACAGAGCCGCCAGCTCAGACACACGCCTGACCGAAGTAATAGCCACCAGAAAGACAACCTTGAGGGTAAGTAAAGCCAGAGCAGCATCCTGAATAGGCTCAAAGGGAACACCCTGCAAGGCAGACAAAACCAAGTTCAAATCCCAAACAGGGACCATAGGTTTACGTGGGGGACGCACATGAGTGACCCCCTGAAAGAAGGTCTTAACCAAGGAATGCTGAGCAAAAGACTTCTGAAAGAAGACAGACAGGGCAGAAACCTGACCCTTCAGAGTACTGAGTTTTAGACCCAACTCCAACCCATGCTGTAAAAACTCCAGAACCCTGGGGACTGAGAACACCCTACAGGGAAGAGACCTAGACTCACACCAATCAATGTAGGTATGCCATACCCTATAATAGATGGAAGAAGAAGTTTTCTTCCTAGCCTTCACCATGGTCTCAACCACCGAGGCAGACAAGCCTTTCTCCATCAAGATGGAGGTTTCAGCAGCCAGGCCGTCAAAGCCAGAGTTTGTAAATTGGGATGGCGTAAGGGGCCCTGAGTGAGCAGATCTGGCACTCCTGGCAGAACGTACTGGTCTACTACCATTTACACCACGTCTGCGAACCACACTCTTCTTGGCCACCTGGGGGCCACCAGAATCACTGGCACCCCTTCCAGAGCAATCTTGCGCAGGGGGAATGGAGGAAAGACATACAGGAGCCGAAATTCCTGCCATGACATGGACAGAGCATCTGTGGCCAAGGCCAGAGGATCCTGAGACAGGGAGACAAAGGACGGGAGCTTGTGATTGTGACGGGATGCAAACAGATCCACATCCGGTAGACCCCAACGGTGACACAGGGACTGTAACACCCTGTTGCAGAGGGACCACTCTCCCTGACGAGAGGTCCCCCTGCTCAGACTCTGCCAGTAGATTCTCTGCTCCCGGGATGTACACAGCCGAAATGCATTGAACATTGGCCCCGCCCATCCGCGAGACCTCCTGGAGGGCCCCCCTGCTCCGGGTCCCTCCCTGATGGTTAATGTAGGCAACCGCCGTCCTGTTGTCTGAGCGCACCTGCACAGACAGACCCTTCAGGTGATTGGTCAACTGGTCCAGTACCAACCTGATTGCCCGTAGTTCCAGAATGTTGATGGGTAAGTGGGCCTCCTGAGGGCCCCACCTCCCCTGGAACCGCAGGGACTTCCAGAATCCCCACCAACCTGACAGACTGGCATCTGTGATGACCGTCTCCCAGGAGGGGGCCAGAAAGGACCTGCCCCCCCAGCAAGTTCCTGCGGTCCAACCACCACGAAAGGGACCGTCTGACCAAGGGGGGGAGCACACAGACCCCGTCCAAAGACGTTGGGTCCTTGTCCCATACTGACAGAAGGTGAAGTTGCAGAGGCCTCAAATGAAATTGAGCAAAGGGCACCGCCTCGAAGCGCGCCACCATCAGGCCCACCAGCTGCATTCCCTGCCTGAGGGAGGGCTGGGGACACGAGAGCAGGAACCTCACCTGCGCAGGTAGAGCTTCCACCTTCTGTTGAGGAAGGAATATCCTTGATTGAACCGTATCCAGAATCATTCCCAGGAATGGGGTCGAAGAAGGGGACAGAGAGGACTTGGGGTGATTGATCACCCAGCCGAAGGACTCCAGGGTGGACACCACCAGCTGAGTGTCCAACTCTGCCTGCTGTAGAGACCGAGGGGTGATGAGTATGTCGTCCAGGTAGGGCAGCACGCGTACGCCCCTTGACCTTACCAGAGACATCACCCCCGCCAGCACCTTGGTGAACACTCTGGGAGCTTTAGTGAGGCCAAATGGCAAGGCCACAAATTGGTAATGTTGATCTTCCAACGCGAATCTGAGAAACCTTTGATGACCCGGGAACACAGGGATGTGAAGGTAAGCATCTTTGATGTCCACAGACGTCATGAAATCCCCTGGGCGCAGGGAGTCGATGGCCAAACGCAGAGTTTCCATGCGAAAGCGCCTGTTCTTGACAAACTTGTTGAGGATCTTTAAATCCAGAATGGGCCTGACTGACCCATCTTTTTTGGGCACTGTGAAAAGGTTGGAATAGAACCCCTTGCCCCTTTCTCTTAAGGGGACCCTGCAAATGACCCCCAGATCCAGAAGGCCTTGCAAGGCCTGCATCAAGACCTGAGCTGAGACAGGGTCCTGGGGGATCCGGGACCTGATGAATCTTGTAGGGGGCCGCACAGCAAACTATCTTGTAACCGGAGGACACCTCCTGAATCCATCGGTCTGAGACGTGGCGCCTCCAGACGTGCGCGAAGTGCTGTAGCCGTCCCCCCACCCTGACAGGCGAGGGCGCCCCATCATACCTGAGGGGGCTTGGGATAGGCCAAGGACGTCGTCCTCTGCTCCTGTGCCAGGAATCTGCACGAGCCCCCGCGAAGGACACCCCTTTTCCCTGCTTAGCACCTCGGTAGGGGAGTGAAAGGGGGCCCTGGTCCAGGGGTCAGAGCCAGAATCGTCATGACCCCTGGGTCTCTCGCCAGATGACCCTGAGTTAGAGAACAGCTCCCCTTCGTCCGAGGGGGGTATAGCCATCTGGTAAGCGCACATGTGTGGAGGTGACGGGCACATGTAATATTACCACCTTTTTGTGAAGTGCATGCACCGTGGGACAAGTTCTTATTCTGCATTTTAAAGACTGTTTTCTGTGGCTACATCATATAGTGCCCTTGTTGCTCCGTGTCTGCTAATTATACTCTGGGTATAGCCATATAGATGCAACAACTCATCAGACTCCGAAGGGAAAAGAGTGGCATCAGGGGTTAAGTGACGCTTTTTAGCGGTGGCCTTACGCGCTAAGGTATTAGCAATCGATTTTTCAACACTGGCCAGTCTAGCAGACACATCAGGATGAGAATCCCCGCTTGTATTGGGGGTGAGGTTGGGGGAGTAGGTGAAGTGAGACGAGGTGCAGGCCCAGCCACAGGAGGGGCGGGTTGCAACGTTAGCGCCTGCTGTGCGCAAGGAACACAGACCCGTGCGCTGTCACCGCTGATAGGTGACCCCACAAGCTACACACAGCCGGGCTTGTCCCGAAGGAACCCCGGTCACATTATCCTGGGATGCCTCCATATGGTGATTAATAGGCACAATAGGCCAGTAGGGATTGACGCTGTAAGCTACCCTGGATGCCCCAATGACCCGCAGGGAAGTGGGAGTAAATTTTACTAGGCCCAACTGACAATTTACACCGGGCCGAGAGAAGCCACTGGATTCACCCGTCTGAAAGACCCAATGAGAAGAAGGGGCGTCAGAACCATGCACCGTAAGCAATGAGCATAAAAGTCGCCCGCGAGGGCACTTACAGACCGCGGAAGGGGGGACCGTTACACATGCGCGTGCGACTATACAACAAACTGGCGCCGAGCGAACCTCAAAGGGCGGGCCGTGACGCGGAGCGCGCCAGGCCAGGCCCCCGCCCCCCGAAGAGCACGAAGCCCATAGACAGCAGCCAATGATAACGCCGCAGCGTCTGAGGTAACGGCAAGCGCGGCGGCTGACACCACATATCTAGTCATACACGTAATCACTATACGCACTGACCCCCACAACCCCCCCTTCTTTCCCCCCCCCCGAAGGCTACAGGGAGAATGAGGGAGGATGGCGGCCCTTTGTACAGGACCCACCGTTACACGGGGCATGTGGCAATAATGCGGGAGGGGCATCCCATAAGGCTCACCATCAGCCTATACCGCCTACCCTTTGATGGGGGACCGCGGTGGAGCAGCGCTCCTTAAGCACACATGGTGCTGCCTACCTTCACCCGACCAGCGCAGCCCAGGCTGGGAGGCACATCACACGAGGAACGGGTGGGAATAGTCCAACAGGGCCACAGGCTAATAGCCCCGCTCACCTGCAAGAGAGTGATATTTCATATCTTCGCAGTAAGCACTGCAGAGAAATCTGGGGATTTGTGGGAGGTCCCCGGGTATTTGAGGGGCCGGGAGGAGCCTGTTTTGCATGTCTCTGCAGTGCAGTGCCATCTGGTGGAGGATAACCCAAGTGTAAGTAATCTATCTGGAGCAGGACGTACTGTATACTAAGAATAACCTCACAACGAGAGAGTGCATTAAACTCCTCACTAGAAACATCATCTGGAGCACCATCTAGGACACTTCTGAGCAGGGTTCCTAATAGCCACAGCCGTAATGGCAGAGGCACAGACCGGGCGCAGCGCCGTCCCCACACAGGCAAAGGCATGGGACGCCAGCTGATCAATACGCCGGTCCTCACCATCCCACAGCGTAGTAGTCAGGGGAATGCATGACAGAGGTGTTAGATAACCCTAGGACTGGGGCATCCACCTCTGAAGAGAGGGGATGACCAACGCTTCACCACATCATGATTAAGTGCAGGGCTGGCAATATATGCCTAAACACATTTATTTATCAATAATTCAATCATTAATCAATATTAAATAAACAAATAAATGTGTTTAGGCATATATAGCCAGTTTATAATTCTTGCCAGCCCTGCACATGTATGTTTCTAGTTAGTCTTCGGTTTAGCAGGGCGCCTTAAGGTGTGGCAGTGCAAGATTTTGAGTTTCAAGTAGCCTCCCAAGTTTTTTATACTTTCTTAAGCTTCAGCACATCAGCAGGAAAGGGATACCTCTTATCCCAACTCTTAGGGATCCCGGGAAGCCTGCTGGGACGCTCCCATTCCTTGAGCACGAGATTATTAAAATGGGCTTGCTCAGGAAACGCTAAACGTGGCTTAGCAGTATGAAACAATTCCCCCTGCTGCCTGGGGGCTGCAACCGAGGGAGAGATAGACAGTACCTCAAAAATCTAAGCCAACAGCCTATCAGTTTCATCTGGGGCCCAGGGCAGCGCCAGAATCATCATGACCCCTGGGCCTCTCATCAGATGACTCAGAGTCAGAGAATAACTCCCCTTCTTCCAAAGGGGTATAGCCAGACAGTTCCAAGAACTCTTCAGCCTCCATAAGGAAAAGAGTGACATCAGGAGTCAAGTGCCGCTTCTTCGCAGAGGCCTTACGTGCCAAGGTATTAGCAAGCAACTTCTCAACATTAGCCAGTCTGGAAGACACATCAGGCTGAGAATCCCCACTGGTATGCAACTCAATGGGAGTCAAATTTAAGCTTGGGGGGAGTAGGTGACGCCATACGAGGCGCAGGCCCAGCTACTGGTAAACCAGGCTGCAGCGCAAGCACCTGCTGAGCACAAGGTATACAGACCCGCACATTGTCAGCACTAGTAGGGGACACCCCACAAGTTCCCGAAGGAACCCCGAGCACATTATCCTGAGACGCCTCCATATGGCAATTATAGCGGCACAATAGGCCGATAGGGATTCACGCTATAAAAGCAACCCGGGATGCCCCAATAGCCTGCTAGGGAAGTGGGAGTAATTTACACACTAGGCCTCACAAGTTTAATAACTAAATAGAGGGAGTAGGGCCGGGAGACCCAACAGAGTTCGACCCGTCTGAAAAACATAAGCGAAGAGAACCCTATAAGTGACATGTATAATGTATAAGGGTAAATAAAGCCATCCGCAAGGGCACTCACGGACCGCAGTAGGTAGATGCCAGCCACGCAGCAGTCGAATCTAGAGAAAAATGGCGCCAGGTGCGGGCCCCGCCCCCCCCCGAAGAGCGCGAAGCAGCACACGTGACAAGCAGTCAATAACTGCGCACCAGCGCCTGAGGTAATGCCGCCAACCGCGGAGCACAGTGGAAACGCGCGCGGGGCGGCATATTAAAAAACGCAACCAGTGCAACCAAGTCAGCGCGGAGACCGACACCAACCAGAGGCACATAATACAGTGAAGCACCAAGGCATATACACCCCCCCCCCCCCCGAGAGCTACAAGGGAGAGTGAGGGAGGGCAGCGGCCACTTAACATAGGGCCCACCGATAGACAGGGGCAATAGGGCGGGAGGGGCATCCCATAGAGGCTCACCATATGCAGCGCTCCTAAGCACCTGACAGCGGTGCTGCCTATCATCACCCGGACCAGCGCAGACAAGGCTGGGAGGCACATTAAAAAATAGTCCTACAGGGCCGCAGGCTAATAGCCCCGCTCACCTGCGAGAAGAGAGAGCCATCTTCTTGTCGATCGCAGTCCAGACTGCAGAGAAATTCTGGGGATTGTGGGAGGTCCCGGGTATTTGAGGGGCCGGGCGGAGCCAATTTCACGGTCTCTGCAGTCCAGCACCATCTGGCGGAGTAATACCCAAGTGTAATGATTCTTATCTGGAGCAGGACGTACGCTATACTAAGAATAACCCTCGCTTCCAATATGCTGGTTTCAACATCCAAGCCGCTAGAGCCAGCGCTGGAGAATAGTGGTGTCGCAAAGGACCCTGTTGCAGGAGATCTAGGTGGTTGCCATGGGGCTCCATGGCCAGGCTGACCAGATCCGCGAACCATGTGTAGAGGAGGGCTGACCAAGTCAGAGGAAGAGGCTGGATTATAAACAGCTGGGAGCTGTCAGAAAGGGGGTACAACCCCTGTGTAATGTGGAAAGCAATAGTCAGGGGGGGGTGGTCAACACTGAGTGACAGGGATCCTGGCCACCTTGTAGAATGAAGGGGTAGCTTACGTCAGAGTCTTGATAGCCAGACTGTCAGCCGCTCTTCCCTTGTGGCCGTGGGGAGCAGGGCTGTCTCATAGAAGATGGACAGCCCAAATCTCCTATGTGTGCCTCGGCCTAAGCAGGGGGCATAGTCAATGGGGGTGCGATTATAGTTTAACCAGCGGAGAGATGAAGGAACGTGACGGAAAGGCAGGGTGGGCGCCTGTCAGTCACAGGTATAGATTAAATGCACACGTCAGCACGAGTGATCGCAGCAGCCTGCTCAGCCCAGACGCCCAGGGTTGAGCAGGATCAGCCTGCAGCGACCACCATGTCACCGACACGTGTGAAACAAAGGTTAATGGCCAAGGCGCACAGTACACACCGTGAGCCCCCCTACCCATTGAAGGGGAGTCTTCATTAGTCTTCCTTCACAACCCAGGAATCTTGCCATAATGATCATGTACTGGTCAGACAGGAAAGTCTATAATTAACAAGGCCAGGGTCTACAAGGAAACCTCCAAAAGATGGGCATTGTATCAGTGGGATTAGAGATGGCGACAATGTTTTAACCGGACCTTCACCCTGAATAAGAGCCGATCTTGTATGTTCCCCCCACCCTGTACATACAGATTGCCCACAATTAAAATCATCCTACCTGCATGTACAGCATTTTATGACCCTTCAACATCCAAGATGTATGGAGTCTCATGCTGCCTGCAGACACGAAGTGTCATCTGACTGTGCTGCTCTGCATTTTGGGATTGCTGTCCTTTTCCTGACCCTAGCTCTGCTCTGTCTGTGCCTGTACTTTTGCCCCTCTAATTGGTATGTGATGCTTCTGAGGCAAGATGGCGGCATCTGTATCCTAGAGTCCTGAACAGAGTTGCAGCCCAGTAGGGGAAAAAATAAAAAGTTAAGTGACTAAAAACTTAACTATATTATTTTAAGATGCTGGGAAATAGTTTAAGGGTTTGGGCTTTTTAGTAAATGATGCTGAAGGCCCAGTTTAAGGGGCACCTAACAGTAACGTACAAGGAGTGTGAATTGGCAAGAATCTGTCGGTACAATACGTTTGATGATACAATATATCCCGACTCTGTCTTAAAGACAATATATTGAGATTTCTTTTTAATTTAAGTTAAAAAAATTACATAGGGCCCCCCTTCCCGGGGCGCAGGGGGGGGGGGATGGGTGGGACCCCATTTTTTGGGGAATTTTAAGGGTTAAAAACCCTTAACCCCCCCCCCCCCCCAAAAAAATGTTGCGAGGTCCCCCTTGCCCAGCATAACCAGCCCATACCAGCTATGGTGGAGTGTAGAACAGGGCACAGGGACCAGCTTTGGTGGCGCCTGGAATGGCAGGCTACATGCCGGCATAGCCTATGGCCTCAGGCTCTTCTACCCCCCCCCCCCAGGCATTGGGGAGGCAGGTAATGGGGGGGCTTGGGGTTAATGGCAAGTCACCCACTAGCCGCAGGTGACTTGCCAGACCCAGAGCCTTGTAAACTGGTATAGGGGTCACATAGGGTAAACAGTAAAAAAAAAACACCACAGAAAAAAATGTCTATTTAAAAAAAAATATATTTTTTTTTTCTTTACTCACCTCCAATTGTCAGCTCCTGTGTCCACTGTCCGATGACAGATGCAGTGATCGCCGTCCAGAGCAGAAGGGAAGCAGGAGTTCAGAGGATCTCCTACCCCTCTCCTACTTTGCTCAGCGAGCACCGGCATCTGAGAGCTGAGCCGCTGTCCGTCTGGAAGGCAGGGGGAGAGGGCCTGTCGGCTCCTTCATGAAAAGACGGCCGGATCGAACGAGGGGTCAGGCGAGTGGTTATTTTTTTACTTTTCTTTTACTGTGTGGGGCGGGGTGAGAATTGATACTAGAAAGAAAGAAGAGCGCGCGCGCGCCGCCGAGGGGAATGGCTGCCTGAACGCTCGGCTGCGCATTGTCGGGAGGCCCCGCAGCCTACATCAGCGCGAGGACGCGCCATCAGTGCCCCCGGAACCCCGCATCAGACCCCCACTTACCCGCGGCGTCGGTGGAGGCGCACCATGAGCCTGCAAGCGGGCAGGAAGAAGGGCAGCAGGGACGGCCGCAGGTCCACGGTAGCGGCGGCGGCGGCGTCCAAAATGGCGGCGACCGTCACTGCAGCAGAAGATCATGGCGCTGGGCAGAGGGGATCGGAGGGATGCGAGCCTGAGGAGGTAGGTCTAGCTGAAGAGCTCTCCTTGGACTCAGCAGATAGCTGGCCCAGATCCCCCCCAGCCTCCCAACACACCTCCCACCACGCTGTGCAGCAGCCCCTCACTAACCAGGAAATCCTCTCCCAGCTCAGGGCAATAGTGAGAGAAGAGGTCACTGCAGTTACAGCCAAGCATACAGATACACTGCTGCGGGAGATCAGGGACCTGGGGGGCAGAACAGATGCCCTTGAGACTAGGATGGACGACGCCACAGTGGTCCTGGAGGAGCAGGGGTCCCATTTAACGCAGCTCCAGGATGAAATCTATCATCTAAAAAACCTGAACGAAGAGCTGGAAAATCGCAATCGGCGATCCAATCTAAGGTTCAGGGGCCTTCCAGAAACTATGGAGGACCCCAATGGCACCATCATAGCCCTGTTAAAGGAATTAAGCCCTGAAATCCCGGTCGACAGGCTAGAACTAGACAGAGCGCACAGGGCCCTAACCAAGAAATCTACAGATGGGCCCCCCCGTGATATTATAGTTAAATTCCATTTCTATCAGACTAAGGAAGCCATCCTTAAAGCATCCAGAGAGAAGGCACCCTTGGTTTTCCGGGGTCATGGATATCAAATATTTGCAGACCTCTCACAGACAACCATTCTCAAGAGACGATTGTTTCGCCCATATCTGCAAACGCTCCAAGATAACGGCATACGCTACAGATGGGGATTCCCATTCAAACTCTCCTTTTCCCACCAGGGGAGACAAGTTCAGGTCTCCACGGTTTCGGAGCTCCTCGATAAGTTCAAGGGACTGGGTCTGAAGATACCAGACTCCGACGGATCTCCTTCTTCACTCCCCTCTACGCCGAGGACCCCGAAGCCTGGTCAGAGAACTAACGTACAACCTACTCCTTCCCCGAAACAGCGCAAACAACAACAGAGCTCTCAAGCACTGAAGAGGCTCATCTCTCAGAAGTTCCAGCCAGTATGAAAACCAGACTCTCACTCCTTTTATTTCCTGAAGGTTTCCCCACTCCGGTTCGGGATGCCCCCCGGGATCCGACGCAGACGCAAGACGACTTCCCTACCACCTTGGCTGTTTCCAGCTGTTCTGGACTTGCGTCACCCGGGCCATTGAGCTGCATCCTCATTTAAGGACTGATCGCCGCTTCACATCGAGGTCGTGAGTAACGTGAACTTATAACTGATTAACACCCCTCACTAAGTGAACTATTGTTCTAGTTATATTTTTCACCTCTCTTCCCCCATGGGCAAGAAATTTTGTATGTTGTGTTTATATCTAATCTCAATATTTCCAGTTGTCATCACCATCTGTTTTGGTTACTTTATATTAAGTAGGGCCTTTGGCACCCCAAAAATCCCTTATGGATTCACATTGTTGGTCAGGCTGAGAGGCCCTCCTTGATGGGATGTTGCGGGCTCTTGCGCGGCCCTGTGGGGCCTGTCTCCCCGGCCCCCCTCTGGGGGCCTGGGCCTTGCGGCTCTGGTCCCGGGGGGGTGGGGGGGGCGGGCGCTTGGGGCTGGGCACATTGCCCGCACCTGATATTGCAATATCTCACCAGTAGTCTTCTATGAGCTCCTCGATCTTTGCACTTACATGTGGCCTCCCGACATGCCACACGTGCTCCACTACTTCCAGCCAGGAAAACATTTTTTTTCTTTTCCTGTGTGCCTGGAAGAAATTGATAAGTCACAGGCTGACGGAAAAATGTTTTACATATTTCAATGTATATACTTGTTGTCTTTTCTTTCCTTCCCTACCTTCCCTCTCCCTCCTTCCGCCACAGTCCCAATACCCTACCCCTCCGTGGGCCGGGCTTTTGCTGACCGCCTCCCTCAGATTCTCCCATATAAGTCAATATGGCGCTTAAAATAGTTTCTGTAAATGTCCAGGGTCTAAATTCCCCGAATAAAAGATCAAGAGCGTTCAAATTATTTAACTCCCAACATGCAGACGTTGTATGTCTCCAGGAAACTCATTACACCCCAACTTCCTCCCCAAAACAGATCAATCACAAATTTTCCCAATTTTACCATGCTACTAGTAAACGTAAACAAAAAGGGGTCCTCATAGCCTTCCGGAACGGGATTTCATTCACATGCCATACTCAGATAACTGACCCAGATGGTAGATATCTGTTACTCCAGGGCACCCTACAGGACGCTGAGGTCACCTTTCTCACTTACTACGCTCCGAACACTAAACAGATACGGTTCCTGGCACACGTGTTTTCTATTTTAAAAGATCATCAGAAGGGAGCTGTGTTTGTGTGTGGAGACTCCAACTTAACTCTTCAGCCTCACCTGGACCGATCCCTTCCCCCCGGCCCTCAGGTGGTGGCTGAGGGGAAACAATTTGGAAACCTATTAGATACCTACCATTTATTAGACGCATGGAGGTCCCTCCACCCTAACGCAAGAGACTTCACTCATTACTCTGCCCCCCACAAACTATCCACTAGAATAGATCACATCTTTGTCTCGTCTTCGTTCATCCCCTCTGTTGGGCAAGCTAGCATAAACCCGATCCCCTGGTCCGACCATGATATGGTATCAATTTGTTGTAATTCCCTAATCAAAAAGCCAAAACCCTCCTCTTGGGTGCTTAATGACTCACTCCTCTCTTCTAGAATCCTCGTGGAGGAGGCCAACAAAACAGCCTCAGAATACTTCACACTGAACGAGAATCCGAATATGGCACCAACCATGCTATGGGGGGCCTTCAAATCGGTCATGAGAGGCTACTTTGTCGGTCTTGCTTCCAGGAAGAAGAAGGAAAGGTCGGCTCTGTCCAAAACACTTCAGGTAAATTACGAATTAGCAGCTAAGGATTTTAAAGCCAACCCCAACTCAAGGAAACTTCGCACACTAGAACTATCTAGAACCAAACTTAATCTCCTGCAGGTGGAGGAAGCTGAGGGGAGATATCGCAGATCTAAACAAAAGTACTATGTTTCCGCTAACAAGCCAGGCACCCTGCTAGCTTCACAATTAAAATGCCAGTCCCAATTAATGAAACCCATTAGATTAAAAACCAGCAAGGGCCCTATCACTAATAACCCGGTGAACATAGTAGAGGAATTTTCGGCTGGACTCGCTGGGCTATATGATTCTCCTCCGCCCTGTACTGAATCTCAGATCCAGGCCTTTTTTGCAGACATCGCTATGTCACCAATCCCTGACGCCATCAGCCAGGGAGTGGATGATGATATCACAGCAGATGAAGTCCATGAGGTAATTAAGAACCTTAAAGCCAACAAGAGACCTGGACCTGACGGCTTCACGGCTTCCTTTTATAAGAAACTAGCCCCAGTAGTAGCCCCTCGACTGGTAAGGGTATTCAACTATATAAAACAAGGAAACCCCATGGACCCAGAGATGCTCCGGGCTTCTATTGTGATGATTCCTAAACCGGGTAAAGATCTTCAAACTTGGAAGAATTATAGACCCATATCCTTGTTGAATCTAGATTTGAAAATCCTTACTAAAATAATCGCAAATAGAATTAACACATTTTTGGGAGACATAGTACGAAATGACCAGGTGGGATTTGTCCCTAGAAGACAGGCGGGTGATGGAGTGAGGCGGATTGTACAGCTTTTGGAGGGAGCCCATTCTCAGAAGCTTGAAGCGATGCTTCTCTCTCTAGATGTCGAGAAAGCTTTTGATTCGCTCTCCTGGCAATATCTTCAGACCTCCTTACAAAAATGGGGGTTTGGTCCAGGATTACTAGCCTGGGTCGCAGCCATATACACAAAACCGATGGCTCATGTCAGATACGCGGGTTATTGCTCGACTGACTTTCAGATTAAAAGAGGGACTAGACAGGGTTGCCCATTATCTCCAATACTTTTTGTGTTAGCCCTTGAGCCCCTGGCCGAAAAGCTTCGGCAGAACCCTTCTATCCAGGGTATCCCATGGGGTGGCAGAGAACATAAAATATCGCTTTTCGCGGATGACATGCTTCTCATGCTCACCTCCCCTCATACATCGGCCCCCAACGCAATACACACCTTGTCTTCTTTTAGCAAAATCTCTGGCCTTAGACTGAATGCTTCCAAGTCTATGGCCCTAGATATCTCTTTATCTGACCACACTAGGCGATTATTAGCTCAAAATTTCTCTTGGTCCTGGGAACAGAAACTTCCATATTTGGGTATTAAGCTGACCAAAAGCTATGACAGTCTCTATAATGCCAATTATCCGGAAATGTTTAAATCTCTGGACTCTCTGTTACAGTCGTGGCGGTTCTTGAGACTCTCATGGCTGGGGCGGATTGCTGCGTTAAAGATGACGTATCTGCCCAAAATTTTGTATTTTTTCCGGGTCCTCCCCGTGGCAGTACCAAGGCGCCAGGTAGATATTCTTCAGAGGAAGATCCTATCCTTCGCGTGGAATGGATCCAAACCCAGAATCAAGAGAAACATCCTTTACTGCAAAAGGGAAGATGGTGGGCTGGCTTTTCCGTCTCTATATAAATATTACTTGGCAGCCCAGATTGCACCGTTAACCCTTCTCCACGCCCCAAAATACAAGCCAATCTGGGTGATGAATGATATTGCTACCTGTAACCCGGTCACACCCGCTTCACTCTTATGGACCCCCAAACTCTCCAGACCAAAAACTCTGCCACGTCTACTTAACTTTTCTCTAACTATCTGGGACGCACTAAAACATATTTTCGCCTCCCCTCATTTACCAGCCTCCCCCCTATTTGGTAACCCTATGTTCCCCCCTGGCCTTTCTCACCAGCTGGGATTTAAATGGTGGAAACGTAAAAATCTCACCATGGTATATGATCTCTGTACTCCCAGGGGTGTGAAACCTCAACAACAGTTGGCTTCGGGAGAGGACCTCCCACCTGCTGAACGTTTTAGATTCTTGCAATTACGACACTTTATCCAAGGTCTCTTGAAAAAAGCTACTCCCCCCTACAGAACCACCGAGTTTGAACTCAGGTGTATCAGAAACCAGTTCGCGGGCAACCTGATATCAAATCTCTATACAGCTTTAATAGCTCCTCCCCCCAATGTGAAACATAAATACATGCTCAGTTGGGAGGCTGAACTTGGGTTGGAAAAGGACTGGGAGGCCTGGCGGGCGATCCTAAAAACTACAAGCAAAACATCATATAACGCTCTGACTCAGGAGAACGCCTATAAAGTGTTGTTTAGGTGGTATTATACCCCTGAACGCATCAATAGGTTTTCCCCCTCTTCCTCGCCCCTCTGTTTCAGAGGCTGCCACAGTAATGGTACAATGTTGCACATTTGGTGGGAGTGCCCGATTGCCCAGAGGGCTTGGGACAAATCATACAAGCTTATTGCAGATAGATTAGAAACAGCAATTACTAAGGACCCCTGGGAAGCACTCCTTTCATTTAAGATAAATAAATATACTAAAACCCAATGGAGATTAGCCCAACATATCTTTTCGGCAGTAAGGCTTACCATAGCAAGGAACTGGAAACTCCAAACTTTACCCTGGGCTGAAATACAAGGTAGACTATCGAATATTATGTGTAATGAAAAGATTACCGCAATTTACAAAGACCAATATGACCAGTTCCTTGAAGTATGGAGTCCATGGTTAGACTGTTTAAGCATACCCAAAGGCCAGACTGACCCTGTATTCCCAGTTTAGAGAGCCCCCCACTCAATCCGTCCAAGCTACTCTGGACTAGTAGAGTCCATTATGACCAATGGATCCTATTCATATAGCCCTTTTACCTACCCACGCCCTTCCCTTCCCCACTGTTCCTACCCCCTTACCCCATTGTTGTCTGTCATGCCCCTAAAATGTTTGCACAATTTATCTCTATTGTATAAGAGCGCACCTGAAAACCTACTAGTTGCTACCATAATAGTATTTTATGAGTATTCAGTCTATCTGAAGTTCCTTATATAGATTATCATATGATCATAACTTGTTGTTATTTCATTATGTATACCGTTTAGAATAACCCTTCTTTAGGCTGTGCCTATATAGTTGAGTTTAAGTTTTGGATAACAGTATCGACGATACCCCTGTTTTGTAAAATCTGCACATATCTGTGATGTACATCCCAATTTCTATGCTCTTACGATATTCTTCTGTATGTCCTGTACATACTTACATTTTGCAAACCAATAATAAAAACTTTGTAAAAGAAAGAAAGAAAAAATGATTCTAGTATTTGAATAAAATATCACAATACTTGACAGAATCGATTTTTTCTGACATCCCTATGAACGTACTGGTCCAAAGCAACAGCAATATCCAGATAGTCAAGTCCTTGTGGAACAGACTAGATGTCTTAATATCACATTAAAATATAGTTTAACATATGAAACACTTTTATAAATAGATGGCAGAGACATGTTCAGTGTTTCTTAAAATGACATTTTACATAATACGCCACACTTCAGTTATTAAGGGGGTCTTGTTGCTGAAAATGAATCACAACTACAAAGCTGGACACACAGTACAGGCGTCATCAGCACCATAAAATGTTCAAGGGGTCTGAATGTTCCGTTTTCTGCACTCCTTTCATTTATGTGTGATCAAAAGAACACTCTGGACATCAACCCCAACAAGGGATGTTTGCAACTTTCTGGAAAGAAAGAAAGAGTTGGAGGCGTCTGTTGGTTAATCTGCAACGCAGGATTACAAAGCTGAGCTTAACCATGCAAATCAGCTCAGAGATTTCATATAAATGCACTCTATTTTTCTGCTTGGATCCCAGCCTACAGCAATAGGCTCTCCAGCACTAAAGACAACATTTTCTTTAGACACTGTTGCAAAACACGAAGTAAAACAATCGGGACACTAGTCAGAACACACAAAGAACAAGTTTCCCAATTACATCCCTGTAGCCAGACAATGGCAGAATATGTTACACTTATTGCATTGCATGGCGCATATTTAAAACACAGCATAAGGCTCTGCTCGCACCTATCTCTGTACTCTGCTTTGCTCAGCGCAGTAACGCAGCAGGTTCCTGTAGTGCAAAAGGACAGAGGGGCCAGCAGGTAGCATACCCATACCCCTTGTCCCATATCCTGCGCTCCTACTTTAGCCCTGGCATACCAGCCAGTATGTCTGGTGACCCAGGCTTTCTTTTCGGTGTGGAATGGGAAGGGACTTTGAGACAATACCCTAGAAAATCCTGGACCCTGGAGTGGGGGTCTCGTCCTTTCTGGGATGGCAGGCGGCGGCAGACCCGCGTTTACGGCATATCATGGGGGAGTCGGGCTTCCCAAAACTGGAGGTAATCAGAGCACAACTCCCTGGGGTGCATGTGTCCTGGTTCCTTCACAGACAATTGGCTAACTATATATCTTTCCTGGGTGAGATGATGAGCCATCCGCTGACGGATCTTGAGAAGCTTCTCTCTTCTGAGACACATGTATCCCATGCTCTCTCCGTACTGTATCAGACACTGGTGTCCAATATACATTCAAACCCAGTGGGGTACATAGCCAGATGGGAGAACGAGATGGGTCAGCCCTTCTTGGAGGAAGATCTATCTAAGATGTTTAGCCTGACGCATAAATCCACCTTGGAGGGCGCGGCGCAGGAGAGGAATTTTAAGATAATCTCAAGGTGGTACAGATGTCCGGCGGACATCCATAAATATGCACCCCAGACCAAGTAGGTGCTGGTGTTGCCCAGCAGAGGAGGGAAATATGACGCACATATGGTGGGGGTGCCCAGTTATTAGATCTTTCTGGGAAAGGGTCTTGGATATACACACAGACAACGGGCACGAAAGTGAACAACACACCTCAGTTAATCCTCCTCTCCCTTATAGAGGGCTCCATATCTCAACACAAAAAGGGTTTACTTCAGCACTTTCTATCGGCAGCGTGAGCTGTTATACCTAGACACTGGAAGACACGGGGGTCCCTTTCCCTGGCTGAGTGGGTAGTGGAACTTGAACATATTAGACGAATGGAGGAACTCATCCTGGGCGATAAAGGCTTGATAGGAAAATACATCACAACTTGGGCCTGTTGGATTGACTTCCGAGACTCAGATCGTTTCAGAGCGCTAATACAATAATACGATGATACAGTGTGGACGCAAATGGGCAACGTACTGTACTCTAGTCTAGCACTGAGCAAAGGCTACTGCGATGAAAGGGTCGGTACTTCTGGTCCGGCTCAGGGCACTTCCCCTCCTCCCCCCTTTTTCCTTTTTTACCACCTCTCCTCCCTCCCCCTCTCTCTTTTTCCCTCTCCTGTTTATAGGTTTGTTACCTGGTATCTTTTATCTTGGTTACTATCACATTTTGTTGCATTATATCTACTCAGCTACTGATTTGTGCCATGCGGGATTTCCCCCCTGGCTGGGTGGCAGGGTGCGGGGTCAGTGTGCCGGGCTCCGTGGGGTTCGGCTTGTTATCGGCTGATGTAACGTGGTTGCAGCGGTCTCCGGTCTGATTCTTGGGGCGCTCGGCTTGATGCCAATTGCTAAGGAAGAACAGGAGTCCCCTGTTCATCGTCCGGGACCCTGTCGTGCCTGGGTGGCCATGGAGTTGGACCAGAGAGGCTTTGGTTCATTATGACACGGGGGTGGGATTCCCGCAGCGCGCCGGCTTGGCGCCCCCAATGTTCTTAGGGCGGGATAACGGATATCGGGGAACTGTTATGGCACTATGTAAAACTATTGTAATGTTGGTCTGATGTTCTGCTGTACTGTGTACCACATTTTGTATGTATTTTCTTTGATTTACCAATAAAAACAGATTAAACTAAACTTGCTAAATCAAAATTTAGTAGGAGTCGGTGCATTGTTTGCCGACTCCGACTCCAGGTACCCAAAATTTCCTCCGACTTCGACTCCACAGCCCTGGTAGAGAGTGTTTCTTACCTTGTCTCATGCGCTGCGGGGTCACTGGACTGTATGTTGTTCACTTAGTTACACACAATACATTCAGATTAATAAATTAATTATGGTGCTAATTAAGTCTTTTGAATCTATATACCAATAATATATACAAAAAGAAAGGAATATACATAATACAGCTGTACTGTGAATAGTGATATTTCTACTCTCTGCTGGTGCTTAGGAAGATCTAATTCGGGGAAATCAGGACTTGTACAGGTAGTGTGACTCTGGAAATAGGTGCTATTTGGTGCTTGATTATACGGTTATGTATAATTGAAGTCTCGGTCATGGGGTATGTTTGTGGATATGTGTTGTGGGGTATACATTATCATGGTTGACCCCAGATATAGTTATTTCAAGAAAGGAGAGAAACTGCATGTTTCGTTCAGTCCTGGTGGGTGTGTTGCTTTCAGTTTGACTATCCACTTGGTTTCTCTCTGTAGGGTCACTTTTTGGATATCACCTCCTCTTTTATGTGCGTGTAGTCTAATGCCTGAAAGAGGATCCGTTTTGGGTTTGCGGCATGTTCCCTGGCAAAATGGCGACCTATAGGTGTGGCTAAATTTTTGTTGCGGATGTCCCTTCGGTGTTCTAGAATTCTTATTCTGAATTTCCGGTTAGTTTTCCCAACGGATGAACCTTGTTTCTTCCAATGTAACCCCCCCGTCAAGGTAGAGTATTTTCTACTTTACTCTGTAAACCAGATTTGCCGCCATAAACATAATAAAATGACAAGCTCAGCCCTACTAAATCCCCATGGAGCACTAAGGCGCAACGGCTTTGTTCTGTGTGCACAGAACTTGCCTGCCAAGCAAAAAAAAAAAAAATCACATGCAGCCCTGTGTCTGACACAATATTGTGATAAAGATTTTATGGTTTCCTCTCAGATCTGGAAAGAAAGAGGTAAGGGAAGCTGGATTTAAGAGAGTTCCTGTACCCAAAAACTCCCAAAACCATATTGCCAAAGCAGTGATCGTCATCAGCAGCCTATGTAAAGAAAAAATACTGGGCTTCAGTAGACATGTGGTAATCATCTGCTCGGTGTCAAACTGGATCCCAACAAATTAGTTCCAGGCACTGCACTGAACAAAATGGATATGTAACATTCAATATAAAAACATGACTGCTTGAACGTGCACAGATTGGTACTCACTCTCCTCTTAAGCCTCTCTCTCTCCTTCAGGGTCAGGGTGTCCGCTTTAGCTATAACAGGCACTATGTTCACCTTTCCATGAAGAGCCTTCATGAATTCAACGTCCAATGGCTTTAGCCTAAAGAGAAAAATATAGAAAATAAAACAGAAGCTCCTCTCTTTTTCTATACTTTCAGAGCCATGGCTTAAGAACCAACGGGCAAATAAATAATAGCAAGCTGTGTTAAAGAAGCTCAGTATGGCAAGGCGACCATGATTTTTTTGGGATAAAGCAAACGAAACCTGTGATTTTGACTTTCCCTATATGTTAAAGGCTGAGACTGGAGCATGCAACTCCCGAGGATGCATTGGATATGGCCGCTATCACTCCCCAATGTAAACAATCAGAACCATTTGCTGAGAGGTAAACAGCTCTAAATAGAAGAGCCTGCGCATGCACCGAGAAAAAGTGAGCGATCACCGGCGCCCTGGGGAGTTTCACAGCGCGGGAGAACCTAATTCAGGATTCTGTGGGGAAGACCAGCGGCCTGCCTTTAGATTCCAGGACTGGCGGTGCTTGGTGTGCGGGCGTGTAGCCAATGAGAGCCATTTGCTATGTTTTTGTATTTTGGTAAATGGCTTATTGACTATAATGGGGAGCGCACTGCCGTATCCCCTCCATCCCCAGGCGTACCCACACTCCTGCCCCAGCCTATCTGAATGGCTGGGAAAGGAGCGCACACAACTTCAGGTTGGCAGCAGAGCGCACCCCCCCTATAGAAAAATATTGCTGATTTAGGTCAATTCAGTAGGTGGCTCTCATTGGACGAGAGCCGCGGATTGGATAGGGGAAAGGTGAGCGTATATAGACTTCCTAGGGTTGCAGAGGGGGGGTTGACACAGCAAGGCATTCCGATTCCTTGCACCAGATCTTTTTGTGGCCCCTCAAATATAATGGACAAGGAGTCAGTCCTGTGGAAGGTCTGAGTAGCAGAGATAATATTTAAGAGCTCTCACTAGGTCTCTAAGGAGTGGAGGGCTCTTTATAGTTAGCTGCATCAGGTCATAAGCCAAAACCCACGCCGGGGAGGCTGATCGATCCACCCCCCAAAATCGCTGTGTGAAATCCCCCAGGTCGCCCCATACACTTGCCTTATTTCCCAGGTCAATGACACATGCGGGAGCCGCGGCTGCATCCCTGCTATCCCTCTGGCAGGGCGTGTGCCCACGGCAGGCACTTGTGAATGGCCGGCCAAGGGCTCGCTCCCTGTTAGAGGGAAGCGGGGGATGCGGGCGCTCCGAGCACACTGATGGACGACGCAGCCGCGCATGCACTGTAGGATCGGGAAGAGGTGGGGGGGGTGACCCCCTACAAAAATGTACAGATTTTATAAACGTATACGTTTATTTTCAGCAATGGGCTTCTGAAAAAAAGGCAGAGATCTGTCCCTTGAGGGTACTGAAATCCCTTATCGAGACCCCGCTGCAAAAATTCTATGATTCTGGAGACAGAAAATGTCCTACAAGTGAAACCCCTGGATTCACACCAGGCGATAAAGTCCCGCCAGGCTCTATGATAAATTTTTGATGAAGTCTGCTTTCAGGCCTGAATCATCGTCCTGATGTCCAACAGCTAGGCCTTTCTCTGCCAGGATGGAGGTTTCAATAGAAAGGCCATCAAAGCCAGAACTCGTAAATTGGGGTGACGCAGAGTGTGAGGAGAGCTGGATCATCGGGCAGCCGCCATTGCTCGCCTTCCAACATCTTTACTATGTCTGAAAACCAAAATTCATCTTGGCTAGTGGGTAGCTACCAGTATGGTTGGAATCCCTTTGTGAACCATCGTTAGTACTCAACCCAGGAGTGGTAACAGAGGGATTGCATAGAGAAGCCTGAATGGTAACCAAGGAAGGGTCAGGGCATGTACTGCTATAGCCAGAGGGTCCTTGGAGCAGGAGACAAATCTCGGAACTATCCGATTGTGGCGGGACGCGAAGAAGTCCACATCTTGGAGGCTTGATATATCCCGACTGAGGGACCATTCTCCCTGACCCAAATTCACCCTGATTACATGATCGGCCTGTACGTTGTCCACTACTGGTATGTGGATCGCTGAGATGCACGGAACATTCTTCTCGGCCCAGAGAAAAATCAGACTCTTGCTGCTTCTAGTGCCCCCGTAGTGGTTGATATAGGCCCCGCGGCGATCATGTTGTCTGCTTGAACCCTAATGGGATGTCCACTCAGAATGGAGGTCCAATGTGTGAGAAACATTATAATTGCTCTCAGCTACGCTACAAGATATTTAAAAGGAAGTCTGCTCTCTCCTGGCCCCACTGTCCCTGGATCATTTGTGACCCCATGACTTCATCCCAACCCATTAGGCTGGCATCCACGGTAACACTCTTCCATCGTCCCAGAAGAAAGAATCTACTCATCTGAAGTGGTTGGAGATTCAGCCACCAGGCTGAAGACTTCCTTGCTGAGTGTGTCATGCATGATCCAGAGTCTTCTTGGTTCGATCTCAAATCGAGAATAATTCCAACAGCAGGGGTCTCGTGCGGAACTGTGCAAATGGCACTGCCTTGAAGCAAGACACCATCAAGCCCAACAGACGCATTCCTTGACGAATCGTGGGGTGAGGGCAGGCCAAGATAGCCTGTACCCTGGCCGGAAGCGAGTGTCTCTTCGGCTTTGGGAGAAAGACCTTGGCCTGAGCTGTCTCATGTTATTCCCAATAAAGCGACTTTTGATAACTGACTATCCAGTTTTCGAGAGTCGACAAGATGGTGTCCGTATCTCTCAAAGCCTCCTGAAAAGATGGGGTTCTAAGTATGGGGTGATTTGTATTCCCCGGTTCCTCAAGAGAGCAATGAGGCCTGACAGAACCTTGGTAAAAACCCTTGGAGCCGAGGACAGGCCAAAAGACAGCGCCACAAACTGGAGATGTAGGCCATTTACTGTGAAATATATACATTTCCGATGGCCAGGAAGATACATAGGTAGGCATCCCTTATATCCACCGTGGTCATAAAATCCCTTGGCTGAAATGCAGTCATTGTGAATCTTAATGATTCCTAGCGAAGTCGGATGAAACTGTTGAGGCCCTTGAGGTCCAAAATTGGGCACACAGACCCATCCCTTTTGGGGATTACAAAAACATTGGAGTAGAATCCGTGACCTCTCTCTGAAAGGGGAAGGGAACGGACTACTCCCAGCTGCAACAGGTGAATTACAGCGGATCTCAATGCTTCTGCTCATCCTGGATCCCGGGATACCCTTGACAAGAAAACTCCGGAGGAGGTCTGGCCTCCAATTCGATCTAACCCGAAGAAATTATCTCTAGCATCCATGCATTTGTTATATGGAGCCTCCTCCTACAAAATGCAGAAGCCATCCCCCCCAAGGGTGAGGGTGTCCCTTCATGCCTGGGAGGGCTTAGCCTTGTTTCTCCAGAAGGATCAGGTCTTGTTCTGGGTCGTAGGGCTATTCCAGAATGGTCTGGATCTCTCGGTGTCTAGAGGAAACGGAACCTCTGCAACCGTGAAATGGCCAAGTATTGGAAGATTAACGAAAAAAGGATTAGATTTCCATCTTTGCGGAAGTCTAGTAGACTTGCCCTATTGTGACTCTTTTCACAATATCATCCAAATGCTCCCCAAACAGACGACCTCCCGTTAAGGGAAGTACTGTCGGGAGTCTTCTTGGAAGTCGAGTCGGCCGACCATTGCTTAAGCCATATCGAACACCTCTGAGCCACCAGCAAGGCTAATCCTTTGGTATTTAGTCTAATAATATCCATAGCAGATATGACGTACTTGTAGACTGTTGAACTTTATCAACAGAGCATAAACTACAGGCGTGACCAGCCCGAATTTGAAAACTCAATTGTTCTAACCACTTCTTGTCTGTCATGGATGTGGCGCAGACAGGCCGTAAGGCCGACCCAACCATAGAAAAGGCATGCCCGGATAACTGATCTAGGCGCTTATCCAATGGGTCTCTTAGTGAAGCACTGTCTGAAGTAGGAATAACAGCGTCCCTAGAGAGTTCTGAAATAGGATCATCCACTTCGTGAGGAAAGGACCTTAATTTAATTAGGTCCGTAGGAAAGGAATATTTAGTATCCATGACGCTAGGAATGGTGGGGAGCTTGTCAGGCCTTTCACATTCCTTCTTGACAAGTTTGGTAAAGTGAGACTGCTCGGGAAACAGCTGCTTCTGTTTCTCAGATCTATATGGGTCTACGTTATTCCTTTCAGGAGCTGGGGTACCCAAAAACCTAAAATAGAGGAAGTCAGATTATCCATCTGCTCCTTGAACACAGAAGAGCCCTGTTCAGAAGAAGAACATGATTCCAAATTACTCTCTTCCATGCTGGATGAGAGCTCCCCCTTCGAAGAATCTTCCTAAGATTATATGGCAGCATAAATAATACAATTCTGTGATTACTCACCTGTAGAATTGAAATTATGAGTATACAGTACGTCCTGCTCCAGATAGAATACTTATACTTGGGTATTACTCCGCCAGATGGCGCTGGAATGCAGAGACATCGAAAACAGGCTCCTCCCGGCCCCTCAAATACCCAGGGACCTCCCACAAATCCCCAGCATTGAAAAGCAGTTAATGAGAAGCCGGGAGAATTAAACAACCCAAACTAGTAACTATAACAATGATAACAATCCCCATACAGGGAATCCAAGATAATGCAAAACCAAGGGTGGGGTGGAGCAGGACGTACTGTATACTCATACCAATTCTACAGGTGAGTAATCACAGAATTGTATTATTCTTAGTATACAGTACGTCCTGCTCCAGATAGAATACTTACACTTGGGACATCCAATAGCAGTGTCCATAAAGTAGGGTGGGATCCCCAAAGTTAACAGCAGACAGTTTAGACCACTGCCGCCTGCAGAACCTTGCGACCAAAAGCAGCATCAGCTGAGGCCCTAACATCAACCTTGTAAAACTTTGAAAAGGTATGAACAGAAGACCAAGTAGCGGCCTTGCAAACTTGTTCAACAGAAGCCTGGTGCTGAAAAGCCCAAGAAGAATAAATAGCACGAGTAGAATGAGCAGTAAGGCGGAAGGGAGGATTCTTC
Organism: Gastrophryne carolinensis; assembly: GCA_027917425.1. Taxonomy (NCBI): domain Eukaryota; kingdom Metazoa; phylum Chordata; class Amphibia; order Anura; family Microhylidae; genus Gastrophryne; species Gastrophryne carolinensis. The sequence continues at coordinate 472,993,661 of CM051234.1, read as the reverse complement.
CCCTTAGCAGAATAGGCCTGAATCACAGCCTGACGGATCCATTTGCTGATAGCAGACTTGGCAGGAGCCAAAACCTTCCGAGGACCAAACCCTTCCTAGGACCAGAAGGGACTACAAAAAGAGCATCAGTCTTTCTGAAAGGTGCAGTAGCCACCAGATAGTACTTCAGACACCTAACTACATCCAAAGAACGCAAAACCCTCTCCTTGGCATTACTAGGATTAGGGCACAATGAAGGGAGAACAATGTCCTGATTCAAATGAAAGGCAGACACTACCATAGGCAGAAAACCTGGCTTGAAGCGAAACACCACCTTGTCCTGGTGTCTCTCATAGTAGGGGGGCTGAATGGAGAGTGCCAGCAACTCAGACACACGCCTAACAGAAGTGATAGCCAGCAGAAAAACAACCTTGAGAGTAAGGATGGTCAGGGAAGCATCCTGCACAGGTTCAAAAGGAGCACCCTGCAAGGCTGACAAAACCAGGTTCAAATCCCAAACAGGCACCATAGTCTTACGAGGGGGACGCACATGAGTCACCCCCTGGAATCAGAGAGTGCTGAGCAAAGGAATTCTGGAAGAAAACAGACAGGGCAGAAACCTGACCTTTTAGAGTACTAAGTTGGAGTCCCATCTCCAACCCATGCTGTAGGAACTCCAGAATCCTGGGAATAGAGAAGACACGGCAGGGAAGAAACTTAGACTCACACCAGTCAATGTAAGCACGCCAAACCCTGTAATAAATAGAAGAAGAAGACTTCTTCCTAGCCTTAATCAAGGTATCCACAACTGAGGAAGACAACCCCTTCTCCATCAAGATGGAGGTTTCAGCAGCCAGGCAGTCAAAGCCAGAGTTTGTAAATTGGGATGGCGTAGTGAGCCCTGAGTGAGCAGGTCTGGCACCACGGGCAGAGTGTACTGATCTACTGCCAGCTGCACCACGTCTGCGAACCACACTCTTCTTGGCAACCTGAGGGCCACCAGAATTGCTGGCACCCCTTCCAGAGCAATCTTGCGCAGAACCCTGCCCAGCAGGGGGAACGGAGGGAAGACATACAGAAGCTGAAAGTCCTGCCATGACATTGCTAGAGCATCCGTGGTCAAGGCCAGAGGATCCTGAGATAGAGAGACAAAGGCCGGAAGCTTGTGATTGTGACGGGACGCAAACAGGTCCACATCTGGTTGTCCCTTATGGTGACACAGAGATTGGAACACCCTGCTGCACAGGGACCATGCACCCTGGCGAGAGGTCCCCCTGCTCAGAGAGTCTGCCAGGAGATTTTCCACCCCCGGGATGTACACAGCTGATATGCAGGGAACATTGGTCTCCGCCCAAGTCAGAGACACTTCCTGGAGGGCCCCCTTGCTCCGGGTCCCTCCCTGATGATTGATGTAGGCAACTGCCGTCTGGTTGTCCGAGCGCACCTGAACAGGCAGGCCCCGAAGGCGAGTAGTCAGCTGAGCCAGAACTAACCTGATCGCCCGCAGTTCCAGAATGTTGATAGGTGTGTGGGCCTCCTTAGGGCCACACCTCCCTTGGAACTGCAGGGACTTCCAGAAACCCCCCCAACCCGTCAGACTGGCATCCGTGGTGACCGTCTCCCAGCAGGGGGCCAGAAAGGATCTGCCCCCCAACAGGTTCCTGGAGTCCAGCCACCAAGAGAGGGACCGCCTGACTAAGGGGGAAAGCACAAGGACCTGGCCAGGGACGCAGGATCCTTGTCCCATACTGACAAGAGGTGGAGTTGCAGAGGTCTCATGTGGAACTAAGCATAAGGACCGCCTCGAAGCACGCCACCATCAGGCCCACCAGCTGCATTCCTTGCCTGATGGAGGGATGATGACAAGACAGCAGAACTGGACCTGTCCAATCAGACTGTCCACCTTCTGTTGAGGAAGGAAAAATACCATTTTGTGAAATACTCACCTGTAAAATGGGTATTATAAGTATGTCACACACCCCGCTTCAAGATAACCATAACACGTGGGGTAATACCGACCTGAAGGGGCGTTCCTGCAGAGATGATAGCAAAAAAGAAAGCCCCTCCCTGATCCATAAATACCTGGGACCTCCCACTCATCACCCAGTATATAGAAGCAGTAAGGTAAGGGACCAGGAAGAGGCAAATATAAATCAAAATAACGCAAAGTTCACAATATAAAGGATCCCGAATACAAGAAGGGCGGGTGAAGCGGGGTGTGTGACATACTTATAATACCCATTTTACAGGTGAGTATTTCACAAAATGGTATTATTCTAAGTATGTCACACACCCCGCTTCAAGATAACCATAACACGTGGGACATCCAATAGCAGTGTCCATAAAGGGCGGGGATCCAAAACAAGGCAACAATGCACAACTTAAACCACAACAGCTTGCAGAACTTTGCGGCCAAAAACAGCATCCGCTGAGGCCCGAACATCAACCTTGTAAAACTTGGAAAAAGTGTGAACAGAGGACCAAGTAGCGGCCTTACAAACTTGCTCAACAGAGGCCTGGTGCTGGAAAGCCCAGGACGCTCCAACCGCACGAGTAGAATGAGCAGTAACACGAAAAGGGGGACTCCTCCCCTTGGCAGAATAGGCCCCAATGATGGCCTGACGAATCCATTTACTAATGGAAGATTTGGCCGGAGCCAAACCTTTCCTAGGCCCAAAGGGCACCACAAAGAAAGCATCAGTCTTACGAAAAGAAGACGTAACCACCAGATAATATTTCACAACACGGACTACATCCAAGGAATGCAGCGCCCTTTCCTTGTCGTTGCTGGGATGAGGACATAGAGAAGGCAAAACAATGTCCTGATTCAGATGAAAGGCAGAGACCACCTTAGGAAGAAAATCCGGCTTGAAACGAAAGACAACCTTGTCCTGATGCCTTTCGAAGTACGGAGCTTTAATGGATAAAGCTGCCAACTCAGAAACACGCCTAACCGAAGTGATGGCCACCAAAAAGGCCACCTTTTGGGTAAGTGAAGACAAAGCAATCTCATTCAAGGGCTCAAACGGGGGACCCTGAAGAGCAGAAAGCACCAGGTTCAAATCCCAAACTGGAACAAAGGGCTTCCTAGGAGGCCGTACATGCGTAACTCCTTGGAAAAAGGTCTTGACTAAGGGATGAAGAGCAAATGACCTTTGAAAAAACACCGCCAGGGCAGAAACCTGCCCCTTCAAGGTACTAAGTTGAAGCCCCAAATCCAGACCATGTTGAAGAAACTCCAGGATTCTGGAAATGGAAAACTCCCGACAAGAGTAAGACCTACTTTCACACCAGTCAATATAGGACTTCCAAGTCCTATAGTAAATAGTAGAGGAAGAGCGCTTCCTGGCGCTGAGAGTCTGAACCACCGCGTCAGAAAGACCTTCTTCCTTTAAGATGGCGGTTTCAGCAGCCACGCCGTCAAAGCCAGCGAAGGTAAATTGGGATAGCGCAGCCGACCCTGGGTTAGCAGGTCCGGCAGAAGAGGCAGAGCAAACTGATCCTCTGCCAGTCTTACCAGGTCTGCGAACCAAACCTGCCTTGGCCACCTTGGTGCCACTAGAATCGCCGACACGCCCTCCAGAGTCAGCTTGCGCACCACTCTGGCTACCATTGGAAACGGAGGGAACAGGTAAAGGAACCCCAGATCCCTCCAGTTCAGAGACATGGCATCCACTGCCAGAGCCAGAGGATCCTGCGAGAGAGACACAAAGACTGGAAGCTTGTGATTGTGACGAGAAGCAAAGAGGTCCACCGCTGGGAACCCCCACCTGAGACATATCGAACGAAACACCGCGGGACTGAGAGACCACTCCCCCTGACGAGAGGAGGCTCTGCTCAGCAAGTCCGCCTCCGTGTTCTCCACTCCCGGAATGTAGACTGCTGAGATACACGGAACGTGACTCTCCGCCCAGTCCAGAATCAAAGACACTTCCCTGAGGGCACTCCTGCTGCGAGTCCCCCCTTGGTGATTGATGTAAGCAACCGCCGTCCTGTTGTCCGACCGGACCTGAACTGGCAGACCTCTCAACTGATGAGTCAAGCGAAACAGAACCAACCTGATGGCTCTCAACTCCAGAACATTGATGGGCTCGTGAGCCTCCTGCGGACTCCACAGACCCTGAAACTGGAGGTCCTTCCAAACACCCCCCCAACCTGACAGACTGGCATCCGTGGTGACTGTTTCCCAGCACGGGGCCAGAAAGGATCTGCCCTGCGACAGATTGGCCGACCCCAGCCACCATTGCAGGGATTGACGAACTCGGGGAGTCATCAGAAAGGACTGATCCAACGATAGAGGAGACTTGTCCCAAACTTTCAACAGATGAAGCTGAAGCGTCCTTGTATGAAACTGCGCAAAGGGAACTGCCTCGAATGAGGCCACCATCAACCCCACCAGCCTCATCCCTAGCCGGATGGACGGACGAGGGGCCGACAAGAGAAGCCGAGCTAATTCCTGAATCAAAAGAATCTTGGCCTGTGGCAGAAACACCCTGGCCTGCGAAGTGTCCAGAGACATTCCCAGAAAGGTCACTACTCTGGACGGAGAGAGAGAAGACTTGGGGTGGTTGACCACCCAACCAAACCTCTCCAGGGTGGACACCACCATTCTGGTGTCCAACTCCGCTTGGTTGAAGGAGGAGGCCATGATCAGAAGATCGTCCAAATAGGGCACAATGCGGATGCCCTGAACCCTTAGCAGAGCCATCACCCCCGCTAGCACCTTGGTGAACACCCGAGGGGCCGAGGTGAGGCCGAAAGGGAGTGCTACACACTGAAAATGCCGATCCTCCACCACGAACCTGTGAAACCTCTGGTGTGCTGGAAAAATTGGAACGTGTAGATAAGCATCCTTGATGTCTATGGACGTCAGAAAGTCTCCCTGACGAAGAGAGTGAATGGCCGAACGTAGTGTTTCCATGCGGAATTTCCGTGGCCGGATGAACCTGTTGAGAAACTTCAGATCCAAGATGGGTCGGACCGATCCGTCCTTCTTGGGTACCGTGAACAGATTGGAATAAAAACCCCTGCCCTGATCCGAAGGAGGCACTGGGCAAATGACAGCCATGTCCAGAAGGTTCTGCACTGCCAACAGAAGCCCCTGCGCCGCTAGAGGTTCTGAAGGCATCCGAGACCTGAAAAATCTGGAAGGGGGGCGGAGCTCGAACTCCAGCTTGTAACCGGAAGACACCACTTCCCGGATCCATCGGTCCGAGACCTCTTGATCCCAAACCTGGGAAGAGAGTCGCAGCCGTCCCCCCACCCGCAAGGGTGAGGGCGCCCCCTCATTGCTGAGCCGGCTTGGCAGCCGGCTTGGGCTTAGAGCCCCAACTGAATCCTGGACGGGCACGACCTCTGCCCCTGCTCCCAGAATCTCCTCTGGAAGAAGGGAATGCAAATCCCCTGCCAGATCTGGCCCCACGAAAGGAGGGGGTAAAGGAAGGGGCCCCCCGAAAGGGGCGGCGTTGTTTCTTGCGTTGAGGTAACCTACCACCCTTGGTGACAGAGTCCAATGTCTCTCCAAAAAGCCGTAACCCAACAAAGGGTAGAGCCACACCGAACGCCGAATAGTGACCAGCAGCGCCGACGTTCTACCACACATCATCAAAGTGTCATCCAAGGCTGTCAACACAAAAGATAAAAACAGCTCACACCGTTTGAGGATAAGGAACTCAGCACTACCGGGACGCAGCCCGGAAGAGGTCAACAGGTCCCTAACCACGGACCTGGCAGCCAACACCATTAGCGCCGATGCGCAAACAGGCCGCATGGCTGACCCAACGCTAGCAAAACCATGACAAGCCATCTGGTCAATACGTTTATCCTCTCCATCCTTGAGAATAGAACAATCAGGTCTATTTAAAACCGAGGAATTGGACAACCCCAAAACCGGCGCATCCACTTCGGGGGGAGATGCCCAGCGCTTAACTGCCTCCGAAGGGAAGGGATATTTCCTATCCCATCCCTGAGGGATGCCAGGGAGCCGAGCCGGCCTGTCCCATTCTTTGGCAATAATTTTGTCAAAATGCCTTTGTGTAGGGAATTCCAAGCGGGGCTTGGATTCCTCAAACAATTCACCCTTCTGCTGTGACACCTCCTCAGGAGGGGAAATATTCAACACCTCCAACATCAGAGCCAGAGCGTGGGGAGTATCAGAGGATCTCCCCAAATCCCCCAGCTCGGCATCAGTGCCAAAGGACTGCTCATCGTCCGAAAAATCAGAATCCTCATAAACTTCCCCTTCTTCTAGCTGGGAATAGTCAGACCAATCCAGATTATTAACATCCTCCAGGTCCTCCGCCAGCGGAGCCGGCGACAAATGCTTTCTCTTAGTCGGAGCCTTACGGGCAACCGAGCCAGAGATAATTTTTTCAAGGTTAGCCAATCTGGCGCACATCTCAGATTGCAGCTCCTTGCCCATGACGACGTCGCACGGGGCGCGTGTCAAAGCGGGAGGTGGAGATGAAGCGACCGGCGGTGCTGACCCAGACGCCTGTGGTTCGGACTGCCGCGTGATGGTCTGCTGTGCACATGGTATACACAGAAGTACATCGTCCCCAGAAATGGATACCCCACATAACATACACTTTCGGGGATGCCCCGAAGGGGCCCCGAGCCCAGTATCCGGGGATGCCTCCATAAGGTGAACTTTGTTTAGGAATAGTCGCTATGACCCAGGGAATTACGCCGTTAGACAACCCGGGATGCCCCTTTAATGTCCCGAGTGGGAGGATTTATGGCAAACAATTAACCCAGTGATAAGGATCAGGAGGGACCCCCTAAATGCTACTGGCGAACCTCCTGAACCACCATCTGAAAAACAGAACAGAGGGACTGTTTTAGATAAGGCTAATGAAGAAACCATCAAGCATACAGGAAAAGGAAGAATGGCCAGAGGCCACTTACAGAACCATCGACCAAAATGGCGACCGTGAGGGAAGTTCCAGATGCTCCACAGCAACAGGCAGGGCTGCAGTCAGAGAGGGAGAAGGGGGCGTGGCCAGCACGGGACGCGCGCGAGGCCGGGCCACGCCCCCCTCTCCCCTCCACAGAGCTCCGCAGTGGCACCAGCGAAGGCAGGAGGCGGGGAGCGGTGACGCGTCGTCACTCCGGCCCCGCCCCCCCCAGTCTGCGTGAGGGGAGACATGGCAACTGTGAAATCACCTCAGGGAAATGTGCTCAGAGCCGGCGCCGCAATAGCAAGGAGCGGTCGCCGGCCCGGCCAAAAGTAAAGAACACTCACACACACACACAAGGGAGAAAAACGGGAGGGACAAGTCCCGGCCCCGCCGACGGTCGGCCCCCGCCGCCCCCCCCTCCGAAGCACAGTAACATGGCGTGAGGTGAATACCTCCGCCATTAATAGTGATGAGGGGAAGAAGGCAGCCAGCACCGCACAGGCTGCAGCGCTTTCTAGTTAAAGTGACAGGCCACACACACACACACACTCAAGTATGCTGTCCTGTGAAAAATGAATAAACTAATAAATTAATAAAAAGACGAACACTCCCCCACCTATGGAAGGGGATCCTGGGAGGGCCATTGTATGAAAGTAAGGGACAGGGCATCCCAAACCGGGGTCACCAACCCGGTGTAACCGCCTACCCTCTCATATAGGGTCTCACGGTAGAGCATAGCTCATGAGCACCTAAGGTGCTGAAATACCCTCGCCTGGACCCTCAGCCGAGGCTGGGAGGCATATGGATTTCTCGGGAAAAAGGTCCAAACGGAAATAAATAGCGGGCCGGGAGTCATCCCGGCTACCTGAAATCCCCCTGTGCAAGGAGGAGCCATCATCTTCTGACTTGCTCGCCGTCTGCAGAGATGGAAAACTGGGTGATGAGTGGGAGGTCCCAGGTATTTATGGATCAGGGAGGGGCTTTCTTTTTTGCTATCATCTCTGCAGGAACGCCCCTTCAGGTCGGTATTACCCCACGTGTTATGGTTATCTTGAAGCGGGGTGTGTGACATACTTAGAATATCCTTGCCTGAACTGTATCCAGATCCATTCCTAAGAATAGTCACCAAGGAGGGGGACAGTGAAGACTTGGGGGTGATTGATCACCCATCCAAATGACTACAGGGTGGACACCACCAGCCAAGTATCCACTTCTGTCTGATGTAGAGATTGGGAGGTGATGAGAATGTCGTCCAGATAAGGCAGCACGCGGACACCCTGATACCTGAGCAGAGACATCACGCCAGCCAGCACCTTGGTGAACACCCTGGGAGCCGAGGTGAGACCGAATGGCAATGCCACAAATTGGTAGTGTTGATCCTCCAGAGCGAACCTGAAGAACCTTTAATGACCTGGAAATTCAGGAATATGAAGGTAAGCATCCTTGATGTTCACAGAAGTCATGAAATCCCCTGGGCGCAGGGAACTGATGGCAGAGCGCAGAGTTTCCATGCAAAAGCGCCTGCTCCTGACAAATTTGTTGAGGATCTTTAAGTCCAGGATGGGCCTGACTGAACCATCTTTTTTTGGGAATGAAAAGATTGGAATAGAAGCCCTTGCCCTTTTCTCTTAAAGGGACCTTGCAGATGACCCCCAGCTCCAGGAGGCCTTGCACTGCCTGCACTAGCTACTGAGCTGACACAGGGTCCTGGGGAATCCGGGATCTGATGAATCTTGGGGGCAGCAACCTTCAACTTGTAACCGGAGGACACTACCTCCTGAATCCACCGGTCGGAAACATGAAGCCTCCAGACGTGAGCGAAGTGCTGAAGCCGTCCCCCCACCCGGATGGGTGAGGGCGCCCCATCATGCCTGAGGGGGCTTGGGAGAGGATTTTGCCTTGGGGCCCCAGGAGGAGCCAGGACGCCCACGTCCTCTGCCCCTACCCCAGAAATCTCCCCGGGCCCCAGTGAAGGAAACCCCCCTCCCTTGTCTAGCACCACGGTAGAAGGAGGAGAAGGAGCCCTGACCCCGAAAGGGCCGAGATTGCCGCCTGCGCTGGGGTAACCTGCCTCCCTTAGCAAAAATATCCAGGCGGCCCCCAAACAGGCGCAGTCCTTTGAAGGGAAAACCAGTGAGGGCCTTCTTGGCAGCGTTGTCAGCAGCCCACTGGCGCAGCCAAACCGAGCGGTGTATAGCCACCACAAGGGCAGATGTCCTGGCACACATTCTAATGGTGTCATCCAGGGCAGAGAGGACAAAATTTACAAAAACATCACAACTGGAGAGTGCATTGAACACCTCACAAGGCAAGTCATCAGGGGTACCATCAAGAATATTTCTGATAAGGGTTCTAGTGGCCACAGCGGTAATGGCAGAAGCACAGACCGGACGCAGCGCTGTCCCCGCACATGCAAAGGCATGGGACGCCAGCTGGTCAATGCGCTGGTCCTCAGCATCCCGCAGTGTAGTAGAGTCAGGGGAATGCATGACAGAAGTGTTAGATAACCCTAGGACCGGGGCATCCACCTCGGGAGGGGATGACCAACACTTCACCACATCAGCAGGAAAGGGATACTTCCTATCCCAACTTTTAGGTACCCCGGGAAGTCTACTGGGGCACTTCCATTCCTTGAGGACAAGGTTATTGAAATGGGCTTGCTCGGGAAATTCCAAACGTGATTTAGCTGTATGGAAGAGCTCCCCCCTTTGCCTGGGAGCCGCAACAGGGGGAGAAATGGACAGAACCTCAAAAATCTGGGTCAGCAATCTGTCAGTGTCATCCGGGGACCAGGGGTCAGAACCAGAATCGTCATGACCCCTTGGCCTCTCATCAGATGACCCTGTGTCAGAGAAAAGCTCCCCTTCATCTGAAGGGGTATAGCCACAGACCCCAAAACTCCTCAGTTTCCATAGGGAAAAGAGTGACATTAGGCGTTAAGTGACGCTTTTTAGCAGGGGCCTTACGCGCCAAGGTCTTGGCAATCAACTGCACAACAGTAGCCAGTCTAGAAGACACATCAGGCTGAGAATCCCCACTTGTATGCAACTCAGTAGGAGTGAGATTTAAGCTTGGGGGGGTAGGTGAAGTAATACGAGGTGCTGGCCCAGCCACTGGAAGGCCAGATTGCAGTGCAAGCACCTGCTCAGCACAGGCTACACAGACCCGCGCCTTGTCAGCGTCAACATGAGGCTGCCCACACGCTACACACAGCCGAGCTTGTCCCGAAGGAACCCCGGTTACATTATCCTGAGATGCCTCCATATGGTGATTATAGCGGCGCTATAGGCCGATAGGGAATAACGCAATAAAGCAACCCTGGATGTCCCAATAGCCCGCTAGGGAGTGGGAGTAATTACACTAGGCCTATACAAGTTAGCAAACTAAAAGAGGGCCGGGAGAAGTCAATGGATTCGCCCGCCTGAAAGAAATAATAAAAAAGGGGGCTGTAAGCAGACAGTAATAAAAATGAGATAATAAAGCGGACCGCGGTAGGTAGGGGTCCTACATGTGCGGGGGTCGCGCATAAGCCAACCAAGCAGACAAGATGGCGTCGGCAAACCTCGAGGGGCGGGCTGGTATCAGCAATTTCCAGCTGGAAATGTAAACTTGGAACATCGGAATGAAGTGGAGCTGCCATAGGGGCAGTAAGCCCAGAGGGAGCGGACCCTGAGGATTCCATGGAGGGAAATAACTCCGGGAGTGGCAGCTGCCTCCTCAATATGGAAAGTACCACCACTGTGGTGCATTCTGAGCAGATAGAATAGAGTAGAATATTCTTAACTAACCATACCAATAGTACACAAAAATATAAAATAAAAGGTCCGACCAGATACACAGCTAAGATGCATGGAGGAAGGCAGTGCAGAGTGGCACGGGAGCCCCAGGTCAAACTGCGACTGAGGTGACCTGGAATGTGGTTGCCAACAGACACTGGTGGAGGGGCGGGCAGCGGTTGGCGAGGTGCAACTAGAGGCCCAAGGTGGTGCGGGCAGAAGCCCGTGGAGAGGCAGCCGCAGTATCCAGCTGCCGGAGGTCTGATGAGCCACAGAAGCGAGCGCGGTATGCCCGTGAAAATGCAGCTTCAGAAGAGGGAGGTGCGGCGGCAGGCACTGACAAGCCTGAGCCACACCAATAGCCCTTAGCCACCGGAAGAGAGCCCTGACCCGGAAGGCCCTTCCTGCTAGAGGGGAGGCCATGCTCTAGCCTTGCCTCTCAACCAATGGCAGAGATCCTCCTTCCCCTGGTGCAAATTTTGAAAGAGCCCCGTGCACAAACTCCTATGTAACTGCTTACAACAATAAAAAAAAATACAATTCCAATGTTACCTAGAAATGGAAAGGAACAGGAAAAAAACCTGCAGCTCGGTATCCTGAACATAAATTAGAAGAAGTGAGCTTTATAGGGAAGTGCTGGGAGTAATGGTTACCTAGAACAGTGTGAAGAAACCTCTGGAATAGAATAAAAAAAATATATCCAAATATTTGGAGTGACTACATTATGTGGTAGTATCCCCGATAATGGGTTTGTCCCAAGCCTCTAGAGCAAAGATTTGGTGTATCCTGAAAGGCACACCAGGGAGAATCTTACAAATTGACTTTCTATTAACACTGCTTTAGCCAAAGAAGTTGACCGAAGTTGCCTAGAGATGCTGGGCCCACTTTAAAGTTACCGTAATCTCTTGAGTAAAAGCAAACCATTCAAGGTAGAAGACTACTGAAGCCAAGAATAGGCAGGACTTTCAGACATTTGCCTACAGAACTCATTGATGTTGAAGGTTTATTCAAGAGGTACAATGACTACAAATACTTAGGCATGTCTATCAGGCCACCACTATGACTTTTCAATAGTTTGGTCAAACTGGCATGATTAAAAGGCTTGGGCAGGAAAGGGTGTCTACGAATACATAAGCATACAAATGGGGCTTTTACACGTAATATGATTTATTAAATAAAAAAGGTACATTCTTTATTACAAAAAAAATAGTAAATCATTTTAATAGATTTATTTTTTGCTTCACCCCAAAATATTGCGAATATGCAAAAAATGACAAACAAAACATTTCATGTTAAAGCCCAGACTGCTGAAAAAAAAACAAATAAAAACATTCCTGGGATATCTCCGGAAATCACAGTTAAAAATGTATAGCGCAAAATAGGGAAAAATGGTCTGGCAACAAAATCTCTAGGTAGGCTGGCAGTTAAAGGGTTAAAGCCCCCTTATCGCAATTAGTGATATAATCTATTTGAGAGGGCTTAACCCCTTGTAGATATTGTTGAATAGCAGCATATGATGCGCTCCGGAACTGCATGGGAGATGCCATCTTGCTTTACATTACATGAGAGCCCTGCTTCTAGAAAAAAAAAATAGTCACACTGTCAAAATTGCCTCGAATTTCTGTGCAATTATCCATAATTTGTAGCCAGACGTAACAAGCCACCTGCTGTTCTGATTCACCAGAGTGTGTGTTTAGTATGACAAACATGCTGGTTCATGTTTCTGAGGCATACATCTCTCTGTTTGGTGTGGGTTGCTGCTGGCACAGCCACCCCCCCATGATCATGTGTAAGCAAAACAGTCAGATGCATAGCAAAGATGGCTGCTTCCATGCAGTTCGGGAACACAACAACTACATACTAAACTACAACATCTGCAAAAAGTTAAGCCCTCTCACGCAGCTTACTCCACTGATCATCGGGGACAGAATTTACGGGAGCAATTTACTAAACTTTCTTTTTTTGACTGGAAATTAACTCTACGGACACAATACTTTCTGCAATGTATCAAGGGGGGTTCTCTCATTAGGGTCATTATTTCCATTTATACGCTTTTCAGGTAACTAGCAATAAAAAGGTGGGCAGCAAACGTAAGTCAAAACTTCAACCCAGGCAAAAATATGGAATATAAAACAATCTGCTGAAACAAGCATGTGGCCACATTAGTATTGTGATGAACCATGACATTAAATATTACTATTAAATATTAAGTGTATTGGTAAAAAAAAGGATTACCCATGTCCAAATGGAGAGATGAAGTAGAAGCAGCAGTGGACTCTATTATCGATAATGTGGCGCCTGTTCAGGCCACTTTCATCATGCAGGTAGCGCTCAAACTGATTATCTATGTACTGGATGATTGTTTTGAAACTATATAAGAAGAAAAGACAGTTATTTTGTTAAATAAAACATAATTAATCTTCAGCGCTTCAACTACTATAACACAGATCTAAGAAGTTTTCTTTAATATTAACTATGACAATGTTGTGCAAAATTATTTTTGCAGCTATTGTTGGTTTACTGCAGACACATTGCTCCATACAGAGTTCACTTATAGCTGCATGCAACTTTGCTTATGCTTGTTCTACATTTCTTTAGAGATTAAAAATCTAATATTCCCATATCTAGTACAATGGAGATTGTAATATACTGTAAAGAAAAATACAATTCTGTGATTACTCAACTGTAGAATTGGCATTATAAGTATACAGCACGTCCTGTTCCAGAATATTCCTTACACATGGGTAATACATCCACAAGATGGCGCTGGACTGCAGAAAACAACTTGTGGCTCCTCCCGGCCCCATACAAACCAGGGACCTCCCACAAATTCCCCAGTATTGACAAGCAGTTACACAAGAATCCGGGAGAAACAATAATAACAAAAATCCAAAATGGACATTTGAACAATCACCATACAGAGGTAACTAGAAAAATACAATCCTGTGATTACTCACCTGTAGAATTGGTATTATATGTATACAGCACGTCCTGTTCCAGAATATTCCTTACTCCTGGGTAATACATCCACAATATGGCGCTGGACTGCAGAAAACAGCTTGTGGCTCCACCCGGCCCCATATAAGTCAGGGACCTCCCACAAATTCCCCAGTATTGACAAGCAGTTAACAAGAAGCTGGGAGAACAATAATAACATGAATTCAAAAATGAACATATGAACAATCACCATACAGAGGTAACTAAGAATAATGATAACAAGGGTGGGATGGAACAGGACGTGCTGCATACATATAATACCAATTCTACAGGTGAGTAATCACAGAATTGTATTCTAAGTATACAGCACGTCCTGTTCCAGAATATTCCTTAGCAGTGTCCGTAAGGTAGGTTGGGATCCCCAAAAAGGTAACAGCGGGCAGTTTAAACTACTGCTGCCTGCAGAACCTTGCGACCAAAAGCAGCATCAGCTGAGGCCCGAACATCAACCTTGTAAAACTTAGAAAAAATACCATTTTGTGAATACTCACCTTGTAAAATGGGTATTATAAGTATGTCACACACCCCGCTTCAAGAATCCATAACATGTGGGTAATATCGTCCTGAAGAGGCATTCCTGCAGAGATGATAGTAAAAGAAAGCCCCTCCCTGATCCATAAATACCTGGGACCTCCCACTCATCACCCAGTATACAGAAGCAGTAAGATAAGGGACCAGGAAGAGGCAAATATAAAACGCAACCACGCAAAGTTCACAAAATAGAGGATCCTGAATACAGAAAAGGGCGGGTGAAGCGGGGTGTGTGACACACTTATAATACCCATTTTACAAGGTGAGTATTCACAAAATGGTATTATTCTAAGTATGTCACACACCCCGCTTCAAGAATCCATAACATGTGGGACATCCAACAGCAGTGTCCAGAAACAAGGGCGGGGATCCAAAACTAGGCAACAATGCACAACTTCAAACCACTGCAGCTTGCAAAACTTTGCGTCCAAAGACAGCATCCGCGGACGCCCAAACATCAACCTTGTAAAACTTGGAAAAAGTGTGAACAGACGACCAGGTAGCGGCCTTACAAACTTGCTCAACAGAAGCCTGGTGCTGAAAAGCCCAAGACGCTCCAACCGCACGAGTAGAATGAGCAGTAACACGAAAAGGGGGACTCCTCCCCTTGGCAGAATAGGCCCCAATGATGGCCTGACGAATCCATGAACTAATGGAAGATTTGGCAGGAGCCAAACCTTTCCTAGGCCCGGAGGGCACCACAAAAAAGGCGTCCGTCTTACGAAAGGAAGACGTAACCTCAAGATAATGTTCCACAACACGAACTACATCCAAGGAATGCAACGCCCTTTCCTTGTCGTTGCTAGGATTAGGGCATAGAGAAGGCAGAACTATGTCCTGATTCAGATGAAAAGCCGAGACCACCTAAGGAAGAAAATCCGGCTTGAAACGAAAGACAACCTTGTCCTGATGCTTCTCAAAGTATGGAGCTTTAATGGATAAAGCTGCCAACTCAGAAACACGCCTAGCCGAAGTGATAGCCACCAAAAAGGCCACCTTTTGAGTAAGCGAAGACAAGGCAACCTCATTCAAGGGCTCAAACGGAGGACCCTGAAGAGCAGAGAGAACAAGATTCAAATCCCAAACTGGAACCAAGGGCTTCCTAGGTGGACGTACATGCGTGACTCCTTGGAAAAAGGTCCTGACTAAAGGATGAAGTGCAAAGGACCTTTGGAAAAACACCGCCAGGGCAGAAACCTGCCCTTTCAAGGTACTAATTTGGAGCCCCAGATCCAAACCATGTTGAAGAAACTCCAGAATCCTAGGAATGGAAAACTCACGACAAGAGAAAGACCTACCTTCACACCAATCAATATAGGACCTCCAGGTCCTATAGTAAACAGAAGAGGAAGACCGCTTCCTGGCGCTGATAAGAGTTTGAATCACCGCGTCAGAAAGACCTTCGTCTTTTAAGATGGCGGTTTCAGCAGCCACGCCGTCAAAGCCAGCGATGGTAAATTGGGATAGCGTAGCCGACCCTGGGTGAGCAGGTCCGGCAGTAGAGGCAGAGCGAACTGATCCTCTGCCAGCCTTACAAGATCTGCGAACCAAACGCGCCTTGGCCACCTCGGGGCCACGAGAATCGCCGACGCGCCTTCCAAGGCCAGTTTGCGCACCACTCTGGCTAGCATTGGAAACGGAGGGAACAGATAAAGGAATCCCAGATCCCTCCAGGACAGAGACATGGCATCCACCGCCAGAGCCAGAGGATCCTGCGAGAGAGACACAAAGACTGGAAGCTTGTGATTGTGACGAGAGGCAAAGAGATCCACCGCTGGGATCCCCCACCTGCGACATATCAAACGAAACACCCTGGGACTGAGAGACCACTCCCCCTGACGAGAGGAGGCCCTGCTCAGCAAGTCCGCCTCCGTGTTCTCCACTCCCGGAATGTAGACTGCTGAGATACACGGGACGTGGGTCTCCGCCCAGTCCAGAATCAAAGACACTTCCCTGAGGGCACCCCTGCTGCGAGTCCCCCCTTGGTGATTGATGTAAGCAACCGCCGTCCTGTTGTCCGACCGGACCTGAACAGGCAGGCCTCTCAACTGAAGAGTCAAACGAAACAGAACCAACCTGATGGCTCTCAACTCCAGAATATTGATGGGCTCGTGAGCCTCCTGAGGACTCCACAGACCCTGAAAATGGAGGTCCTTCCAAACACCCCCCCAACCTGACAGACTGGCATCCGTGGTCACCGTTTCCCAACGTGGAGCCAGGAAGGATCTGCCTTTCGACAGATTGACAGACCCCAGCCACCATTGTAGGGAACGACGAACTCGGGGAGTCAACCGGAAGGACCGGTCCAATGACGACTGCGACCTGTCCCAAACCGTCAACAGATGCAGCTGAAAAGCCCTCGTATGGAACTGCGCAAAGGGAACTGCCTCGAATGAGGCCACCATTAGCCCCACCAGCCTCATCCCTAGCCGGATGGTCGGATGAGGAGCCAACAAGAGAAGCTGAACTAACTCCTGAATCAAAAGAATCTTGGCCTGGGGCAGAAACACCCTGGCCTGCGAGGTGTCCAGAGACATCCCCAGAAAAGTCACAACTCTGGACGGACAAAGAGAAGACTTGGGGTGGTTGATCACCCAACCGAACCTCTCCAGAGTGGACACCACCACTCCGGTGTCCAACTCCGCTTGGATGAAAGAAGAGGCCATGATCAGTAGATCGTCCAGATAGGGCACAATGCGGATACCCTGAACTCTGAGCAGTGCCATCACCCCCGCTAGCACCTTGGTGAAAACCCGAGGGGCCGAGGTGAGACCGAAAGGAAGTGCCACAAACTGAAAGTGCCGATCCTCCACCACAAACCTGAGAAACCGCTGATGTGCTGGAAAAACCGGAACGTGTAGATAAGCATCCTTGATGTCTATGGACGTCAGAAAGTCTCCCTGACGAAGAGAGTGAATGGCCGAGCGCAGCGTTTCCATGCGGAATTTGCGCGGCCGAATGAACCTGTTGAGAAACTTCAGATCCAAGATAGGACGGACCGACCCGTCCTTCTTGGGAACCGTGAACAAATTGGAATAGAAGCCCCTGCCCTGTTCCGAGGGGGGCACTGGGCAAATGACAGCCATGTCCAGAAGATTCTGTACTGCCACCAGGAGCCCCTGCGCCACCAGAGGCTCCGAAGGCATCCGAGACCTGAAGAACCTGGAGGGGGGGCGGAGCTCGAACTCTAGCTTGTAACCGGAAGACACCACTTCCCGGATCCATCTGTCCGAGACTTCTTGATCCCAGATCTGGGAGAAGTGTCTCAGCCGTCCCCCCACCCGCAAGGGTGAGGGCGCCCCCTCATTGCTGAGCTGGCTTAACAGCCGGTTTGGGCTTAGAGCCCCAACTGTATCCAGAACGGGCACGTCCTCTGCCCCTGTTTCCGGAATCTCCTCTGGAAGAGGGAAATGCAGAGCCTCTGCCAGATCTGGCTCCACGAAAGGAAGTTGTAAAGGCAGGCGCCCCCCGAAAGGGACGGCGCTGCTTCTTACGTTGAGGCAACCTACCACCCTTGGTGACGGAGTCCAAAGTTTCACCAAAGAGCCTCAAGCCAACAAAGGGTAAAGCCGTCAGAGACTTTGACATAAAATCGGCCGCCCACTGGCGCAGCCACACCGACCGCCGAATGGTCACCAACAAAGCCGAAGTCCTACCACACATCATCAAGGCGTCATCCAAGGCTGTTAATACAAAGGATAAAAACAACTCACACCGTTTGAGACTAAGGAACTCGGCACTACCAGGTCGAAGCCCGGAAGAGGTCAACAAGTCCCTGACCACAGACCTGGCAGCCAACACCATAAGCTCTGAGGCGCACACAGGCCGTATGGCTGACCCAATGCTAGCAAAGCCATGACAAGCCATTTGATCAATACGTTTATCCTCCCCATCCTTAAGTGTGGAACAATCCGGTCTATTTAAAACCGAGGAATTAGACAATCCCAAAACCGGAGCATCGACCTCGGGTGGGGAAGCCCAGCGCTTAACCGCCTCCGAAGGGAAGGGATATTTCTTATCCCACCCTTGAGGGATACCAGGGAGCCTAGCCGGCCTGTCCCATTCCTTGTCAATGATTTTGTCAAAGTGCCGTTGCGTAGGAAACTCCAAGCGCGGCCTGGACTCTTCAAACAACTCACCCTCCTGTTGCGACGCCACCTCGGGGGGGGAGATATTCAGAACCTCCAACATCAGCGCCAGGGCGTGAGAAGAATCCGAGGATCTCCCAAACTCACTAAACTCCGCATCAGCGCCAGCAGACTGCTCATCGTCCGAGACCTCTGAACCCTCAGAAACTTCGCCTTCCTCTAGCCCAGAATAATCAGACCAATCCAGATTATTAAACTCATCCAGAACATCAACCGGCGCAGCCGGAGACAAATGCTTCCTCTTAGCCGGAGCCTTACGGGCGACCGAACTGGAAACAATTCTCTCAAGGTTGGCCAATCTGGCGCACATCTCAGATTGCAGATCCCTGCCCATGACAACATCACACGGAGCGCGTGTCAGGATGGGAGGTTGAGATGACTCGGCCGGCGGTGCTGACCCAGACGCCTGGGGTCCGGACTGCCGCGCAATAGTTTGCTGTGCACAAGGAATACAAAGCAGTACATCGTCCCCAGAAATGGATGCACCACACAACATGCATCTTTTGGGATGCCCCGAAGGGGTCCCAGCCCCAGTATCCGGGGATGCCTCCATAATGGTGAACTTTTAGTAGTCTCAAAGACCCAGGGAATTACGCTAGTAAGCAACCCGGGATGCCCCTTTAATGTCCCGAGTGGGAGGATTTATAACAAACAATGAACCCAGGGATCTAGGACCGGGAGAGAACCCCCTAAATACTAAGGAAGATCCTCCTGATAACACCGCCTAGAATGAGAAAACCGCAGAAAGGACCCAATAAATGTCACAATAGGACAATATAGGGAAAAACTATAATAAATAAGTAAATAAGGCCCCAGGGCCACTCACGAATCCTTATGGCGTGGAACAATGGCGCCTCACAGAACCGACGAGAGATGCAGGCAGAAGGAAGAAGGGGGCGTGGCAGCGCGGACCGCGCGAAGATAAGGTACCGCCCTAAGCCGCCCACAGAAAAGGAGCCTAAAGCTCCGCATCGGCGCCGCCATAGTCAAACAGCCGGAGCGGGGGGCGGAGCCGCGGCGACGCGCGAAGGCCCGGCCCCGCCCTCCCCCCCCGACGCGGACGAAGAAGAGGACAATGGCGCCTCACTCCCTAGCTAAATAACACAGAGACAAAGTAACGAAGCAGGCGGGGGTGACCGCCGCAACCGGCGGAGCCCCCGTCCAGCCCAGAAGACACAGACAGCGGAGAGCCGGCCGCGGCAGCCCCGCCCCCTGACAGCGCGTGAGGGGAAGCTCCCCTCACAGAGGACAAAAACACCAGCACCCCGGCCGTAATGGCGGCCGCGGTGCCGAGCCCAGTAACAGAAAGCACATAAAAAACACACACACACACTCCTTATGAAAATAAAGACTGACAACTACCCGTAGGAGGAGACCCCCCCAACCCCTACTGTTTTGACCAGGGAAGACTAAGGGGACCCCCCAGGTGTCAGTACCAAGGGACGGGGCATCCCAAACCGGGATCACCAACCCGGCGTCACCGCCTACCCTCTTATTTAGGGTCTCACGGGGGAGCTCTGCTCCTAGGCACCAGAGGTGCCAGTATACCCTCGCTCGGGCCCGCAGCCAAGACTGAGGAGGCATGTATCTTGAACTAACAGGGAAAGAAGGAAGCCTGAGCGGAAATAATCCAAAAAACAGGCCGGGAGTTACCCCGGCTACCTGAAATCCCCCTATGCAAGGAGGAGACATCATCTTCTGACTTGCTCGCCGTCTTGCAGAGATGGAAAACTGGGTGATGAGTGGGAGGTCCCAGGTATTTATGGATCAGGGAGGGGCTTTCTTTTACTATCATCTCTGCAGGAACGCCTCTTCAGGACGATATTACC
The DNA here is from genome assembly GCA_027917425.1 of Gastrophryne carolinensis. NCBI lineage: Eukaryota > Metazoa > Chordata > Amphibia > Anura > Microhylidae > Gastrophryne > Gastrophryne carolinensis. The sequence goes on along the minus strand of CM051234.1, from coordinate 472,973,502 downwards.
CACATGTTATGGATTCTTGAAGCGGGGTGTGTGACATACTTAGAATAGTACGAACAGAAGACCAAGTATCGGCCTTGCAAACTTTTTCAACAGAAGCTTGGTGCTGAAAAGCCCAAGAGGCACCAATAGCACGAGTAGAATGAGCAGTAAGGCGGAAGGGAGGCTCCTTCCCCTTAGCAGAATAGGCCTGTACCACAGCCTGGCGGATTCACTTGCTGATAGTGGACTTAGCTGGAGCCAGACCCTTCTTAGGTCCAGACGTGAGCACAAAAAGAGCATCAGTCTTCCTGAAGGATTCAGTAGCCACCAAATAGAACTTCAGAGTCCTGACCACATCCAGAGAGTGTAAAACCCACTCCTTAGGGTTACTAGGATTAGGGCATAGAGAAGGCAAAACAATGTCCTGATTGAGATGAAAAGCAGACACAACCTTAGGCAGACCTTGTCCTGGTGTCTCTCAAAGTAAGGGGGTTTGATGGAAAGCGCCGCCAACTCAGAAACACGACTAACAGGAGTGATAGCCACCAAAAAGACTACATTAAGTGTAAGAATGGACAAAGGGGCCCCCTGCAAGGGCTCGAAGGGAGACCCCTGCAGGGCAGATAAGACCAAGTTCAAGTCCCAGACTGGTAACATAGGCCTACGTGGAGGACGCACGTGAGTAACCCCCTGGAAGAAGGTCTTGACCAGACGATGGTGAGCAAAGGATCTTTGGAAGAAAATGGCCAAAGCAGAAACATGACCTTTAAGGGTACTAAGTTGAAGACCCAAATCCAAACCATGTTGCAGGAATTCCAAAATCCTAGGGATAGAAAACACCCTACAGGAAACGACTCACACCAGTCAATGTAAGCATGCCAGACCCTATAGTAGATGGATGACGAGGACTTCTTCCTAGCCCAAATCATGGTATTAACAACAGAGGCAGGCAGCCCCTTTCCCATCAAGATGGAGGCTTCAGCAGCCAGGCCGTTAAAGCCAGCATTTGTAAATTGGGATGGCGTAGCTGCCCCTGAGTGAGCAGGTCTGGATGCTTGGGCAGAGCATACTAATCTACTGCCAGCTGCACGACGTCTGCGAACCACACCCTTCTTGGCCAACAGGGGGCCACCAGAATGGTTGGCACCCCTTCCTGAGCAATCTTGGGCAGCACCTTGCCCAGCAGAGGAAAAGGAGGGAACACAGAGAAGCTGAAAGCTCTTCCAAGACATTGCTAGTGCAGCCATGGCCAAGGCCAGGGGTTCCTGGGACAGAGAGACAAAGACTGGAAGCTTGTGACTGTGACGGGACGCAAACAGATCCACATCTGGCTGACCCCAGCGGTGGCACAGGGAGCGAAACACCCTGCTGCTGAGGGACCATTCTCCCAGACGAGAGGTCCCCCTGCTGAGGGAGTCTGCCTCCAGATTCTCCAACCCCCGGGATGTACACAGCCGAGATGCAGGGAACATTCTCCTCCGCCCAAGACAGTATCAGGGACACTTCCTTGAGGGCCCTTTTGCTCCGGGTCCCTCCCTGATGATTGATGTAGGCAATCGCCGTCTGGTTATCCGAGCGGACCTGAACTGCCCGACTCCGAAGGTGTTGAGTCAATTGGGCGAGAACCAACCTTATTGTCCTCAATTCCAAAATGTTGATAGGGGTGTGGGTCTCCTGAGGGCCCCACTGACCCTGGAATTTCAGGGATTTCCAGAAGCCCCCCCAACCTGTCAGACTGGCATCTGTGGTGACTGTCTCCCAGCACGGGGCCAGAAAGGATCTGCCCACCAACAGGTTTGAGTCCAGCCACCACGAGAGAGACCGTTTGGCCAGAGAGGACAGAACCAACACCTGATCCAGGGACCGAGGGTCCCGATCCCAAACTGACAAGAGGTGAAGTTGAAGAGGTCTCATGTGAAACTGAGCGTATGGGACCGCCTCGAAGCAAGACACCATCAGGTCCACCAGCTGCATACCCTACCGGATGGAGGGATGAGGGCAAGACATAAGGAACCTGGCTTGGACCTGAAGACCCTCCACCTTCTGCTGAGGGAGAAAAATCTTGACCTGAGAGGTATCCAGAGTCATGCCCAGAAAGGACCTCACCATTGACGGTGACAGGAAAGACCAGCCGAAGGACTCCAGTGTGGACACCACCAACTGAGTATCCAGCACGGCCTGCTGGAGAGGATGAGAATGTCGTCTAAGTAAGGAAGGATGCGAATGCCCTGAGATCTCAGCAGAGCCAGTACACCCGCCAGTACCTTGGTAAATACCCTGGGAGCCGAGGTGATACCGAAAGGCAGAGCCACAAATTGGTAGTGCTGATCCTCCAGACCGAACCTGAGGAATCTCTGATGACCTGGAAAGATTGGTACATGAAGGTAAGCGTCCTTGATGTCTACAGAGGTCATGAGGTCCCCTGGGCGTAGTGAATTGACAGCTGAGCGCAGAGTCTCCATGCGAAAGTGTTTGAATCTGACAAATTTGTTGAGGCACTTTAAATCCAGGATAGGTCTGAGGGACCCATCCTTTTTTGGGGACAGTGAAAAGACTGGAATAGAAGCCTCTGCCCCTTTCCCTGAAAGGCACCAGGCAGATGACCCCCAACTCCAGAAGGTTTTGAACAGCAAGGCACAGACCCTGAGCTGACAGGGGGTTTTGAGCCATTCAGGATTTGACAAATCTCAGGGGTGGCCAGGCTGCAAACTCTATCTTGTAACTGGGAGGACACTACCTCCTGAATCCACCGGTCTGAGACGTGAAGCCTCCAGACGTGAGCAAAGAGCAAAAGCCGTCCCCCCACCCGGATGGGTGAGGGCGCCCCTTCATGCCTGAGGGGGCTTGGGGGAGGACTTTGGCTTGGAACCCCAGGAGGGGCCGGGGCGGCCACGTCCCCTGCCCCAATGGTCTCCGCGAGCCCCAGCAAAGGAGACTCCTCGACCAGTTCTGGAACCACGGAAGGAAGGGAGAAAGGCACCCATCCCCCAAAAGGACCGGGACAGCCTCCCACGTTGAGGTAACCTACCTCCCCTGGCAAACAAATCCAAGCGTTCCCCAAACAGGCGCAGCCCCTTAAAGGGAAAACCAGTGAGAGCCTTCTTAGTAGCATTATCAGCTACCCACTGACGCAGCCAAACACAGCGGCGTATAGCCACCAAAAGGGCAGATGTCCTTCCACACATTCTAATGGTATCATCCATGGCAGAAAGAACATATGCAACAAATTCATAGCAAAGCAGGAGAGATCTATACTCTTCTCCTCCCGCGTCATCAGAGGCCCCATCTAAGAGACTCTTAAGCAGCCCTTTAATAGCAACAGCAGTAATAGCAGAGGCACTAACCGGCCGCAGCGCGGTCCCCACACAGGCAAAAGCATGACAAGCCAGCTGGTCCTCACCATCCCGCAGAGTAGTAGTGTCAGGAGAATGCATGACAGATGTATTAGACAGCCCCAGAACGGGCGCGTCCACCTCGGGAGGGCATGACCAACGCTTAATCACATCAGCAGGAAAGGGATACCTCTTGTCCCAACTCTTGGGCACATCAGGGAGCTAACTAGGCCGTTCCCATTCTTTGAGAACCAGATTATTAAAGTGAGTCTGCTCCGGAAACTCCAAGCATGGTTTAACCATATGGAAAAGCTCACCCTGCTGCTGCGGAGCCACTGCAGGAGGGGAAATACAAAGCACTTCAAAAATGTGAGACTAAAGCCTGTCAGTGTCATCTGAGGACCATGGGTCTTCTCCAAAGGGAGACCCAGTACCACCATAAACCTAAGGCTGTTCCTAAGATGATTCTGAATCAGAGAATAACTCCCCCTCCTCAAGGGGGGAATAACCAGCAATGTCAAAAAAAATCCTCATCCTTAACAGGGAAGAGTGAAACAGTGGGTGACAAATGCCGCTTCTTAGCAGAAGCCTTATGCAGGGCAGATCCAGCAATATGTTTCTCAATGCTGGCCACCCGTGCAGCCAAATCAGGTTGAGACTCCCTGCTAGTATGCCCCTCACTGGGGGTCAGATGTAAGTGTAGGGGGGTAGGCGAAGCCAGAGGGGGGCGCAGCACCAGGCCCAGACACAGACAACCCAGACTGCAGCGCAACACCTGCTGAGCGCAGGGTACACACACCCTGACATCATCACTTATAGGGGATACCCCACACGCAACACATAGCCAGGATTGCCCCGAAGGAACCCCAAGCACATTATCCCCAGAAGCCTCCATATGGTGATTTGAGTGGCACAACAGGCCAGTAGGGGTTAACGCTAAAGAGCTATCTGGGATGCCCCAAGGACCCGCTAGGGAAGTCCCTAGTTTCTAGGGAAGAAAAAAAACACCCCGCAGGGGTTACTCACGGACCACAGGGAACCAGCAGCGCATGCAGCTACAGCGAGGGTAAAATGGCTCCGCAGAGATCTCGAGGGGCGGGCCGTGTCGTCAAAATCATCATCCAGGGAGCCGCCCCCTCCGAAGAGCGCGAATCGCGCCCCACGTGACCCGGCCGGCCAATAGCGGCCCCGCAGCTATGAAGTAAATGTCGCCGCCGTCCGCGGAGCGCTGTACAAGCGTGCGGCGGCAGCGTACAGTGTGACAAAATAAAAGTACAAATCACCATATAAGCCCCGCTCACCTGCGCAACATAGAGAGCCATCTTCTATCTTCGCAGCCCAGACTGCAGATAGGAACTGGGGAACTTGTGGGAGGTCCCTGGTTTGTATGGAGCCAGGAGGAGCCACAAGTTGTTTTCTGCAGTCCAGCGCCATCTTGTGGATGTGTAAGGAATATTCTGGAACAGGATGTGCTTTATACTTGGAATAACAGTGATGCTGTGTATTGGACACTTCAGAGCTGGAATAGAGTAGGAGACAGCTGTGCTAACAGATGCTCATCCTTCTCCAGCAACAATATCAAACGGTAAACCTCAGGAAATGAGTCAGCTCAAACTAGACTTCCTGAAGAAATCCATACATTGTGTAGTAAAGGGCCAAAATAAAGTGAACCATCAGGCCAGGCTTTTTTTTTGGGGGGGGGGGATCACCATGCCTCCTCCCCAAGAGGCTTGTAAGCCAGATAACACACCGTCGGGCCAATCAATCGTGGCTGTCTGCTGTGTCTGAGAGCAGCAGCTTATGCCCCAGATGAGAAGAGACCCAGGGAGTCTCTCCCTGAAGTAGCTGAAGCAGATAAATTAACCTGGGACATCCCAATTTGGGGCCCTCAATTTAACATACAGGGGCAAGACAGAAGAGACACAGTAGGAAGGGCGATGAAGAGGCCTAACAAAATAGAAGTTGAAGCAGACCCAATGTAAAAAATGTCTTTAGGCTTGCTTAACCCCTTCCCCCAGATCATACTCACTTTAACATGCCCATTTGTTATACAATATACCCCAAAAACAGTTTACTATTCACCCCTCTATGATCCTGTGATTTGGCATCTGATACTTGAACCCCTCTCCTCCCCTTCTTTAAACTGGGGGATAGGGAATAAAGTAGACTAAAACCTTGAGGTACAACATGCGTCCAAACCCTCCAACACCACCCCAAGAGTATATTTCAACAGGACCAAACCCTGCACACCCAAGCTGGGTGAAAGCCCTCCTTGGGGCACCCCAACTTGGAAAACAGAAAAATTAGTGTTATACAAGTGGTGAGTTCTGATTAGACAAGAGCCCATACATGTCCCATGGAACGAGGAAAGTAAACTGGCATTCCTGCACGCTTCACACACAGGTGGGTGAAAATCCAGAGTTCAATTTCTCCTTCCATGACAGGCCCCTGGATAGACTGCTCTGCCCACCTCATATCCTCAGTGCTTTCCTGTACTTTCAGGAAAGAGACGTCTCCAGGGCACCGATGGAAAATCAGGAGCCCCAGGTAAGTGCCTTTAGCGGACTTAAATTTTGTGTTTGGCTCTCCTAATTATCAAAATTAATTATCAAAATAAAGGTTGTGGCACACTGATACAGAAATATTTGATACATAGTGTAAAATAGTCAGGGGTTCCAAAGTTCCACAGTCCGCCTACTCAACACGGACCCACAAAAGTAGGAATGGAGGATTGAACACCCTTAAAGCCAAATAGCATTCAAGAAGAAAGATTTTTAATGCTGTTAGTGACAACAGTAAAGTGTATATGCAGAACAAAAAAGCAATTATAATCAAAAAGAACACAAATATATAAGGTTGTGACCGCTTGATAATAGTTAAACCGGACCTTCACCATGATTTAATGAAAAGCCCAAACTCTTAAAAAACAATTCCTCAGCATCTAAAATTAATATATTTTACATGTTTAGTCACTAATTTATTATACTTTCCCCCACTGGGCTGCAACTCTGTTCGGGAATTTAGGATACGGGCGCCGCCATCTTGACTCAGAAGCATCACACTTACTGAGGAGAGGAGAGTGGGATAAGGTACAGGGGGGCGGGTTATAGCTGTGCTTTGCTCAGACAGAGCAGAGCTGGGGTCAGGGAAAGGTCAGCAGTCCCAGAATGCAGAGCAGCACAGTCACTTCCTGTTTGCAGGCACTTCCTGTTTGCAGGCTGCCTGCAAAAATGGCAGCTTCCATAAGCCGCCATCTTGGATGTTTAAAGGCTTATAAAATGCAGTAGATGCAGGTAGGATGATTTTTAATGTGAGCAATCTGTATGTACAGGGTGTGGGAAACATATAAGATAGACTCTTATTTAGAGTGAAGGTCCGCTTTAAATCACAGAATGCTGCAAACAGCACTGAGGGTCTCAGTGTCCATGTGGCTTTCTAGGGGATATATGAGAATCAATGAATAGACACAAGCCCAGTAATAAAGCAAAATGGGATTCCCTGGAAAGAAGTCAAGGGACGCCCCTCATACCATCCTGTCAAATGCCATAGAGAGTTTGATAAGCAAGAACACTTACAAGCGTAGACAGGCTGGATGGCTGCAGCACCAGGTGGATAGAAATAGTCCTAACGTTTCGGCAGTAAGCCTTCTTCACGAGGAGCGGTATTGAATAGTCAGCCAGGCAGATTTTTATATACAAGTAACTAAGCCTCCAGCGAATGGGTGAGGCCAGAGGGCGCGCTCGTCCGGGCGCGTACCTGTGACGTCACACCCGACGATTCCAGCCAAACCCGATCACTCACACCATGTCGATGGAATATTAGTGCCTCTGAAACAATAAAGGTAAACAGGATGTTTGCGCCGCAACGCGAAAGTGTGGTCTTCACAAAGATGGCCGCCGGTTTGTGCATTCATAGCAGTCAAAATAGTGGCTTCGTAATTTCCGCCTGCGCGTACTGATGCGTCAAGTCATTTCCGGATACCAAAAAGATGGCGGCGCCCGATGCGGCGACCGCTTTTACTAGCGTCGTAGCAGCAAGGATTGCGGTGCCCTGAACTACAATCGGACAATGATTGTAGAGGTAAGGTATGTATTTGTTTTTTTTTTATATTATCCCTGTCCTGCTTCAACTCCACAGGATTATTAAAACACTGACCAGCAGGCTCAGGAGGGAGGCTATAGAGATGAATCACTTGCAGGGGGCGTGCATGCGCAGTACTTACAGCAGCTGGGGGAGGAGGGAGCGTTCACCCCTGCTCTCTGTAGTTATGGTACGCAAGCGCAAGATTTTATATGCTGCCGGGAAGGCTTCAGCTCTCAGCTGTAAAAAAAAATGATGGCAATCATTTCATTCATCTGTCTATCCAAAAGATAGAAATATTATTTTATATTTACTAATTCCATTGCTTGCTTTTTTCTTTAAAGGGCATGCGTGTCACGGGGGAGGTTTATTAGGGTTGCCTATTTTCTCACTTTTGATCTGCTTTAAAAACTATTCCTGGCAGATTTGGTAAACAAAACACTCCAAAACTCACTTGCACTATCTGCATACGTGATACCGAATCATTCTCAGCAATTACATTTGCTGCAGCACCAACTCAAAAGGTGAGACACCACCTCAACTGGCATAACCCTGGCATAACCCCACAATGCACAGTGGCAGGAATCACAGAAGTCATTTTGTTTGTAAAGCTGACCACAGCAAAAGTTACAAAAAGGAAAATACATTTTTTATGTGCAGCAATCTAAATTTCCCTGGATACATATGAACACAAGGGTGTTGGTCTGGTTACAGTAGGGAAAGGAAAAAACTACTATTACCTGTGACTCAACCCCCCACAAAACAACAGCTATTTAAAATAAATCAAAATCCAGGACAGTGTTGCTGCTGGAACAGTAATATTATAGATCTATCTATATCTATCCATCTATAGATCTATCCCTTCCTCGCTTTATTATACTTAAAGAACACATGCAGCCACGAGGCAATCTGTGTGAGAGGATCCTTTACATAAATGTATGAGAAAGGAAAATGCTAACAAGGCTGTTGGCAGAAGCATCTGTTCTACATGAGCAACAGGAAGCTGGGCACCTTACAATAAATGCAGGGTAATGCACCCAGCAATGCACTGCTAAGGAAAGCACCACGCTCACATACAAACAAGAGACTGCTGCCCTACTCTGATCTACATTCACATCATGCACAAATGTAAAATTATAGTGATCTAAAAGCCATTATTATTATCCTGGCTGATTGGTAGAGCTAGGTTACAGAAATATTAAAAAAAAAAAAAAAGTAAAGCTCAAGAAATGGACTTCACACCACATACAAAATAAACAGCGCTAAGAGCTAACAAAAGACCCTTGGTTTATTTTCAGCTTTCTTGAACGTGCCTAGCTTTTCTGCTTTTTGCAGTATTTTAGTTTCCTGGGGCATCCAGCTGTTTCACGGGAAATGCCCTCACAAATCAGGTGCTTCCCACTGCATGATACAATAGCCCTAATGAAGCACATAAACATTTAACAGGAAGTGACCTCATGAACTGGAATGACCTCACTTCCTGCGTTGCTAACTTCATATTTATTTGTGTGACTATGACTTGCTATTAAGTGACTAATCACACAAAAAGCACAATGCCTTAGAAATACATTTTTAATCAATGTTCTAATCTCAAGAGTTCTAGATCACAGCCTGCAATGGCAGGGCCCTCTCTCCTTGTGTATTTCAGTATGACTACATTTTTGTGCATTCATGTGACTTATAATGCTCATGTATGGTTATTTAGTTGTTTTCGCCTGTTTGTAATTCCACATTGTACAGCACCAAGGAAGATGATGGAACTTTAATAGACAGGAGTAATTTGTTAGCAATGCTGTGCACAATGATCTCTGAATGTGGACCTAAAGGTGTCCTTTTTAACATTCGACCCCGCAGCATGACAAAATGGGGACGTTAAAGATCATGAGGAAGCCAAAATCTGACATGGAGCAGTTTGATGGAGGATAGGAAACGGCTAAACATGAAGGGCAGCATGTCTTCTAGTTTGACATGCTGCTCTTCTAGCTGCAGCTCATGTGTTCAGCAGTTTTCAATTCACCATGAGACAGCACTCAGATAGAACACCTCTTCTCTCATGCATCACTGAGGTCCAGATAGAGCTTGGTGACGCATCACCTGTACACCCCTCCCCCACAAGTGGTTGAGGACCCAAAGAATTCCTTGGCATGTGCACACATTGGAACCAAAGAGAAGGGGTATTGCGCTGTGGGTTATGGGGGAGAAGAGACAAGTCTATTAGTTTTTTCCCAGAACAGGTAACTTACATTTCCAGGCTTGCCATTTTCCCCAATTGATATATTTTTGCACTTAAAGAGGAGCAACCACAGCTGTAAAGTCTGTAAGATTCTAGGGTCAGTGGTCTCCCTTCTTGTGAGCTATGCCTCGATGTATGAAACCCTGAAATTGGCGTAAAAAAATCCCTGTTAGTCTTATCAGTAACAGTATTTTTACCTTCGCCATGGAGAAAAAAAACTGAAACTGTGTTTAAAAGCCCCATCCCTTCCTCCCAGCCCGCAGTATATTAACAAGTAACCAAGAGAAACAGAAGGACTATATGAGGTGGGTAGCTAGATCCCCGTAGAAATACAAGGATTTTCTCCCTTCGTCTTTCAGGATGGTCAATTGAGAGGATAAACAAGTAATCTAGAATAGGGGTGGGACACGGAATGAAGAACTCTTCTACCAAAAGATCGCTGAGAGTAAGACAAAAGATCAAGCCGATAATGTCAAAGAAAGGTATGATGGGAAGTGGCAGCCTTACCGATTCCCTCCAAGGAGTCCCCGGATTTTTCTGCCCAGGAGGTGGATACTGCCCTGGTTAAGTGTGCTCTAATATAAGGAGCTACATGTGTAAGCTTAGGAAATGGCCTGCCTAACCCACCTGGATATTGAGGCTATAGAGGCGGTACCGCTATTCTTGCCACTAAAGCAAACAACCTGTCAGTCCTCCTCCAGGTGTGTGTGTTCTAAATACAAAATAATTGATCTTCGGACATCTAGAAAAAATACCATTTTGTGATTACTCACCTGTAAAATGCGTATTATAAGTATGTCACACATCCCGCTTGCACTATTCATGACATATGGGTTATGGTCCAGTAGAGGGCGAACTTCTGCAGAGATGAGAGCAAAAAAGAAGCCCCTCCCGATCCATAAATACCTGGGACCTCCCACACATTCCCCAGTATATGACAGCAGTAAGGGGACCAGGGAGACACAATAAAACATTCTTAACAATAAAAGGTTCACCATATAAAGGATCCAAAATACCAAAGGGCAGGTGAGTAATCACAAAATGGTATTATTCCAAGTATTTCACACACCCCGCTTCCACTATTCATGACATATGGGACATCCAATAGCAGTGTCCGTCATGGGTGGGGATCCAAATACAGCAAAAAATGCACCAATTTAAACCACTGCAGCTTGCAGAACCTTGAGGCCAAAAACAGCATCCGCTGAGGCCCGCACATCAACCTTATAAAACTTGGAAAAAGTATGAACAGAAGACCAAGTAGCAGCCTTACAAACTTGTTCAACAGAAGCCTGGTGCTGAAAGGCCCTGGAAGCCCCAACAGCACGAGTAGAATGAGCAGTGATCTTAAAAGGAGGAACCCTCCCCTTAGCAGAAGAGGCCCCAACAATGGCCTGACGTATCCATTTACTAATGGTAGACTTTGCAGGCGCCAAACCCTTCCTGGGCCCAGAGGGCACCACGAACAAGGCGTCCGTCTTACGAAAAGGAGAAGTAGCAACCAAATAGTACTTCACACAATGAACCACATCCAAAAAGTGCAAAACCCTCTCCTTGTCATTGCTAGGCCTGGGACACAAGGAAGGGAGAACTACATCCTGATTGAGATGGAAAGCAGAAACCACCTTAGGAAGGAAATCTGGTTTAAAGCGAAAAACCACCTTGTCCTGGTGTCTCTCAAAGTAAGGGGCCTGAATAAACAGAGCCGCCAACTCAGAGACACGCCGAACAGAGGTAATAGCCACCAAAAAGGCAACCTTTTGAGTGAGCACAGAAAGTGCCACATCCTGCACCGGCTCAAAAGGAGGCCCCTGGAGGGCCAAGAGAACCAAATTTAGGTCCCAAACGGGAACCAAAGGCTTTCTAGGGGGACGAACATGAGTGACCCCTTGGAAAAAAGTCTTGACCAGATGATGCAAGGCAAAGGACCTTTGAAAAAAAGACAGCCAGGGCAGAAACCTGACCCTTCAAAGTACTGAGCTGGAACCCCAGATCCAGACAGTGTTGTAGAAACCCCAAAATCCTAGGAATCGAAAACACCCTGCAAGGTAAGGCCCTAGCCTCACACCAGTCAATATAGGACCGCCAAGTCCTATAGTAAATGGTAGAGGAAGACCTCTTCCTAGCTCTAATCAATGTCTGAATAACCGCCTCCGACAAACCTTCCTCCCTCAGGATGAAGGCTTCAGCAGCCACGCCGTCAAAGCAAGCGTTTGTAAATTGGGGTAACGTAGCTGACCCTGAGAGATCAGATCCGGAAACAGGGGCAGCCTGTACTGATCTACCGCCAGTCTTACGACGTTCAAGTCACTACCACCTGAAGCACCTTGCGGCCAAAAGCAGCATCCACTGAGGCCTTAACAACAACCTTGAAAAAGTATAAACAGAAGACCAAGTAGCGGCCTTGCAAACTTGTTCAACAGAAGCTTGGTGCTGAAAAGCCCAAGAGGCACCAATAGCACGAGTAGAATGAACAGTAATCCTAAAGGGAGGTTCCTTTCCCTTAGCAGAATAAGCTTGAACCACTGCCTGAAGGATCCACTTGCCGATAGAAAGTCCAGAAGTGAGAACAAAAAGAGCATCAGACTTCCTGAAAGGCTCAGTGGCGACCAAATAAAACTTCAGAACCCTAACCACATCTAGGGAATGCAGAGTATGCTCCTTGGAATTAGCAGGATTAGGACACAATGAAGGCAAGACAATGTCCTGATTAAGATGAAAGGCAGACACAACCTTTGGCAGAAAGTCCGGCTTGAGCCGAACCACCACCTTATCCTGATGCCTCAAAATAAGGTTTGATGGAAAGTGCCGCTAGTTCAGAAACTCGCCTTACAGAAGTGATAGCCACCAGAAAGGCTACCTTAAGGGTCAAAATAGACAAGGTAGCATCACGGATAGTCCTTAAAGGGAGGCCCTTGCAGTGCACACAAAACCAGATTCAAATCCCAGACTGGTAGCAAAGGCTTACGGGGTGGACGCACATGAGAAACACCCTGAAAAAAGGTTTTAACCAACCGGTGATTGGCAAAAGATTTTTGTAAAAAAATTGCCAGAGCTGAAACATGGCCTTTTAGGGTACTAAGTTGAAGGCCCTGATCCAAACCATGTTGCAAGAATTCCAGAATCCTGGGAATAGAAAACACCCGACAGGGAAGAGACTTGGACTCAACCCGGCAATGTAAGCATGCCAGACCCTGTAATAAATGAAGGACGAGGACTTCTTCCTAGCCCGAATCATGGTATTAACAACAGAAGCAGGCAACCCCTTTTCCATCAATATGGAGGTTTCAGCAGCCAAGCCGTTAAAGCCGGAGTTTGTAAATTGGGATGGCGTAGCTGCCCCTGGGTGAGAAGATCTGGATCCTTGGGCAAGACTTGCCGGTCTACTGCCAACCGCACGACATCTGCGAACCAAACTCTTCTTGGCCAACAAGGGGCCACTAGTATGGCTGGTACCCGCTCCTGGGCTATCTTGCGCATGACCCTGCCCAGGAGAGGAAATGGAGGGTACACATACAGAAGCTGAAACTCCGTCCAAGGTATTGCCAAGGCATCCGTGGCGAAGGCTAGAGGATCCTGAGACATACAAATCTGGGAAGTTTGTGATTGTGACGGGACGCAAACAGGTCCACGTCCGGCTGACCCCAGCGGTGACAGAGGGAGAGAAACACCTGGTTGTTGAGAGACCACTCTCCCAGATGAGCTGTCCCCCTGCTCAGGGAGTCCGCCACCTGGTTCTCCACCCCTTGGATGTAGACCGCTGATATGCAGGGAACATGCTGTTCCGCCCAAGACAGAATCAGGGACACGCTTGCTCCGAGTCCCTCCCTGATGGTTGATGTAGGCAACCGCCGTCTGGTTGTCTGAGCGAATCTAAACAGCCCGACCCCGGAGGTGAGTGGATAGGCGAGAAAGAACCAACCCTCAGTTCCAGGACGTTGATGGAAGCATGGGTCTCTTGTGGGCCCCACCGACCCTGGAACCTCAGGGACTTCCAGAAGCCTCCCCAGCCGGTCAGACTGGCATCCGTGATGACCGTTTCCCAGCACGGGGGCAGGAAGGACCTGTCCCTCAGAAGGTTCCTCGAGTCCAGCCACCACGAGAGAGACTGTCCGGCCAGGGGAGACAGAACAAATTCCTGATCCAGGTACATAGGGTCCCGATCCCAAACTGACAAGAGGTGCAACTGGAGAGGTCTCATGTGAAACTGAGCAAAGGGGACTACCTCGAAGCAGGACACCATCAGGCCCACTAACTGCATCCCCTGACGGATGGAGGGATGAGGACACGACAGCAGAGCCCGAGCCTGCAGCCGAAGACCTTCCACCTTCTGCTGAGGAAGGAACACCTTGACCTGAGAGGTATCCAGCGTCATGCCTAGAAAGGTCCTCACCAATGACGGGGACAGAGAAGATTTGGGATAGTTGATCACCCAGCCGAAAGACTCCAGAGTGTATGAAAGGACTCGGCCACAATCAGGATGTCGTCCAGGTAAGGAATGATGCATATGCCCTAATTCCTTAGCAGAGCCATCACTCCCGCCAGCACCTTGGTGAACACCCGAGGTGCCGAGGAGATACCGAAGGGTAGAGCCACAAACTGGTAATGCTGACCCTGCAGCTCGAACCTTAGAAATCTCTGATGACCTGGGAAAATAGGCACATGAAGATAAGCATCCTTGATGTCCACAGTGGTCATGAAGTCGCCTGGGCGAAGGGTACTGACAGCAGAGTGCAGCGTCTCCATGCGAAAGTGCTTAAATCTGACAAATTTGTTGAGGCCCTTTAGATCCAGAATGGGCCTCAGAGAGCCGTCCTTTTTGGGGACCGTGAAAAGATTGGAATAGTACCCGACCTCTTTCTTGATGAGGCACCAAACAAATGACTCCGGACTCAGGCAACAGGCAATGAACAGCCAGGAGCAATCCCTGAGCGGACAGAGGGTTTAAAGACATCCGAGATCTGATGAATCTTTGGGGGGGGCAGGCTGCAAACTATCTTGTAACCGGAGGACACTACCTCCTGAATCCACCGGTCTGAGACATGAAGCCTCCAGACGTGAGCAAAGAGCCGAAGCCGTCCCCCCACCCGGATCATGCCTTAGGGGGCTTGGGAGAGGGTTTGGACTTAGGATTCCAGGAGAGACCGGGACGACCACGGGTTCTGCCACGGCCCCAAGAATCTCTGTGACCACTGGAGAGGAGGAAGCCACGGCCCCCTCTGGGAACGTGAAAGGAAGGAAGGGAGGGAGGGGGGCAGAGGACCCCCAAAAGGGCCGAGACTGCCTCCTACGCTGAGGCAGCCTTCCATCCTTGGCTAGAACATCAAGACATTCTCCAAACAGCCGCAGCCCCACGAAGGGGAGGCCAGTGAGAGCTTTCTTAGCCGCAGCGTCAGCTGCCCCCTGGCGCAACCAGAAAGAGCGGCGCATAGCCACCAAGAGCGCAGAGGTCCTTCCACACAGACGCACAGCATCATCCATAACAGTAAGGATAAAGGCCACAAAATCAGTGCAAAGTAAGAGCGTCCTATATTCCTCCCCCACACTACCGGCTGTTGTGCCATCTATTAGACGCTTAAGCAGTTTTTTTAAGGTCAATAGCAGTAATGGCGGGAGCACATACAGGGCGCAAGCCAGCCCCCACACAGGTAAAAGCATGGCAGGCCACTTGATTCATGCGCCGATCCTCTCCGTCCCTCAGAGTGGTAGTGTCAGGGGATGGCATGACCGAAGTATTGGACAAGCCTAGCATGGGAGCGTCCACTTCAGGGGGAAATGACCACCTCTTAACAAGATCAACGGGAAAGGGATACCTTTTATCCAAACCCTTGGGCACCACAGGCAACTTGTTAGGACGTTCCCATTCTTTAAAGTGGACCAACACCCGGGATTTTGACTATCCTGGGTTTTGGTCCGATCGGGGGTGCCCCGCTGTGTGAAACCCCCCCAGAAAGCCCCAAAAACTCACCTCACCCCGCTCCCACGTGACAGCTGCATCCAATCCTCGCCGACGTACAAGCGGGAGGCAGAGAAGGACAAGCAGAGCGCGTTCGCCGTCGCCTCCCGTGCGTCCATGTTACAGGGAGCGCACCCGCGGCGGCCATTCACAAACGGCTAGCGCGGGAGCGCGCCCTGCTAGAGGGACGCGCGGGAGGCGGCGGCAGACGCGCATGCGCCGGTGGAACGGGGAGAAGGTAGGATTGTGGGCTTCCTGGGGGGTTCCACCCCGTGGGACATCACGATTTCGGATGCCCCACGGGGAGGGATCTGATCGGCCCGGGAATCTTATAGATTCCCGGGCCGATCCCCCCTGGGTGTTGGTCCACTTTAAGCACCAAGGTGGTAAAATGTTCCTGCTCAGGGAACTCTAGGGGGGAAATAAGGTAATTCCGCACAATCTGCTCTTGGAGGCTAAGTCCCCCTGCGAGGTTTTTAACCAAATAACTCGTCTGGCTGAATTAACTAGAGCAGAAGCCCTGACTGTGTCTCTTAACTGCCTTGGCGGAGGAGTCTTCCAGAAAAGAGATGGCCCGGAACATACAGGGAAGGGTCTCCAAAAGGGCTTGTTTTAGCATATTGTTTTCTACATATGCATTCAGGTTCTGAAGCTAGACTCCAAGATTTCTGGCAACTAAATCTGCTGCCAGGGTTGGTTTGAAAGTAAACAAGACCACATGCCAAGCCCGTTTAACCCTTCTATTGCCAGCCACGTAAATTTTACGTGGCTGCCTCTCCAACTGTTAAACGCCAGCCACGTAAAATTTACGTGCCTGACTTTCCCCAGCAATAAAGTAAAAAGTATAAAAAAAAATCACTTACCTGACCCCTTGTTTGATCCGGCCGGGTCTCCTCTTCAGCCAGAGGGGCTCCGATTGCTGATTGGGGCTCCTCCGGCTGCAGGGGAGGGCCCGGAATAGGGTGCCCCCCCCCCCCCCGTTTCAGCAGCCGCCGGCATTTGCCTGTAAAAAAAAAAAAAAAAAAATGACAGTTACTCACCTCCGCTCCCGCCGGCTCCCGCCGCCTCTCCTCTTCATGGGGGGGGGGGGCTCCGATCACCCCCCCCCGCTCTTCCGTCTTCTGGAGGGGGCATTACAGCCCTCCTCCCTTTCTGTCCTCCGATGGCGGCCGCCATCTTGGATTCTGGCCCCGCCCCTTCGTCACCGCCGGGTGTCATCGGGGCACCCGGCAGTTGAACTCTCAGATGCTGGTGAAGGCTGGGCAGGGAAGGAGGGAGGTAGGCGATCCCCCGATCGCCTGCCTCCCCCTTCTCTGCCCAGCCGTCACTGACAGCAGATCGCCGCAGGACACAGAAGATGAAGATCGGGGGTGAGTAAAGTAAAAAAACATTTTTTTTTTTTTAATAAAATGTTTTGAAATAAAGTGTGTGTGTCTTTTTTTTAACTTTTAACCCTTTGTGAACTGGTAAGGGGTCCATGTGACCCCTTATACCAGTTCACAGGGCTCGGGGGTCTGGCAAGTCACCTGCGCAAGCGGGTGACTTGCCATTAACCCCTGGCCCCCCAAATTACCTGCCTCCCCAAAGCCCAAGGGGGGGGGGCAGAAGAGCCGTGGCCCTAGGCTATGACGGCTTGTAGCCGCAGGGCCAGGGGCCACTAAAGCTGGCCCCTGCGCCCTGTTCTACAAGCCCCCATAGCTGGTCACAGGCTGGTTACGCTGGGTAGGGGGGACCTCACGCCATTTTTTTTTTGGGATTTTTAAGGGTTTTAACCCTTAAAAATCCCAAAAAAAAATGGGGTCCCCCTCCCTTCGAGGGGGGACCCTATGTCATTTTTTTTTTAATTAACCATTTGCTACCTGTAACCCAGTAGGTATAAAAGGCTTCCAGCAGCAGCAGGAGAGCAGAAGCCTAAGTGATCAGCGTGGGACACAGGGATGGATGGGAGGTAAGTATTAAAAAAAAATATTAAAAAAAGTTTATTTTTTTTTAATAAAGATATTTTTAAAAAGTGTGTCTGTCTTTTTTTTACTTTTAACCCTTTGTGAACTGGTAAGGGGTCCATGTGACCCCTTATACCAGTTCACAGGGCTCGGGGGTCTGGCAAGTCACCTGCGCAAGCGGGTGACTTGCCATTAACCCCTGGCCCCCCAAATTACCTGCCTCCCCAAAGCCCAGGGGGGGGGCAGAAGAGCCGTGGCCCTAGGCTATGACGGCTTGTAGCCGCAGGGCCAGGGGCCACTAAAGCTGGCCCCTGCGCCCTGTTCTACAAGCCCCCATAGCTGGTCACAGGCTGGTTACGCTGGGTAGGGGGGACCTCACGCCATTTTTTTTTTTTATTTTTTAGGGTTTTAACCCTTAAAAATCCAAAAAAAAAATGGGGTCCCCCTCCCTTCGAGGGGGGACCCTATGTCATTTTTTTTTTTTTAATTAACCCTTTGCTACCTGTAACCCAGTAGGTATAAAAGGCTTCCAGCAGCAGCAGGAGAGCAGAAGCCTGATTAGCGTGGGACACAGGGATTGATGGGAGGTAAGTATTAAAAAAAAAATAATTAAAAAAATGTATTATTTTTTAATAAAGTTATTTTTAAAGTGTGTCTCTGTGTGTGTGTTTTTTTTAACTTTTAACCCTTTGTGAACTGGTAAGGGATCTACGAGACCCCTATACCAGTTCACAAGGCTCTGGGTCTGGCAAGTCACCTGCGGCTAGTGGGTGACTTGTCATTAACCCGAGACCTCCCCAAAAAAACCTTCAAATTCCCCCAAGAAATGGTGTCTCCCCCCCCCCCCCCCCTGTGCAAGGGGACCCCACACCAATTTTTTTTTATTTAACCCTTTATTATGTGGATAGTAGTTGTATTTTATTTGTAAATGTTATAAAGTGCTCTTTTCAGTTTAGGGGATCACCTGGACAGGAACGGGGGGCTACCGATACATATGTGGTATCATTGTAATCGGGAGAAATGGGGCTTTCACATGCAATTTGGTTTTCTTTAATAAAATAAATGTTTTTGTTAAAATAAAGGAGACAATTTAAAAAATATATATTTTTTTTTATTTTTTTTACTTATTTACTTAACAATATATAAAAAAAGTAGAAAAAATACAAACAAGACATTTCAGGTTAAAGCCTAAACTCTGCCACAAAAAGAAAATATGCCATTTTCTTGGAAATTTCTGCAAAAATCACAGTTAAACATCACGCAAAATGGTGAAAAATATCCTGTCAGCAGCGGGTGACAAAATCTCAAGTAGGCTGGCAGTTAAAAGGTTACAGGTACCTATGCATGTAGGGTATTGTTCTGCTCGGGGGACCTTACGCTTTCAGATTTACCTTGTTTTTTCTTATTTGCATATTGATATTTTAGGAAAAAGGTGTTTTTTATTCTGCTTTTTTATACATTTTTTTGTGAAACCCTGTGCAACCTAAGAATTCTTCGGGATATTACTTCCAGAAAGATGATCCCACTATAACAAGCTGTGTATGCTTAGAAAGCTTAACATGTATACTTTCAGGGAATATATGGTTTATCGGGGATATTCCAAATGTAAAGGGTTGTTTTGGTAGAAAAAGCACAAGGTGTGCACTTTGTCTGCAGAGCTGAAATTTTGAAGTAAAACTACCGCTATGCGCATGCTTTACTTTGGTGTGTTTGGCAACTCTTTCCTTGACAGAACCTATGCATGTTGGGTATCGTTCTGTTTGGGGGATGTTGCTTTTTCAGAATTTCTGGTTTGCATATAGTTTTTTTTAGGAAAATGTGGTTTTGATTCTGCTTTTTTATTCGTTTTTAAGGAAACCCTGTGCAACCAAAGAATACATTGAGGGATTACTTTCAGAAAACTGCACCCATGTCAACAAGCCTGGTACGCCTAGAAAGCCTGAGGTGTGTACTTCTAGGGAATATATAGTTTGTGGGGGGTATTTCAAATGTAAAGGGTTGTTTTTCTTGAAAAACTGCAAGGTGCGCATATTGCATAGCATAGTTGTATTTTTATCTCAAAATCTCCTAAAGCTCGGTTTCAGTTTGGGGGAGTTTCCTGGGCAGGAAAGGGTGTCTACCTATACATATGTGGTACCACTGTAACCGGGAGAAATTGGGGTTTCACACGCAATAAGATTTTATTGACAAACTTACATTTTTTGTTACAAAAAAACACTACAAATTGTAAAAAATAGTTTTTTTTTATTTTGTTGTACAATTTTCACCCAAAAATATTGAGAATACACTTAGAAAATTACAAACAAGACATTTCATGTTAACGCCCAGGCTCTGCTGGAAAAAACAATATATCACTTTCCTGGGAAATCCCTGGAAATCCCTTCAAAAATCACAGTTGAACATGGGGAGCGCAAAATAGTGCAAAATGGTCTGGCAACAAAGGGTGACAAAAACTCCAGGTAGGCTGGCAGTTAAAGGGTTAAGGAATTCTTCTGTGTGTCTGTACATAGGGTACAGAAATCTTTGAAACTCTGGCCTGAGGATCTGGAGACTTGTTACACGGAAGCATCCAATTTTGGACTTTTGGGCCAGGAGGCACCAGCGCTCTCATGGAGTTTGAGAGAAAAAGCTTTCTCTCAGGGAACTGCCATTCCTTTTTAATTAAATTATAGTGAATCGAGACTGAATAGGAAAAGATCTTCCATTCTACCCATGAGTTTATGATAAATCTTATTTTGAGCAGATAAGAGTCTGTTCATCGCTAGTAATTTTCATAGTGTCATAAATATTAAATAAGAGCGTCAGTTTCCTCCAACATCTTTTTCTTTGAACCTTTTAGGGTTTCTTGCGGAGACCCATCTCCACCAAAACCCTCATTTAATCAATCCTCATATGAGGAGACTATACCTTCACTCGCCTCGGTTCTCCCATTGTGACTGGTAGCCGGAGGAGGGTGGGAGAGGGCAGGCTGAGACAGTGCGTGAGTAACCATTGGCACCACAGGGGCTGCCCAAGTTAGATAAAAAAATCTTGTTTTAGAAAAAGCGTGGCTACTGGGAGGCTGTCCTGGCCAACAGACCTGCTTTGCCATTTCAAGGGTCGAGGCTATATCCATTTTCATGAAACAGACAGACAATATAAAGGAAGCTCCTCCTCCCCCCCCCTCATTTATTGTCAATACAGGTCTGTTTCAGGATTCTAGAACGATCCAGAATCTTTTTTTCCCTTTTCTTTCTCCTTAGGTTTGGGATTAGAAATACCTGACTCAATTGGCGTCGCAAGAACTACAGCGCACGCCGACTGAAATTGCAGCCCAGGAACCCCTGAATCCCAGCAGCCACCCCTGCACTGGAGCGCAGCACCACCAATCCAGGACAGGCTACCGGACCTCCTCCGCCAGTGTACACCACTGGAAGGCCCGCCGGCTACACCAGGATCCTCAGCCCCTCGTGGCAACAACAAACAGGTGGGAAAGAGGGGGTTCAGCAAACCCATTGAGCCGCAGGAAGACTATCCAGCGGAAGTAAAGCCTGGGGTTGCCGAACCCCACCCCAGGAACTCCTGGGGGTAAAACACAAAAAATTTAAATCATAAACTTGACAAAGTCCATAGTCCTAGCCGTTTCCTTGGAGATGAAACACAAAATACTGAGGGATGGGGTTTTTAAACTTGTCCCAGTTTGTGTTTCCTTCTCCAGGGGGAGGAGCCTTCTCTCTCAAGTGGCCGTCCTGAAGGGGGAAAAAGGAGCACACAGGGATGTAAGGGCCACAGCAGAATCCACAACAACCCATTGGCCTATCTCAATGGCTGTCATGGGTACACAGCTGAAAGGAAGCAGCCGCATCCGCCTGCTGCTTCCCTTCCATTCAGCATTTCATCCCGCTTATCACTGGATAGGTAAGCAAAGTTGGAATCCCTGCGGGTTTCACACATGGAAAATCCTGGATCTTGTTTTCTTTAGATGTAACTCACTGAGGCTCCGCCTCAATTTATTATACGCACACAAACTTTCTACTGCCCACCACTTCAATATAGTGGAAGGGGCTCCCAAACCTCCTAATACTAACTGATGCCTTAGAATCACCGAGACCATCTTAGTTCAGTTGTTCCATTACACTCTGGGACATCAGCCGCACTCCTTCAGAAGTGCCCAACCTAGGATCCTTCCTGTGTACGCACAATGGCCTAAAGCAGAGCAATGCGACATCCAACCCCCGTAGGAGTGACCTCAGTCAAAAATGCAACTGCCAATTTTTCCAGTAAGCTGGAGATGCTGGGGCATGTGAGGAATAGGTCTCACACCCCTTCTCAGCTCATAAACCCCCCCCCCCAAAAAAAAAATACCGTTTTGTGAGTACTCACCTTTAAAACGGATATTATAAGTGTGACATACACTCCGCTTCAACTCTTCATGACATTTGGGTTATTCTCCAGTAGAGGGCGAACTTCTGCAGAGATGAATGCAAAAAAGGAGCTCCTCCCAGTGCATAACTACCTGGGACCTCCCACCAATTCCCCAGTGTAAGATAGCAGTAAGGGGACCAGGAAAAACCAAATATAACCATACTAACAACATAAACAATGGTTCACCATATAAAGGATCCGGAATACCAAAAGGGGAGGGGTGAAACGGAGTGTATGTCACACTTATAATATCCATTTTATAGGTGAGTACTCACAAAACGGTATTATTCCAAGTGTGACATACACTCCGCTTCAACTCTTCATGACATTTGGGACATCCAATAGCAGTGTCCGTCATGGGTGGGAACCATAAACAGTAAAGAATGCACCAACTTAAACCACTGCAGCTTGCAGAACCTTGCGGCCAAAAACGGCATCAGCTGAAGCCCGCACATCAACCTTGTAAAACTTGGAAAAAGTGCGAACAGAAGACCAAGTAGCAGCCTTACAAACTTGTTCAACAGAAGCTTGGTGCTGAAAAGCCCAGGACGCACCAACAGCACGAGTAGAATGCACAGTGACCCTAAAAGGGGGAGTCCTCCCCTTAGCAGAATAGGCCCCAACAATGGCCTGACAAATCCATTTGCTAATGGTAGACTTGGCGGGTGCCAAACCTTTCCTGGGCCCGCAGGGCACCACAAAAAGGCATCCGTCTTGCGGAGAGAAGAAGTAGTCATCAAATAGTACTTAAAGGAGCAGTATCGCGAAATTTTCATTAAAAAAGTTAAATAATTAAATAGCCACACAATAGCTTCTAACGTGTATTGTGTATAAATAATCTGGCGACAGAAAAAAGAAAAAATATATGCCTTTCTTTTAAATTGTATAATGACAATGGCTCAGTCCATTTGCTGAATAGGGGGATCTGCTGGGTTGTATTTAGTGAGCTGCTTCATTTAGCCCACTGGTCTCCTAGCAACACTTTACCTCAGAGGCTGACACTGTAATCAGTGGTAACGGGTGTGTGTGTGTGTGTGTGTGTGTGTGTGGTGCTGCTTTTGTTAGGAGACCAGGTGACTCAAATGTGTAAAATCTATACAAAATAAACTAAACTGACTGAAAATGACTGAAATTCTTCTTTGAATAACTGTGCAGGAAAATCTAAAGGCATTAAAGTGGAACAAAACCCTGAGTGGCCGACCCTGAAGTCTATAAGACCCGGCAATTGACCTTGCCCCTTGGGCATTCTAAATCAGGATGCCCACTGTGTGAAACGACCCCTGGATAACCACAGACCCCCAATTTTTCTGGCGCGCTCACGCAGATAGTCATTTAGACAGGCCGGGTGGCCAGGAAGGTTACTGCTCAGGCTCCCCATCTGCGTGCAAACAGAGCTGATTGGATGAGAGTCCGCGCATGCGCTGTGGGACAGGGAAAGGTACGTTTTCACAGGCGAACTTGGGGATTTCACATATCAAAGCATCCCAAGTCGGGATGCCCCTAGGGGTACAAAACAACACCAGATAGTGAAAATCCTGGGTTGGGCTTTGCTCAAAACACACAAAGCTGAAAGAAAGATCATATGGAAAAATGTGATGAGAAAAGAGAGAAAATGGTAAACTGAAAGATTCTGCAGCAGAGCCAACATGAAGGGAAAACTGCAAACATCAGCTAAATGACTTCTAGAGCTTTTCTCTCTGTTTTAGATATATAAGTTCTGGCCAGGCAATGTTGCAATATTCTTATCTTATGCTGGACGGCTGCCAGCACTGAACAGCTGATACTTTGATACATTGTTTCACCCCTCTCCTCAGCTTGGAACAGGCCAGAGTGTCGGGCTCCGACACTCAGAAGACCTAAACATGAGCTATTAGTCTCCAGCGGCTCAACACAGACAATTTTTTCTAAATTTGTAATTCTTACTCCAACACTTACCTACATTTAAAGTACCATTTAAATATAAGTCACCAAGAATAATTCGCGATACTGCTCCTTTAACACAGCGAACCACATCCAAATTGTGCAAAACCCTCTCCTTGTCATTGCTAGACTTAGGACACAAGGAAGGGAGAACAATATCCTGATTGAGATGAAAAGCAGAAACCCCCTTAGGAAGGAAATCTGTCTTAAAGCGAAAGACCACCTTGTCCTGGTGTCTTTCAAAGTAAGGGGCCTGAATCGACAGAGCCGCCAACTCAGAGACACGCCGAACAGAGGTAATAGCCACCAAGAAGGCAACCTTTTGAGTGAAAACAGAAAGAGCAATATCCTGTAACGGCTCAAAAGGAGGAACCTGGGGCGTGGCCTGGCCATGAAGGAGTGAGGACGTGCTGCTGCTAGCTCTGCCTCATACCCGGACTAATTAGCAGATTATAGACCCTTCTGGCCCCCCTGCCCGGAGCCATGGGAAGTGGGAAAAAGAGGAGACCCGGGACCTCCACCCGGAAGCCTTCCAGGAAGGATATTGGGGCATATTTCAGCCGCAAGGACCTGGCAGACCGAGGAGCCCAGCAGACCAAGATGGCGCCTGGTCACCCATGTGAGGAGAAGGAACGCTCGGGGGCCCGCCGCAGGAAAACAGGAGTGGACCCAGGAGGTGAGATGCCCCTCGATGCCCTGTCCCCATTACCTGCCGTGGGTCGGGTGTCCCCCTCCATATGCCCGGCGGCTGAGGCGGACGCGGGTGGCGCCGGAGTAACGCCGCCGTCATGTCGGCGGGTGGAACCTGAGAGCGGGAGCCGTGCTGAGACTGGAGGCGGCCCGGGACCCTCCCCGCTGGGTCCCCAACAGACCTCCGTCCCCCCTGTCCCGTCGAAGAGAGCCCTCGTGGAGACCGGCGGTGGCCGGGAGAAGACGCCGGCGGAGGGTGGTGACGTCATCGGCGAGCAGGGAGCTGGGGACCCGGGCTGTGCTGGCCTGCTGCCTATGTGCCCCTCGCTGCCTGCTGCTGTTCCCCAGCCCCAGCGGAGCACAGCTTCTCCCACTGCCACCAATGTGGGGCTGCAATCCTCAGCAGACGACTTAAAGGGGCAGGACGCCCTGAAATCCCCTTTCTGGCTGGACCCCTCAGCCCCGGAGTGGCCGTCGCCGGCGCAGCCCAATCAAACCCCACACTCCTGGGGAGACAGTCCAGGTCCAAACACAAGAACTGTGTGGGCGGATGTCCATCGGGCCCCTGAGTGGCCTGGGCCTGGCCAATCCCCTCAGTCCTCTGTCGATGCTGTGCCCCTGGAGTGGTCCCCGGGTCCCGGTGATGATCCCCCGAGTGAAGCGTTCCCCTCCTATGTGGGCGGGGTGAATCCAGGAGGACCGAACCCTGCAGAATTGCCCTCCACAGGCATGGCGCCTGGTGAATCCTCATACGGGGGGGGGGCTCCGATCACCCCCCCCGCTCTTCCGTCTTCTGGAGGGGGCATTACAGCCCTCCTCCCTTTCTGTCCTCCGATGGCGGCCGCCATCTTGGATTCTGGCCCCGCCCCTTCGTCACCGCCGGGTGTCATCGGGGCACCCGGCAGTTGAACTCTCAGATGCTGGTGAAGGCTGGGCAGGGAAGGAGGGAGGTAGGCGATCCCCCGATCGCCTGCCTCCCCCTTCTCTGCCCAGCCGTCACTGACAGCAGATCGCCGCAGGACACAGAAGATGAAGATCGGGGGTGAGTAAAGTAAAAAAACATTTTTTTTTTTTTAATAAAATGTTTTGAAATAAAGTGTGTGTGTCTTTTTTTTAACTTTTAACCCTTTGTGAACTGGTAAGGGGTCCATGTGACCCCTTATACCAGTTCACAGGGCTCGGGGGTCTGGCAAGTCACCTGCGCAAGCGGGTGACTTGCCATTAACCCCTGGCCCCCCAAATTACCTGCCTCCCCAAAGCCCAAGGGGGGGGGGCAGAAGAGCCGTGGCCCTAGGCTATGACGGCTTGTAGCCGCAGGGCCAGGGGCCACTAAAGCTGGCCCCTGCGCCCTGTTCTACAAGCCCCCATAGCTGGTCACAGGCTGGTTACGCTGGGTAGGGGGGACCTCACGCCATTTTTTTTTTGGGATTTTTAAGGGTTTTAACCCTTAAAAATCCCAAAAAAAAATGGGGTCCCCCTCCCTTCGAGGGGGGAACCTATGTCATTTTTTTTTTAATTAACCATTTGCTACCTGTAACCCAGTAGGTATAAAAGGCTTCCAGCAGCAGCAGGAGAGCAGAAGCCTAAGTGATCAGCGTGGGACACAGGGATGGATGGGAGGTAAGTATTAAAAAAAAATATTAAAAAAAGTTTATTTTTTTTTAATAAAGATATTTTTAAAAAGTGTGTCTGTCTTTTTTTTACTTTTAACCCTTTGTGAACTGGTAAGGGGTCCATGTGACCCCTTATACCAGTTCACAGGGCTCGGGGGTCTGGCAAGTCACCTGCGCAAGCGGGTGACTTGCCATTAACCCCTGGCCCCCCAAATTACCTGCCTCCCCAAAGCCCAGGGGGGGGGCAGAAGAGCCGTGGCCCTAGGCTATGACGGCTTGTAGCCGCAGGGCCAGGGGCCACTAAAGCTGGCCCCTGCGCCCTGTTCTACAAGCCCCCATAGCTGGTCACAGGCTGGTTACGCTGGGTAGGGGGGACCTCACGCCATTTTTTTTTTTTTATTTTTTAGGGTTTTAACCCTTAAAAATCCAAAAAAAAAATGGGGTCCCCCTCCCTTCGAGGGGGGACCCTATGTCATTTTTTTTTTTTAATTAACCCTTTGCTACCTGTAACCCAGTAGGTATAAAAGGCTTCCAGCAGCAGCAGGAGAGCAGAAGCCTGATTAGCGTGGGACACAGGGATTGATGGGAGGTAAGTATTAAAAAAAAATAATTAAAAAAATGTATTATTTTTTAATAAAGTTATTTTTAAAGTGTGTCTCTGTGTGTGTGTTTTTTTTAACTTTTAACCCTTTGTGAACTGGTAAGGGATCTACGAGACCCCTATACCAGTTCACAAGGCTCTGGGTCTGGCAAGTCACCTGCGGCTAGTGGGTGACTTGTCATTAACCCGAGACCTCCCCAAAAAAACCTTCAAATTCCCCCAAGAAATGGTGTCTCCCCCCCCCCCCCCCTGTGCAAGGGGACCCCACACCAATTTTTTTTTATTTAACCCTTTATTATGTGGATAGTAGTTGTATTTTATTTGTAAATGTTATAAAGTGCTCTTTTCAGTTTAGGGGATCACCTGGACAGGAACGGGGGGCTACCGATACATATGTGGTATCATTGTAATCGGGAGAAATGGGGCTTTCACATGCAATTTGGTTTTCTTTAATAAAATAAATGTTTTTGTTAAAATAAAGGAGACAATTTAAAAAATATATATTTTTTTTTATTTTTTTTACTTATTTACTTAACAATATATAAAAAAAGTAGAAAAAATACAAACAAGACATTTCAGGTTAAAGCCTAAACTCTGCCACAAAAAGAAAATATGCCATTTTCTTGGAAATTTCTGCAAAAATCACAGTTAAACATCACGCAAAATGGTGAAAAATATCCTGTCAGCAGCGGGTGACAAAATCTCAAGTAGGCTGGCAGTTAAAAGGTTACAGGTACCTATGCATGTAGGGTATTGTTCTGCTCGGGGGACCTTACGCTTTCAGATTTACCTTGTTTTTTCTTATTTGCATATTGATATTTTAGGAAAAAGGTGTTTTTTATTCTGCTTTTTTATACATTTTTTTGTGAAACCCTGTGCAACCTAAGAATTCTTCGGGATATTACTTCCAGAAAGATGATCCCACTATAACAAGCTGTGTATGCTTAGAAAGCTTAACATGTATACTTTCAGGGAATATATGGTTTATCGGGGATATTCCAAATGTAAAGGGTTGTTTTGGTAGAAAAAGCACAAGGTGTGCACTTTGTCTGCAGAGCTGAAATTTTGAAGTAAAACTACCGCTATGCGCATGCTTTACTTTGGTGTGTTTGGCAACTCTTTCCTTGACAGAACCTATGCATGTTGGGTATCGTTCTGTTTGGGGGATGTTGCTTTTTCAGAATTTCTGGTTTGCATATAGTTTTTTTTAGGAAAATGTGGTTTTGATTCTGCTTTTTTATTCGTTTTTAAGGAAACCCTGTGCAACCAAAGAATACATTGAGGGATTACTTTCAGAAAACTGCACCCATGTCAACAAGCCTGGTACGCCTAGAAAGCCTGAGGTGTGTACTTCTAGGGAATATATAGTTTGTGGGGGGTATTTCAAATGTAAAGGGTTGTTTTTCTTGAAAAACTGCAAGGTGCGCATATTGCATAGCATAGTTGTATTTTTATCTCAAAATCTCCTAAAGCTCGGTTTCAGTTTGGGGGAGTTTCCTGGGCAGGAAAGGGTGTCTACCTATACATATGTGGTACCACTGTAACCGGGAGAAATTGGGGTTTCACACGCAATAAGATTTTATTGACAAACTTACATTTTTTGTTACAAAAAAACACTACAAATTGTAAAAAATAGTTTTTTTTTATTTTGTTGTACAATTTTCACCCAAAAATATTGAGAATACACTTAGAAAATTACAAACAAGACATTTCATGTTAACGCCCAGGCTCTGCTGGAAAAAACAATATATCACTTTCCTGGGAAATCCCTGGAAATCCCTTCAAAAATCACAGTTGAACATGGGGAGCGCAAAATAGTGCAAAATGGTCTGGCAACAAAGGGTGACAAAAACTCCAGGTAGGCTGGCAGTTAAAGGGTTAAGGAATTCTTCTGTGTGTCTGTACATAGGGTACAGAAATCTTTGAAACTCTGGCCTGAGGATCTGGAGACTTGTTACACGGAAGCATCCAATTTTGGACTTTTGGGCCAGGAGGCACCAGCGCTCTCATGGAGTTTGAGAGAAAAAGCTTTCTCTCAGGGAACTGCCATTCCTTTTTAATTAAATTATAGTGAATCGAGACTGAATAGGAAAAGATCTTCCATTCTACCCATGAGTTTATGATAAATCTTATTTTGAGCAGATAAGAGTCTGTTCATCGCTAGTAATTTTCATAGTGTCATAAATATTAAATAAGAGCGTCAGTTTCCTCCAACATCTTTTTCTTTGAACCTTTTAGGGTTTCTTGCGGAGACCCATCTCCACCAAAACCCTCATTTAATCAATCCTCATATGAGGAGACTATACCTTCACTCGCCTCGGTTCTCCCATTGTGACTGGTAGCCGGAGGAGGGTGGGAGAGGGCAGGCTGAGACAGTGCGTGAGTAACCATTGGCACCACAGGGGCTGCCCAAGTTAGATAAAAAAATCTTGTTTTAGAAAAAGCGTGGCTACTGGGAGGCTGTCCTGGCCAACAGACCTGCTTTGCCATTTCAAGGGTCGAGGCTATATCCATTTTCATGAAACAGACAGACAATATAAAGGAAGCTCCTCCTCCCCCCCCCTCATTTATTGTCAATACAGGTCTGTTTCAGGATTCTAGAACGATCCAGAATCTTTTTTTCCCTTTTCTTTCTCCTTAGGTTTGGGATTAGAAATACCTGACTCAATTGGCGTCGCAAGAACTACAGCGCACGCCGACTGAAATTGCAGCCCAGGAACCCCTGAATCCCAGCAGCCACCCCTGCACTGGAGCGCAGCACCACCAATCCAGGACAGGCTACCGGACCTCCTCCGCCAGTGTACACCACTGGAAGGCCCGCCGGCTACACCAGGATCCTCAGCCCCTCGTGGCAACAACAAACAGGTGGGAAAGAGGGGGTTCAGCAAACCCATTGAGCCGCAGGAAGACTATCCAGCGGAAGTAAAGCCTGGGGTTGCCGAACCCCACCCCAGGAACTCCTGGGGGTAAAACACAAAAAATTTAAATCATAAACTTGACAAAGTCCATAGTCCTAGCCGTTTCCTTGGAGATGAAACACAAAATACTGAGGGATGGGGTTTTTAAACTTGTCCCAGTTTGTGTTTCCTTCTCCAGGGGGAGGAGCCTTCTCTCTCAAGTGGCCGTCCTGAAGGGGGAAAAAGGAGCACACAGGGATGTAAGGGCCACAGCAGAATCCACAACAACCCATTGGCCTATCTCAATGGCTGTCATGGGTACACAGCTGAAAGGAAGCAGCCGCATCCGCCTGCTGCTTCCCTTCCATTCAGCATTTCATCCCGCTTATCACTGGATAGGTAAGCAAAGTGGGAATCCCTGCGGGTTTCACACATGGAAAATCCTGGATCTTGTTTTCTTTAGATGTAACTCACTGAGGCTCCGCCTCAATTTATTATACGCACACAAACTTTCTACTGCCCACCACTTCAATATAGTGGAAGGGGCTCCCAAACCTCCTAATACTAACTGATGCCTTAGAATCACCGAGACCATCTTAGTTCAGTTGTTCCATTACACTCTGGGACATCAGCCGCACTCCTTCAGAAGTGCCCAACCTAGGATCCTTCCTGTGTACGCACAATGGCCTAAAGCAGAGCAATGCGACATCCAACCCCCGTAGGAGTGACCTCAGTCAAAAATGCAACTGCCAATTTTTCCAGTAAGCTGGAGATGCTGGGGCATGTGAGGAATAGGTCTCACACCCCTTCTCAGCTCATAAACCCCCCCCCCCCAAAAAAAAAATACCGTTTTGTGAGTACTCACCTTTAAAACGGATATTATAAGTGTGACATACACTCCGCTTCAACTCTTCATGACATTTGGGTTATTCTCCAGTAGAGGGCGAACTTCTGCAGAGATGAATGCAAAAAAGGAGCTCCTCCCAGTGCATAACTACCTGGGACCTCCCACCAATTCCCCAGTGTAAGATAGCAGTAAGGGGACCAGGAAAAACCAAATATAACCATACTAACAACATAAACAATGGTTCACCATATAAAGGATCCGGAATACCAAAAGGGGAGGGGTGAAACGGAGTGTATGTCACACTTATAATATCCATTTTATAGGTGAGTACTCACAAAACGGTATTATTCCAAGTGTGACATACACTCCGCTTCAACTCTTCATGACATTTGGGACATCCAATAGCAGTGTCCGTCATGGGTGGGAACCATAAACAGTAAAGAATGCACCAACTTAAACCACTGCAGCTTGCAGAACCTTGCGGCCAAAAACGGCATCAGCTGAAGCCCGCACATCAACCTTGTAAAACTTGGAAAAAGTGCGAACAGAAGACCAAGTAGCAGCCTTACAAACTTGTTCAACAGAAGCTTGGTGCTGAAAAGCCCAGGACGCACCAACAGCACGAGTAGAATGCACAGTGACCCTAAAAGGGGGAGTCCTCCCCTTAGCAGAATAGGCCCCAACAATGGCCTGACAAATCCATTTGCTAATGGTAGACTTGGCGGGTGCCAAACCTTTCCTGGGCCCGCAGGGCACCACAAAAAGGCATCCGTCTTGCGGAGAGAAGAAGTAGTCATCAAATAGTACTTAAAGGAGCAGTATCGCGAAATTTTCATTAAAAAAGTTAAATAATTAAATAGCCACACAATAGCTTCTAACGTGTATTGTGTATAAATAATCTGGCGACAGAAAAAAGAAAAAATATATGCCTTTCTTTTAAATTGTATAATGACAATGGCTCAGTCCATTTGCTGAATAGGGGGATCTGCTGGGTTGTATTTAGTGAGCTGCTTCATTTAGCCCACTGGTCTCCTAGCAACACTTTACCTCAGAGGCTGACACTGTAATCAGTGGTAACGGGTGTGTGTGTGTGTGTGTGTGTGTGTGTGTGTGTGTGTGTGGTGCTGCTTTTGTTAGGAGACCAGGTGACTCAAATGTGTAAAATCTATACAAAATAAACTAAACTGACTGAAAATGACTGAAATTCTTCTTTGAATAACTGTGCAGGAAAATCTAAAGGCATTAAAGTGGAACAAAACCCTGAGTGGCCGACCCTGAAGTCTATAAGACCCGGCAATTGACCTTGCCCCTTGGGCATTCTAAATCAGGATGCCCACTGTGTGAAACGACCCCTGGATAACCACAGACCCCCAATTTTTCTGGCGCGCTCACGCAGATAGTCATTTAGACAGGCCGGGTGGCCAGGAAGGTTACTGCTCAGGCTCCCCATCTGCGTGCAAACAGAGCTGATTGGATGAGAGTCCGCGCATGCGCTGTGGGACAGGGAAAGGTACGTTTTCACAGGCGAACTTGGGGATTTCACATATCAAAGCATCCCAAGTCGGGATGCCCCTAGGGGTACAAAACAACACCAGATAGTGAAAATCCTGGGTTGGGCTTTGCTCAAAACACACAAAGCTGAAAGAAAGATCATATGGAAAAATGTGATGAGAAAAGAGAGAAAATGGTAAACTGAAAGATTCTGCAGCAGAGCCAACATGAAGGGAAAACTGCAAACATCAGCTAAATGACTTCTAGAGCTTTTCTCTCTGTTTTAGATATATAAGTTCTGGCCAGGCAATGTTGCAATATTCTTATCTTATGCTGGACGGCTGCCAGCACTGAACAGCTGATACTTTGATACATTGTTTCACCCCTCTCCTCAGCTTGGAACAGGCCAGAGTGTCGGGCTCCGACACTCAGAAGACCTAAACATGAGCTATTAGTCTCCAGCGGCTCAACACAGACAATTTTTTCTAAATTTGTAATTCTTACTCCAACACTTACCTACATTTAAAGTACCATTTAAATATAAGTCACCAAGAATAATTCGCGATACTGCTCCTTTAACACAGCGAACCACATCCAAATTGTGCAAAACCCTCTCCTTGTCATTGCTAGACTTAGGACACAAGGAAGGGAGAACAATATCCTGATTGAGATGAAAAGCAGAAACCCCCTTAGGAAGGAAATCTGTCTTAAAGCGAAAGACCACCTTGTCCTGGTGTCTTTCAAAGTAAGGGGCCTGAATCGACAGAGCCGCCAACTCAGAGACACGCCGAACAGAGGTAATAGCCACCAAGAAGGCAACCTTTTGAGTGAAAACAGAAAGAGCAATATCCTGTAACGGCTCAAAAGGAGGAACCTGGGGCGTGGCCTGGCCATGAAGGAGTGAGGACGTGCTGCTGCTAGCTCTGCCTCATACCCGGACTAATTAGCAGATTATAGACCCTTCTGGCCCCCCTGCCCGGAGCCATGGGAAGTGGGAAAAAGAGGAGACCCGGGACCTCCACCCGGAAGCCTTCCAGGAAGGATATTGGGGCATATTTCAGCCGCAAGGACCTGGCAGACCGAGGAGCCCAGCAGACCAAGATGGCGCCTGGTCACCCATGTGAGGAGAAGGAACGCTCGGGGGCCCGCCGCAGGAAAACAGGAGTGGACCCAGGAGGTGAGATGCCCCTCGATGCCCTGTCCCCATTACCTGCCGTGGGTCGGGTGTCCCCCTCCATATGCCCGGCGGCTGAGGCGGACGCGGGTGGCGCCGGAGTAACGCCGCCGTCATGTCGGCGGGTGGAACCTGAGAGCGGGAGCCGTGCTGAGACTGGAGGCGGCCCGGGACCCTCCCCGCTGGGTCCCCAACAGACCTCCGTCCCCCCTGTCCCGTCGAAGAGAGCCCTCGTGGAGACCGGCGGTGGCCGGGAGAAGACGCCGGCGGAGGGTGGTGACGTCATCGGCGAGCAGGGAGCTGGGGACCCGGGCTGTGCTGGCCTGCTGCCTATGTGCCCCTCGCTGCCTGCTGCTGTTCCCCAGCCCCAGCGGAGCACAGCTTCTCCCACTGCCACCAATGTGGGGCTGCAATCCTCAGCAGACGACTTAAAGGGGCAGGACGCCCTGAAATCCCCTTTCTGGCTGGACCCCTCAGCCCCGGAGTGGCCGTCGCCGGCGCAGCCCAATCAAACCCCACACTCCTGGGGAGACAGTCCAGGTCCAAACACAAGAACTGTGTGGGCGGATGTCCATCGGGCCCCTGAGTGGCCTGGGCCTGGCCAATCCCCTCAGTCCTCTGTCGATGCTGTGCCCCTGGAGTGGTCCCCGGGTCCCGGTGATGATCCCCCGAGTGAAGCGTTCCCCTCCTATGTGGGCGGGGTGAATCCAGGAGGACCGAACCCTGCAGAATTGCCCTCCACAGGCATGGCGCCTGGTGAATCCTCATACGGGATGCCCTCGATCCACACTTCCACAGGGAAGCAGCTTCCGCAGCCTACTATTGATACCTCCCTGAGAGACTTACTTCATAGTCTTCCGACCAAAGCTGAACTAAAGGCTGACCTGGAGGCCGTGGCTACCAGAATTGAACGCGCCTTGCGCCGGGAAATCGAAGATTTGCAACAGAAGTCCTCCGCCTTGGACACTAAAGTTGTTTCTTTGGAAGAGTCCCGCCTAGATCATGACTCGCGCCTGTCAAACCTTGAAAGAAATCAGGAGCTGCTCCACCAGCAACTAGTGGAGGTCAGACTCCAGACGGATGATCAAGAAAATAGGAACAGACGTAACAACTTGAAGCTCCGGGGCATCCCGGAATCGGTCAGATCGGAGGATCTACGCTCATGGGCAACGGAGTTATTCAACGATTTGTTGGGGCGCCCGCTGGACACTGAGTTGATTCTAGACCGGATTCATCGGGTCAACGGACGCCCGGCCGGTGACCCTCAGGCCCCCAGAGACGTTCTCTGTAGGGTTCATTTTTTCCTCATTAAAGAAGACATCCTGCGATCTGCCTGGGAGAAGGGGAGAATCTCCTGGAAGGGATCACAAATCGCAGTTCTGCCTGATGTCTCTCGCCGAACCTTGCTGATGAGACGTGTGCTACGGCCCCTCCTCGATGGGATACGGGAAGTTGGAGCTTCCTATAAGTGGGGACATCCATTTCATCTTATTGTTCGGAAGGACAATTCCTCGTACACCCTCAGAAGCAAGGCAGATTTGCCCGGAGTGTTTATTTTTCTAGGCCTGGATCCGTTCCCGATACCGGACTGGTTGGCTTTTGACCCCCTACCCCCTCTGCCGCAGCGAGCTCCGCGGAGGCCTCGGCCGGCCCGGGATCGAGCGCGAGGGGCCCCAGGCCCGATCCGGGGCCGCTAATCACTATAACCCCTGTTCCGGGACTTCTCACGTTACCTCCCCCCAACTCCTGTCTTATGGGCGATTCCTGACGGGACTCTGGCTACTCTGATGCCCCCTTGCTCCTTTGTCCTCCCCCCCCCCCCCCCTTTCTTTTTTTTTGGACATTCTGCTATGGACTTTGCATTTTTAAGGGTCTTTGAGTTGGCTTGCGTATTATAGTCTAATCTTGTTACTTGAAGAGCCCTATGACCTGACTGGTGTGGATACTCGGGCTTCCCTTCCTCCCCGCGGTCCACTGTGCGGCTTTCGCGGTGGGCTGGGGGGTGGACGACATGCCTATCGGGGCGGGTGGTGGGGTTGGGGGACGCCTAGTGGGTTACGCCCTGGTTGCCGAGAGGAGGGGGGGTCCTTTCTGATTTTCTGTTACTGGTATCCCTCTGGGAGGGGGAGGGTCAATTCGATTATAATTGTTGTGGGACGGTTTCGGGGACCTGGTAAGTTGTGAAGATTTCTTCCCCCTGCTCGTTGAGGGCTGCGGGAGGCTCGTGGTTTGGCAGTGGCTTTTCTTAAGTGAATGGATCTCTTCTCATCCTGGGTAGGAGGGTCGGTCAGGTGGGTTGATTGTTGGTGGGTATAATTGGGTTGGCTCCTGAGTTGCTTGGCCACCTTCCACAACAAGTTTCCCCGCACTGCTCTGCCGGATCCTGACCGGTGAATAGTGCGTGGTGGTTGAGGACACCATCCTCATTACTTCTGCCTGCCCTCCTCTGTAAGGAAGGGCTCTTTGGGCTTTCTCTAATCTTACTGTTGTTCCTTTCCCCTTCCTCTCCTACTCCTTTCCCCCCCTTTTTTTTTTTTTTTTTTTTTTTTTTTTTTTTCTTTATCTCTGTTTTCCTCTGGGCCTTAGGTCC
Organism: Gastrophryne carolinensis; assembly: GCA_027917425.1. NCBI lineage: Eukaryota > Metazoa > Chordata > Amphibia > Anura > Microhylidae > Gastrophryne > Gastrophryne carolinensis. The sequence goes on along the minus strand of CM051234.1, from coordinate 472,937,752 downwards.
ATTTCCTGGTGTGTGTTTGTTCAGTGTCCCGCTTCGCCCCCCCCCCGGGAAGTGGTCCCTGCCGCGGGTCTCGCCCCTCCGGTACCCCTAGCCTTCTGCTTCTATAGGGTATTGTGGTACACTTCCTTTGCCCTATAGCCCTGGCCTGGGACGGGTATGGCAGGCCTTAAGATTTGCACTTTCAACGCCAAGGGGCTGAATATCCCGGAAAAGAGGGCAAAAATATTATACGGTTTTCATAAGGAACGGGTCGACATTCTCCTACTTCAGGAGACTCATTTCTGTCAGGGGAAAATCCCGGAGCTCAAAAGTAGATACTATGATAAATGGTTTCATAGTCCGAACCCGGAAAACAAATCTAAAGGGGTCTCTATAGGTATCCATAAAGCTGTCCCCTTGGAAACATTAGAATCTAAAATAGACCCCAATGGTAGATTTATATTCCTCCGTTTTACAATGTGTGGGGCTATATATACACTTGCTAACCTTTATCTTCCCAACCAGGCTCAGGTGGAGGCGGGCATTGAGATTTTGCATGTGTTGGAGGGATTTGCGGAGGGCACCTTGGTGATCGGGGGCGATTTCAATTTGGCCCTAGACCCGAGACTTGATTCCTCCCAGGGTAAGTCAGCCATACCTTTTTCTAAGTTAAACAGCCTCCGGAGTGCTCTCCGTGCCCTTCAGGTGGTCGACACCTGGAGGATCCAGCATGGGGGGGCTCGGGATTACACGTTCTTCTCCCACCCCCATAACACGTATAGTAGGCTAGATTACATCTTCCTTAGCCACCACGCACTCTCGTATGACCCTGATACCTCTATAGGTCGGATCCTCTGGTCGGACCATGCCCCTGTCTTCTTGAGCCTCCCAATCCCAGACATGATTCCTAGACAATACAATTGGCGCCTGAACGACAATTTATTAAAAGATGCCGCTTGTTTAGCTGACGTTAAGACGTCCATTAGACATTTCTTCTCTGACCATGCGATTGATCCGACCCCGCTGCCATTGCAGTGGGAGGCCCTTAAATGTGTGTTGCGTGGAATTTTTATCAAACATGGGTCTAGGCTCAAGAGGGACAGGGCGCATCGGATTAGGGAGGCACTGACGCGCATTGGGGAGTTGGAGGAGGCGCACAAGGCCTCTCCCACAGGCACTGTTTTGAGGGAGCTGCTGGATGCTAGGCAGGGCCTTAAGACCCTGTACGATCAGTGCTTTCTTAAGTATCGTGATAGGTTCAGAGCCCGTATCTACGAGCATTCTGATAAATGCGGCAGGATGCTTGCTAGATCTCTTCACCCTAGACAAGGTTGTACTTTCATTCCGGTCCTAAAAGGGAGTGACGGCACGGAATCTCACAAGACGCCACAGATAGCGGGTGAATTCCAGGCCTTCTACTCCAAACTCTATAATCTCGGGTGCCCCTCCACGCGAGATGGGAGGGTGGGGAGCAGTGGCGCAATCTCAGCTTATGTTCAGGAGACGGCCCTCCCAACGCTGCCTTCAGCAGACGGTGAATCTCTAGAGGCTCCATTTGACCTGGAGGAGGTGAGTCGGGCAGTCAAGGGGGCCCCTGTAGGTAAAAGTCCCGGCCCTGACGGGTTCACCCCCAGATTCTACAAAACGCTTGGGGCTCTCCTCAACCCCTTTCTAGTTAAGGTATTTAACTCCATTTCAGTTGACTGCCCCTTCCCGAGACAGGCCCTGGAGGCACACATTGCGGTCATCTTGAAGCCTGGTAAAGATGCCACCGTGCCTGGAAGCTATAGACCGATTTCACTAATTAATGTGGATCTTAAAATTTACGCTAAAATCATCGCTCTGCGGATGCAACCTCTGCTCTCCACTTTGATCCACTTAGATCAGGTGGGGTTTGTCTCGGGAAGGGAGGCGAGAGACAACACCATCAAGGCGATATCTCTGGTCAATCATGCGCAGTCACGTAACATACCGACATGTCTACTGGCGGTTGATGCAGAGAAAGCATTTGACCGGGTACACTGGGGATTCCTGGAGGCTACTCTGAGTCAGATTGGGGTGGGCCCGGTCATGTTATCCAGAATAATGGCCCTTTACCGAGAGCCCACTGCGAGAGTGAAGGTGAATGGCTCTCTGTCGGGTTCCTTCCCGATCCGGAATGGCACTCGGCAGGGTTGCCCTTTGTCCCCGTTGCTGTACGTATTGGTGATGGAACATCTTGCCAATGCACTAAGGGCCAATCCATCGGTGCATGGGGTCGTGTGTGGAGGGAGTGAGCACAAGCTCTCTCTCTTCGCGGATGATTTACTCATGTATGTGACTTCGCCCCACATCTCTATGCCTTCTATCTTATCCGAGTTCGGGCGCTTTGGCGACTTGAGCAACTTTAAGGTGAACTTATCCAAGTCTGAGATCCTGAATGTATCTTTGAACGCTCAGACCCGGCTCCTCATGCAGACTAACTTCCCCTTCAAGTGGCAGGGGGAGGCCATCACGTACCTGGGGGTCCAGCTGCCCTCAGATTTAGGGAAGCTATACCAGCTTAATTACGCTCCACTTCTCCATTCTACGGCCACCTCCCTTGCCTCCTACAATAAGAAGCAGTACTCATGGTTAGGCCGTATTAACATCCTTAAGATGGACATCCTCCCCCGATTCCTCTACATATTTCAGACAATTCCTTTAGCCCCTGAGCGAGGGTTCTTCCAATCTTTACAAAGATGCTTTTTTAAATTTATTTGGGGTAATGGGAGACCCAGAGTCGGGAGGGATACACTCTTTAGATCCAAGCTTGGGGGAGGACTGGGGGTCCCGGATATTAGGACCTATCACGCTGCTTCGGTACTAGTGCGCTTGTCGGACTGGTTTCATCACCAGGATGACAAGGGCTGGGTGGCTATTGAGAGGGCGGTTTCTCCTCTCAACCTGATGGCCCTTCCATGGGTGACCCCCCTAGATAGGCCCGGACCCCAGGAGCTGCCATACTTGGCTGTTCCGTTGCTGAAGGTTTGGGATGGATTCTTGAGGCGAGGAAAACTCTCACTAAGACCGGGCCCCCTTACCCCGTTGTTTGACAACCCAGCCTTCCCCCCGGGCTTACACTCTAGGTCCTTTCTTGTGTGGGAGGCCTCTCGGGACACTAGGCTCCAGGACATAATGACGGAGGTGGGCCTTCCCTGCCCGATCTGGGAGTTAGGAGCGGGCTGCGTAACATCTCATGGCTCTTACATGCTCAACTGGTGGACTTTGTCAGGTCTCTCGGTCCATCCCCGAATCTTTCTCGCTCATTGACTCCCATGGAAAACTTTCTCCGGGACCCCTCTCCCCCCACACATGTGATTTCGGCTTTGTATAAGATCCTCCGGGATGAGGAAGAGGGTGAGGGCCTGCCACGATTTTGCCGGAAGTGGGAGGAGGACCTGGGACAGATGTTCGAGCCCGAGGACTGGGAGAAGTCCTTTGCACTAACCCACAAACTTTCAGTAGCATCTCGAGCTCAGGAGCGTAACTATAAGATCCTTGCAAGATGGTACAGATGCCCCTCAGACCTTATTAAGTTTGGCGGGGTGGACTCCGGTGATTGCTGGAGATGCACCGGGGCCCCTGGAACCATGCTGCATATTTGGTGGGAGTGCCCGCTGGTGAGGACTTTTTGGGAACGGGTGTTTGAAATGTATGAGCACCTGTCTCTTGAGGGGCTTCCCCGGACTCCACAGGTTGCCCTGTTGTCCATGCTCCCGGGGTCAGTGTCATCTTGCAAGAAAGGGCTGTTGAGGCACCTACTTACTGCTGCTAGGTCAGTGATCCCCAGACACTGGCGCACTTCTGCTGTTCCATCTGTGCTGGAGTGGTATGGGGAGGTAGAGTCTATTAAAAGGATGGAGGAGCTATCACTGGAGGGAGTGGAGGGGGGTACCCGGCGGTTCCTTGAGACTTGGACTCTCTGGGAGGTCTCCCGGGAGTCTCTTGCTTTTCGGACGCTGCTGGAGCGTGACTGAGCTCCAGGTGGTGTTGGGGGAGAATTGGGTCGTCTGGAGGTTGGTTGGTGGGGATCCCCGGGGTGGGTTGGAGCGGGGATGTGATGTGATGTGTTGTGGTGTCAGTGTACTCGTACTTCCCGAGCTTATCTGTCTTGTTAGTCTGGCGTTTTTGTCCTCCCTGTTGTTTTTCCCCCCCCCCTCCTCTTTTTTTTTTTTTTTTTTTTTTTCTACACTCTCCCTTTCTCTTTCCCCCCTATACCTTTCTAGCTTTCTCTCTTTTATAGCTTTCCTTACTCTTGGGGCCACGGGAGGGACAGGTGTGGTCACGATGCTCTGTTAGGCCGGAGGTTGACATCCACGGGGGATGAACTTGGGTTGGCCTTAAGCCTAGGTGATGAGCGGGGGCCGCGGGCCTCGGTGTTGGGACTGCGCCCCTGCTACCCCTGATCTCTCAAGTATGTTATTGGGCCTGGCCTCCTTGGTTTGTCCTGGATGTTTTATTGAATGCCTGCTGTTCCGCCCCGTTCCCGTAACTCTCTTTGTATGTTAATTACTCCTTTTCTGTACTGTTTTATATTTTCTTTGCAAAACTCAATAAAGATATATTGAAACAAAAGGAGGAACCTGGAGGGCCGACAGAACCAAATTCAAATCCCAAACAGGAACCATAGCCTTCCAAGTCTTAACCAGCGGGTGTAATGCAAAAGATCTTTGGAAGAAAAGCGACAGAGCAGAAACCTGCCCTTTCAAGGTACTAAGCTGGAACCCACGATCCAGACCATGCTGAAGAAACTCCAAAATCCTAGGAATCGAAAACACCCTGCAAGGCAAGGCCCTAGCCTCACACCAGTCAATATAGGATCGCCAAGCCCTATAGTAAATGCCAGAAGAGGACCGCTTCCTAGCTCTGATCAAGGTCTGAACCACAGCCTCAGACAAACCTTCCTCCTTCAGAATGAAGGTTTCAGCAGCCAAGCCGTCAAAGCCAGCATTTGTAAATTGGGGTAAAATAGTTGACCCTGAGATAACAGATCCGGAAACACGGGAAGCCGGTACTGATCTACCGCCAGCCTTACAATGTCTGCGTACCAAACCCGTCTTGGCCACCTTGGAGCCACCAGAATTGCTGGTGCCCCCTCCAGAGCCAGTTTGCAAACCACCTTGCCCAGCATGGAGTAGGAAGGAAACAGGTACAGAAACCCCAGATCCTTCCAAGCAAGGGACAAGGCATCCACTGCCAGAGCTAGAGGATCCTGAGATAGAGGCACAAAGGCCGGGAGTTTGTGATTGTGCCGTGAGGCAAAAAGATCCACCTCCGGAGTCCCCCACTTACGACAAAGAAACCGAAAAACCCCGGGGTTGAGAGACCACTCTCCTTGGCGAGAGAACCCCCTGCTCAGGGAGTCCGCCTCCGTGTTTTCCACTCCCGGAATGTAGATCGCCGAAATGCAAGGAGCATTGCTCTCTGCCCAATGCAGGATCAGAGAGACTTCCCTGAGGGCACTCCTGCTGCGAGTCCCTCCCTGGTGATTGATGTAGGCTACCGCCGTCCGATTGTCTGAATGAATCTGAACCGGAAGACCCTGCAAGTGCAACATCAGCCGTAACAGGACAAGCCGGATGGCTCTGAGCTCTAAGACATTGATGGGGTTGTGAGCCTCCTGAGGACCCCACACCCCGCTGAACTGATGACTTTTCCAGAAACCTCCCCAGCCCGACAGGCTGGCATCCGTGGTAACCGTCTCCCAGCGAGGAACCAGAAAGGATCTGCCCCTCAACAGGTTGCTCGACTCCAGCCACCACCAAAGGGACTGCCGAACCCTGGGAGACATCCTGAACGGTTGATCCAACGACAGCGGACACCTGTCCCAATAGGTGAAGTTGAAGAGATCTCATGTGAAACTGCGCAAACGGGACCGCCTCGAAGGAGGCCACCATCAATCCCACCAGTTTCATCCCGTTGGATAGAAGGGCAAGGATTGGCCAGAAGAAGGCGGATCAGATCCGGAATCCCCTGCACCTTGGTCAGGGGTAGAAACACTCTGGCCTGAATGGTATCCAGATTCATGCCAAGGAATGAAATCACCCATGATGGCGAGAGAGAGGACTTGGGGCGATTGATCACCCACCCGAACCTCTGCAGGGTCGACACCACCTGGTGGGTGTCCAGCTCCGCCTGACGGAGGGAAGAAGCTGAAATCAATAGGTCGTCCAGATACGGCACAATGCGAATTCCCGGCCATTATGCCCGCCAGAACCTTGGTGAAGACCCTCGGCACTGAGGTCAACCCGAAGGGAAGGGCTACAAACTGAAAATGTTGATCGTCCACCTCGAACCTGATCTCTGATGCGCTGGAAAAATTGGAACATGCAAATATACATCCTTGATGTCTATGTATGTCATGAAATCCCCTTGACGAAGGGAATTGATGGCCGAGCGCAGAGTCTCCATGCGGAACTTCTTGGTTCTGATGAATCTGTTGAGGACCTTAAGGTCCAGAATGGGTCTTACAGAACCTTCTTTCTTGGGAACCAACAAAAGATTGGAGTAGAAACCCCTGCCTCTCTCCGACAGAGGCACCGGGCATACAACTCTCATGTCCAGAAGGTTTTTTACTGCTAACAGGAGCCCCTGAGCCGCCTGAGGGTCCAAGGGCACCCGAGACCATAAAAATCTTGGAGGAGGCCAGTACTCGAACTCCAGTTTGTACCCGGAGGAGACCCCTTCCAAGATCCAATTGTCTGTGACCTCCCGAGCCCAGACCTGGAAGAAGAGCCGCAGCCGTGCCCCCACCCGAGCGGGTGAGGGCGCCCCTTCATTGCGGAGCTGGTTTACCCGCAGGCTTGGGTTTTGAACCCCAGGCAGAAGCGGGACGGGCCCGACCTCTGCCCCTGTTCCAGGAAGAGCCTCTGACACCCGAGAAGGCCAAACCTCTACCAGCTCTGGCACCGCGAAAGGAAGAAATGAAAGAGTCTGCCCCCCGAAAGGGACGGCGCTGTTTCTTCCGCTAAGGTAACTTACTTCCCTTTGCCACAGCATCCAACTTATCTCCAAACAGCCGCGTACCCAAGAAGGGAAGAGCTGTGAGTGATTTTTTGGCCGCAAATTCCGCCGTCCACTGACGGACCCATACCGATCGGCGCATGGCCACCAATAAGTCCTACTACACATCACAATAGTGTCTTCCATAGCAGCCAAGACAAAATCCATGAACAATTCAAATCTTTTAAGCGTAGTGAACTCAGCGCTGGCCGGATCAAGGTGCGCGTCATTTAACCAGTCCCTAATCAGAGACCTAGAACCCACCGACACTAGCGCAGATGCACAAACAGGCCGCAAGGCCGAACCAACACTGGCAAAGGCATGGCATGCCATCTGATCAAGGCGCATATCCTCACCATCCTTTAGGGAAGTGGCGTCTGGGGTGTGAAGCACGGAGGAGTTGGTCAACCCCAAAACCGGTGCATCGACCTCGGGAGGAGAAGCCCAACGCTTAACCGCTTCCACCGGGAAAGGATACTCCTTATCCCATCCCTGAGGAACACCCGGAAGCCGACTAGGTTTCTCCCATTCCCTAAGGATCAGTGCATCAAAATGACCCTGGGTAGGGAACTCCAAACGAGGCTTGTGGGCCCCAAAAAATTCCCCTTTCTTGAGAGGGGGCGCCTCAGGCGGCGCGATATCCAAAACCTCCAAGGGATGTGACAAAACTGTGGCCGTGTCAACAGCATCCCCCAGCGCCTGCCCAACATCAGCCTCGCCAAACCGTACATAGTCAGCCTCTGACTCCTCATACAATTCCCCCTCCTTCAACGGGGAATAATCTGACATATCAAATGAATCATCATCAATATCCCAAGTCGCCTGGACCGACGACAAATGTCTCTTTTTAGCCTGGGCCTTCTTGCCCACCACGCTAACCATAAATTTCTCGATGCTGGCCAACCTAGCACAAACATCGGACTGCGACTCCCCGCTGGCACCAATGTCACTTGGGGTACGGATAAGGCGGGGAGGGCAAGGCGATGAAGCGGGGGGCGCCAACCCAGAAGGCTGGGCACCCAACTGAGGCGATATGGCCTTTTGTGCACATGGAATACAAATCAGCACAGTCTCACCCGTAAGGGATGCCCCACAACCCACACATGGCCGGGATTGTCCCAGAGGGAGCCCAAGCCCAGTATCCTGCGGAGCCTCCATATGGTGATTTTTGTGGTCAGTCGCAAGACCGCAGGGGATTTAAGCTGATAAGCAACCCGGGATGCCCCTTTAAAAGTCCCTGTGGGAGGATTTTTAATGAACAAAATTTTGGCAAGGGACCCTAGGACCAGGAAAAATACAATTCTGTGAAATACTCACCTGTAGAATTGGTATTATACGCATACAGTACGTCCTGCTCCATATATAATACTTACACGTGGGTAATCCTCCGCCAGAGGGCGCTGTTCACTGCAGACATGCAAAAACAGGCTCCTCCCGGCCCTTCATATACCCAGGGACCTCCCACAAATCCCCAGCATTGAAAAGCAGTGAGGAAAGAAGCCGGGAGAAACCAACCACCAAACTGGTAACAATAGCAATGATAACAATCACCATACAGGGGATCCAGAAAATGTAAAACCAGGGTGGGGTGGAGCAGGACGTACTGTATGCATATAATACCAATTCTACAGGTGAGTATTTCACAGAATTGTATTATTCTAAGCATACAGTACGTCCTGCTCCATATATAATACTTACACGTGGGACATCCAATAGCAGTGTCCATAAAGTAGGGTGGGATCCACATAAAAAAAGGCACAGCAGACAGTAAAGGCGCTGTCACCTGCAAACCTTGCTACCAAGTACGACATGAGCAAAGGCTCTAACGTCAATCTCATAACAAGACCTTTGAAAAGGTATGAACAGAAAACAAGCAGCGGTCTAGCAAAACCTGTTTAACAGAAAACCTGGTGCTGAAGGGCCAAAGGTACCCAAACACAAGTAGAACAGAATAAAAGGAGAGGAAGATTGTTCCCCCTAAAGGAATAGGCCAGGAGCCTCGGTAAAACTTAGAACTCTCCCCAACGGGGAATTGAAAACTGGTCTCTCGCAAGACAGGCGGGGAAACCGACCCCAACACTAACAAGGATCAGCAAGAAGCCGAAACCTTTACTCAGGACCAGGAAGGCAAACTATCCAAGTAAGATCAGTCCAAAGGGCGCATAGGCCCTGGAAGCAAACGAGGTCAGGCACATACATATGGAGGCGCCCGCAGACTCCAAAGGGCATCAGTCCCCATAAGGGACAAGAAACAACCAGGAAAACTTCAACACCTGTTGAGGGAATGTAGACCCCCTTACTTCAGCAGTACTAAGAATAAGGCCCATAGGCAGACTAAAAGGACTTAAATAATGATCATAAGACACCACCTTGGGCAAAATGGTCCGGCGGAAGGTGGAATACCACCACATCATGGTATGTATATATATATATATATATATATATATATATATATATATATATATATATATATTGAACAAGGGCTAAGTAAACAGAGCCACCTTCTCAGGCACACGTCTGACTGAAGCAACAGCCCCCGGAGGGGCAACTTGAAATACAAAACAGCTCAGACAGCATCCAGAATAAGTTCCAAGGGAACAACCCGCAGGGCAAACAGAATGAAAATTGATCCCAACAGGGACCATAGAACTACTTGGGAGATGCACGTGAGCAATCCCCAAGAGAAGCTTAACAAGGAAGACTGAACAAGACTTCTACAGGAAGGCAGACAGGATAGAACCTGAACATTCAGAGTACCAAGATGGGGAGCCAACCCCAACCCATGCTGTAATAACTCTAGAACCCTGGGAACAGAGAGCGTCCAACAGGGGAGAGACCAAGACTCACGCCAATCAAAATGGGTACACCATACCTTATAATAGACGTAGAACGGAGAAGAAGAAGAAGCTTGCTCCTAGCCCTGCATAGACAAAGGCACCCAGAAGATAACCCCGAAAGGGTAAATGAATCAACTGTCAAGCCATCAGACTACAGTCTGTAGATTGGGGCGACATAATAAGGAGCCTGAAAAAGGGCAGAACCGCACTCTCGAGAGAGTGTACAGGTCCGCTGTCCTCAGCAGAAACATCTGCGAACCACAGTCCACTAGGCCACCCAGGGGCCATCAGTATCATGGGTCCCCTTATCAGCGCAATCTTGCGCAGAACCCCACATAGCAGGGTGAATGAAAAGAAGACATAAAATTACTAAGCCCCCATGACAGAGTCGGAATAATCTGGGGCAGTAAAAACAAGGGCAGAGCCCCTGTGATATTAACGAGACCCAACAGAGCCACCCTAGTTGGCTCTCAGAGGGACACCAGGATAGCACAACCTGCCACTGAAGGACATCCATCGGAGCGAATACCACTGAGGTGCAGGGAACGTAGACCCCCACCTAGATCAGGATCAGAAACCTTCCAGGAGAATCATCCTGCTTCAAGTTCCAGACCAATAATAAATACAGACCACTGTCCTCCGACAGGCCAAGAGTCCCCAAATAGACAGAAGAGGAGAAGTCCAGCAAGAGAGAGCCAACTGAAAGCTCACTGTTTTAACAAAATCAGTAGGTAAGATGGACCCTCTAAGGAACCCTACCTAGGAACCGCGGGGGGTTTTTGGAAAAAAATCCCCCCCGCCAACCTGCGAGACTTGGTACCCAAGGTGACCAATCACAGGAAGATGCAAGCAAAGAAGGGGGTGCCCCCTGACAGGGTCCTTGAATTTAACCAGCTCAAGAGGAACCACCGTATCAAGGGGGAATGAGCACAGACCTAGCTCCAGGGGTGCTGGAACCCCATCCAGGATCAATAACCTACTGTGCCGAAGAGCCCAAGGGCTCTTTATATAAGGGACATCATCTGATCCGCCACCAACGGGCCCACCAGCTGCAATCCTGCCTGGTGAAAGGAAGGTGTCAGCAAAGAGGGACCGAGCCCATGTAACCAGGAGTCCACTTATTGCCAAGGAAGAAGGCTCAAGCCTGAACCGAATCCAAGGAATGGAGATAGCGAATAAAGGACCATGAGGGATTGAGGTGACTGAGCACCCATCCAAATAACTCCCAGAGGACACCGCCGGCTGACTAACCCACTTGGCCTGACGTAGAGATTGGGAAGTAAGGAAAGACGATCCGCTAGGTCCTAGTGCGGACGCCCCACAGGCATGTCAGAGACATCACCCCCATCCGCGCCTTGGCGATTAGCCTGGGAGCAGAAGAGAGGCCAAAAACAAGGCCCCAATACGCAGGGTTGGTCCTTCAACACTGACTAGTAAAGGTCTTGGTGTCCAGAAGACACAGGGGAAACTAAAAGGATCTAGATCTCCACAGGAGGCCAGAAGCCCCCCTTGCACAGGGCGCCTGTGTCCCAAGACAGAGATATCATGCAGAGACTACCTGTGAGTGTAGAATTGCCAAGCCTACCAAAGGCCAGCATGGCCCAGACTGCCTCATCATTTTGAGGGAAAGAGGAAGGTTAACATAGAGGCCATCGCCCCAGTCTGTTAAGGGCAACCTGCAAGTGAGCCCAGACTCTGCAGGCCGAGTACGGCCTGCACCAACTCCTGAGGGGAAAACAGGGGCTAGAAGCACCCTGAAAACCTCTGAGAGGGACCGCCCAGCAATTTCTATCCTGTGTCCAGGGGAACTACCTCCTGGATCCACCAGAAGGAGACGATACGCTCCCAAATAGGAGCCAGGGGCTGTGGCAGTCCCCTCGCCCAGAAGGGCGAGGGCGACCCTTCATGCTTGGGAGGTCTTGGCAGATTTGGACTTAGCCCTGCCAGAGGGCCCAGGGCATTGCCTGCCCACCCTGGAGTGGTAATCCACTCCGAAAAGTTGGAAGCACACCTCAGGTTCGTGCTTGACGCTAACGTAGGGAGGGGGTGGGGTGTCCCTGCCCCGAGGAGGCCGAGACGGCCTTCTGCGTAGGGGTGCCTTACCCTTTTTTCCAAAAAGGTCCAAACGGGCCCCAAATAGACGCCGTCCTCTGAAGGGAAGGCAAGTGAGAGCCTTTTTCGTATCATCGTCAGCACCCCACTGTCGCAGCCAGACCAGGCGGCGAATAGCTACCACAAGGGCAGAGGTTCTAGCACACATCTTAATGGTGTCATCCAGCGCTGAGAGGATAAACCTCACAAACACATCACAATCTGAGAGTGCATTAAAGACCTCCCAGGGGAGATCCTCGGGTCGGTGATCAAGTAGTTTTCTAATGAGGGTCCTGGCGGCCACCGCAGTGATGGCCGCGGCACAGACCGGGCGCAGAGCCCTCCCTGCACACGAAAAGGCGTGGGAAGCCAGTCTGTCAATGCGCCGGTCCTCAGCATCCCGAAGGGTACTGTAATGAGGAGCAGTCATGAAGGGGGGGTTAGTAACCCCTATAATTGGTGCATCCACCACGGGAGGTGCTGACCAAAAGTTAACCACATCAGGAGGGAAAGGGTACTTCCAATCCCAGACCCCCAGGACCCCTTTAAGTTTACAAGGCGATTCCCATTCTTTGGATATAAGATTCTGGAAATGCTCCTGTTCCAGGAATTCCAAGCGCGGCGTAGCTATGTGGAAACTCTCCTTCTTAGGCTTGGGAGCCTCTCCAGGAGGGGAGATTGACAAAACCTCAAAGATCTTAATAAGTAGTTCATCTGTGTCACACAGGCCCCAAGAACCGGGCCCAGAATCATCACGGCTCCAGGGCATCTCATCCGAGGAGCCCGAATCGGAGAATAGCTCACCTTCATCAGAAGGATCAAGGTACTGCATAGCAGCAGATTCATCAGTATCATTAGGAACCGGAGAACCAGGACCGCTTCTTTCCAGGGCCCAAGCGCTCCGCCAAACTAGATAGTACCTGCTCAGCCATGGGCAGCCTGTGCGGCGCGTGCTGGTCATCCCAGCTCGAGTGAGACTCATCAGGAGTGAGATTTAGGTCCGGGGAGACAGGTGTATTGAAGTGAGGTGCAGCCACTGGCAAACCTGATTGCAGGGTCAGTGCCTGTTCAGCACACGGTCCGCAGACCCGTGCTCTGTCAGCATCAGCATGGGGCTGACCACACACTGTACACAG